>OZ026501.1:7145320-7822364 GCA_964019985.1 Aurelia sp. 4 Dawson et al 2005
GCTGTTGCTGAATATCAGCCACCATATTATGATATGCTTCCATCAGATCCTACATTAGAAGACGTACGAAATGTGGTTTGCAATCAAGGAAAGAGACCGCTCATGCAGCCATCTTGGTACAATGACGAGGTAACGTAGACAGCATCACATATTTATGCAACCTCGTTCCCAGGGTGTTCCTACGCCATACGCTGATCACGAAGCGGAATGAGCACCCTGGTACACTTCGATCAAATCTGCCTAGAAAATGGGCAGTTGTGCAGCCATTATCGATTTCACGGTTTGCTAGGCAACGCTAATCGACGGAAAATGGCCGTTGCTTTAGTGCTAATTCTCAAAAGATAAATTGAAAAACTAAAAACAAGCACTTTGAGGACCTTGTTGCAACCTTTTTGAAGGTGTTTGGGCAATAATCTGGGGTTGGCAAGTGTGCTTAATGTGAAAATGAGCTCGATTTGGTTTGAGCGAAAATGGGCCTAAGTTGCAAATTCGAGAAACTTTCACCGCAGCTTCAAAAATGAAATGGCACGTTATTCTCCGAATTTCGGAGATAAGTAGCAAATTATGGTTGAAATGGGTAAAAGAATGCGGTTTCCCGTCGAATTTTGATATGGCGCAGCCGTTTACCCTGTGCAAAACGGATTTACCGCTCAAAAAGGAGTTACAGCCAATCAAATCGCCGAGCGGCCTCCTGTATCCCATAACAGAGGTAGAGCAACGAACTCACTATGGGGACGAAATTGGTATTTATACTCCCAATCTGAGTTTTTCACATTTGCGAATGAAAGCGAATGAAAGCTTACCTTAGAATGATGATTGGCTGTATACAGTAGTCAGCCCAAAAAGCTTTCGTTTCCTGTTCCCAAATTGACTATTTTGGATATTTTTGAATATTTTTGTATGAAAGGTTAGACTGCATGACGTAAAGGCTTTTGTTATTTAGGACAAGTCCGGGGTTTATAAAATTATTGTTAAAAAGCAACCAAGCAAAGGTGTGATAAGGAGGCTAGCAATATGAGTGGTATAATATCAACACATTTGGCAGCCCCGTTCAGGTCAACGTGAAGTGACGTCACATAAAATGACGTCATTACGCACTTCTTAGTATATTGAAATATGTAGTTTTGCAGATTAAAAGAGAAAAATTTTTAAAAAGTGCTACACACCTTTCACAACAGTGTAGTCTCTTAAATTATCAACAATCATACCAACCCCGGACTTGTCCTTCAATGCACCGTTGAAAATTCTAAGAAATATGTAAAAATATCGTTCGATTCAGGCTCTTCTGTCTCTGTGTCTCTTTCAGAATATTAAAAGTCTATTGAATCCACCTTTTCAAGATAAGAGGTGCCAAAACGGAAGTCTTTTGTTGTTTGAGATTTTGCATTTTTGAGGCTAATATCTCGTTCTGCGTACAAAGTCTACTATAAAGGCAACTTTTTGCTTTTATAGATGTCTTCGTTTGGAAATTAAAGCGATTCTAGGAATTTAAAGATATAAGTACTTTGATCGTAAAATCAGATGTTTGGACAAATTTTTGTCCAAACTTTTATTTCACATTCAAAGCCCTTATGATTTCTAATTCTTTACATCACCATAATTTCCAAATGAACACAGACATTAATGTGAAAATTGGTTCATTCACTAAACTGTGTACGCAGAACATGATTTTAGCCCCAAAGATGCGAAATTTCAAACAACAAAAGACTTCCGTTTTCGCAACTCTTATCTTGAAAAGGTGAATTGAATTTTTGCGCTACATAAGAAGTCGGATTTTGTACATGACCCACCCTTGTATACTTTGAAAAACTTTTAGACGCTGTATTTGAAATTATATTTTTTATTTCTTCAGGTTCTGATTCGCATAATGAAAGTGATCAAAGAATGCTGGTATCACGATGGAGCCGCAAGATTGACATCATTACGAGTAAAGAAAAATCTTGGTGTAATTTGCAATGATTATGGTGTACGAACATAAATTACTTGCAGTGGGACCGTCAATTGAAGTGGATATCTGCATTATAGATATGGACAAGGAATGAATAGGTTCGCTATTGTTACATATCTGCAAAGAAGACGTGTTTGAATGCAATGGAATCATCACCTACACTCAGGATGATCGGGCAGTGTTAAAGAGTCTGTTTCAACCAGTATGTATCGTTCGTGCCGTCCCTGGGTGGCCATTGTTATCACCTTTACATGGCCTATGAAAGTGGCGACGGAAAAGGCCAGTTAAGAGATTTTTTTCTTTCTACCTGTAACCAAAGGCAGTTTTTAAGGCACCGAGGGCCTGTTTATATGAGGAGAAACACCTTACCTGCCATACCTGGGGCTGAGAGATGAGATTCCACCACCTCATAGTATCCTTTGTATATTTATTTTGCGTTTACATGACGAACGTAACACCACCCGTATAGTGAAATCCCACTTCTAGTAAGGTGGGATCTCACCTGGGTGAGGTGGAATTTTGCCATATAAACGAAACACCACCGGTATGTTGGAGTGAATTGAAATTATTCGTTGATTTTATTGATCAGTTTGTTTTGATTTCATGGAAGAGAGACTTTACTCCACCTCGCCTCTCATCCCCAGGGCTGACAGGTGAGGTGAAAAATCTCATATAAACAGTGGCTGAAATTTACATCGCCTGTCAGCGCCGGGTCTGGCATGTGAGGTGTTTTTCCTCATACAAACAGGGTCGTAGGACATTGAGAAGCTAAGCTTATCGAAGCAGGGCCCTTTGACTACGCCTTATCATTCCTTTGCCTAACAGGGTGGGAACTCGAGCCACCAACCCTCAGACAGATAGTCGGGAGTGCTACTACTGAGCCATTCCTGCCTACATTTGGTATGTACAAAGCATACTGTTTGAAACAGACCCTATTAAAATGGGTTATTCTTTCCCAAAGACTAGGCCTTGTAGCTATTCTAGGAAAGGATCTGGATCAAGCAATATTTTTATGCATTTTTAGGCGAAAGGTTTGATTGACTAGCCTTGGAGCAGCAAGGACAGATTTCATGATACAGTAGCAACATATGCTGTAATTGAAGCATCAGTTCAAAGCGAGTAGTGGCTGCAGACAAAGGAAATTCTCTCAACCGGTAATTCAAAATAAACATGGCCGCAAAGTTGCCCCGAAGCTAATAGGGTAAACTCTCGCATTGTGCAAGCAAAAGGTGGTTTTTAAGAGAAGTTATGTGCTTTATTAAGAAAGGATGTTAAACATAACGTTCTGCCTCGAGGATCTTTGTTTAGTTATTTGATTCAGGACCCGAATAGAAGGCATTATGAATTCGGATATTTAGGGCTTAAATGAAACAATTACCACATAGCTCCTGAATTAAATAAACAAAATCCACCAGGCAGCACCTTAGATTTACCATTGTTCTTTCGCTATAAGCACATAACTTCTGTTAAAACCACTTGTCGCTTGCACAAGGCGAGAGTTGGCCCTACTGGTTTCGGAGCAACTTTGCGGCCGTGTTTGGTTGAGAGAATGTTCTTTCTCTGCAGTCGCTAAACGGTTTGAATTGATGTGTCGATTAAAGCTACTGTTACTATTGTATTACAAAATCTGCCCTTGTTTGTGAGAGCTTCCATTCCTGGTGTGGCCAGTGGCCATTCGAAAATTGCACAAACGTATGGGGTGTCGTTCGATTTAGATTCTGTTGAAGAATAGCTTAAAGGTCTCTTCCCCGTTTCTTAAATTCGCGTGGTCGGTTTCATTTCACCACACAATTTTCAAAGGTCTAATCCAAATGTTTCCTGCCGCTCATGCTACTAATATGATATTTTGATTGAAGGAAGTTGGTTCAAAAACAGTAATAGCTTCCATTCAAGGTTTTATGCCTATTATTAGACTTCACTGTGGTCTTCACTTTGGTCATAATCCTCTTCGTATATTAATCAACCAATTTTTGCCTTTAAAGCCTTGTTTCCACCTAGCCGTAGGTGCTGTAAAGCTACCGCAGGCATTGCCGGAACCATTGCCGCAGGGATGCCCCCGGCATGCCGCAACCATCTCAGCCTATATGGAAACAACTTCTCCCGGAACCGCGGACAGCCGCAATGATCATAGTTACGGTAATGACCTGGAAAAAGTTGAATGATTTCAACTTTTCTCGATCCTTGTGGCATCTTCAGCCATGAAATTTTATATGGCAGCAGGCTGCCTGCGGCAGCCGCCGGCAAAGCTTTGTCTCCCATTGTTCTATTTTTCATTGTTTTCATTCTATCTCTAGTTATGGGCATAATTACCAGTATCTTACGGCACGTCAGCCACGATCGTTGTGGCACAATATTAAGACGTTTCCTGTCAAATCGTTGAAATGCGGTTCCGGGGGCATGGAAGATCAAAGATGGCAGAGGACTGCCACCGGCAACCTACGGCTATGTGGAAACCAGGCTTAAGGTCATCGAAGGGTGCAGAAATATTTGATTCTTAGGAAGGAAGATCCTACGTGCTGTACTATATATCACACAGACTATGTACGAATGTACGAAATTCAACTTTGGTTGGGTAGCGTGGCAGTACTTCCGTGATTTGAAAACGACACTTGTTCTGAAATAAGTGTATCCAATGTCATCAACCTTTCAAGACGAAATTCAAGGTCCAGGCTTTGATAAGATAATTTCCTCCCAAAGTTTGCAATTTGCAACGTTAAATCCGTTTGTATATAAATCTGTACATATGTAGTACTACTTGCTTTACAGCAGATTTATGAAATATCTGCTGTTTTTGAACATTATGAGAAAATCCCAAATGGGACGTCAGAGCGTATTTAACCCAATCAGGTAATAGTTATAAATGATAACTATTAACTAAAAGTATTTAACCAAAACATTGCACACCTGTTTCATGTTTAGGTGCAGTAAAATTTTAAAAACCTTTGTTCAAAAAAATTCGCTTCTTTAATCAGATATAAGGTAAAATCACCGAATCTTCCAGTATTGCGCAGATTAGCTTCATGTTAGAGACTGGGAATGACTGTAGAATGACTTCCCGAGTTATATGAGTATTCCATACCAACTGGGAATTTAGTAGTGAAGGTCATTCTGAGAGATTTAGAGTTGGCAAAGCTGTTGTATCAGTCGCTTTATTTAACTGTATTTGCCTACTTCGCCCAAAGTGCCTGCTATTAGTTACTACCAGGGCGACCAAGATGGTTTTCCAACCCGTGGGGAGAACAAACAGGGGAAAATGATACTCAGAAAACGAGGGATCTCGGTCGAAGACTTTACGTGATACCCTAAAAGCTTGAGTCCTCAAGGAGACTCGCTTCCATCGCCCCTACTATCAGAACCTGTCGCTTTCAGTATGTACCGTACCGGATGACCCAAAAAGACCTACCGAGCTAGATCATAACTAGTTCTCTGAAATGAAAAGTTATTGATGAGTGTTTTGCATCGCCGTTTAGATGAAAGGCATGGCTATTTCTTAGATGTTGCATGAAAACCGTAGCCTATGATCGCCGTCCGGAATACCAACTTGAAAGAAAATTTTGAGCCCTACATTTTTAATTTAGAATGAAATTATCGCCATTCTTTTTCGAGTGAACACTTGGTGAAAACTGAACGTAGAGATGGATTTGAAGTCGTTAATTGAAACCTGTATTGCAAAATGACTGAGCTCTGTTCCTTGACCAGATTTCATGCTTCCGTGCAAATTTGGAGTCGGGCTTTTTCACATCTTCCAAAACATATACTTGAAAAGAGGGGGAAAATCTGAGAAATGAATGAACAACCATACTCTTGAAACTTGTTTATCGGAGCGGCAGATAGTCACAACTGAAACTGACCAAGCAATGCCTAAAAAGGGAGCTAATACTGCGTTCACACTGATACTGTTAAACCAGCTTTGTCTAAACCAGCTTAAATTTGAACCAATCAAATGACTGGATTTGTTTGATTGACCAATCAGAAGGCTGTATTCAGAAACCTGGTTTAGTTTAAGCTGGTTTGACTTGCAGTGTGAATGGGGCATAAGTTGTTCAGCCACAAGCGATACCTTTTTTTATTCATAACTTGCTTTCATGAAGCTATTGCGATCTAGCTCATGAAGTCTTGTTGGATCACGCTGTATCATAGCATCAGCTGCAGTGACGTTGATTAATTGCTTCATTGCAACTTAGTCATAGTTACAACTGTTATGTGCAACAAGGACAGATTTTGTAAGACAATAGCAGCAGTTGCTTTTATTGACACCTAAATTCAAAGAGATTTGCGATTGCAGACAAAGGAAATTCTCTCAAGGAGAAATTCAAAACAAACAAAGCCGAGAAGTTTCTCTGAAACCCAGTTAGCTATCTCGCTTGTTGTGCATTCCAGAAATGGTTCTTAAGAGCAAACATGAGGGTGTATTAGAAGCAGGAGGATATTTCTAGATATCTACCACGGGCATTTTACTTGTTTGGTATAGGAGCCGATTTGGAGGCGATTCAATTCTCGTATTTTTTGGGTGCAATCAAAGCACTTACTTCTCATCTTCTGAACAGCAAAAATAAAATGCCCGCGGTAGATGTTTAGATATGTCCTCCTTCTTTCAATATACGCCCATGTTAACTTTTAAAAACCATTTGTAGAATGCAAAAAAAGCGAGATAGCTACCTGGGTTTCAGAGAAACTTCGCGGCTTTTTTTGTTTTGAATTTCTGCTTGAGAGAATTTCCTTTGTCTGCAATCGCAAACCTCTTTGAATTCAGGTGTCAATAAGGGCAACTGCTGCTATTGTCTTACAAAATCTGTCCTTGTTGTTATTTGCTGTTTTCAGTAAGCTGATATTAGTCTTTTAGTGTAGTGCTGATGACGTAAAAGCTGGTTAATGTTTTGTGTGATAAGTATGGGAATCATGGTTGGTATCTTGGTAGTTAATGTTGAGGTAGTACTTCCGTAGCTGCAGAACAAGCCTGCCCGCCCTCCCTCCGGTGAAGTGCCCCGGCACATTCTAAACGGACTATTTTCCCGGTGAAAAAAACGAGGTTAATCTTTCCCCGGACAAAATGTGAATCTGCGTGGTAAGAAGTACCCTTGCAAATAGTACCTTGGCTTCAAATTGGCAAACCCATTACAAATGAAACCTTGGCTGCAAATTGAAGGTACTTTGACCACCTGACTTTGTACCCAGAACAGTCAGGTGGACAGGGGTCGATACCTAATAGAGCCCCATCATTTGAGCGCCATGACAAGGGGATGTGTGGGATATGGCGTTTTTTACGTATTAGCATTTTTTTGTATGTAACATTAAAAGTGGTAAAAAGTAGTAGTCACGTGAGCCGTCGCTCATTACCCCCGTCCAAGTGGGAGAAACAATTAGCCTTCGAGTTGACTTGAAATAGAGAGATTAGAAACATGCTCGGTGTTAAAAAAGCGATATATGATGTGACACGCTTCCACAAAAAGTCGACCGAATTTATTATGTCTTAGATCTGAAGGGCCTGACAGATGGTGGACTCGATTAGCGTTTAGCAACTTTTGTGATCCCAGCTCTTGCTGCTAAGAACTGTAACTTCACCATTGCCTTCATCTTCACCAGCCCCACATGGAGAGAACTTTGATAAGTTATCCCCCGCAAAATTTTGTTGGCAAATTTGGCAACTGAAAAGATGTATAACTTCGTCAACGTTGAAACTTCATCTTCTTATGGTAACCCAGGATGACGACGTGGCTGACATGACTTTGCAGGTTCTGAGGGAAGAGTGGTAAAATATTTAGTGCTCTATTCACATTCTTTGCTTTATTGACTGTATCCCAACCTTAATGATGTTACCCCCCCCCCTTGATCCTAATGATTCTGGATTGTTGTCCTTTTCCAAAACTGTATCCGCTGGAGTACTGTATGTATTTTACTCATTAATATGATAAATAGTAGTTTCGCAGTGATATCATATCGTAGGCTTGAAATATTTCATGGATTTGCGAGTGTTTATCATTTTTATACAATTAAATGTACGCGTCTATTGGGTGTAATATTGCAACGTATTATCACGTATGTATCTGAAATTTAAATGGTGTTTCCACGAATTAGTATTTACCGTCACCACGGTCTAGTAGCTCTTTATCGTTAACGAGTCATTGTTACGCACGGTCCGTTTCAGGCAGCCAAAAAATGCCGAACTGTCTGAACATGTTGAATTTAGTCGAAGCGTTAATGGATTCATACCGCTGTTGTTGAACTGATGAATATTTTACTTTGGTACAAATGTTTTTCAGCTCAACCCAGACTCGATTACATGAAGTAGTTTCGCTTCTTGCCTGACCTGAAAACGCTACAACTACCCACAACTGCGACTCATTTCTCTTTGTTAGTGTAGAAACGGAACGGATTAGCCCCATACTAAAACCTTTTTAGCTATTCCACAAAAAGATCGATTAAGTGGCATTGGAGCTTCCAGCACTGTTGTGGACATTCGAACTGTATCAATTTATCATTCGATTTGGATTCTTTTGTAGGATTTAGCGATTGGGCCAAATCACCTGCTATATTTTTCTCACGACCACTGGGTCTAAGATGCCTGAAAAATCTGCTTTCTAGAACTGCTGTTTCTTAAAACCTTATATCAGTTCTGTGGTAAGGGATCGTTCTTGCCATAATCGCAAAAACCGCCTTCCTGTAACCCACATCCTCACCAGCAGACGCCGGGGCTAGAGAAATTCGTCGCCGATTGACATTCTTTGCCGTTTGACAGCTTTAGGGAAATGAGGCCTTCCGTGGAGCGACAACAACAACAACAGTTCAACTCGACGATATGAGCGTAACTTGATGGCCCTGTGAGGCTAGGCTCAACTGCTGTAGTATGGACCTGTAGACTTATGACGATGAGTCCCCTGTATCCCTGCGGCAAACCTTGGTCAACAGGGACTCACAATGAAACAGTGAAAAAGCTGACCCGATTTTCTGCATTGGATCGATCGAATCATGATGGAACGACTGCTTTAGCTTTGTTCAATGCGTACTCCTTAGAAAGAAAATGCGATGAAAAGCACGTTAAGCAGACCTTCAATCAACGAAACGTGATATAAATCTGAAGAGGGAAGTTCACTGTACCTGTCGAGACAAATGAGTCTTTTCAACTCTACATTTTCCACGTTTTTAAGACCAAAACAAGCCAGAGGAATCTTCACTTACCGGCCGCAGCAACTTCGTTAAATATCTTGTCAACTGCGTCATTCGAATTGAAAATTCGACTGCATTGTTCTCTGCCAAATCTCGCAATCTTATTGGTACTCTAGGAATCGCGGAGTTTTGCTGTAAATAGGGCCAAGTTTTTCAGAGTAATAGTATGAGTATCTGTTGACCGAAGCGCCATCATCAAACAAGAGACTCATCTTTACAAGTCTAGTGGACTTCAATATCAACACATTTGGCAGCCTCGTTCAGGTCAACGTGAAGTGACGTCATATAAGATGACGTCATCTCGGACGTCATATAAAATGGCGTATTTTCACACTTCTTAGCACATTAAGATATGAAGTGTCGGAGATTAAGGAGAAAAAAATTGAAAAAGTACTACACACCATTCACAACAGCGTAAAATCTCTTGAAAAATTTCGGACTTGTCATTTAACGGAAACTGAAGATCTTTTCTGCAGTAGTGCAACTATTTCTGTGAGTTCAGCAGGGTTTGAAATTAAATGACCTATTTCTTTGAACTGAATCGCTTCGAAGAAACTTAAGCTATTTTGTTATATTTCTGCCGTTGGACTCTTCTGATATCTTAAATATTTCCAGAGTTAAAGTGGTTTTCTTCTTTTTCATTGGTTTTCATTTCAAGAATAAATTTCAAAAAAGCTTGACACTGTCTCAATTTTTACACTGTTTGATTTAACGTGAAATAATTTGCAAGGAAACCATGTTTATGGATGTCTTCAACATGGTATCAAGCAACAGTTTGTCCTTTTTGTGGTTTCTGATTTAGAAATGTGACGATGTCACATCCTCAAATTGGCTGAAGCACTGTAGTTTAAAAAGATATTCAAAATTTCTGAAAATTCCAAAGGAAGAGTTACATGGTTAGGTGGCTAAAGTTTCTCTAAAGTCATTCAGTTAGAAGAAATAGGACAGAGTTTTACATCCACCTTTTTGTACTGCGATTTACAAAGGATTTGGATTTCCGCGTAGGCCAAATTTGATCTTCAGACAGTCATAGATTTCACTGTGTGTGCCCTGCAAAGGACCATGCGTGACAGTGGCTATGGCTCCTAGGCTTATGACCTGGAGTCCCTTGTTTCCTGTGCTCTTTTGACTTGATGATGGTGCTTCGGTCAACAGAGACTCATAAGCCTTTTTTCCTAGGCGAACATTTTCGCGTGAAACGAAATTTTTTCGAGTTAAAGCATGCGCAGTTTGGTTCCTACAGGCACAAAAGTTTCTCTGGCTCCTTTTCTGTCTGCAAAAAAAGGAGTTCGAACAGTCTCTATTCCTTAGTCGCCGAAAAAGATCGCTTCGTGCGGAGGAGAGCGTCTGGCAGCCATTCAATAGGGATAACTACCGCCAAATAGTCAGTCTAAGCTTCCTAGCGTATCAACCAGACTGAGATTTATGAATTACTATTGTTACAGCAAATGTGATAGAATTTTCAATTCAATTGGAGAACTGATAATATTTCCACGGGATTCGAAGCCGTAATAATGACAGCGGAAATAGAGTCAGCTTTTCGCTGTTTGTTATGAGTCCTTGTTGAGCAAGGTCCCAAGGTTTACCGCAGGGAAACAAGGGACTCATCGTCATAACTCAATGTGGCTCCTATCTATATAAGTGAGCGTTAATCCTTGCTCCGAATGACGAGGCATATTACATAGTTGATTGCGCATTTCAGATCCTGGCCTGTTGTGACATTGCCACCATTGATTCCAATATTGAAAATTTTAATGAAACGTATTTTGAATTAATTGCTTCCTTTTCGATGAAAGCAGCTGTTCTCTGTGTTAGATCACTGCTTTGCATAGTCGACACAGCGATTTGTTTCACAAGGTAAAATTACAGAATTAATTTGTGTTCCCATTTATTTGCTTCCTTCGAAAATAGAAGCGTGGTGCTCTGTTGGTCTAAAATGAGGCAACTTTATATTTATATAAGGTGTTTTGGAAACTCAAGAAGTTCGATATTGTCACCTGTGCCTCTTTGCCTGACTGCCAGTTGTGTTTCATACCATTGCTTGTTTCAGGTTTTCCTTTGTTTGCTTCTTCTAATTCCATGGATATATTCTCGTATGATTCTGAATTGTATTTAGCTTTATCAATACTAGTGCTATTTTATGTATGTTTGTGTCTTAAGCATCATGATTGTTAAACATGTAATGATTTTCTAATTGTAAGGCAAGATTTCTTTGTCATCTGATCAACTGTTGCGTTGCTGTCCTAGAATGTAGAAATGACCACAGCCTTTATTTTGATGTTGCTGTAGAAATTTTAACATTAAAAAGCAGTTTAAAGATTATGCTCACTTTCAGGCAAATTTTGACCCTTTATTCATTTGTCATCTACTGAGGGTTGGCCATCTCACATATCAAATTGGCACAGGCTGCTAGTTTTTGTGCAAATTTTTGACACAGCAAAGTTTCATGTTGCAAGATGTACTTAGCTGTTGAAAACTCCTTGAAGAGACTTTGAAACTGCAAAATTTGAAACAACCAAAGATTTGAAGTAGAGGACATGTAGCATTTTTCCTTGGACACTTTGTTCACGGAAGTAACCTCTCAGGTATAAGTTGTTTCTGATTGATGCATTTACTAAGGGTCAGGGTGAATGACAATCATTTGTTTATTGTCAAACCTGTGGCATTACAGAGAGCATCAAGGCCCTTGGATACTGTTAAGCAGAGGGTCCTAATATAAAAATCCAGTTTTAGAGTCAAAGAAAAAACTTAGGGCCTTCGATAACTAAAGTAACTTACAGCATGTTTAGTTTTGTCTCTCCGTGGGATGTTTCATACTGTTAACAGATTTTGAAGAAAGATCTTGGTTGTGTCATTGCACTTACAGTAGTCAAAATTATTTTTTTCCATCCAAATAAAATTCTACAATACAATGTACTATCTACTCTTAGTAGTATACAACAGCACAGCACTACATGGGCATAAGATGCCAAGGAGCAAAATAGAACGACTACCCCATTGCCATCAACACTTAACAATAAATGATGAGACACTACCAGGACAACACACAAGAAAATGAAAAGATTATTACCTGTAAATTTAATACTAAAGAAAAAGATAGGGGGTATAAATGAAGGACATTTGTGGTAAAGACTGCAGAGAGGAAATTTATTAACAAACTTGAAAACTATTTTCAAGCTACTTGGAGGCACAGGAAACATTAAAAAAAAGTGACATGCAGCAATTAGGATGAATTTTGATAAAAATATCCACTTACAGTATTTTAAGACATTACAGTGTATTAAATTTGTCATTTTCAAACTGAGCATTGCTAGAATTTGCAACAGGATATCAAATCTAAAAATCAATAATTACATGAGATTTTGAAGAAGGAATTTGTCTGCTGAGTCTACCTTCAAACAACTCATGAACATAAAATACCAAAATAGCCTCCAGGTTTTGGGTAGAAGTTGATCAAAACCACTTTGTTATTGACAATGCAAAGTGTCAAGTCTAATCTAGGTTGCAAAAGAAAGCCTTGCACTTCCAATCATTGATTTGTTCACAAGTGGCCTGTGGAAATTTGGTCCATCACTGTTATTTATTTCTATTCTGGGGGAGAAGTCAAGGACAAGATTTGTCTCGTACTTTGGGATTTTTTTAAACTGATGTACTGACTTTTTACTGTAGATGTGTTATTGAGGCTTTCAGAAATATTTATGGAATGGTTATTGAAAGCAACTTGGCAAAAAGCTTAGGGGCCACCGAGTTTGTAAGTATATTTAAAATACATCTGTTTTTGTAAGGTCCATTAAGGACGGAGCTCTCTCTAGATCATAGGTCATCTCTCCTGCAACAATCTGATGACTTGGGTAGCTATCTGTGAAGCTCTGTACTGCATCTTTTGGAACAAAAATGCTGCTGGCAGGATCTGGAACATGGAAATATGATGACTTCTTGTGGATGCTTCCGGTAAGGTCCTTGTACTGAGCTCTATGATATTCTGTTTCGTTCCTGAACTCTCTATCTCTGTCCCTTTCCCGATCTGGTATTCCATTGCTAAGCGTGTAAACTGGCTTATTTTGTATGACTGGAAATAGTGACTCGCGGTCTATCTTCCTTCGTCCCAAGACACGATCTGGCTTGTCGCTATTCCAGGTTGGCCTGACAAGTTTCTCCGGCTCCGCATCGCCACCGAAACTTTCGAGATTTTTCTTCAAGGTCTGTTCAACAATATGTGAGCGGCGATAGTCGTGGAAAAACTTTCTGGTTCCCTTGTCTGGTTTGTAATGATTTCTCGTATGAGTAAACAGTTGAGGATGATAATATTTGAAGTCATACTGATCATAATGTGGGTCGCGGAACGTGTCGTGAGTTGTTGACAACAACTTTGAAGAAACGCGAAAAGCCATCTTGTCTTGCTACTGCAGCGTTACACTTTCCAAGCTGGAACTTTGTGGAAAGATTCTTTACGTATCAGTCACCGCATTGAGGATTAATCTCTCAAATCAACAAGACACAAGGCTCCAAGACACGTACCTTTGACAAAAACGTTAAATCTCGGCCTCCATCTTGGTGATTTTTAAAAGTAAATTTAGTATAACCATGGAAACAGATACTCTCCCCAGTCTATCCGCAGCGGCGCTATTGCGCTTTCATGCCACGCAGCTACAGCCTCAATTTAGGAAATATGTCATGTGACCTATCCATAATGGTAGACATTATGAAAGTTAGTTGTTTTTGGTTTCGAAAAGGTTGAGACTTGAGAAGGAAGAAGCAGATCTTTGAAGACAAGGAAAGAACGAAATGATCAATCGATGATCAATAAACATGCATAATGCCTTCGAGTGTGTTCCAATTTTGGAACGACTGCCATTGCACATCGACAGTGTTGCCACTGCCGGTAAGTATACTATTCCGAGATGTATTCCCTCTCTTGCTTGAGAGAGGGGGTGTGTTTGTGTGTGATGAAAGGAAGAATTAAATTTCAACATTTTGATTGTCTCCAAATAGGGCGTGATGAAGCTTTTATGAGCTAAAATTAGGGGAGCGTAGGTATCATAAAATTCTCTGTTACAAAGGAAATTGTCGCCTTGCATATTTACTATTCTCCTCTGCGCAGAAGAATGCTTAGGCCTTGTGGGTGTCCCAAAAAAATTATACAGATTTGGTCGACCCTAGCGACTAGTATATAGCGTGAATCAATCCAAAATGATTTTAAAAACATACCTCAATAGCTAACTTGAACATGGATACCTCTTTTGTTGATATCGGTGCGCTGAGAGTGAAGATCTTAGTCTTCAAAGGACAAATTTGCCTCCACCTCCCCGACTGTAAAGTTTTTTCAATGCGCAGAGAACACTGGTTTTAACTCCGAAAAATTGCGCAGAAGAAATTCTTTCCCAAACTATTTCTGCGCGGATTCTAATGCTAAATACTGCATTTGCGCCTAGATCTCCATTTCAGCCTTACTCCAAGAGCCCCTTGCCTCAACTGTCTCTCACATTATTCTTGTCGATGCTTCATCAACCATCCAAAGGAAGAGCAAAGGTGCAAGGATTGTATTGAAACCACTCCATTCTGAGCAGAAACAAAATTTGCAAGCCTTTTTTGAAAACTGCACTGGTAACGCAGCAAACCGGTTGAAAATTCTGTGTAGAAAGTGGTCTATCAAAGAATTTTGCGCAGACAGAAACAAGGCAGAAATTTTTGCGCGGGGAACGCGTTCCCCGTGCAGACCAAACTTTACAGTCTGGTCCACCTCCAAACCAGAGCTTTGTTGTCTTTGACGTTTTGACAGACTGGAAAGTTTGTTTGTATCTTGCGCAGATGGCCTAAGTAAGACTGCGCAGAATATTCATGGTTGAGAAGCTTGGGAACAATAGATTGAAACAATAGATTAATTGCCAACTGCACGGCCCAGGTTGAAAACTACATACTTTTCTACACGCTCGATATGTTGTCGCGCGTGCAGTACAAACTTTCCAGTCTGGTTTGACATTGTCTATACTGAAATGTCTTCATGTTTTGAACAAGTGAGTTTGCTGCCCCTAGTGAATAGCAGTTCTTTCTAGAGAAATGGGAAACATGATTGGTCCATCTTCAGCTGTAACCTTGAGTTCTTTCTAATGAATGCTTTGCATGAAAGAGTCCATGCTATCATTCAGTTTCTTTGAATGATTTCTTCTTTGATCACATCACTGGACTTGGTTCAAATACACAGATGCATATGATTGTTACTTTCAGGATACAGTGTTGAACAAAGACACTTTCCAAATATTTAGGGTGAAGGTATTGTTTCAGTTAAAAAGCATTGATCATCACCATTTTTTTTAACAAAAGATTTTTCTTCCGGCAAAAATTGGGGGTGACTGCACCCCCTGTCTGCCCTCTAAGTGTCTAAGACAGCTTGAATAAAGCTCTCAAGCATGCCCAAATCATTCTCAAAACAAGTTAGTATCAAGCTTGAATCATGTTCCAAACATATTAGATATTTTGCTGGGGGTAGTACTGTATATGATATGATCAGATTATATTGTTTTGTTTTAGGCAAGAATTTGTTAGTTGGTACAAACAAAGGACATCTTCTTGTTTATGAAGTAAGAGAGTATGGTAAGAGTTCTACGGAAGAATTTTTGTGAATTTTAAAACATTATTAGTTCTACAGATTGTTAGAAGAATTCTTGAGCAACATGGAAGACTGTGAATTTTTGGACAAGAATTCTTAAGAAACCTAAGAGGGAGAACTTGGAGGCTGGAACACCATGTTAATGTGCACAAGACCTGCATTGTACTGTACCTACAATATCAACATTTTTATCAGGTGTTACATGGGAATTGAGGACACAGTTTGTTCATTGATTTTGTTGTGTCCACAATGCCTGGCATAAGGTTCCTAAATGACTAAATGGTACATATTTTGTTACCTTACTTGCCTTCAATTCATTGCTTATGTTCTGTTTTTGCATGGGGGCCGATGCCCTTGTTTGTGGCAGTTTGATATGGGCCCAAATTTCAAACTGTACCATGCTCTGAAAATTATGACCTGAGAACTAGTTTCCAGATTGATGCAGCCTTCCAATGACCCCTCCTGAAAATTGAAAGTACATTTTTGATCTTGAAGAAATATTTCTAATTGATAGGATTAGTCGCTCAAAGGCTGCATCTATCTTGGAACCAGTTCTCAAGTCATAATTTTTAGAGCACAATACAGTTTGAAGTTTAGGCCCATATCAAACTGTTGAGAACAAGGGCATCAGCTCCCAAGCAAAAGATAAAAGATTAGCAATGAACTGAAGACAAGGAAGGTAACCAATTACATTTATTCATATAGGAACATATAAGCCAGGTATTGTGGACATGATCAATGGAAAAATCATGTTCACAATACAGATGGTTCTTACATACTGCAAAGGTTTGTTATACAGTAGAAAATCATTAACCCTCAAGAATGGTTAAGAAGTCTGAAGAATTCATAATAGATCTTTCAGCTGCTTTAAAGAGAATTTGAATTGAGCAATATCTTGACACAATCTGAATTTTGTGAATGTCCACATCAGTGATAAAAGCTCTGTTGCCAGTATGAAAGTAAGAGAAAACTTGTTGAAATACATATTTTAACAAGTCAAGGATATCTTCTTCATCATTTCATCAGTGATTATTTCCTGTGAATTTCAAAAAGATTGCTTTGAATTACTTTTAATTTATGAGTGCTTTATATTTAAATGTAGGTGACAGATATGATCCAGAACTCCAGAGGTCAAACAAACAATTTGCTAAACGACCAATTACTCAGGTATCAAGTGTCACATTCCTTGCATCTTCTCAAGCATTTAGAAAATTAAAATCTTAACATGGACAAGTTTGTATTTAGGATTGCTGGATAAATTTAGGTAAAGCAAACTTTGGTTAATAGTTGGAATGCTAAACAATTGTTCTCTCCTTTTTCTTATATCTTACATAGGATCAGAAATAGGAGTAAATTTCGATTTTCAACAATTCCTCGGATATAGGTACAGCTTCTGCTTTTTTCATCACTTGGAGATATTAGGTCAAAATTTGAATTTGTGGAAATCTCTTAGGATGGATGAACAGGAGCCACTTTGTGAATAGTAAATTTATGTATAAACAATCTCTCACTCATTGATTTCTTTTTCTCAATAATTCTAAAAAATCATGTTATTTATTTAAATATTGCAATTGAAAAGAGTAGAATTATCTCTTTTTCCTTCCCAACAGATGTCAATTGTGCCAGCATTTGATCTCCTCATCAGTTTATCAGGTATAATATTTAAAGTCAATGAAAGCAGTGTGATTCTTGTTGCAACTTGTTTGTGTGTATTTTGAATGTTGGTTATTTCTACCAAAGTCTGTGGTCTTCCCTTATTGAAACTTCAACCAGAATCCTGCCTTTGTTTCTCTAATAGTGATTTTAAATACCGGTGAATCCCTGAATTAAAAGCTTTGCACTGAACGACTATATCAGTTTCTCTTACCAGGAGTTTGTTAAACGAAGAGGATTTGTAAGAATTTGGTTGGAAATTTAGTTCCTTGTGCCAGGAGATTTATTCTATTAAGACCTTGTTATTTCAAGATTCAAATGTAGATGCAGTGTATAGATTATGCAAGTTAATTTGTTCTTGACAACAGAAATGATCTCTTTTCTTCAGGCGCCATTTCCGTCGCCGTTAGAAACTCTTGAATCTATCTCTTTGTCTGTCATGTTCTCTGTCTCTTTATCATAGCAGAAAATTCGATGTGGCCACTGTTAAATGAAAATGTATAAGGAGTTATTTATTTTTAGCAAAGACATTCCCTTTGCTGGTCATAATTTATCAATCATAAGCACCATTCGTTTTGCAGATGGTCTCATCAGTGTTCATGAGTATTCAACGTTCAAGCCAAAGGTTCAACTTCATAAGTCCAAAGGAACATCATTTTTTGCTATTGACTTAAAGGTAACACGTAAACAAATCGTCCATTTTGTTATCATGGAAATTACATGGGATTATCTTTTTTCACTTTAGAAAATTTTATGGAAAAATTTGAATTGTTGAAATAGAAGATATGAAATGTCCTGGATCAGAAAAACGATCCCCTGAAGAGCTGTTTCTGGACCTTGATAGTGACTAAGTGAGCACGCGATTTGGGAATGAAATTATCGTTGAATGGAATTATTATTGTTGCATTTCTATTAAGTGTATATGACTGAAAATGCCTGATAGATACTGTAGGCTCCAAATATTTAGAAAAGTTGTTGTTGAATTCAATGACCTATTTCTTTGAATTGGATAGCTTCAAGAAAACGTTGGCTATTTTGCTGTGATTCTCCCGTTGGACTTTCCGGAAATTTTCAGTATCTTTCGTAATTTGGGTGCCTCTCTTCTTTTCGAGAATTCAGGCAAAATTTTCAGAAAAACTTCAAACTATCGTAATTCCTAAACTGATTGACACAACATGAAATAATTTCCAAGAAAATCAAGGTTTATGGATGTCTACAATATGCTATCAAGCAAAAGTCTGTCAGTTTTGTGGCTTATGATTTAGAAATTTGATGACGTCACAACCTCAAGTTACAAGTTTCCCTTATATGGGAAACAAAGTTTTCAATTCCAGGTCTGATGTGTTTCTTACAAAATGAGATATAAGCTTCAAATCAGGCTATTACTACTACTACTACTACTACTACTACCACTACTACTACTACTACTACTACTACTACTACTTCTACTACTACTGCTACTACTACTACTACTACTACCACTACTACTATTACTATTTCTGGAGATTTTCTGCAGAAAGCCTTTTTCGAAAACCTGCAAAAGTTAGTGAAAACAGCATGCAAAATTTCCCTTTGTTCTCCTTCCTAGCAATAATGACTCTTGGACGTGTTCGTGTATTTTGTCCTTACGGGAGAATGGAGTCTCCCTGAATAGGTTATTCACACTAAGGGGAAGACTTTTCAGCCCGTCAAAAGGAAAACACGTGCTAAAGCGTGCTGAAAGTCATCGCTGTGCAGTTAATACATTAAAGGCAATCTGTCACGCATTTGATTGGGTAATTTGGACAATACAAATAATAGGAAATTTCAATGGCTGCTAATCCTCTGACTTTCTACGGCCGTAGAAAGTCAAGACGGTTATCCCTCCTTTGTTTCAAATACACAGATTCACAAAGAAATCTGTTGTGTTGAGCGCTGACTTTGCCGCGGCCAATCAGAGACGTGACAGACTGCCTTTAAGGAATTTTGCTTGTAGTTTTAGCATGTTTTTGAAGGTTTCTCAAAAGGGTTCATTTTAGAAAATCGCTTACAGAATCTGAACGGAGTGACCGATTTTAGTCAGGAAAATTTATAAAAATACTTGAACATGTTGGCTATTCAATCAGATATTGCAAAATATCATTGCTTATATACTCAGGGAGCAGTAGCCTTGCAAATGCCGGGCTTTTTTTACTCATCCGGTATTGTTCTAAAACTGCTTTCCGATTGCAGGTAGAAATATTGAAATAATATTGAAATTGCCTGTACTCTACTCCATACATTACATGTTTATCCTCAAGCTCTTGGAATACAATGCAATGCAAGCAATAAAAAGATGAAAAAAGTAAAAACAATTAAGTAAGAAAGTAATACTAGGAAGCATAGGTTCCAAATCTTTAAATCTACGAAAAAAGGCGGGTATAAAATTCAATAACCTATTTCTTTGATCTGAATGACCTGAAGGAAACTTTAGCCACTTCTCTAGGATTTTACCGTTGGACTTTTCAGAAATCTTGAATATGTGTCGAAATTACAGCCTATTTTATATTTCAGCTCATTTTATGATGTGACGTCATCAAATTTCTAAATCATAAACCAGAAGAGTGAAAGAGTTTTGCTTGATATCATCTTGTAGGCAGCCAAAAACTATGGTTTTCTTCAGAATTATTTGATCTTTCGTCGAGGGGCTTAGAAGTAACGATAGGTTAAAGTTTTTTTCGAAAATTTTCTTGAATTCTTAATAAAGAAGAAAAACAATGTGATTCTGAAAATATTGAAGATTTCAGAAAAGTCCAACGGCAGATTTACTGTAAAATAACTCAAGTTCTTTTGAAGCCGTTCAGTTCAAAGAATTAGGTCATTAAATTTTACACCCAGCTTTTTAAAGATTTGAAACTTATGCTGTACTAGGAACGGAGTTTGATAATGTCATGAAATTATCATACTTTGTTCCAAGTAGTATCTTTCTTACTTTGCTTTAATTGTTTATAAATACCTGGCACTATATAACACAGATACGAAGAGATTTTTTTAGAAGACAGTATGTTTGCAAACTTTCATATGGCGAGCGGATGGTCAGGCAATAACAATTTGGTTTGAGATTGTTTGAGATTTGTCTGAATTTTCAAATTGTCATGATTTATATGCAAAATATAATCCTGTACTGCATTTGCCATAAAAATGATGAATCAGAAATTAATCTCAATAATTTCTATTTCACTTTCAGAAACGAAGTACGGACCGAGGTATGAGAAATTCTCACAATCTCTTCCTGAAGTTAAACTTTCTATAATTGGTGTAAATCCTTTGCATAGTGCTACTGGTCGTATCTATAACAATGTCCAGTATAAAAGTAAATCCGACTCTGCAATCCGTCCATATCGTTTCATTTTTACTTCCAAATTTGAATCAGTTTCATTTCAAACTCGATTTAAGTGCGGTTCTTGTTTGTTTAGAGCTCATTCGAAAAGACCTTTTCCGAGATTCAACTTAATTCCGTGATACAAAGAAACAACCCGTGCTTGACTTCTTTTTCAGAAAATTCTTTTACTCCGTAAGCAAGCTTTTGCGTTTGAAATGTGTCACATTGTTTTCATTACAAATGGTTTCTTCTGTTTATAGACTTTGGCCCGCCATTTCAACTGCGACTGTGTCTTATTGTCAAAAAGAAATTAATGGTGAGCTTTGTTTGAAATGTTGACTTGAACTATGAAATATTGCGTTGTTGGAAAACTCTTGGTTTCCTTCTCTTATTGCCAGCGAAAGCAACATGAAAGTGTTCTTTATCAATACTGTGTGTTTGAAGTCATTTTTCACTCCACTTTTCTGTTGAATCACAAAACCACAAACGAGGGCAGCCTCGTTTTGCAGAGAAACTGAATTAGGCCAGTACAAACTTGAATCAATGAATTGAGCTATGGCAGGGAAGCAAAGGAAGGCCAAGAAAGGCAGAAGAAGCCACGATAAAGACACGGTATGTTTGCGTTTACATTTTTAACTATTACTTCGTTTCCTGCAGCTCATGATATTACTAAACGCATGTCATTACAAGCAGCGTAATCCTCCAGAGGAATTTTTAGATCCTCCGTCATCTGCATCCGTTTGTTTAATGTCATTTTAATCTTTCATCCTTTTTCATAGTTGTACTTTTGGATAAATGGAGAATTTCAAGAATTATACCCGGATCTCGGGCTGGTGGAAACACCAAAAACAGTGGCTTGGTGTGGGGATTACATTTGCTGTGGCGGAAGAAAAGATTATTATCTTATCAAGGTATGATTTATATTCCCAAAAATTGTCACGAAACTGTTGTCAAAGTCATTTGTGATCTCATACACTTTTTTATATGAAACTGGTTTATAAGAAACTAGTACTAAGATGGCCAAAATTTTAAAAAACTGTAGTACTATGTTTGAGAACCATTAAGAAAAAAGTCAAAAGCGTGGATATTATAGCAAATATATCATTGAACCTATACTCTTGAGTAATATTAACTAAACATTTGTATTTTCAACATAACAGAGCACTGTTTATTTCTTTATGATGTTTTCAAAGTCAAGAAACATATCTGCAGCAGTGCTAGCGACCATATTGATAATTCTGTATTCAATAGATAAGAAATCTATTAAGAAACTTTTCGTACTAAGATTGACAAAATTTCATGCTAAATTAAGAAACTTTTAGTACTATGGCCTGATCCTAGTTTTTATAAAAAACCGTGTATCGACTTTCCAAGTCAGCAAATAGGCAAATATGCTTTTCCTTCCTGGGAGCTAAACTATGGAATAGCCCTACTGCTGACTCCAAGACAGCACCCCCTCAATAGTTTTAAGAAATCAATAAAGTGTTGACTTTTGTCTTTCTATTATTTATAATGTATAATTGTAAATATGATTTTAAATCGTGGTTTTTTATATTCTAATGATATGTTATTTAAGCTATAAATCATAATGAAGTTTTTATTCGAGGTCCCATTGAGAACCGGTTTCTACCGAAGGGCAACCCTCCTTAAATGAACCAAATATGAAATATATATGCATGAAATTTGAAACTGATTTGCGAACCCTTTGTTCCCTTACAGGCAGATTCAGGCATGATGGTTGACTTATTCCCTGTTGGTAATAAACTTGAGCCTCTTATACGATCGATGGCATCAGGGGAATTGGCACTTAGTCGAGATGAAATGACTGTATTTATCAATATTGATAAGAATGGTAAAACTAGTCAAAGACATGCAGTAACTTGGTCGGATACGCCAATCGATATTGGTGAGTAATTCGATACTAAAATCGTAGCTGAAACTCTGTGTGATTCAGATAAATTTTCTTGGTTTCTTCGTAACTCATAGCAAACATTGATGGCATGTGTTATCACTTTGAAAGCATGACTAGCGGTGCTTTTCAGTGTTGGTTACTTTGCTAAATATTTTGTGGAGGAGGGGGGGGGGGTGAAACTATTTGTTTAGTTCAAGCGCATTGCTCCCCTTCATTTGTTGCGACAAATGATCATTTTGGTTGAGCTTCGAGAGGGTTGGGAGAAACATTAAGATAGATTTTGTCATACAAAGGCAGCAGTTGCTTTAATTGATACCTCAATTCAAAGCGATTTATGACTACTAACAAAGGAAATGCTCTCAACCGGTAAATTGAAGCAAACACGGTCGTAAAAGTTGTCCTGAAACCTGTAGGCCAAACTCTCGCCTTGTGCAAGCAAAAGGTGGTTTATCGAAACCAAAAGGTGGTGGTTTATTAAAGCTCCGTTTAGTATTCTTTTAGAAAGTAAGCCAGTCGCAGCCTTCTTTAGTTGTCACGGAATGCATGATATCGCAGTGTGTCCGAGTGTCGTAGTGCCATTTTTTTGCCATATTTTCTGGCAAACAATTGATGGCAAGAAAACACAACACTTCATATCATAACGGGAAAATAAAGAATCAATAAAGATGAATACCAATTCAATCTGCTTTTCATATCACCAAAAGGACCATCACAGAATTGATATAAGCTCTTTGTTTCTTTCAGAATTTCATTCACCATACATCATAGCAATCTTACCTAAATACATCGAAATATGGTCCCGTGACCCAAGAGTATTGATTCAAAAAATCGACCTCCAATCAGCAAAGATGAAATCAATTGTGCAGCATGAAAATTGTTATGCGAATTCGCAAGATTGTGTTTGGAGACTTGTTCCAGTGCCGATAAATAAGCAAATAAAACAACTGACTGAAGATAAACAATTTGATGTTGCACTCAGCTTAACGGTGAGTTTTTAAAAGCGTAGAATCTCAACTAACGGCCTGTTCATATGGAGAAAGTTTCTTCAGCATTTTCCTGTTTCATCGGGAAAATCGCTCATCTTAGGTAGTAGTTCTTGACCTCTGATATAAAAGAGAGTTTCCCCGGCAAGCCCCAGGAAAAAAGAACAATAGCCCTTTGTCTCTAGCGCCAAAGGATTAACCATAATCAATAGAGATTTCCCCGCATAGCCGTGAAAATGTGTTTATATGAGAAAATATTCCTCAGCTAGGCGGGATCTCGTTAGAATGCAAAAGAGATCCCGGGTAGCCGGGAGAATCTTTTCTCATATGAATGTTTGCGATATTTTATGTGGGAAAGGTGGGATCTCGGCTGAGCGATTGAAAATGCCGAGTAAACTTTCTGTAATGAACAGGCCCTAAAAGTGTTTTTTTTTCACTCAGCTCATGGAAAATTGTTAGTCCTAGGGGGGCATACCCACTTTTATGATGAATTATGGCAGAAAACTACCAATTTTTGACAATTTTTTGCCAATTTCTGGAAAACCCACCATATTTAAGGAAAATCTGCCGAAAAGGGGTCCTTGTTTAGAGACTTTTGGGCTGGAAAACCCACCCATATGGGCGGCACATATCCGTACCCTCAACATGTTATGTTACACCCCCCCTGGCTCTTAGTGAACGGTCTGATTGATCATTATATACGTGCAAAAGGTTTTACTGTACGCCCTGTTAATTCAAAGGTGGATAAAAGAAGTTCCATGAAGGTTCTGTAATGTGCCATGTTATTTTGTGATCTAGAACACAACTTAAGATGGGGAATACTATTCGTGTTGTAGCTAAAGGGGAGTGTGCAGTGGCAAATAGGCTTCTCTATTAATAGCATAAAGAAGACACTCAGACAGCAATCATGTATCATATATCATCATATTATATGAAACAAAAAGAACCATCTAAAAATATCAGAAAAGAAAATGATAAAAACACAGCTGTTAATTATCAATACGTTTCGATTAAAATCTTCATCAGTTCACTTCATACATATCATATTATAATTATCTAACGTTGGTTTACATAGAATAGTAGTAACGTTGGTTTAAATAGAATAGTATTAATAGATGATGATTTTAGACCAACTTACAAAATACAGAACGATAAATTTAAATAAAAACTAGTACCATGCCTTGTTTTTTAACCATTTATTCTGTAGGTGTAATGTTCTCCGGTCCAATTTCTTATCTTGCTTTTAAAACGTGCATGTGTCGGTTCTTGTTGTACATTATCATCCGGGGTATTCCAAAGGAAACTGCCCCTGAAAGATAAAGATTCTGCTCCATAAGATGTTGTCTTTGCCCTTGGAAGTTTGCAAAGACTTCTTCCCTAGGTCATAGGACATATCTTTCTTCTCATGAAATTCCCATGCATTTGGTGGATTCATATGGAAAGCATTGTTTTTTTGGCTAGTCATTGTTTCCAGAGCGCGTGCCACATCGACTTGCACGGGATAGTTTTGTGCAGTTTTGTTCTTTCCAATTGCAAGGTGTCAACATTGCACATACCCTGAATGAACAAAGTATCTAAATATTTCCTTGAGTTGTGAGAATAGAATGTATCTATTATTGAGCACAATTACTACCGGAAGACATAAGAGGTAGCATGGCTTTACTTAATTGTAAAGTTAATAACATCTACCAATGAACCTCTGTTTAACTGAAATTCATTTTTCGTATTCACCCATGGTAGCCAGCAATCCTTGCTGGTGTAAATAGCTAGTAGAGACTATTGCCAAATCACTGAAGAATTTTGATATATTCTACTAACATAATACATGGCAAGCGAAAATATCCGCAAATAAAAACAGTTTAAATTGTTTGCACGAGTAATTTTGCGTTATCGCAAACCTTGCTTGACATTTAATGAGACAGACTTTTATTTGAAGATTGTCTAGAAATATTAAAATGAGACCAGTGTAGCAAAAGAAAGTAAAAAGTTGAATCTATGGTTTTAACTTTTCTGAAAGTATTTGAAGATATTTTTACCATGCCATATAAGGATAGTTTTTGATGCATTCATCTTTTCTTTCAGAAATTGATGGAGGGAAGTGAAAGCGAAAAACAAAAGAAAATTCTAGAAATTAAGAATTTATATGCCTTTGACTTGATCTGCAGAAAAAAGAAATTTGAAGAAGCATTAGATTTATTTACTGAAATTGGAACAGGTACTTAGATTGTTTTTGTAGCTCATCTTTAGGGATAATTATGGAAACAAGGTTGTATTGACCGTTTTGATGCTATCCCTGCTATTTTTAACCTGGGGTGCTTTTAAGCCTCTTTTTTTAACTTTTTGCCTGTAAATATCATTTTCCTGCAATTAAAACTCTTTCCTTCTATTAATTTATATTGTAATTCAATTTTTAAAGCGAAATTTTATATATATATATATATTAATTTATATTGTAATTCAATTTTTAAAGCGAAATTTTATATATATATATATATATATATATATATATATATATATATATATATATATATATATATATATATATATATATATATATATATATATATATATATATATATATATATATATATATATATATATATATATATATATATATATATATATATATATATATATATATATATATATATATATATATATATATATATATATATATATATACTGTAGGTACATATATCCATAGGCCACTGATTGATGCTTCTGGTGTTATTGGGATGCAATCTATAAAGGTCTCTATCGAATGTCGCATTCATTTACGCTACCTTCATTTATTTAACAAGGGCAAGGTCATTTATGTGCTATTTTAATGGCCATGAATAAATGTTCTTGGTTTGAATGGAGCAGATTGTGGAGGGGACAGACTTCCTTTGATGTAAGGAATGTGCTTTTAGGGTAGAGAGATTCTTTTTTCAAATTGATTACCCTGCCCTGGAGCAAACTTGCAAGAAATCAAAAGAGATCTTGCAATTTTCAAAAGTGACTAAAGCAGTTTTTATCAATGAATTGAACCCAACACTGAATACAGGAGAAGAATGGGGAAACTCAAACAAATTAAGAGAGCGACATAATGTATTCGAGCTCATCGATTTTACGAATCTAAATTCTACGAACAGTGCGAGAACGCAACATTCGCGAGACTTTGAGGGAAAGACATGAAATTTTGAGGGAAAGACATGAAATGTGTAAGTGTGTTTTAAATAATGGTTTGCACTAAGGTGTGAAATTACTAAAATATAATTTAGGGCACAACACACTGGATCAATTAAGATCGCTGGCAATAAGCGCTAGCGAAAGAAAACCATTTTCAGATGGATCATGTAGTAGAGCAATTATTGAAAAATTGTTTACCCGTTTGAAAGCACCATTTGCGGAAATGGGATACCTTATTCGGCAGACAAAATAGCTGAAAGCGATGCTCTGCTGAGTGGAACATACCCGATAAATTTGATCGTTAAGTGCCTTCCGTTCATGGTCTCCTTTCATTATCTTTCTTGTCGAAAATCAAAATTAACGGCCATCTGGTAAATTTATTTTCTTCTTGCCATCCATATGCAAAGATAGAATTTAAAGGTCACCACATAATCAAGTTTTAGTAATTTTCCAAACAGCAGATTTTTTCTCATCCTGCATTATCAATAGTTTGATATCTTTGTCTTTTCTTCGAAGATCCTCGTTATGTCATTGGTGTGTTCCCAAATCTTCTACCAGAGGGCTACCGCAAGACATTCGACTACCCTTACCCATTACCAGATTTCAGCGATGGAGCCCTAGAGCGGGGCATGCATCATTTAACCGGGTATCTGGCAAAGGTAAAACCCTTTTTAAATTGAGTGGCAAAATCTTAGGATGACTTATGGCTTACAAAGTAGAGATTCGTCTCGTATATTAACCCCATATTAACATCGGAAGCTTTGATAAAGCCGATTTCTAACTGGAATCAATGGTTCAAACTGGAACTGAAACAGACAGTTTTAATGAAGATAGTTTTGTTTGCTCTACTTTAAAGACGTTGTAATAATCTTCTGTTTGTAGGAGTATTTTGCTATCGATATCCACTGACTTCTTTGCCTTCTTTTTTTCATTCTCTTAATATTCCCCAGCCTCCTTATTGCTTCAGTCTCCTTCATAGAAAATAACGATCATCCCAAGTATAAAGTTCACGTCTTTTGCTTTATGTGATGTTACTTTTTTCTATGCTGTACGCAACTGCTTTTCTACCGTGTTCATACGTAAATGGCATACTTTGCATGGAAGGGCTCTTAATTCAGAAATCTTACTATGAAAGAAAATTTTGTCTAATTGAAGCCAATGTCTTTCAATCCAAAAGAAAGAATGGCTATTTGCACGAGCTCTTTAATTACCTGGCAGTTATGTTACGTTTCTCATTCTTAGGATCAGATAAATGTTTGAATATTGAATCATTGTTTACCAAAGGATATCTAGGATACCTGTTTTAGAAGCCCACACAACCTAGTGTTATGGAGAACCTCGAGTCCTGAAATCCGATAGTTAGAAGTTTTTAGACAAGAACCTACACGGGGCTGACATTTCTTAAGGTCATTCCTTCTACAATGGTTTGTGTGATGGTACTTTACTTGAGAACTGCAAAATCCTCCACATTAAATCCTTTATTACAGGAAATATATATGTTGAAAAACTAGTGAATTGATCGAAAAGGAGTGCGCTGGCATCCATAACAAGTGATAACTATACAAAGACAGTAATTGTTATTGCGCTTCGATCAGAGCTTTGTAATGTACGACGTTTCGGGCTTAAATCCATTATCAAGTCAAAACCCCGAAACGTCGCACATTACAAAACTCTGTTCGAAGCGCAATAACAATTACTGTCTTTGAATAGTTATCATTTTAACATTGTGCAACACGCATAAAAGAAGTTTGTTTGTGGATCCATAACAATAAGTGTACCAAGTAGGAGCACCGTTTCAAGAACTTTACAGGCTGAATTTGATTATGGCATTAGTTAATCAAGAATCAGTTAATTCAAATACTATTTTTTAGGGATACTATAATCCCAATGTGCCTTTCAAACGATGGTCTTGAGGATACGGAACATTTTTTCTTGCTCTTTCCATCTTTTGGCATTCAACAATGAGATCTTCTCGCCGGAGTTCTTGCATTAGTAGGACCATTTGGACTCGGTGACCCTGCAAACGAGGTTTTAATGCAACTGTTAATGTATGATAACAGGGACTTTCCTAATGAAATCAATAGAAATATCCCAGAGTTAACTCTATATTTTATCAGCGAAACTGCTCGTTCGAAGGAATTCATTTAAATTTTTACCATCCGTCAAGCAGCCACCAAGTTCCCTTTTAGTGAATTTTCTTTTTGAGCACAGTTCTATGTAGTTTTGCTTCTTCTTCTTTTCCTCCCTTAAGCCACGGGGTAGACATGATATTTCGCTCCCCGTGGTATTGTATTTGTACTGTACTGTGTGGTATTGTATTTGGATATTCCTCATGATATTGTATTTGTAGTACTGTAGAGTATTTGTAATTAGTGTAATATCGTGTATTGTAAATTTTTGATTGATGATTTATTTAAAAAGAAATCAACAACCTCATTGAGGCTGCCTCAAGAAAACCAAAGTTCTTTTATGCGGGTTTCTACTGTATAAGGTAATTGGGATATCTCTTTCTTGAAGGTGTTGTGGTACAGTGGTGTAATCTTCTGACTCTGCAGCCAGAACAGTCAGGCGGAGTGGGTTTGATACACGGTAGGGCCACACCACTTGAGCGTCATGACAAGGGGTCGCAGACTCGATTAGCGCTTAGCACTTCTGCGATCTCAGCGCTTGGCGCTAAAAACCGCAACTTCACCTTCACTTTTCCTTATGCATGCCTTTAAATTAGGTGTATCGAATAAATAAAGCTATGGAGGTGTTCAATTTTCCCTATTTTAGATTCGAAGTAGAAACATGTCCTTAAAGGAAGACAATGCAGATGGTAGTAAGTACTGAATTTTAGATATTCGTTTAATGAAATTGAATATAGGGTCATCAAATATCAATACTAATTTGAATCCCATAAAGTTTTCATTCTGTTTGGGAATAGTCATTTTGGTTTGTTAGTTGGAGCTTTGTTTTTATGTCAGCAGCAGGATCATTTTGCCCACTTTACTCATTTGCCCGTTGGTTCGTCGTTCATCAATCCAACTCAACTGTAAAAGTAGTATTCTACCGGGTGTCCCGTAGAAAACTTTCCCTTTTTGAGCTATTATTTTATTAAAAGTATGTTTTATTTGATAGATAGTTTAAAAGAAATCTGTTAGACAATGCTCAACTTAGAATTGAGTTTTTGTTGCATTTCTGTATCTGGTATCTGCGCCCATTGATTTTCTATAAATGTTTTCCTGAAAAACAGAATACCTGAAATGCTCAAGAAAGAGCTAAAAACGGTTTATCACTAAAATCGTCAAACCGTCACCTCAAAATCTACGGAAATTCTGTTTTTTAAGTAAATTCTAATGGTATTGAGCTTGAACTCCATAAAGGGACACAAGAAAAATCATATTTGTCTGTTTTGTCCGTAAAAAGCATGATTATGCTTGATGTTCGAAGAAAAAGCATAGTACACAAGACTAGGTCCTGTAGTCCGCACTTTAGCGTATTGCCGACTTTGAATGCCAATTTAAGAAATTGAAAACCTGTTGTATGCTTTCACTTTTTCAAGGGCTTCTCCAGGATACGATTTTTGAAAAATCCATGTTTTGGAGGTCTTTCGATGAGCAAAAATATCGTGTAAAATTATATGGATCCAAGAAAGACTTTAAGCAAGGGATTGCGGTTTACGTCACTCAAAACGAGGCAATGGTTGTTGTTTTGCAACTGTTCAAACGGGGAAAGTTTTTTGGGGTGCCCGGTATGTGTCATCAAAAGAGCGATAGATCTATTCTTTCATGTTCTGCCTGGTGATTCAGAAAAACATGGGGTCGTCTGTCGGAATGTGGCGTCCCATTGAGTCACTAGATCATCGCGAACTAAGTATTTCCATGCAGCCAAAGTTCTGACTTTGATCATAAACTTTTCCCCATCAAAATCAATCACTTGGTGCTTTTGTTAAAAAAGATTTTCTAGGTAAGACCTTGTATAGGAGTCTTGCAAACTGATGAAATCTTTTACCAAGCCCCGTCAGCATTTTAGCTTTGCCAGAGTTGCAGGTACATGTGGTATTATCAGGAGATACGGAAAAACTTACGTGTTGTCTGCAAGGAGTCCTATTGCGATTTACAGAGAGTTGATCTGCTTGAGGCCCCGTTCACACTTATCCGTGTTGCATGAAAACGGATATGTTTAGCTCCGTTTTTGGCTTTGCGTTCACGTTAATCCACCTCAAAAACGGAGCTAAATGAATACGCTGATATAAACAGAGCTGAATGAACACGGAGCTGAACAAAAACGCATATTTGTAATGTGAACATCAAAGACGGAGGAATTCGAATACGCTAACAACAACAAGCCTTGCTAGTCTTGTAGTCCCAAAGAGAAAATCAGGTGCATTTTTGAGAACAAGTGTGAACACTTCTTGAAAGATATACATTTTTATCTGAAAACAGAGAAATGTGAACGGGGAGGATAAATAGTTCCGTTTTTAGGAGTAAAAACGGATCCAAATGAAAACGGATTAGTGTGAACGTGGCCTGAAAGAATCCTCTTCGCTGATAAGACATCCCGGGGGAGAAACTACTATCACCTAACTAGACTTATGACGATGAGTCCCTTGTATCCCTGCGGTAAACCTTGCTCAAGAGGGACTCATAATGAAACAGTGAAAAACCAGGCCCTATCTCCTGCGTTCGATCATGATTCGATCGATCGAATCAGGAACGAACGACTGCCGTAGCTCTGTTCAACGGTCACTCCTCGGAAAGAAAATGCGATAAAAACCACGCTAAGCAGGCGTTTCATCAAAGAAACCTGGTATAAATCTGAAGAAGGAAGCTCACTTTACCTGGTAAGTCCAAAATGAGTCTTTCAACGCTACATTTTCCATGTTTTTAAGATCAAAATAAACTAGAGAAAACTTCAGCTACCTGCCGTAGCAACTTTGTTCTAAATCTAGTCAGCTGCATCATTCGAATCAAGAATTCGACATCATTGTTCTTTGCCAAATGTCACAATCTGATTGGTACGTTAGGAATTGCGAAGGTTGGGCCTAAATAGGGCCAAGTTTTTCAGAGTAATACCATGAGTCTCTATTGCCTGAAGCGCCATCATCAAGTCAAAGAACACAGGGCAACAAGAGACTCATCGTCATCAGTCTATCACCTAACTATTTCATTCTCCCCCGATGTATCTTCAGAAACTATAGCTTTCTTGAAGACTGTATCATTTTTGTCTATTGATTTAGGATTTACATGCAATTATTCCAAGTTTTCAAAGCCTTCCATGAATGCTTACAGTGAATAGAAAATGCCATCATTATGATAATAACGTAGATATACAAAATTGTCACGGTAGAAATACAGCAAAGTGCCCTGAGCTCTTTCAAGTCGTTCATTTCAAGGAAATAAAGATGTACTAGACTTTTAAACCACCTTTTTCTGAGATTTAAGCCCCATATTCCTTTCGTAGGTGCAAATAACATGCTGGCGCAGGTTGTTGATACTTCGCTACTCAAATGCTACCTTCAAACGAAGGAAGGAATGATCGCTTCGTTGTTGAGGGTTGAAAATAGATGTCATGTTGAAGAATGTGAAAGAGTTCTGAAAAAAGCAAAGAAATTTGACGAACTTGTACTTCTTTATCAGAATAAGGGAATTCATAAGAAAGGTATACAGGAAGTAAATTATCATTTTGCAGTTTGACCGTCATATAGCGGACACCTGTGAACCAATGTTATCGTCCGTTGTAGAGAGGTGCCTGCTGTATTGAGGCGTCATCTCTTTTTATACTGAAGGCGTCTGGTGTTTCAGGATTTCATAAAAAACGCAACCCACTTTCATTCGAGTATCTTCAGGAAATGATAGAATTTGAATCAATATGGGGCATACCATCTGATAGTGCAATTTTTCTTCTTTCCAATGATATCCAGGGTGGTTGGATTAATTGAATTTTTCATTGCTTAATTGACGTTTTCGTAAGTATGGCCTATTTTAGTTGCTGGAAAGTAATTGGGCATTTACGTAGACGCTAATCCACTTTTTTGAGAGCACATTTTATCATTATCCACAAATGCATCTCATTCTCATGAATATCAAAATGGTCCTTTCCCCTTCTCAAGGCATCACACCGAGTGTTTCTAGGCCTAAAATACCTCGAAAAATTTTTGTTCATGATTTTTACCAGAAAAAGGGGGTTGATTTTGCTATTGCGGGAAGCTTTATTTGAAATTGGGCATGCTTACTAAGATATAAATTCAATGACAAATCAAAAAGAAGGTTTTGCCAAAGGTTTACTGATCAATTGTGGTGATTCTTTAAACAGGAGTACTTTTTAGGGCACTCGGTGCAATCTATGATTTGCATTGTCTACAACAATCACTTTCTGCACAATCAGATTTCATGTTTGGCTTGCTGTGTGGTGCTTGTGACGCCGCATCGGCCCGCCGTCTTACCGAGTAATTGTTTGGGGAAGAATTTGCTGCCTGTTGGCATTAGTATCCGTTAATCAAATTTATTTGAGGACAGTATTGTCAGATGGTTTCATCGAGGTCCACTCTACAAATCGGCTGTTCATAGTTGTGGCAGAGAATCTTTCATTGGCACTCTTGAATTTTTTTACTGCTCTTTTTACCACTACATACTCTTAGTTATCCTTACTCTTTCTCCTATACACCCTCTCTTTAACCCTTTAGATTATTTCAATGCCCAGGACTCCTTCAAGGCAAAAGCTTACTTTATGCTATAGTTTACCATAAAATGTTTGTAATGTTCCTCTTTTGTAAGCTGTTTTGTTTGTTTACTTGTTTGTTTTCAATTTGTTTTGAGAGGGTTTGTCAGGATTTCTAGCTACGGAAAGGTAATTTAGGCCAACTGTATTTGCCGCATCCTGGCATTGGGATCCCTAGTTTAACGTCCTTTCCCAAGAACGACGAGGTGACTTGTGAGGTCAGACTTCCGAGGTCAGCCATCCGGAGTCTGACCTCACTCGACCGAGCTTAGCTTCAGTCACCTGATGAAAACGGTATAGCCACTCGGTCACTCACCCCATAAGTTTTCTTACTGCTATATCAGTATCATCTATCCAAAGGATGCTATTTCAACCTCTTTCATGTCAAATAATCATTTAAACCAATCCTCCTTTTTTCAGCATTGGATTTGCTATTGCGACTTGCAGACAAGCCAAACAAACCAAATCAAATGAAAGGCCACGAGAAAACTGTGAAGTATTTACAAACACTTGGTAAGAGCAATTATTTCGTTGACAAATCATACATGAAACAATGCACCAAGAAATAGGAGGTTATCTTTAAAGGCAGTGTGTCCATGTAAGTAGAAGGCTTCGAGGGGGATATCTCGGAAACATGTGATCTTTTGTCATGTTTTCATATGACCAGTTGTTTAGGCTTTGGCCCTGACTTTGTTTCCAGTCGTCACACCCCCTGAATCCACCACTTCTGTCCGCCTGCGTTGTCATTCGGAACAGTTTCGTTAGCTCGACATAGCTTTCCAATCTCTGTTCATCCTTCCTGCGATAAAATGTATTTAAAACTAGCTGTGTATCGTCACTATCATTGCCAAGCATCAAAGACGTTCGTTTGGTCGAAGCTTGCTTTGCCGCCATTCCGCCATTGCTCGTATGGTCTTGACAATGAGGCTCTTAGTTTCATGTGATCAGTGTAAAACAGCCGGCTCTTAACCAATCAAATCTTCAAACAGTTACATGCTTGTCAGCATCGTGTCAGCAGTTTCTTGGTTCGTGCATGCAACTTATTTATATATGGACACACTGCCTTTAAGAAATGCCTCCAAACCACTTCTTCTCCAAACAATAGTACTTGGGACTACGTGCACACGATGCCGGCACAATTTGAAAACGGTAAAAATGTGACCGTAGCAAATTTTAGCTAGCATTCACACGATACCAAAACAATTTGAAAACGACCGGAAATTTGACGGTTAAGAACTCTTTACCGTATCCCCAATAATTTGATGCCAAAGAAATGCATCTATGCCCTAAGAATCGTTCAGCCTCGTTTTGAAAGCGTCTAGAAATGCTCCGTTTTCATCATGTTTGAGTGTTCAAACGATGGCTTTTTCAAACTGTAGCGGTTAGAGTTCCGTTTTCAAAATCTACCGTTTTCAAAATCTGCCAGCAAAAAATGTGCTGTTTTCGTGTGAACGGGAGACCAGTCTGTCGCATTTTCACTGTTTTCACCGGCATTATGTGAACGCTAACATAGGGTTCGAATTTTTAAAAGAGTGGGTGTGAAATTCTTTTACATTTTTCTATCACTTGAAGTTCTTGAAACTAACTGTGATTAATTTGCTGTAAATCTGTCTTGGCAATTTTGTGATATCTTGATTATTTCCAAAATGGTGGCATTTACTAATTTTAAGGCTGTGGCGTCATCACATTTCTAAATCCTTAACCAGAAGAGCTACAGATTTCTGCTTGCCACCACATTGTAAACCATCATAAACTATTATGGTTTCTTGAAAGTTATACCAATTTTCCTCAAATAATCTGAGATTTACGATGATTTAATTTTCGTCAAATTTTCGATAAATTTTACAAAAAGATAAAAGACTGCTGTCATTTTGAAAATAATCAAAATGTCAAAAAATTGCCACGACCAATTTACAGAAAATTACCCAAAGTTCCTTTCAACTCATTCAGTTCATAGAAAATTGTGATACAATTTTACATCAACCTTCTTCAATTTTACTGGAGCTTTCTATACCGGTTGAGTTGACAGAGCAGAGACTGCGTAAATTGACGTTATCGACCAATCTTAGATAAGGAAACGTTTGACTAGCAGAGTGTTTTGAAATGATAAATCAAGAGTTTAAGGCCTTAGGAAGAAAATATCAAGTGTTGCCGGATTTTGGGATCTGTTACAAGGAGCTAAGAGAGCTCACAGTTGCGAGTTTTTGCGCATGCATGCGCAGTTTCTGCTCTGTCGGGTGAGTAAATAAAAGCAATTTCCGTTTGAAAACTACTGCTCCTTGAATATCATAGCAATAACATTGAAAATTGTCTTATTCTATTGCCAATATTTTCAGTTACATTTATTAATTAACACAACTTCAAGCAGCCACTCCTTCCCGTTGATATGGGAAATTTTTGCAGAAAGGCCCTTTCAAAAATCTGGAAAGACGATTGAAAATAACGAGCAAAATTTCTTTCGCTTTTCTCACTAGCAATAATGTTGCTTACATGTGTTCATTTATTTTGTCCTGTAGTGAGAATGGAATCCCCTTAAACAAGTTATTTATGCTGAGACTTTTCATCCTCCAAGAACCTTTTTAAAGGCTGAACGAAGTGACCAATTTCAGAAAAGCAAATTCTAATAAAATCGCACTTATTGGCTAATCAATCAGATATTGTAAAATGTCATTCCCTGGATATTTAGGGAGCAGTTCTCTTTCAAACGGGTATTGTTTAAATTGACACACTCCGGTTGTATCTCATTTGGCTTCAGGCTGGTATGAACGACTGTGATATCTTCTCAAAGAAGTCATGAAGGTGTTTTGGTGTTGTGGTGTAATCCTCTGACTTTGCACCCAGAGCAGTCAGGTGGAGTGGGTTCGATACCTGGTAGGACCCCACCACATGAGCGTCATGACAAGGGGTCGTGGACTCGATTAGACCTGCTCTATTTCTGCGATCCCAGCGCTTGGCTCTGTAAAGGCAACCTCACCTTCACCTTCACCTTCATCACGGGACACTGTCAATTTGAGCAAAGCTGAGACTGACTTACGTATCCCTTTTTTTAAAACGAGTAATGTTCAAAAATCATTCTCATATTGTGGTGTACATCTGTGGAACAGCCTTGAACCCGAGGTTAAGCAGGCGCCCACTTTGATTTGATTTCACTGAGCTTTATGAACAGATTATTTGTTTTCGTATGTAGATTTTTTACTTGTGGATTTTAGATTGTAAATCTTTGTCACGGCCCCCTGAAAAGTAGCCTTTGCCGACGGGGTTATAGTGGATAAAGAATTTAGAATGAATGAATGAAATGTCTAATCTTGAATGTTTAAATTCAAGTAAATAAATTCAAATTCAATTTAAATTTGAATGAAAACTATCTTATCACTTTTTATTATTAAGTACTGAATTTCACTCTTGGTTATCTGTTTTTTCTGTCATTTCAGGCCCCAATCATTTAGATTTGATTTTTGACTATTCTGCTGGAATATTGAAGAAACATCCTGAAGATGGTTTGAAGGTAGCGGTGTCATTGTACTTTCAGAAAAGACCTTCTTATGTTAACTGTCATTCATATGAGCTGTAAGATTGTTGTAAAAAGTCGTTACTGTTTCAAGGTGCCAAAATATCCTAACTTGTTACATGCTGTCTGAATGCTCGCCGAAGATGATTGTACCATTAGTATCAGGGAGCGCCGAATTAGTATCAATTTTACAGCAAAAATAGAAATAGTAGCGAAACTTTTTAAACAGACTACACAATTTTCTTTTCATAAGAATATCCTTTTTAAGATTATCAGGCTGAGGCTTCGTTCTGTTTTGTACTTATTTATACTGACATTCGCTGGAAGTATTACAGGAATATTGAGGCTCATTTGAAAATCGACACTTTTACAAAAAGGAACTTTTCTGATGAAAGAGAATCGAATAGTTTTGAATCTTTTAATCTTTGAAAGAGAATTGACTTGACATTTTAACCTTTTAGCAAAAGAGTCTTGAACATAGACTATCTGCGTATTTCGAATTCTCGTTCTTCTATTGCAGACCATGATATGGTCCTCCTTTAGCTGAATTGGTGATTTGGTGATGTGATGTGGTGCGGCTCGGTGCAGCACAGTGCAATGTAGTTCTGTTGGTACAACCTTTTCACATCAGTAATGCGTTGCGATGCATCATTATTACCTAGATGCACCCATAACAACGCTTGAGGTGTGAATTCAGCTTTTCAGTAACGCTCTTCTTTTTTAAGGTTTTCACGGAGGATTTACCAGAAATCGAAGCTCTGCCACGTGACAAAGTTTTGCGTCATCTTGACACCCATGCTCCTCAGCTTATCCTGAAATATTTGGTAAGCGCGATTCAAGAGAATAGTCTTTTCTCAGCACCCTTATTCATAGTCCATTTATGAATACATTATATAAATCTTTTTGTCTTTATCAAATATTTAGTTTTATTCTTTCCGTTTTCAGAACGCATTATGATCCTGTTTTATACCTGGTGAGCCAGAAAAAAGTTCCCACCTTTGAAATTCATTGCTTCAAGAGCAGCACATGGATTTGAATGATTCAAATTGTAGTTAAAAGTCGAAAGATCGATGTTTTTGTAATGTTGCTCGATGTCTCACGAGCACTAGAAATATCGGTAAATTCAATTTCACAAAAAAAACAAAATGAATAAATAAATAAAAAAATAAGTAAATTTTATGGTTGCGTGATGACTGAAAAAGGGCCTAAAACATTGAACATAGCATACAGGACTCCTCGCACAGAATAATGAAGAATATGCAACTTCTCGTGGGTGAGAGATATCCTTCGCACATTAATTGCCATGGGATTGAAAATCTCTAGTATTTGTTTGAAAACCATGTCTTGTAACTCTTGAGGGAGGTGAAACGCCCACTGCCAATTGTTCGGTGTGAATAGAGTCCTTACGATTTGATCAATGTTTTCGGCCCCTTTTCAGTCATTTTGTAACCATGAAATTTTTCTAAAGGTTAATTTAGCGATACTTCTAATGCACGTAGGACAGCGAGAAAAGTCACAAAATTACTTTGATCTTTTGGCTCTTAACTAGAAGTTGAATAATTCAAATCCATGGAGTAGTCTTGGTGCTATGAATTTTCAAAAGTAGGAACTTTTTCTGGCTCACTCAGTATGCGGTATCATTCAATAAGAACTGGTCATTAAGAATCACCCTTTTGTCAATATCAGGCTGTTCATCCCTAAAGCAAACTCAATCGACGATTACGCTAAAGATGGCGGCGAGGAACTTTTTACCAAGATGCACTGCAGTCTTTCATCGAATCCCTAAAGAATCTTCAAAGATCTGCTATTCGAACGCAACGCATCTTGCTAAAAAGTTCATTGCTGCCATCATTAGCGTAATCATCTATTCAGCAAAAGGAATCTAACACGGTCACTGCTGCCACTAGAAATTATTTTGTTTCTGCAAACATGCCCCGTTGATTGTGCCATCATGCGATCTTATTCAGCTGACCATGAGTCGTTTGTATCCCTGCATTAAACCTTGCTCTACAGATTCATAATGAAACAGTAAAAAGCTGACTTCATCTTCTGCAATCATTTAGGGAATTGTAATGGAATCACGGCTTCGAATCTCATTTGCCGTAAAGGTATTTTTTGTTGACTCGCCCGGTAAATTTATATCCCAACATTGTTTTCTTAGGAACATATCATCACCGATATGAAAGAAAATAAACCGGAATTTCACAATCGACTAGTTATCTGCTACAAAGAACGAATTCTACCGTTATATAGAGAGTACATTGAATCACAACCAAAAGGTTTGTAGTACTTAGCCCGAGTACTAAGCCGTGGCCAAACGAACAAACATATTTTTTCGAAACATTTCTAGTTGCCTGCAAAACTATGTTTTCCGCTTGGCGACAATGCAGAACATTGCTTGACAAACAGAATTAAGTGAATTTCGTCTTGCATTGTTATTGAAATGTTCTAAAACATTTTCTTCTTGTCATAAGCAAAAAATATCTGTCAAACAATTTTTTGCGATTTTGCCAACAGACAAACAATTTGCGTCGCTAGCAAAGTATATTTGTTTGTGTTTGGCAAACAATGTTCGTTTTGCCAGAGATTTAGCAATTTACAGATCGTTGTTTTGGTACAGTGTAAGGGAACAGAATAAAAGATGTGTTTTGGAAATGGTTAACATAAACGCGATAAGACAGAAGAAAGAAGAAGGATAGAAGAAGATTAGTCTTTCTGAATTCAGCTTATGTGGAACTTTATAAAGTCTACTCCAAGTCCATGTTACAGCAAATCAGAAAAAGCCAAACGTAAACCAGTAAACCAGAATATCAAAAAACTAAACGTAATAGTTGAATGAGTGAGTAACCCTTGAAGACTGTTTAGTGTTATAGTAAATATTCGCGCATGAGAAGTTCAGTATTTGAAATCGGGCCCTCTGGTTTGTTATCTGTACGAGAATATCTTCAATTTTCAGATTTCCTGTACGTATGTCGAATCAGACACTGTCCTTTCATGATTTAGGATATCTCAATGTTGAAAAAGTCCGAACAATTGAACTTCTTCTCTAAAGAAGATGTCATTCCGTGTGTTACAATGTCAAGTTGGTAAGATTGGCATTTTAACATTGAAATTTATTTCATTCTTTTCATCATTTATGAAAAGTTGTGATAAATTTGGCTGTCTGATTTCTTACAAAAGAGTTGATATTATCCTATGCTGGTAGGCTGCATTTTGCTTATATATCTGTTTCTTATATGCATGGCCTTACTGTCTTTAATTGAGTGGCTAGGCTTTGATTTAGCATTTGACATAAACAGTGGAATTTCAAACCGATTTTTTCCGAGCTTTTGTTTTTATCTTAGACGAGACAAAAAAGACAAAACCCAAATCATCAATAAAAGCTGGCAAAGAACCAGGAGAACTTGGCGAATTACGTAACAAATTATTATTCCTTTTGGAAACATCAACATCATACCAAGCAATGAAGCTCCTCAGGCATTTCCCGCAAGACTGTAAGTATATTTTTCAAGCATATAAGTCTATTTGATATTGCAGGGGATCGAAAGTGTATACACATGAAGTAGTATTGTCCTTGTGTTGTCACTCCTACGATTTAGACTTCTTTCTGTATAAAACATTGAATTATGAGCATTGCACCTACTATCAAATTGTCCCTCATCTCTACTGAGTAACTTGTATGAAATGTTTTCATGTAGAATTGTTTCTCTCTGTAGCAAAGAATTCTGAGCACCGATTGATCGGAATGGCGTAAACTCCGTTTCCTGACCCCACTTGTTTGCAAATTAACGCAATTTTCCATCACAAAGGCAACGTAGTACAAGTAGAGCCAGATATCATAAAAAGTATTCTGTGCCGTCAAGAAAATAGTGAGGAAAAGTTTGCTTGTATTCAAGACTGATTACAATAAAGATGCCAAAAACTAATTCGTAATGTGTAATGATATTTTGTCCTTGCAAGCGGTGCTCGTGTGCTCGCGCACATTCATGAGGCCTGAGTAGAACAAGCTATAACGACAGGCACTAGCTTAATTTAGAGTTTTTCTGATCTTGGATTTGAACTCGTGGATAAGAGATATTTGCTTAAAGCTGGAGCTTTACCCCTTAAATAGACGAGAAGTAATCCTTCAATCCTTTGGTCATTGCTTTGATTAATGCAGGTTTTTCGTAATGTATCGTTTTATGAGTGTTCTCTCTGTCACCATAATATCTTTGATTCCTTCCTAGCTTTGTTTGAAGAGCGGGCATTGCTTCTTGGGAGAGCTGGTCGACATGAAGATGCTCTCGCCATTTACATCTACATGTTACGAGATACCAATATGGCTGAACAGTACGATTTTTGAATTTTAGTAAATAGACCTTTTAGCTATTCAGCAAAAGAGCCTGGATCGAGCGTTATTTTTGTACATTTTTATACACGAGATTCGATCGAGTGGGGTTTGAGCTTCTATCGCTATTGTGCACATTCGAAAATTCTACAAAATGTGGCAAAATATCGTTCGATTGAGATTCTTTTTCAGAATAGCTACAAGGTCTTTTTCAGACTGTTTTACCGAATCTGTTTTTTTAGTTGAGTCAAAATGTTTCACCCAAAAAAGTGGTACCGGATGAGTCACTAGAGAGAATCTGGCTGAGCGTTGACAATATAATTCGATTTGATAGATCAGTCATGACGCACAAATAAGAAACAAACTAAGCCCTGGAAGCCTCTGGGACAAATTTCAACAAAGATCCTCGCAGTCAACCAATGCAACAAGGACCTGTCGAGATCTTCAGCTTCCTAGATTAAACACAGAGCATGCTAAAAGGAGTTTATCAATATTCTGTTATGAAAGTCTGCAACGCTATTCCAGTTGCTATTAGAGAACTGCCGACTATTAGTCGCTTTTAAAAAGAACTAATGGAGTAGTTGCAGAGCTGACTGAAAGCTCCAATTTAATTTAGGAACACAACCTCCTAGAAAGACAGCATCTTAGGTTATTTTCAATGTAGATTCTTTTATCATATACTTAAGCTAAAGGGGTTTTTTTCGTGTGTAAATAATCATATCATATCATGTCATATCATATCATCATATGAGTCGCCGTTTGAATGATCACGGCTCCCTGGATAACAAGATGATGATGTTGGCAAATTTACGGTTTAATTGTGGACAAGTTCAAATTCACTTTGAAATCTACCTAAATGAAATTGATCGCTCCGTTCTGAAATTATGAAAGATTTTCGTGAGAAATGCCCCTTGATAAGCCTTCAAAAGGTGGCCAAAATCACGAACAAATTTTCCTCACATTCCTGCCTTACACGGGCCTTAAGACTAGAGCGGGCGAAAGTTTAGACAATAAAGGTTGCGCAGCCGTATTAAATTTCAGTGCGACATTCTAAAGCCTGGTTTCCATATAATCGCAGGGAGTCGCAGAGAGTCGCAATGAGTCGCAGGGAGTCGCAGAGAGTCGCAATGAGTCGCAGGGAGTCGCAGAGAGTCGCAGAGAGTCGCAGAGAGTCGCAATGAGTCGCAATGAGTCGCAGAGAGTCGCAAGGAGCTGCAATTATTGTGACTTGAAAAGTGGTTTCCATATGATCGTAAAGGATCGCAAAGAATCCCAACTAACTTCACTTTCATCAAATTTCAAACCAAAATTGTGATCACGGTAATGAGATTATCCCCTGAAACAATAGAGTTGTTATCGCAAGGAGTTGCAAAAGTTGTGAACAGTGGTTTCCATTGATCGCAATGGATCGCAACGAGTCGCAGTGAGTCGCAGAGATAGAAAATTTTCTATGTCTGCGACTGCCTGCAACAGCGATCGCAAGGAGTCGCAAGGAGTCGCAAGGAGTCGCAAGGAGTCGCAAACAAAGTTTTAGCCTGTTTCCATATGATCGCAGGGAGTCGCAAGCAAACTTGACCACTTTTATTGCGACTCGCTGCGATTCCTTGCGACTCCTTGCGATCATATGGAAACCAGGCTTAACTTGCAAACAATAGAACTGCCACCCGCTCGGAAACTTCCACTGATCCACTGACTGGAATTCAACCTTTGCCCTTTGCAGCGATGATCGCTGCACGTTGTAGCACCTGTTATCCCCTTTAGAGGGTGCACAAGTCTTTCTTCCCCTGGTATGAATAACCTACTCAGGGGGATTCCATTCTCCTCTCACCCGATATATGATTCCAACGTTGAACGTTGTTTTGTAGCCAAACGGTCGATCTACATGATTTTCGTTTTCAAAATGTTCATATTTCATTTCATTTCATTTCATTTCATGGTCAAATTTTCTTGGCTCACAGTTAGTTTGAAGCACTTTCTTTCGTCAATTTTTATAGCCTTTTATGGTATCACTCTTTTTTCCTTTGAGTGTTGGGCTGACCAATATTGTCAATTATAACACCAGAGTTTGAAAAGAAATAACTTCTTTTTAAGAGTGAACTACTTATTCTGCCTGAAGTAATGAACTCAATTTTTCAAGGAAGATCTCAATTTTTGGAGTTATTCTCTTTTTAATTGCAAGAGCAGAAGAAACAAATGTATGAGCGAATTGTATGCTTCAGGAAAATTTTCAGTTGCTCTCGCATCAAATTGATTTCTGAATTTGTTTCACAGATATTGCAGACGACAGTATGAATTTGATAAAGAAGAGAACAGAGATGTGAGTTTGTTGTTATTCATTCATTCATTCATTCATTCATTCATTCATTCATTAAGGTTTTACAGTAGAGCAACCAATACGGATAAATGAGTAAGTATAAGGCCAGCGCATCGTTCACCGACCCCAGCGCTCCCTGGTTCCGCTCGCTTCACTTGCGCGCTCGTTTCAAACAATTACTTTTCGAGTACCCATGAGACCTGGAGCAAGTCTACCTTGTGGTCAAGTGAGGCAATGATCCATGGTTAAACAAAGTCTGATCCTGTTAGTGATTTCAAATAAGTATGATTGTCTTTCTTTTATTTGGACAGTAATTCGTTTTTTGGCACTTTTATTCTTTAAATCCAGAGAAGTCTGATGTGTTTTGAGTTAAGGACGCCGTAATAAGAACACCTAATGATGCTATTATCTTCTTTGCCATGTTATTTCTTCATGACACAAGAGGGGGTATTTTTGAAATCATTATTAATGTGAGAGCTACAGGTTTTATGCTCTCTCTGAAATCATGGCAAATAGATAATTTAGAAGAGAAGGATCAGGGGATAGCATCAATTTGTTGTAAATGGCAGGCATAATTCTCGTAAATAGCTGCCAAAGGGCTTTTGCGAATAATAAATTAAGCTTCACAAATATGTTGGTCTTGAATTTATTTTGAGAAAGGAGGAACAAATTTCGCCTAAAATGTATCTGAGAAGATGTTCTATGACCCCATACACCTCGTGACAAAAGAAGAGACTTTCTCTCTAACGCATACCTCGAATTAAACAGCTGAGCTGTTTGGCAGGAATGTATTCATCACTCTGTGTGCTTAGCCGGATAAACGAAGCAGGGTGCAATAAAGCTTTGTGACGAACTCTTAAAAACACAGTTGTTTCTGTTTGAGATGTAAAAAAACTGGAAAAGTTATGAAATCAGTAAATCTTGTTTAACTGGAGCATACAACGGGTGAGTCAGGCCTGGTGTTTGAAAGGTTACTGCCTCCTAAAAAATATAAGCAGTGATATTTTGCAATATCTGATTGAGCAGCTAACATGTTCAGTTATGTTTAGAATTTTTCCTGGCTAAGATTGGTCACTCGTTTTAGATTTAACACTTTCTAAAAAAATCCCTTCGAGAAGTATTTTAGAACGTGGGGATTTCATTGTCCCAGAAGGACAGAAAACATGAATGCATGTAAGTATCCTTCCATATTGACAGGAAGGAATGACCGATTACAGTCGGATAGATTGCTGAATCTAACTTGACATAGTGGGAATAAAACAAGACAGTTTTCAATACTGTTGCTTTGTTATTCAGGGAGCAGCATTTTCAAACGCGGTGTCTCTTTATTGACTTACCCGGTAGACCCAATCAAATCTTTCAATATGCATTTGTTATACTTTGGGGTTTTGGCTTCAAAATAAGCTTCGCAAACTACTGTTGGAGAAGCGATTTTGGACAAAATCCAGCAAGAACCTAAACTTCACCTTGAGAAATTCATGTCAAAGAAATTGGCAATAACTGTTGACTCCATTAGTTACAAATTTTTGCAAAGACTCGTCACCTATGCTTAGTTTCCTGGAATTCTTTGAAATTCCTTAAATTACCAGAAATTGTGTTTGGTGTCATATTTGTGTATTTGATTGGATCATACTTTACAGCGAAAAAGTGAAATTTGATCAGATTAATTAGAAAAGTTAAATTAAGAAAAGATTACTGGTACATCAAATTTGTTCGTACGAGCTCTCGATCTGTGATGATTTATTCAAAGGCCAGGCATTGTTCATTTAGATTTGATTCCATTCGGTTCGAAAATATGATTTGATAGATCTGCAAAAGGAATTGTTCTCCAGTCACTAAAAAGCTCCTGCTGCGTATGTGCAAAGCGTGAAGCAAAGCTAAGAATGTTTGGGTGAAGCTTTGTATCCCATCATTCATTAACCCTTTCACGCCCGGCTAAAATTAAGCTTAACAGGAAAACCCAATTTAGATTGTCGTTTTCCAGGGGGTATCATAATCAGTGATTCAGTAAGCAATGGATAAATGCGATGTGCATAACCTCGCAAATCAATCAAAATTCCAAGTGCTTTACCCCCAGAAAAATTCGCTGTTCTCAATGAATACTGTTGGGCCATATGGCCCTTCCCGTGGTGAAAGGGTTGATCAAATCCCATCATTCATTATTTTAAATCTGGAACAGTCTATACTCTGACCTGAAATCTACTAAGGATGTCAACAGAGTCAAGCATAAGATCAAGGAACGGGGTTGTGCCGTTTTTTAGGATACCTTTTTCATGATAGAGTCCGAATTTATGGGTACGGCTTTCAGCAGTTTTTGCATTTTCCGGATTTATGGGTATAGTTTTCTGTAAGAATTCATTTATTGGTTTATTGGTGAGCTGTTTTGGCATTTCCGGATTTATAGGCATAGTTTTCTGTAAGAATTCATTTATTGGTTTGTTGGTGAGCTGTTTTGGCATTTCCGGATTTATAGGCATAGTTTTCTGTAAGAATTCATTTATTGGTTTGTTGGTGAGCTGTTTTGGCATTTCCGGATTTATAGGCATAGTTTTCTGTAAGAATTCATTTATTGGTTTGTTGGTGAGCTGTTTTGGCATTTCCGAATTTATGGGTATAGTTTTCTGTAAGAATTCATTTATTGGTTTATTGGTGAGCTGTTTTGGCATTTCCGAATTTATGGGTATAGTTTTCTGTAAGAATTCATTTATTGGTTTGTTGGTGAGCTGTTTTGGCATTTCCGGATTTATAGGTATAGTTTTCTGTAAGAATTCATTTATTGCTTTATTGGTGAGCTGTTTTGGCATTTCCGGATTTATAGGTATAGTTTTCTGTAAGAATTCATTTATTGCTTTATTGGTGAGCTGTTTTGGCATTTCCGGATTTATAGGTATAGTTTTCTGTAAGAATTCATTTATTGCTTTATTGGTGAGCTGTTTTGGCATTTCCGGATTTATATTATTGCTTTATTGGTGAGCTGTTTTGGCATTTCCGAATTTATGGGTATAGTTTTCTGTAAGAATTCATTTATTGCTTTATTGGTGAGCTGTTTTGGCATTTCCGAATTTATGGGTATGATTTTCAGAAAATTCTCCAGATTTGTGGGTATACATTTTGAGAAATTTCTCCGGATTTATGGGTGGTACTTTTAAGATTTGAATGGCACAACCCCGTATCTTGGAAACTCAAGTTACCTCCCCCCCCCCCCACTCTCTTCAGGCCTCAAAGGACCTCCAGAATCAGGAAAATAGTCCTTATACATTTGATTGATACTGAAAGCTGTAACAGAACGGTCTATCAACAGTCGTGAAATGGCAGTATTCCTCTCAACGTTTGAGATTTAAATGATGTTTTCCTTTCCGTGGTAACACTTTTCAATGGCACCTCTCGAGGGAAAATTATGGAAACAAAGTCGCAGTGACCTTATGATGCTATCCCTGCCATTTTAAACTGGGGTATTTTTTTTGACTATAATTTTAACTTTAATACTTACATCGTTACATTAAATTATGCACATGTAGCATTGTGTCTACCATTGTGCCTGAACCAACTGTTGCGCTAATTACATGTTGCTTTAATGCAGGTATACCTGAGTTTATTAAAGATGTACCTAAAGCCACAAGAATTACCTTCTCTGGGCATAGAAAATTCGATATTCAGTGGATATGAAATGGAACCAAATGTAAAAGCTGCAATTAGTGTTATGAATGAACATTATCATAAAATCGATGTTGCACAGGTACAATTTTCTAGCTTTGAAGTTGTTTGTTACTTCGTTTTTGGCAACCTCCCCTTACCAAATCTTGTGATGACCCCAGCCTCTTGAACAAACATGTAGCCAAATATTGAGAAGATGGTTGTCAAAATTTTTTGAAAATCTGCATTTCGTTTTCACCCATTTATATTTTCGCGAAGATTGGTATAAACTACCACAAAGTGACCAAGATCTGCTCTTCCTTTCTAATTTTTTTCAGCCAAAATTGTTGTTGTTCAGTTGCAAAATCGTCGATTAATCTTTAGTGGAGATGTTGAATTAAGAGCTCACTTTCATGGCGCTGATTGGGTAAATAAGACAAACAAGAAGGGTAGCAGTAGGATGATTTCACTAATTACGATATTAATCGAAATTTATAAAAATGGTACTGAACTGACTCCCCATCTTCGATAGAACGCATAACCTAAAAGCATAAAGTCTTGGTAATCATTTAAAAGCCATATCTCTTGTTGGAGGCTTCATCCTACTAACTAACCAGTTGTGTCCACAACGGTGTGCCGGTTGTGTAGCTCTGAGATTAATTTCACTGATTTTGTATGGATGAGATTTAAAAATGCGTACAAATGGACTACAGGGTGAGTCAAAAAAAGTTTAAGCGTTTGGCTAGCTATGGGAGAACAAGTATGTGACCACTCAATATTTAAAGCTAAGATGCTGTTAGTCAAAAGCTAACTTAGATGAGGAAATTTTGTTTGGTAAAATCACTCGTCTTTTAGACCCACAAATAAGGAAAGTTGTGATAAGGGGCACCAAATTCCACATTCCATTCTGGTCTATGATTTATGTGCTATAATCGAAATTCTGTTTCTGAAACAGACAATGTAAACTTCAATGCCCATAAATCATGGACCAGAATAGAACGTGGAATTCTAGATGTCCTTACAAACCCCTTACAGGCTTTTTTTTTTATTTTAGGGTCTTAAAGATGTGTAATTTTACCAAACAAGATTTTTTCATCTAAGTTAGCCTGTGACTGATAGATTAACATTTTAGTTTTGAATATCGGTCACATACCTTTTGCTCCATAGCCCGCCAAACCCGTAAACTTATTTTAACTCACCCGGTTATATTACTTCCATGTTCCATGTCCTTTCATTTCGTAATTGTTTGTTATGGGTGATTTAACCAAACAAAATTTTCCCATCTAAGTTAGCCTTTGGATGATAGATTAACATTTTAATTTCGAATATCAGCCACAAACTTTTTATTCCACAGCCCGCCAAACGCGTAGATTTTTTTTAATTCACCCGGTAGAATTGCTTATCGAGTTGTTTCCTATTTTAGTCTATCGTATATTTTTACATTGTGAAAGGGCTTTGCCATAAGCAATGATTTCCTTTGATGACATTTCTTTTTTGTTAGGCATTGGATATGCTACCACCATCAACACAAGTTGCAGATATTCGTGCCTTTCTAAACAATATTCTCGAAGACAAAATGGCATCGCGGCGAAAAAGCCAAGTTTTTAAAAGTCTACTTTACTCAGAGCATCTCCAGGTAAGCTGACAAGATTCTATATTTTGTGGTACACAGAGAAGAGACTTTTTATGATTTGCCGGTCATGCCAAAAATGTGCCAGGATTCGATCAAATTTTTGGGGATGGAAAGATTGCAAAGCTAAATTGCAGACTGTTAGATTTTCACTACCTAAAGTTGAGCTAAGATGTTTTGCCTTGTTATTCTCGAAGCTTTTCGGTTAGAAATTTCTTAGTAACGAGCAAACTCATACGAAACCTGTAGCCAATTTGCGAGAGAATTTGTACTATGATGAACAAGGCTTTACATACCTACACTTACTATTGATATGGGGACTTTTTTTGCAAGCACAACCACCAAATCTTTGCAACCTCTATAGGTGATCTGAAGCAAAAGTTTTATTGATGCTAGTGATACTTTTGAATAATAAAGAATATCGTTGAAAGGTTTGTGATACCTTGTTTCATTTCCGAGTTATCCACTATTTTGTATGATCAGCTAATGATATCACTTTGTTTATAAAAAGTAAGAAAGTGCAAGAGGCTGACTTTGTTTTCAAAAGGAAAGTTACTCGAAGAACTTTTCTTCGATTGACATGCCTTTCCAGACATCATGTCAGTCTATGAGACAATTTCTGTAATATTTATTCAGCCCAGCTTACATGTCTCCTTCAACTGTAACTTTTCAAGGATCAGATAAAGCTGTATCTCAGTATATCATCCTAGTAATTTACACACAAAATGACGTCATCAACTGAAGCTTAATGTCAGTTGATAACTTTAAAACGAAATAAATATATCAAAGAAATTTAAACAGGCTGCCGTATCAGTCGACAGTGCCGTTCATTTGCATCCATTAAAATTTTCGCTTCAGGTAACCCTTGAAGTTAGAGGTTTACAGGACAAGTCGTCCGGGGTTGGTAAAATTATCATCAAAAAGCAACCTTACCAGCTGCTGAACACTAATCATGAGTTCTTTCCAAGTTGTGACGTCTCCAACTTTCATTTATCTCCAACACCAATTTTCATAAGTTAGGTCAAATATTATCATCATTGGAATTACCAAACCCCTTTCTAGCATTTTCCTCATTTGTGGGTCTAAATAATGCTTCATATTTCCAAACAGAATTCTCACGTCTAAGTTAGCCCTTGACAGATAGATCAACATTTTAGTATTGAATATCGGCCGCTAGACTTATTACGTTGAGTCCTAGTAATCGTTACCACCCACCCAACCCCCGCTCATATGGGCGGGGTTGGGTGGGTGGTAGCGATTACTGGGACTCAATGTAATAAGTCTAATCGGCCGCATACCTGTTATTCCACACCCCTCCAAACGGATAAACTTCTTTTGACTGACCTCGTAGTTTACCAAGATATTATCAAGCAAAAATATGGTTTTACGAATTAGCATTGTAATGACATCACAGTTTCAAAATAAGCAGAAATTATCAAGGCACCATGATTCTGAAAATATTGATGATATCAAAAATGGTCTTCAGGACGGTGGGAGATTAGCAAAAGTTCCCTTCGAGCAATTCATTTGCAAGGATACGGAAATATTTTATACCATTGATTTGATAGTTTTTAGGCTGAGGTTGTACGAGAATTTGTTGGAAATGATGCCGTGCGTCAGATATGTATCACTTAAAATTAGTTATGTGTCAGACAGTGTGGATTTTGCGCTATAAAACAAAATGATAAGAGGATAAGGATATTCATTTTGAAAACATTTTGCTAAACATTTTGCTCACATACATGTGCTACATATTATTCACATTTTTGATAGGTTTACGAACAAAAGATATTTTATCAGAGCAAGAGATGTACAATAACTGATGAAAGGGCTTGTCGTGTATGTCACAAGAGAATTGGAACGAGGTATAGTAATTCATCATTTGATAAAGATTTCTCCCATTACTCATTCATGAATGCCTTTTAATTCAACGGGATCGACCAGAATTTAATTCCCAACAGTCGTCTATTCCCCTGGTTCTCCTCTGATTTTGTTGCCCACTTTATCCTCCTGAAGATCAGGCCTCGGGTCTCCTGTGCGTAGGAAATGTAACTCACGCTTGTTAACCTCGTTTTTTAGTTTGTTTGTGTCTTGATATAAATTACTACTTATCACTATTCAGATTCGCTGAAGATGAACCTAGTTGCTTCGAAACGTTCGAATAAAAAATAAAACATGTTTACGCCTAATCAACGTTTTATATCTCAACTGGAAATGTCTTGACAACTGGATTTGTCTTATACTGGATTTGTCAAAATAGCATGGAATGTCTATGAATATGAAGTTTAATACAATGATTGTCGTCGCTTGCCCCATCCTTCGTTTCGTAGTTAAACTACATTTTTTGTCCTATTTCGAATATATTACAACGACTTTACGGCAGTGATGGTCTAAGACAGCGTTCACATGATGCCGGCACATTTTGAAAACGGTGAAAAAAGTGACGGTAGCAAAATTTGAGCTACCGTTCACACGATACCGGTACAATTTGAAAGCGGTAGGAAATTTGATGGTAAAAAGTCGTTGCGGGACTTTGATGCCAAAGAAAAGTACCTACACCCTAAGAATCGACCAGTCTCGATCCAAAAGCGTCGAAGAATGTTCTCTTTACATCATTGTAGAGTATTCACATGATGCTGTTTCAAGTTTATGCCGGTTAGGGTTCCGTTTTCAAAATCTACCGTTTTCGAAATCTGCTGGCAAAAAATGTGCCGTTTCCGTGTGAACGTGAGGCCTATCCTTCACATTTTACACCGTTTTCAAAATATGCCGGCATCGTGTGAACGCAGTCTAAAACATATTTTGATGTTCAACTGATGCCTGTTCTGTGAGCGTACAGTTACATATAATCTGAGAAACTATAGTGAATTTTTTATAGCAAGGGTAAGAACAACAAGTTACCGATATGAAATCGTCAAATAAACAGAAGAGGGCGGCGTCTGTGGCTGTCTCCACTTCAATACATAAGGGATGCTCAATCTATCACGATGAGTTTAAGAAAAAAATTCAAAGCTGGAATGGCGCTTACTGCACGTGCAGATTATGGAGGATTTTCATACCACAACTTGGATTTTTGTGATACCATGACACACCAGAGCCAGACTTTCGGATTTTAAGCAGCTCGGATTTTTATAAAACTATGTTTAAATTTTGTTTTGAAATTCTATACCATGCAGTTTCCATCTTATTCATTTAATCATGTATGTATTGGATGCAATAATTTTAACAGTTGGCTTGGATTAGCTAGTATGGTATTGTTTTTGATATTTACTGTACATAGTTATGTAGTGGCAACTTTAAATAAATAGATTATTATTATATCATTATTATTATTATTATGTTATTTTTGAGTAGTTAGCCCCTCTTCAACGGTACATATTATGTAAATTGGTTTTAGGTATGAAGATTGTAATACAAAAATATCGTCATACCAGCTAATAAATAAGGGAATTGAACGTTAATTTTGACAAAATGTACGATTACGCTAAAGCTGGCGTCGAGTAACTTTTTACCAACATGCATTGCGTTCAACTCCCTATAGAATTGTTAACGATTCCTAATTCGAACGCAACGCACCTTGATAAAAGCATCCTCGCCGCCATTATCAGCGTAATCGTCTATTAAGACTGTTAACAGAATTGAAGTTTGTTTTGTTCGAGCTTTTAGGTGGAAAAACAAAATTTGTAACTCAGTCAAGGGGTGCTGATTTGAGAATGCACAAAGCTATGACTGAGCGGAAACGGATACGGCACGAATGCTAATACGAGTAATTGTGAAACCCACCTTTGAGGCGATAATTCATAAGAGCCCACAGATCGATTTTTGGAAATTCATCAGAATACAAACACCTGTATTCAGAAAATGCTTGAAAACATTGATTTAAATCAGCAAATTCATTTCTAACAAAGAAGTTAATTTCTCCTTTCAACGACATTTGATGGAAAGCCGTAACAGCTCGACCTTTCTGTATTCAGATCCGGCGATCAGGACAAAAATCCTCACTTTTTGCGAAGCTGCGTCAATGATTGATAGTCGCATGCTTTATCGCTAGTTTAGACATGGAGGTATTCCTTCCTCTTGCACCTGACTCCTATTTTCCTTGCTTAAATTTCTTTCCACTGCTTCTGTTGTAAGCTCCGTTACCTTCTGCCCTTCCCTTCACTCTATTCCCTCTTTAACTCTGTTCCTTCTTGTATTCTCCTCTTGCAGATAATAGACAGAGCAGAAACTGCGTAAAATGACGTCATGGACCAATCTGAGATAAGGAAGTGTTTGAATAGATAGCTTTTTGAAATGATAAATCCAGAGTTTAAGGCCAAGGAACAGAATATTAAGTATTGCCAAATTTGGGATCTGTTGCAGGGAGCTTGGGAGGCTCAAATTGACGAGTTTTCGCGCATTCGTGCGTAATTTCTGATCGGTCTATATAATATCAATTAATAAAATTTTCTTTTTGTAGTATTCGAATTTTAGTATTCGAAGGGATTTTGTGTATAAGAGATTAAAAATGAAAATGAAATCGCTTACCTAGCCATACGGCATTCTCATCTAAGGGCCTGTTTACATTATCCCGCCTAGCTGGGATATCCCGCTTTGCCGGGATATCTCGTCTAGGCGGGACGTTTTTATGTTTCGCGTTTACATGGGAAGCAATGACGGGACGGGATGAAATTTGAGACCTTGTTTGAAAAACATTTGGCACTCAATTTTGAAACGTGTCATGGTTCTCCGGTTAAAGGCATGCGCAGTAACGTCAATTTCATCCCGGCAAGGCGGGATTTCCCGCCTGTTTCTGTTTACATGGAGAAAATCATCCCGGCCAGACGGAATATCCCGCCATGCCGAGACGGGATGAAAACATCCCGGCAAGACGGGACGGGATGAAAATCCCATGTAAACGCAAATTCGAAATTGTATGTGTTTCTATACGCAGCCGGGGTACCCCGGCCAAGCGGATATCCCGCCTAGGCGAGATATCCCGGCAAAGCGGGATCATGTAAACAGGCCCGAAAATCGAGTCCCTGATTCGAGATTTATTGTCGACTTCGTAGACGTCTTCAAGCACGCTGCTCCATGATCTTTACTTCTGTATTCTTTTTTCACAGTGCGTTTGCAAGATATCCCAATGGAATAATCGTACACTATTACTGCTGCAAAGATCGCCGAGTATGCCCAACAGATTTGGACACTTAAATTGAGGTGTAATGCTAAAACGCTGTTAAGGTATTCCAATATTGCAATTCTATATTTGTTATTTTGTAATTAGTCAAACGCAGCTGTTTTCAAATTGTTGTTACTTTTTATCAGGGTATCATTTTTCTCTTAATCAATCTCGACTGCTTCACAGTTTGTGACATCAGTTTGGAAGTAGAACCGCCCATACATTGTCCTTTTGTAGGGGAGGGGGGGGGGTGGCGTCGTAAGTCAAGACAGCTTATTTCAGAAGTCTCAATTGAAAAATTAAGATGAATTGCAGTTCCAAAATATCTTATTTAATGAAAACGTGGACCTTTTCATGCTCTAGAATTTAGAACAGCGTATTGCCGGAGAAGCTTCTCAGAAACACCATTATTTAACCCCTTTTACATCTTGTGTCTTTCTTTAAAGATCTAGAATTTTTTAAAACTTTTCCTGTCTGTTCTCATAAAGATGATCAGGGAACCCTTCTTTTTTTCTGCAGCTTACCCTAGAGTTAACTTCACAGAGTTTTAATGTTTAAATTGCTTTACGGTTGCCCCAAAGTAGATTAGTGCAATTTGTGCTCACTGTGCTACCTTTATGTCATTGTCAGACATAAATTGTGCAGCGTGTCTCAGAAAATTGTTCGACGTTTGATTAAGTATTTAAAAGAACGATAACATGAATAGACTCATGCGATTGAAAGATAACCCTGTCCCTAAGATTGTGGAATGATTTTAGAGACCAGAATCTTGCAAATCGGTTGCGAATTCACTGAATTGCGAGCTTTCAAAGATCAAAAAGATGCGATAGCTGAAACCAGAGACCCCCATATTGCTTGTAATGCAAAAAACCTCGAAGACCGAGGTAAAGGAAGCATGTCTAATGTCATACCTCTCGTTGATATCATCATATGCTCAAAAACAATGGTTCAAAACATAATCAACGGGAGACTGAATCTGTTTCCTCAAAGCATCTTTATGCATGAAAGTTAGGTTATCGAAAACCTGTTCAAATCCAATTTGGTTCGCCCTGAAACAATGGAGAAATTGCAGAAACGATGGTCGATGAGTTTTTACCAAAAATACAATTTCGAGGCCTCTGGATTCAGTTTTTTGCACAAACTTGAACTTCAAAGGCTTGTATGAATTTTTAGCGGATTCGCAACATTCTTATGTCAAAAATTAATTCAAAATCTCAGGAAAAGGGTGACTCGACCATGTGCCCATTTAGCGTGTCATTATTCTTTAGTATTTAATCAAACGTCGAACAATTTTTTTTGAGACACGCTGTAGGAATTATAAAATTCTTTTTTGTGATAGACGAGATGCATAGAAATATCGATAAAAGCCTTGGAAGATCTTTCGATATAACTTGAAATGCCGTACTAAAAGACCAGGGTATGCTTGAAGATATTTGTATGAAAAGAATGTCGTAGATTTTCAAGATTCGATTCATATATAAATTAACTCTACATTTTGTAATCTTTGTTAAATTTGGGAATTTGCAGGTTAATTTCAAGCGAATGCGAGACTGTTGCTCCATTGAAAAGCCTACAATCGCGTACAAAGCTCGTAAGACACTTCGCTTTTTGGAGGAAATTTTGAAATTAGATTCTCTGCGCTCCATCGCGATGTTATAGGTTGATGGAAATGTCATAGATGAGTTGACAAGCATGTGTTCTTCAAGCAAACAACATTACAATTGGGATGGGGGGAAGGGGGCATTCGCAGTGGAAGATAGTAGTTCACATGTAGGAAAGCCGCTTTCAGCACGATACTCATCTGTCCCAACGACTTTTATCTGCGATTGTAAGCGTGAGAGCTCATGTCATTTTTTACACCAATTTGCGGACTTTGGTTTGCGATATACTGTAGAAGATTGATAAAGTTGACCTATCCAAGCTTTGCAATGTCTTACTTCGGTGCATAAACACCACTTTTCCCATTAAAAGGCCTAACATTGCGATGACACAGTAACAGAAAAGGTTACTTATTTCAATAACCCTGGAAGATTGAAGTTTGCGATATTAGACAAGAAATGACAGGATATTTGCTCCAAAGCCTGTCTCTTTATAAGGGTAATTGCCACGTAGAAGTTTTTGAATGATGCTTTGAGTTTTGCCCAGGGAGCAGTAGTTTTCGATAAATTTGAAAATTGATGCAGTTTTATAAATATGCAAAATTATATTGATATGCAAGCTATTTATGACTTTAATGAAGATTCTTAATCTCGTCTTCATGTTCCCAATCTGTAGATTTCATCACTGCTTAAGATTACTAAATGTCATATGACTGCGTAGCTTAACAACCAGTGGCATGCACATAGATAAATATAAGTTGAACGACTTTGTAGATACAGAATAGTCTTGTTGTCCTTACAAAGCAACGGAAAACTATTTCAGAGAGTTCCGCTGATGTAGTATTTTGAGTACTGTGACATCATATGACAAGACTGGCAGTTTAGAGATTTGATTTCCAGTTAGAGAACTTAATAATTAACATGTCTTTGATGTTTGCCGTTGATTTATGGTTGGCACCTTCAACAAATTCTTGAATTCAATTTATTTTAAGATTTTTGCTGAAAACGAGACTTATTTGTGAAAACGAGGCTTAGGGCCCCGGAGATTTGCCGTATAACATCAATTATTGTAATTAGCTCTCATCCATATGAATTCCATATTTTTCTTACCACACCCGCCTCGACCGCTTGGACTATAACGAAATATGTGAAATTCCTTTCAAAAGGAAAGATGCATTGAACAATCTTGTAATGTTTTTGTAAAGATCTGATGCGTATTCTAATCTACATTATCCTGTCAAGCAGTATCGCCAATCTCATCTCCAACATCTTTTCAACAATGCTTTGACTTTTGTCCTTGTTTCTTTATTCATGAGGCCATAGACAACTGGAGTCATGATGCTATTCAGGAATACACACCACATTGCGATATGCTGTGCCCAAAATGGGACCTTGAATGGCACATGGCACAAATGTACAACCGTGTATGGACCATAGCATATCATGAACACTGTTAACAAGATAGCACCAGTTTTGGCCACTTGAAATTCACGTAATGTCTTACTGGATCGAGTAACTTTAGATGACCTTCTGTAGCGTCTTTTGAATTTCTTTTGAATTTGTGACGCTGTTTTAGAAATTGAAGAACCAACCGTGGAGCTTGTGCTGGTCAGTTTTCGACGTTTGGTCTGCCTCGTGTTGTTTACCAATGTGGTCAAATTGGTCTTAGAGTGCACCTTAGTAAATACCCCCTCTCTGCTACTGATTGTCGAAGAACTATCTTTCCTTATTCGCCCTCCTTCGCTTAAATTTAGGAGACCGTTCGCATCTTCCTCGCTCAGTCTACTGTGATTAATTTCCTTCTCCTTTCGACTGTGCTTCTTCAAATGTCCAAGACTATTTTTGCAGGTTTTCTTTTCATTTGTCTTGTTAACTCCTACCTTTTCAAGTGCTTCTTTGCCAGATCGTGAAATATTCTGCGATTTCTTCCCTTCTAAATCTTCACTTATGATAGATTCTGATTTTGCGATTGCTTTGGTGCCCTTGTTAACATCAATAGTAATTCTGTTACACATTTTGCTAAGGATCTTTACCTCTTCTGGGGCTTTAAAGCAGTCTTCCTTCACCATCTGATATGGTCCGTGGTTCTCGAAACGAGTTCTGTCCTCGTTTCGTTCGATATCACTGCTGTTTGCAACTCTCAATTCTTCTACATTCGCCGTGGATGGAATCGATTCCGCACGCTCTTTCACAATCAATGGCTGTCCACTCCTTGCACTTTGAGAGGAGCCATTCCGTTTTGGATCATAAAAGATATCATGACTTTCAAATTTGATACCGTTGTTCTGGATATCTACATTAATACTGGTGACAGTACTCGCATGAACCTTTGTAGCACGCTCTTCGTATTTGGTGTCAGCGTTATCGTCTTCTCGCTGAGAAATATTGTCATCTGCTATAGATACTACCGACTCGCCTCTTTCTTCATTTGTTGCAGGCAGTGGCGATAAGGATTTGCTTCTGGTAACTCGGTCGTTCGCATCAAGCCCACCTTTACAAGCTCCCATTCCTTTATTGTTATCGGATTTATCGTGACGGTTTACCATAGGACTCTTATGAATTGTTGCAATTTGACTCATTTCCATAGCACTATCTAAGCCATCATTTCCCATTGAGGAAACAGCCTTCTCGCTTGTACGTTTCCACATTGACACACGCTTTCGGTGTTTACGAACTTTCCAGAAGATCACCGTATAACTCAGCACAGTTATCGTAGAGGGAATGATCACTGAGATTGTGAATGCGAAGTAAAAGTAGGCACATTGGCCAACCCACAACGGGGAGCAGTGTAAAGTTCCCGGATGATACTGATATGTTGACCAACCAATGAGAGGCGGCAATGATAATAGAGATGAAAGCATCCATATTAGGAATATGATGATGAGACCACGCCTTTTCGTCAGCAGTTTCTGGTATTTCGTTGCTAATACTATGGCAACAAAGCGATCGAGGCTTATTGCGCAAAGCATCAATACTGCAGTGTAGAAACAGACGGATGTAGTGAAACCATTGAACTGTAAATGGAAGAAGAGAAGTTCTGTTACAAGTAACGGCTGTTATTGTTGGAGAGACAAGATATACTTTGTCCGATGAAACTTATGTGTCCCCCTGTGCAATGGGTTAAAGCTCAGGCGCAGTAGCGTTTTAGAGTTGAAGCTCTGACGTGTGCATGAGCATTAACCCACTGCACGGGGGATACATTAGTTTCCTCGGACAAAGCGATCTCGTCTCTCCAACAAGTTAAGATCTCCCTTTTTAATGATTTAATTAACCTGAAGTCTCAGCATGAGTATCGAATCTTTTAAAACGACTGCACAAGTTGTTGATTGATGTTCTGCTTGATTTTAGGGCCTTGAAAGGGCCTTGGCATACTTTGCTACCATGCTATGTTGGCAATTTTGATATCTTGATTTCGGCAGTGTGAGACGAGATATGCTTTGTCCGAGTAAACCTATGTGTCCCCCCGTGCAGTGGGTTAAAGCTTATGCGCAGTAGCGTTTTAGAGTTGAAGCTCTGACGGGCGCATGAGCTTTAACCCACTGCACGGGGAAAGGGACGCATTAATTTCCTCAGACAAAGCGATCTCGTCTCCCCAATTAGACCTTGTTCCTAGTTGGCCTAAATTAGCACCTTTGTGTTACTGTACATTGAAATAAATTGAAAAAAAACTCAACAAGTTTCAACCAGGTTGGAGGTTGTGTCGTCATCAAATTTCTAAGTTGTAAACCAGAAAAGCTAAATGCTTGCATCATGACCATTAGAATGAAATTGTAATCGAACAACGAACATCGTCAGAGGCGCCCAAAAGAAGACGAAGCGGTGGGGGCAGCCAATCAAAAAGGGCACTACAAACTTGGAGATCTGATACACAACTCTCTCAGTCACTTTCTAGGATTCTTGAGAAAATTCATATTTTACCATACCTGCCGTATTCTGATCAACTACTTTCTACCTTTTTTTTGAAAGAACCTCAAACCATTTGCAGAAGTTCAAAAGTTTCAGATGTAGCGGAAATACGAGAAATTTCTTTGAAAAGTGCACCACCTGCCCCCGTGCTGCCCTTGTGCCTCCCGCGCCCTTGAACATGTAGTTTGTTGATAAGTGCAGATTTGCGCCTTTAGCGATTTGAGATACCATGGGATGTGAGTCTCTAAAGATGTGAAAATGCAGCATGACTTCTTTCTTATTGGATCTTCTTTCTTTTGCTGATGCATATGGAAAGTTTTCAGAACATCGTTTTTATAACATGGATTAAGGGACTGGTTTTTCGGGGAAGATGCCGGTATACTTTCAAACCCCACCATCGGGTGGGAGATTTGCATTTTCTGGAGACGAGCTAGTTCCCGCAAAAGCTCAACTTACCCTGAATTGAAAATCATGAAATTCTTTTGGACACACTTGAACACTATGGAATACGGGGAACAGCTTTAAAGTGGTTTAGATCTTACCTCTCAGATAGAAAACAATATGTTTCTGTTAATGGGTTTAATTCCAACTTACTTAGTGTTACATGTGGGGTACCCCAGGGCTCTGTCCTTGGTCCTCTGCTTTTTCTCATTTTCATAAATGACTTACCGAGCTCACCTCCCAACCTTTGTTTTTATCTTTTTGCTGATGACATTAATATATATTTTGAAGCTAATAAAATTAGTGAACTCAACAAATTGTCTAAACATTGAGAAAACTAACTTATAATTTTCAGGTCACACGATCTCAATATGTTAAATTCCTAGGTATTCTACTTGATGAAAATCTCAGCTGGAAGTACCATTGAGTGAACTTGCTAAAGAATTAGCTAGAACTTGTGGCATGTTTTTCAAGATAAGACTTTTTCTTCCTGTTGATGTGTTGATATGCCTTTACAATTCTTTGTTTGCTTCTTTTCTCCAATATGGAATTGTGGTTTAGGGTTTTGCATATGATGTTCACATTCAACCAAATTTCTTATTGCAAAAGAGAATAATCAGAACTATTGCCTTTCAAAGTTTTTCCTCACCTTCCTCTCCTATCTTCTCTGACCTAAAGGTCCTGAAGTTGCAGGAATTGTTTCAATTAAAACTTCTTTCTTTTGTTTATGAATGTACCAATAAGACTTCTCCTGTCTGTTTTCACACTTTCTTTGAATCAATCAAATCCACTCATCAACATGACACTCAAAAGGCTTCTAAGAATGACATTTTCTTGACTTGGAAAAACACTCTTCAATATGGCATAAGGTCTGTTCGTTTCACTGGTGCTGAATACTGGAACAGTTTTCCTACAACTACTAAAGAATCTGTATCCTTGGTTTGCTTTCGCTATAAACTAAAGTCATATCTACTTACAAAAAGCATTGACAACTAGCCTCTGAAATTTCCCACACTCTTTTCACATCCCTAAATAATCAAATTGGAGATTCCCATTTACTTTGATCTCTGTGAAATATTAATATTTCTGTGAGCAGGGTGGGGGCCTCTCTCCTCGATTATCTTTGCTATTGAGGGAGTTCTTCCTTTAAGTTACTGCGTTATTTTTCTATTTGACTTGTAAATTTGTTATTTAAATTTGTTGGAAATGTATGTTTTGTGGAATTTAAAATATAAAACCTGAACCTGAACCCTAATGGTGAGAAAAGAAAATGCAGCCTTGTTTTCGTCTAATCCTCATGAGGAGCATTTACAAAGAAGGTTGAATATATCTTTTTAGGTTGAGTGTTTGTTAATTTAGGATTTTCAATGATTTTCTTTCAAAATTTTTCATGAAGTCGTTCATAGCAAAGAAAAGCCCTGAAAGTCTGAAGATCTAAATATCAAAAGTATGAAAATGAAATGATAGCAAAGTTCCCAAAGTTCCTTTCAGACGTGTAAATCAAACAGAAGATGCATCATCCATTTAATGCAAATGCCATCTTTTTAAAGACTTGATCCTTGTGTTGACAAGTTGCAAGTTGCAAATGACATGTCTGGGTCCCCTCCTTTTCCTTATTTATATCAATGATCTACCGCAAGCTGTCCGAAATTCAACCGTTTCCATGTATGCTGATGACAGAAGTCTGTGCTACCAGTCTTCGGATATAAATGAGCTAAACGAGGCCATTAATATCGATCTCAAGCAACTGGACATTTGGCTTCAAGGCAACAAACTCTCCTTAAATGTTGCAAAAACAAATTCCATGCTTGTTTCCACCAAGCAACAGCACAATATCCTCAAAAGTCGAAATGATGATTTGGATTTGAAAATTCGCGACAATGACCTCGAAATAATCCAAAAAACAAAATACCTTGGTGTGCAGATCGACAACTCTCTAAACTGGAAGGAACACATTAAAACTGTCTCCACCAAAGTTCAAGAGCTATTGGCTTTTTAAAACATGCCAAGACGCTCCTAGGACAGGAAACATTGAAGACTCTTTACACAGGTATTGTAGAGCCACACTTTCGATATTGTTGCTCTGTTTGGGGTTGCGCCGGTTCGACTGAGCTTACTCAGTTGCAAAACTTCAAAACCGAGCTGCAAGAATTATAACCAACAGCAGCTTTGACACCCCAAGCAGACCACTCATTGACAAGCTGGGCTGGAAGACCATTGAACAACTCGTAGCTAGTGAATCTAAAACAATGGTCTTCAAGTCCCTGCATGAACTGGTTCCCCAATACTTGTGTGACCTTTTCACTAGAAACTCACAATGCTCTTCCTATGTCTTGCGCAATTCAGAGACAGATTTAAGACTACCCATGAAAAAGTCAAGTAATGGGCAAAAATGTTTTTCCTATCGAGGAGCAAAAGCTTGGAATAACCTGCCTGCCGATGCCAAACAGGCATCTTCCCTGAATAGTTTTAAAAAATCTATTTAGGACTTTTCCTTTTCTTTTATACTAGATTTTGTAAATTTTGTATTAGGTTTTTATATTATGGTTTTTATATTGTAATTTTGCTTTTTATTCGGTAATTGTACATTGCATATTGTAAGTATAGGGCCCCGTGTAAATCAATTCTGTTGAAGGGCAACCCTCCTTGATAAAATTAAATATCAAATATCAAATATAAAAAAAATGGCAAAGTGATAGTAAAGTTTTAGCTAGCTTCCACACAATAACAGAACAATTTTAAAAGCATCGAAAACATTCCCGTTTTCATCGTTTCTAAGTGTCACCACATGCATTGGCAGCGGCAACTCTGGAAAATCCGAAAGAAGCGGGAAGATTTTGATGTAATATTTCTATCTTAAGGATTATGTACCCAACTAATTTTATGTCATTTTTCTTGGACAACTTTTGCGGACTTTGGAGATCTGGGGGAAGTCCCCCCAATCCCCCCGTTGCGCCGCCACTGTTCAAACCATGCCGTTTTAAATGTGCTAGCGAAGAGTGTATCGTGTGAACATCATCTTAAGGAAGATTCGGCCCTGAATCTGTTAGTTTGTGCTCCATGCACAAACTTTTTCTCATTGACCTCTAAAGCCCAAAGTTGTCTGCTGATATTTGAGTCGAATGAAAATTGATTAATTGTCAGAAATCAAACCTGTTTAAACATAGCAAAGAGGGCTGTTTCATTTTTGTAGAGTTCGAAAACAAATATTTGGCCTACAAGGAACCATGTAGGGTTTTCTTGAAAACGTATTGCTTTTATTGGAATTACTAAACTCATATTCTGATGGAAACTCAAGACAGTGTTTAGCCGTAAGAAATCAGATAGATCTAGATGATTCGAAAGGCTAATCCATTCTTAATCCACGAGAAATCAGAAATAACAGTTGCGATGTTTGCGGTTAGTATACATTGGATATGAATTGGTGAATCGTCGATGTTTTTCAAAAGTCGAAAAGTGTAGGAGGGCAGGGGTAGGGTCATAGGATGTGAGGGATTGAAGACATTGAGGGTGTTAAATGCGGGGTATGTCCACTCTTCCCCGATACCAGAAAAACTATCAAAATTCCCTTATTTTTTCGTTTTTTAAAAAAATCAAATATTCCTGTTTTCTATCAATCTACAGAGCTGTTCGAGTTGCCATTAGCAGTTAGACAGGGACACGGAACAAGGGCGGTGAATCTGTGGCTCGAAGGGCAAAACAATTGGAAAATAATAAATCTGAGCCATTTGTCGAGAGGACAGCAGGTGTGATTCTTCCCCGGTGCCCCCCTCTCCAGCGTTCTTGTTTAGGCACAGGTACAGCTGAACGGTCTAGTTTCGGACGGGAAAATATAGTCGTTAACTGAGTTTATGACCTAATAACTACAAAATAGGGAGTCGTTGTGAGAGGGTTAGGTAATTCCAAAAGTCTTGCGGAAAGAGCTCATATTCTGCTATTAACGAAAGAGCAAACTGCAGTCATGCTGCAATGCAATGATGACGAGAGGGAAGGAGGCTAGGCCTGAAAACAACAGAAAATATGATTCACTAAGCGCTGGCTACACACATTCAAGTATCGCCCATGCATTGTCGTAAGAAACAAATTCATATTTACTTCAAAATAAACATCACTTGAATTAGTATGATTGCAATCATGTCTTTTGATTCAAACGTGTTGTGATTATTTACATTTTTCATTGCAAGTGCTGTTCGCAATCAAGGCAAACATTCAAAGATACCATGGCACCCAAGAAATGAGAAAATGAGATTTATCAATGCTTCTAAATCAAAGTATGCAATCCCGTATGTAATACTACCAGCAACATATCTAAGATCTATTCACTTTTTTCCTGTTCATTTGTTGAAAACTGATGATTTAAACAATCATTTTAGGATATATATTTTAATGCTATTTCTGGCGTGTCGACAGCAGTAAATCCTTAAAACAACGTCTAAATTTGGCGTCATATCGCTGCAAGCAGATGTCATGAGGGTTAATTAATTGCTTAAAGGGTCTGTTTCATCCAGCATTCCTTGCACGTGTCGTTACATGACTGGCCTTTGTTTGTCGCCATTTTCATGGGCCATGAAAATGGCGTCAACAAAGGAAAAGCAGGAGACGACACGTGCAAGGCATGCTGGATGAAACAGACCCTTTAACTTCGCTTCCAATTTTTAAACGTTCGATATGTTTCGCAGTACTTACAATACAATAAGTTCTCTTTGAATGGTTGTCAATCATCACACGCACCTGAAGTAAGCTATACTCTCTGCCAAACAGAAGGAAAATGACCAAAAGGTATCGTTTGAACCAAGACTCAAATCTGGTGTACCCCCTCCCTTGTGAATTTACGAGCTAATTTTGCTGACGAACCGTTTGGCCCAGGCCAACAAAGTGCTTCGACGGTTATAGAATCATCAAAAATCGATTTTTGCTACAATTCAAGGGATTTATCTCTTGACGAATGCATTAACACTTGCAGAAGATTGCTCGCTACAAGTTCACTGTATGTTCTCCAACAACAAACAAGCAATAGTTTGAAGTCAGAGAGCAAAATGAATCCTTACTTATTCATGTTCATTGCCGAAGTTTGAACCCCTGGCTTTCTTGACATGGTGCAGACGTGGACAGGGGCGAAATAAAAGACTTAATAGTGGGAGAAAGACTCCGAATATTCAGACAGAATGGGCGTTTCCTAGGCCTCATTGTTGAGAATGCAGAAAAATTGCTGAAAATGCTAAAAGATCCTCGAAAAATGCGGACAAATTGCCGAAATCCATCATGAAGTTGCCGTCAAATGCAGAGAAAAATTAAAGTTGAGGCGAGTGCGGGCGCGGGTGCGCGGGATTTAACTGGATTACCGCGAGAAAATGTGGTTGGGGTAAAGGAATAAAGGATTCCTTTCTGCAGTTTCTAGGTACAGAAATGGTAGCTTGGTAAAAAAACTATTATTGCTCGCTTTGCTGTAAAAAGATAGTGTGCTGTTGTCCAGCCCTGTCTAACCAAGCCTCAAGAACAGTAGAAGAATCAGAAATACTACTGATTCGGTCGCAAACGTGAAATGATTAGTGGTAACATTTCTTACAAACCTGACACAATATTCTTGATTCTTTCCATCCATCATTGAGGATTGAAACTTCAACAAATGGCATCACAATTATTCCTATCAGCAACTGACATACTGCTAGATTGGTGACGAAAACATGAATGCATTTCGTGCTAAATCTAGGCTTTTTGTCGACAAAAAATGTCAATAATATTATTCCATTCAGAGATACTGTCAAGATGATTGCAAGGCTGAATGCAACAACTTTTAATCCAGTTGCAACATCCATGCTTTTCTCAAAAACAAATATCGCACTTTCAATCCCAAGTCTTCTCGATAAGTTTACATTGAAAATTGTATTCTGGTGTGCTGTGAAATTTGCAAATCTTCACTCACGAGTCTGAAGAGAATAAAACGATTTCATGACATTATTTGCACTTTAAGCTCCTTTTGCCGCATTTTGACTTGACACTATAAAGATTCAAAGCCAGCTCAAAAGTTCGGTGTTGTGGACTCGCAACAGCCTCATCCATGCTCTACTAGTAAATTCATCTTTATTTAGCATCCTGCGTCGAGCTGGAACAATTTGGCTCAGATCAACTTGTCTCCACCCAGATGTGTACGTCGATTACCACATAAATCTGAATGATAAGAAGGTTGAAAATTTTGACGAATGTAACCTTTTACCAGCAACAGAATGGGTCAAGTTCGGAGAAGGAAGTAATGTTTAATATTTATGACTCCGCTTCTTTCGCGGGTTCTATTTCATTATTCAATCCTCCAAGCTAAGAATCCATATCAGGGCCGTAGGAAGCAACTACTGATTGGGAGAGAAATGTTCTCAAAACGATAGAGAACGATACATCTAATTAATGCTTGTGATGTAGCATCATTTTTTTCAAAATTATTGGGGAAGCTTGTGCCCCCTGTCCTCTGCCCCCCCCCCGCTTCCTACGGTCCTAATCTATAGAAACTATTTAATGGCTGTCACAAATAAGATTAGAGTCGGTGTTAGTAAATGGGAAGGGGATGATAATGTTTACAGTGAGGGGAAAACTGAAGAACTTTCATTCTAATCAGACAGACAGGAAGTGCGATTTCACAATGATAAGTGACAACACGACACTTAGTTGTCGTTATGACAAGTTTGGGACCTTTTAAGTAACGAATCCACATCTTACCAGAATCTCCGCTTGGATTGCAGAAAATTGAAGTTTCCTATCCACAGGGTATTTAAATGATTTTTCAAACTACGCATTCAAGTACAGTATGCTAAGAATATCGTCAAATCGCGAAATTCGTTGTCAATTTATCGGTTTTGGAGTTATACAGTGCTACGTAACGTCAGTTAATGCAGTAAAATCCACAAAAAGAAATTGCGGATAAAAAGCGCCATACTGAGTTTTGACCAATCAAGCAGCTTCTACATAACCACTAATATAGATGCCTATGAGCCATTCAGCACATTACAGCACGTTGCAGGTTTATTTACTTGGATTTTTACAGCAGTGCCGATACATACGTTGCACCTTCAACCGCTTCAAGATCCAACTTGAAATTTATCTCCATCAAATCATTGTCTCGCTTCTTAAGTTGTTGTAACCATCTGCAAAGGTAATCTTCTTCAATACTCAGTATTTTGGTCTAGCATTACAATAAACAAAGCGCACTTCCCTCACTCTTCCTCTGACTTCCACATCGCATTTGAATGACGTACTAACAAACTTGTGTTTACTAAGTTTTATTCATAATCAATCCATCAATTAACAAACAAAAAGCAAAAATCCGTACTACCTGTTTGAGCCTTTTTCTTCTTCCAATCGTTATTTAAATCAAAATAACTTACAGCATAAAAGCCTATAAATGACCAGGTGCCTTCTCAGAAAGCTGTGATCGTAATTACAAGAAGCTTGTTTCAAGTCACTCTGGAAGGGTTGTTGTTGTTGCTACAATCAATCAATTACTCAATCGATCAACCAATCAATTATTCATAACATTTTATTTACAGTTGGTATAAACACAGTTACTGAAAACAGACTTCTGAAAACTAAGGCCCCGTTTACACGGGATCGGTTCCAAATGGGATCGGAGGATCCATTTGGATCCGATCCACTTTTTGAGGGGCGTTTACATGGGATCGGATCCAGAACTGTTCGCGTTTACATGGGAGCGGATCCACTTGTATTTTATGAACTCTCAGCAGCGCTTTAGTAAACCTTTTCTCTTATTTTAATTAGGTTCTTTAAAATTTTGCACTCCAATGGACTGAGTCTCATCTCTGATTCCCCTCTTTGAAATGTCAACAAGAGATTTTCAGTTTAATCGTATCATTTCCTATCCGTACCAGTTTGGATTCGATCCCATCCGTTTACACGAGAACTTTTTGGGATCGGATCCAAACAGGATCACTTTCGAAAGTGATCCCATTCGGGTACGGATAGCAGATCCAAATGGGTTCGGATCCGTCGAGTCCCGTGTAAACGCAAGGCTTATCCGTTACAGTTTGGGTACGGATCCATTTGGATCCGATCTCGTGTAAACGGGGCCTAACTTAACAACCAGTATTTACAATATACAAGATCATTTCCAAATTAAAGATCTACATCCTGTGCCATCCCATTCTTTGACCCTCCCCCTTTTAAAACTTTGCAAAGTATGCACCTATCGCCTTACCTGCATTATGCGAAGTTTCCCTCTATGCTAACTGTTCTGTCCAAATTGCTTCCACCTTGCAACTTAGCGTTAAGATAGATGGGTAAGGTAACCTATTGTTTTAATAAATGTAAGTTGCTTTAGCCTGTATTCTTCATCAAAAGCCAGCTTACACCGTAAGAAAAATGTAAATAGTTTTTCAAAGAGTTGACATTTGCGGTGTTACAGATCTGATTCTTGTTTGCTTGTAAGTTAGCCGGTCTATGAACGAAAGCAAGGAAATGGAATTTTACCGCAAAAGACATTGAGTTAGAAATTAGGCTCTCCTGACCAGCAAACAGAGGACTTCTTGCACTTTACTATCGGCAATGGAAAGTTTAGATGGACTCATGGCAAGAACTCTTTGATCCGCTGCACAACAACTGCACAACAACTGTCAATAATTGCCGTACAGCAAGTTCGGGCGGGTAGGGCCCGAAAAGCGAGGCTCAGCGATTGCTTCGTCCCTAACATTCGAGCGGGGTGTCCCTAACAGCAGTAAACTCAAAGTCTGGAGCAAAAAAGGAAACGAAACAGTTCATGTGCTGTGTTTTTTAAGAGATAAAGAGAGTTTTGCCGGTTGTAAGATTTTAGAATTGCAATACTGAGGCCAGAAACTTTGGTAATTGCCATTGATGCATGTACCTGATAGCAGCCCAGTGCTATGGTATCAAGCACAGATAGTGGGGATCGGGAATTGGCATAGAATTGATAAGTAACTCTCTTTCTTGTTTAGTGTTTGCCAAATTTTTGTCTGGATTAGGCCAACCACGATGTCTGTGAAATAAGCAGTTCAAGTCTCCAAAAACATACCCTAAGTCTTTTTCTACTCAATTTCAACGCGTCCCAGGGGCAGATCCAGCCTGAGGTTGAAGGGGGGGCAATTTGGAGAGGGGGCGCCAAAGAGAAAATGAAAAGGGAGCGCGCCGAAGGTGCGCGAAATTTTTTGGGCTTCGTTCAATAAAGTTCTCTGGTTTTTCTTCTGAATAGCGCCTTAGTTTACGTGTTTCCCGGATTCAAAACGAAACACTGAAAAAAGAGTGCATTTGGATCAGGATAAGGGGCGCTTTTCTTGCCCAAAAAGGGGGCGCCAAAGCTTAGTTTTCATCGTGAAGGGGGGCAGTTGCCCCCATTTGCCCCCTAAATCCGCCACTGACGCGTCCCTTTTCCCAACTCTTTCCTTCTTTGTTGCCTTCATAGGCTCTGTTACCAAGGGCATCCCCTCTTAAACATGGGATTGATAACACTTCCTAACTAAGCAGTTGTCTTAGTGTTGTGAAATCCATATTTCAGTAACTACGCAATAATCAGATGTCTTGGATAGGCCTATATTCTGACCTAACCAAGAAAATCTTCTCGAGAGCCAGGAAACGTAACAGTTTGCAACGCCGAAGATCGAAAAGTATTATTTGGCTTTTGACTGTTGTTGCTAAATCCTTTGTTGGGGTCTGGACCCTAACATGCCAGAAACACAAGTCTACCATGTTAGTTTGCATCTAGTAAATGTCATCGCTCAAGGTAAGATAAGATATTGGCCATGCTCCTCTGGTAGGTTACTGAATCACACTACTGCAACAACCAAATGTATTTAGCTAGAAAGATATTTGCTTTTTCAGAGATAGAAAATAAGAGCCAATGAACGCGATTCAAGCGCAACGTTGAAACTAGGTTGTTTGTTAGCTGTAGAGTTACCAAACTTTATGGACTTCAATTGGAATAACAACAGAACGAAAGGCTCATTGTGAATCTATTTGATATTGACGATACAAACTACTGTAGGGCGACTTTAAAGTAGAAGGCACTTGTATAGAGCAACATGTCCTGTGTTTTTGAACATAAGAAAATATTTTCTTGAGGAGATGGAACATCCTCATGAACAACTAAGATTTTTTCATGTACTCTTTTCTTTCTCGTAAACGCTATTTGTTCATATACACGTTGCTTCTATCCATGAGAATAGAAATTCCTCAATGATGCTCGAATGATGCTACAGCAAATATCCGTAGAGGAATAGCGCCCAAGGGATCCTTAGATTTTCATTCCTTGAGATTTACGAAGGAAGAAACTTTCTAATGTTTTTCCACAGGCTGATACTGAAGCTTTTATTCTTTGTAAAAGATACCAAAGGACCAAATTGTTTGCTCAAAGAGAAGTAGTTTACGGTCTGATACCATAGCAAATGTTGATACCATCTCCCTGCTGATACATCAAGCAACTTGTAATTCGAGCTCAAAAACTGATATCTTTGCAACCAAATTCTCTGTGGTGTATTCGTTGGAAAAGACGTCGGGGACAACCTTTCACAACGGACCAACCGGCGGACCACTTTAGGGTGCATGTAGAGTAAACAATAAAGGCGAATGCAGATGACATTCAAAGAACTGTTAAACTTCATACTTACAGGATAAGGTGTTTGAAACTTCATACTTGCAAGATAAGGTAGAATCTTGAAACATCCATCATTGGCTACCATTTCTTCGACGGTATTTATGCATGAGCTTTTAGGAGATGGTTGATGCCCGTATACCCTGCATGTTCTCAATCTTCAGTGAAAATGCTTTTTTCCAGAACAACGTTGATACTGTAAACTGAATACCTTTCAGCAGTTCTCATTTGAAATGAATTACTTTCTGCAGTTCATCCATTGCAATGCTTGCCACTTGTGGGTGTTAACTAGTAAACAGAGTTATTTGGATACTAGCCGGGCTATTTATCACTGCGAAACAGCAGAAGATACCTGCAAAGCTGAAGCACTTTAGAAAATAGAAATGCATGAAGATTCATCAAAGGTAAACTTTGCTTCAGAAAGAAGGCCTTTCTGGGACTATCTGTGAAACAAGAGGACTACCTAACGTTACACAACTCTCACAAACTTCTTGAAATCTATGTTCACCGTGGGGTGGTTTATTGCCTGGATAAATTTACACTAGACGTTTTATATTTGTCAATGTGGATGCAAAATTATAGACCATTTCATTGCACGCCGAATGGCAAACAAAGCAAATGCAGAAAATGCGACTGAATTGTGTGAACGTGTGAGAGTCAAGTTTGAGCAGAAAATGAGAACAATGTAAATCCGAGATGACTATAAAAATAGCTTGAGGTTCAACAAGAGTTATCACCTATGAAAACAGTATCAGAGATCTTTATTGACATTTAAGAACTTCAAGAAGACGTCTATACAAGTTGCTGGAATAACTGACCCTGGTACACAGCACCCTATGAATCAGGCTTATTTCTAGCTCTAGTTGCATAATTGCACATTCAGATCTTTGTCTAACTTCAGCCTTACTCACAATTCGAGTTTTTGGTGGCTTTATTTATCTATCTTCTATCCAGCCTAGCATGTTGCATGCCATCAATATTCTCCATGCCGGTGATGGTCTGAGTACGGTACATTTTGTTGCCAAGAAACAAATGGCAATGCAATTCCGAAGTTTCTAGGTATCAAATCAGATGTGCTGCAATGCCATCAGTACCGTCGAGAAGGGGGGTTAGCCAGGGTAGATGCCAGGGGGCCCGGGGCCTTTAGGGGCTCGGAAAAAATGAAGAATGTATTTTTGCTTTGTTTTCAGTTTTCCTTGAGTAGCTTTTCGGGGCCCACTGTCACTCGAAAATTAGTCTCTACGCACGAGATAAACTAATTTTACATCTAAAAAGTTATGTCTTGACAAGTGTGTGGGGAAGCGTTTCCATCTAAAAGGAGCGTTTTTGCAGTGCATAGGAGGGTGTGATCCCTTGAAGAAGGATGAGGTCCATTAAATTTTCCGGCGCCAGAGGGTCCCGTCTGTGGCCGACCCTGGGGCCCGGCCCAGCTCTCGCCGGCCCTGCACGCCATGTCTAGTTTGTGTAAGAAATTTTCTATATTCAAGTGAAAATTTAACGAAAATGATGTGATATTTATGGGTGAATTGCAGCAATCTTCCTTGACTCTGGCTAACTTTGTTTGAATGCCACGTTAGCCCAACGGCAGCGCCTCTTACTTAGGGCCTCGGGAACTCTGCTGGAGCCTCGCGGTTTTGGCAAGGAAAATGGGAATGTGGATCGTTTTAAGGACCATCCTTGGTAGACCAGGCAGTGGGAGAGGTCGGTATTTTACATTGGTGTTCTTCTATTTGACCATGCATGTGTGGTTAAGGGGGGCAGTCAAAGCAATGCTTTTGCGCATGATGGGAATGTTATAGCCATTTTTAAGGGCCCATTTCTCTAAAGTTTCATTTTCTGAGTGGCAAAAACTAACCAGTGTGGAGGCGCGGCTTAAGATCCCCTCCACTGGCAGACCGGGCAGACCTGTAGAGCAATGACATTTTATGAACATGGAACATCCACAACATGACATTGAAATGCCCCGACAATGTTTACAGGTTTGAGGTGAAGATCAACCATGGAGAATAAAAAGTTTACGCTAACATTTGCTATATTATAACCACGAGTAAGGGCTGCTTTCAAAACAGCTTCATCCTTCTGAGATAAAGTAGCACCATAACTACTGGTCACAACTCAAGGACGTGGGCAGCGAGCGAGGAAGTTATCGGAACAACATAAGTATGTGCTGTTTGGTTTTTGATTTAGGCCCATTTGCCGACCGCGTTGCTCATATGGCCAACTGTCCATCATTGTTGGCGGAATTTAGTCAGTTAGGGTATCACTTGATTAAGGATGAGTATATCTTCGTTACTTTAGCATTTCACATGTTTTTTCGCTCCAGTTTCATGTATTTACTATGGATGACATCCCAATGAGCGCGGCTTCAATTTTAGGCCATTTTTCACCTGTTTACGAAGAAATAAACCAATGACGTGGTCATCTTTATGTCTTTGGCAAAGCTAAGCGGATTTCAAAATGTGACAAGTGTTTTCGCGCTAAAGTTAATTCGCACAAAGAGCAGCTTATTTGCGATGTTCCTAGACTAGCAATAATTGTTATCAAATATCATAGGTTTTTGTCTGTATACCCCCTTACCTTTCAGAGCCTAGCTAAACAATGTTAAATTACTTGTTTTCGATGTTCAGTAACTGTCAAAGATTAGCAGTTCAAAACCAGTTGTAGCATACAGTTGGCAGTTGACTTTACTCCACTTAGAATCAGGCGGCCCAGGCTCAATCCCAGGTCCCTGGTGGAAAACATGTAACGTTCACACTAGACATTTTTGCCTAAACAATGGAAGAACAATAGATTATTGTGACTCCATGCGCCAGAGATCTCTGATGTAAGCTGTATGGATTCCACCCTGGTCCCGGTACCAACACCGACCCTGATTAGAATTGTCATATCCATTCCAAATGGAGTTGAGCGGTTAACAATGAACAGTTGGAGTTGGGTCATCAGTGGCTCATTGCACCTCCCTGAAGAGGACCACAGGCCTTTTCATTTGACGGGTGCAATCACATACGCACACGCAGGCACACAGGCAGATTGAGGTACATGTGCATTTGGTCACACACGCAAAGCTATCATTTAGTGCTTACCCTAGCGTCTGTAAGTTTCAAGGTGCTTGATTCTGTGACACAAATTTAAATATCGCCACACACTGATCTGTTAAGTATGCTTACATTATGTCTGTTTATGTTACAAAAGATATACTTTTCATTCTTGTCCAGCCTGTGTGATCACACATGCAAAATGATTTACGGGTGCAAAATGCTACACACGTACCACTTTTCTCATGAAAAGGACTGGGACCACCAGATTTATCATGAGATTTTCTCTTGTTGTGGACGTTATCACCATTCTTTATACAGACCTATTTAAGTGGGGATACTTATGTGCCAGATATTAAGGGTTTATTTTTATTGTTTTTGAGCAAGATCTTTGTTTAGTGGGTGATCTCACCCCTTGTCCCCTCAAAGTTTTCACCAACTGCCTATTTTGTATCTTCAGTTGTGGCATAAAGGATTGCGACTTCAAAATCATGAGTGCACAGCCAAAAATTAGCAGCTACAAGTCATTCTCTGGAAATTGATAATGAAATGAGTTTGAGCTTCCTCCATCCCTTGTAACGGCCCAGTTCCATTAACTGTGGTGACATGGTTTGTTGATGAGCCCTAAAGAGAAGAGTGTAGCATTATTAAGTTCAGTTCCAATGCAATGAAGTTTCTCAATGCCCAAATAAACATTACCACTCATCTCTTGATATATGCTGATTTTATCTTGTGTGAATTAGGTTTCGATATTCATTCTTTATTGTTATTTTTCATTGCAGAGAAAGAGATGGGCTATGACCTCAACAGATTCGAAGGTGAAGTTGATGAAGAACTATTGTGTTTGATATGCAGTGGGGTTCTTGAAAACCCTGTTCAGGCCCCTATGTGTGAACATGCATTTTGCTCTGCTTGTATTCATGAGTGGTTGAAAAGACAAAACACATGTCCTGTTGACAGACAGGCGATAACATCCACACAGCTGAGACCTGTGCCGAGGATACTGAAAAACCTTCTGGCAAGATTAACAATACAGTGTTGTAATGCAGAATTTGGGTGCAATGCATGGGTTAAGCTTGATGCTTTAAATTCACATCTCTCTGAATGTGAGCATAACCCAAAAAGGCCAGTTCATTGTGAGTTAGGTTGTGGGCTTGTCATACCACTAGATGAAATTGGTCAGCATAATTGTGTGCGAGAGCTACGCAGTATCATACAATCACAATCTGATCAGATTACCGATTTACTTGAAAAAGTTCAGGATCAACAACAGCAACTCATTGAGAATAAACATGAGATTTTGCTCTTGAAAGACATTATGAGGAGTTTCCGAGTTTCTGCAGCAAACTTGACAATGCCATCACCATCTAGAAGAAGCTTTGTAGACACAGGTGGAACTGATGAAGTACAACAATGGATACAAACTTTGCAGCCTGCTAGAGTAACACGTTGGGGTGGAATGATCTCAACTCCTGATGCTGTTTTACAGGCTGTTATCAGACGATCTCTGTCAGATAGTGGTTGTCCATCATGCATCATAGATGATTTAATGGAAAGTGCCCATGAGAGAAGATGGCCCCCAGGTCTTAGCACATTAGAAACAAGACAATTAAACAGGCGGAAATATGAACAATACTTTGCCAGGAGGATACCTGGAAAACAAGCAGTGGTTGTCATGTCATGTGAGAACCAACATATGGGAGAAGCAATGATCTTAGAACCTGGTCTGGTTATGATTTTTGCCCATGGTATAGAGTAGCACATAGTGAATAGGACTTTTTATGAAATTTAGGTTAAGATGTGTTGTGCTTTGGCTCTGTTTGGCAATTAGGGACCATCAGAATGTATAGTACTGGAAGATTAATAATTCAAATGGCAGTTTGGGACTGGAGATCTTTTTGAAAATATTCAGTAATCTCCAAGTAGTAAAACTTACATGCATTCAAAGCTATGCAACTTTTTCAAGCTTGCTGTGCACAGCTAAGAGAAAAGGTTATGCACTCGTGAAAAAGGTCCTGTTCTTACTTTTTTGATTCCTTTTGATTTTTATAGGATTTGAAATCCACATGCAGATTGCAGCGTTCCGTCTATTTCGGTCTTTTCATTGCCACTTTCTCAGAAACAACAATCATTTCAGGCCGATTTGTATTTGACAACAATATGATAAATAAGTAGTTTCAGTACGGAAATAAAGCAGATGTGAGAAACACAACGTTTCAAGCATGTGGCTAACTTCATCAACAAGATGTTTCAAGCATTTGGCAACCCCACCAAATTATTTGTATTTGGGCTGCAATAATGGGAAAAGGGTCTGACAGTCATGGCCAGATGCTGCAATGAAACATGAAATCAAAATTTTGATTGTCCCTCAAGGGATTTATTTTATCTAATGCAATGAAAGCCTGTCTCATGTTAGGTGCAAATGTCCGCAGAGGAAAACTATAAAAGTGACCCAGGGGGCACTCAGCACATACGCATATGGGGGGTTAGTCCAAGAAATTTTCAGACAATCCAAAAATATCACTTCAGCTGCACTGCAACCCAAAACTATCAGCTCATTTTATACTTAGAAACCTGTACATGAACATAAAATATCCCAAAACATTGCAAATAGAAGTCAGGATTGCTTCCAACAAACCCAGAAATATCAGTTAAACGGTGCTTGATATAAAAAAAATATCATGAACATAGTTTCAGTTTTCTTTGGACCCAAAAATATCACTTTTGGCAATATTCTGACCCAAAAATATCGAACTTACCTGCCCGTATGTACATATGCTGGGTGCCCCCCCCCTAGGGAAAGTGATTTGCTAATGAATTGAATGCTTTTTTGATAAAACATGGATTATTCCTCTTTTACTAATGTCAGTGTGATCCTGTTTATCAGCAACCCCTTTGAACGACATTGAAATCGAAAGCTTTCGGACCGCCAAACTTTCCGTCGAAATTTTGTCCGAAAGTTGAAATTAAAATTCATTGAAAATAGAAAATCACAAAGTAACATAACATAACAAGCGAATTAATCGTTGTTTTGCCAGTATTTCTCAAGCTCCTTGAATTTTTTTATTTAGACGTTTGGTTCCTCGAAGAGTTTCTCGTAAATAGTGCACATATGGCAGCACCTTTTTAAGTTATTAACAGCTAGTTTTACCACTGCGCAATCTGACAAAATTCATTCGAATGTTTTTGCAGATGTGATGATGACGATGCACCCTAGTTGATATTTATGATGACATTACAAAATTAGTTTTTAACGTATAGTTTGGTTTCATTCTTGTATGTATCTTGTTATCATGTTTTTCCGAAAGTTTTCGTCCGAAATTCCTGACAAAGCATCAGCCCAAACTCGTTGTCCGAAGTTGTTTTTCCGAAATTTTTCCGTCCTAAAGTTTTCGATTGTAATTTATGTTACCAACAAGCGTAAGTATGTAAGATTCGCTAGAGTAACTGAAGAGTTCAGGAACTTTTGAGACATTAAAAAATTTGAAAAGAAGCTTAATTTTCGAAAAGTTCCATTTTGGTCGATTTGCAAAAGTTACTTCCAACAGTTTCGCGTTTTTTTCAAGGTTAGTGTTGCTAGGGCAGGGTTAATTTTTCCGTGTGAGTTGAAAATTTGTTGCTTTTATAAATTGTTGAAACAAAAATTATAGTTTTGTAATTATGTTTGGATTCTCATTCATTAATGATGTGGTAATTACATTGCCTTTTGGTCTCTTGTAGTTAATGAAAGATTAGTATGAAATTTGAAATGCCTTGGTTTGCTTCTATCATTACTTTCTCTGTTGTACTTTCAAAAATTATTGCCTTGGTGGGTAGCTTTAAGCTGGAAAGACAGGGAATTCCTCTAACTGTCTTGCAACTTGCGGAACCCTCGATTTTATACTTTTTTCATACATTCCATCATAAAGTTACAAGACATATTACTAATTACACTACTGCCACGATACTATGCCCTACTACTAAGACAATAAATACCAATACATACCATTAGGAGCGAAAAATTATGTTTCCTTTATGGCAATTAAAGCTTTACTATCGCTATAATTACATTCCCAGCCTCGCTTTATCAGTTGTCTCCTAACGCCATGAGCGACGGTTGTCAGATCCCTTTGTTTCCATGCTGTAGGAAGATTCACCTTGTTGATCTTCAAAGAGTTTCAAAAGGAAACCGCGCTAATTCTCATGACCCATGACCGAATGATACATGCGAGGCTGTCAACTGAATTATTGGCTGCCAATAATTGAGGCGCGTTTTATATAACGATAATAAAGCTTTAACATAGAACATGAAGTAGAAAAACGTAAAAAATATACAGCTACACAAAAGTGCCAAAAAGAAGAAAAGAAATAAGATCATGGTGGATGTGTGATTTATAATAACTAAGTTAACGATTTCCTAATAAAACCGGTCAGATAAAACGTAGAGTTAAAGATGGTGTATTTTTATTGGGATGGTATGGAAAATCTTTATCACCATACAATAAAATCTGCCGTAGGGCATCATTTGAAAGATTGCTTTATCCAAGTGGCTGTAATAAAGAGGAAACATCAGCCAGAACATTTCTTTGTGGCTCTTCACCCCTTAGAAAGAAGGGCAGAGCAACAAAAAGTGCACCCGTGTCCTCAGTGCCATCGTTGGATGGGCACATCGGGTTTATTCTATCTCTGAAATTATGCTTGAATTTACGGAAGCTTAATTTACTGAGGCCGACCCTAAGTTGTGTAGGATAAGACGGACAGTTTGGATTGTGTATCCTGTTAAAGACAGATTTTGGCACGGGACGAATTTTTCGACTTTAGATAGCAGTTTTTCTTTTACGCAGCAATAATAGAAGGAGCATGTCTGATTTCTGGATCCAGCTTGCTCCATTCTGATAAGCAGATAAATAGAAGATGGATTTGAAGTTTTCTGTCGTTGCCCGTATTCACCCAATAACATCCTGATTGCGAAGAGAGTAACGACACTGCTGTTGTGGTGGAATTGGATCCAAGGTTTTTTTCAGGGGCTAGACTTTTAGGCTCTACACGAACCCGGGGTATTCACAACGGGTCAGCTCTAATAGGCAGGGAAATAGCTTTCTAGCAAACTGCCGAATCACAGATTTAATTTTTCACTTGAACCGGGCTCAGCATTCTCAGAATTTTCGCTGATCTTTGGCGCCCGCCTCAGTGAGATGAGTTCTCACAATGTTCGTATGCTCGATACATTCATCGCATTGTCTTAGCATGTCATTGTCCCATTGTATTACTCATCCTCAAAACAATGCGGACAATGGCAAGGTCGAGGACAATGGCAATGCTTACCCTGGGTACCAGATTACCTTTTTTGAGGCTCTGGTACCCAGGGTAGGCATTGCTGTTCTCCAATGTCTTTTGCTTTGTTCGGTATAAAAACAGCCCGGTCGTGTCATTTATCTCTTCTTCGCATGAACCAAACTGAAGAGCTTGCGAACCGGGGGGGGGGGGAACATAACATGTTGAGGGTACGGGTATCGGGGGGGGGGGGGAACATAACATGTTGAGGGTACGGGTATGTGCCGCCCATATGGGTGGGTTTTTGGGCCAAAATTCTCTAAACAAGGGTCCATTTTTCGGCAGATTTTTCATAAACATGGGTGGGTTACCCAGAAATTGACGAGAATATAGCCAAAAATGGGTTGTTTTCCGCTAAAATTCATCATAAAAGTGGGTATGACAGGAATTTTCGGAATTTAAAAGAGGGTACCTCTCTGAGAACTGGGCGGCAGACCCCCGTCCATCCCCAAGTCATGTACCCCCACCCCCCCCCCGGGGGCTTGCGACGACAAAACACATATTTGGTGTACTAACGTTATTGATAACTGAGATACAAGTTTATTGTGCGTCCATGGTTTATTTAGATGAGTCCGCTACTTAAGGCCATTTTAAAATTTTGTATCACTAATCACTTGTTTAAATATTTATAATTTTCAGGCCTAAACTTCCCAAAAAAGTACAAGTCCGCATTCGCAAAAATTGAATGGAACGAAAATCGCCCAAATTCAAATTCTGAGTCGCGATATAATCAAATTGTTTCTCTTTCAGGTACAAAAAGTTCGTATAAATCCGAGTTGGCAAAGCGATTCTACAGAAATTTGAAGATTCACTTTACTACAGGCAACTGTAGACTTCATCCTGAAATTGATTAAATGTTGCATTTCATTTGTTTATGTTAACTTTGGGAATTTTTAGCTCTGCTAGTATACCTCCGATTTAAATGGAGTTTTTCTATATTAAACTAATCCATGTGTTATCTTTGAAGGAAATATAGAGCCAAAGTCATTTGTCAAAATTCAATTTTTGATATTTCTGTACCATCTTCTCGTTTCTGGATCACTGTGTTGTCATGACGCTCAAGTGGTGGGGCCCTACCGGGTTTCGAACCAGCTCCGCCTGACTGTTCTGGCTGCAAAGTCAGCAGATTACACCACTGCGCCACAACACCTTCAAAGAAGACCCATAAAGAAGACATCAACTATGGCTATATCAGTGTATCAAACGCAAATCCATTTTTCAATTTAGAGTTTCCTGCAGCCCTAGACTGATGACAATGAGTCCCTTGCATCCCTGATGTAAACCTTGCTGAACAGGGATTCATAATGAAACAGTAAAAACCTGGCCCTGTCTTTGGCATTCGGTCGATTGAATCAGGATCGAACGACTGCCGTAGCCAAATGCGATAAAACCACGATAAGCAGACGTTACATCAAAGAAACTTGGTATAAATCTGAAGTAGGAAGTTCACTGTACCTGGTGAGTGCAATATAAGTCTTTCAATGCTAGACATGTTTATAAGACCACAACAAACCAGAGAAATCTTCAACTACCTGCCGCAGCAACGTCGTTCAAAATCTAGTAAACTGCATGATTTGAATTGAAAATTCGACAGCATTTGTTCTTTGCTAAATGTCACAATCTGATTGGTACTTTCGGAATTGCAAAGTTTGGGCCTAAAAAGAGCCAGGTTTTTAAGAGTGATATCATGAGTCTCGGTTGACTGACGCGCGATCATCAAGTGAATGAACACAGGGAAACAAGAGACTCATCGTCATAAGTCTACCTGCAGCCCTCGTTCGGACCACAGGGGCATCAGTTTAAACGTTCTTAGATGTTATTTAGTATTTCACGATATTGTTATTTTGAATATTTTCACTATTTCTCGATACTGTTGTTTCTTGCCGCGAATACTTTTAACAATGCGAAGGAGAGCAGAAAATGCGACGGAAGTCTCTCCCTCGCATTGGTCATAGTATTCGCGGCTCTCCAGAAACAAGAAACAACAGTATCGAGAAATAGTGAAAATATTCAAAATAACAATATCGTGAAATACTGAATAATAACTAAGAATATTCAGTCTGATGCCCCTGTGGTTCGGACATCAAACGAACCAATTTCTTCAATCTACCTATCAAGTTCAATGTCTTTTCAAGTTGATTGATATTCTTGTATAAAGTCTTTCATTCTGGATCGTAACGCTGTAATTCAGTGAATCGATTCTGTTCAGTCCATCGATGTCTATTCTTTTAATCCTTGATTTTGGGTCTCTGTGCATCTTTTGGCTGAAAAATGAGAACGAAGTAAAGCATTGCGCGAATTAAAAAAAATTACACGTTTTTTGGGCTGTGCAACAAGAGTATGCAGCCGATATTCAGAAATGAAATTTTAGTCTTTCAGTCAAAGGGCTAACTTAGATAGACATCGATATAACTTTCGTAGAAAAGGATTCTTTCTGATAGAGAGGCTTTTTTGCCCGTTAACGATAGACCATCACTCACTAATATTGCATCTATACTGACACAGTTAAACCAGCTTCAGTTAAGCCAGCTTAAATTTCAACCAATCAAATGACTGGATTGTTGGATTGACAAATCAGGAATCCCTATTCGATAACCTAGTTTAGTTGAAACTGGTTTAACTTGCAGTATGAATGGGGCATAACTGAATGCTACAAAATGAAGCAACTTACTTTTCTTTGTTTTTTCCGTCGCTGACATAATGATAAGCCTTGTTCATTGTGTATCTTGCCACTTCTTTTGGGGGTCTAAAAAGCTTGAAGCCTTTGCTTACTACCCTAAAAAATATAAGAATCCTGGTTAAAACATTAAAAATCTTGTGAGTGATCAAACAACTTGAATGAGGCGGAGGCCCGGCCTGGCCAGTACATCGACCCAAAAATACTTTCAATCGTTGCAGACAGTAGAAATGAGACTTTCGACGATCGTTGCATACATAAACATAACAGCTAAAGTAGTAGATCTGTAGACTGATGACGATGAGCCTCTTGTTGCCCTGTCTTCTTTGACTTGATGATGGCGCTTCAGGCAATAGAGACTCATAGTATTACTCTGAAAAACTTGGCCCTATTTAGGCCCAAACTTCGCAATTTCTCCAGTACCAATCAGATTGCGAGATTTGTGAATTACCATTGTTAAGGTGCAAACGTGATAGAATTTTCGATTCGATTGAAGAACTGAAAACACTCCCACAGGATGGAGATTCGAAGCCATGATTCTTTCATGATTCCATTGATAATTGAAGAAAATAGGGCCGAGTTCTTCACTGTTTCATAATGAGTCCCTCTTAAGCAAGGTTTACCGCAGGGATACAAGGGACTCATCGTCATCAGTCTAGTACATCTGACGATTCCAAATGCCATACCATGTTGCCTCAAGCATGAATTCAGCTTAAAACATTTTAAAAGACTGTGATTACCTTGTGTAAAGGTCATCATCTTCACCGCCCCAGCCCCAAAACATATTTGAAAATCCATTTATCTTTATGAATTCTTCTTTTTTCAAAGCTTCCACACCACCGAAAAGGCCTTGATACAGTAACCTGCAACGAAGTAAATAAGCTCAATACAACTTTTCCTTGCAGATAGTTAAGCCGTGTGAGAAGAAATAAATACATGGCCTGCAAGCATAAAAAACAAATTGACAAAATTTTAACCATGATGAAACAAATCGGCAGTCCAACAAATCTTGTATAAGAAATAGTGAGAAAAATAACAACCTTCTTAGGCCCAGTTCACACGAAAGCGGAACGGAACGGAACAAACCAGAACGGAACTTTTTGAGGAGCGTTCACACGGCAGCAGATCGATATGAAGTGTTGATACCTTGATGAATGTTTCCATGACAAAGGAAGGTCATTCTTCTATAGCATGAAAAGAAGAGGTCCTAGGGAGGACCCCTGTACATCACATAAAACTTTTTCAAACTTGGACAGCTTTCCATTTACCTTACAGCATTGCATCCTGTTCGACAGGTAGGAATGAAACCAGTTAAGTTCTTTGGTCCTCGCATAGCTCCTTCTTAGCGACGCAAAATGAAAGAGCAACGAAATTTAACTCACATGTGACTTCTGGCCTAAGTAAAACAGAGTCGGACTGTCGGACAGAGTCAAATCGAAACGAAGTGGAAAAATTTTGGAAAAAAGGTTGCATGCTGATGTTTCTACTCAAAGTGACCAACAGCTACAGATTGGATAACAATGCAGTTGATGGGTAAGAAAATTCTGCAATCTTCTGTCTTCCTTTCCCAAAATATCGATGCATCATCGCCCATGAAGAGACACATGCCTTAATATAACAATATTTACCGATCTATTTACAATTTGGCGACGGAGTCCGAGCCTCACTCCAAAAGGACCCTAAATTTATGCTCATCTCATCTCATCTCATCTCATCTCATCTCCTCTCAATGAATTGATGTTGTAGTTGTTGTCGCTCCAGTGGGATAGACTCATGACATAGTCCCAGTCACAGTTATCGCAAAAAACCGCAACGACAACGACAACAACGATGACAATAACAACAACATTTTTAATTTGTGCTCAAACTGGGCGTACATCAGTCTATCAATGGCGACAACTACGAATATGGAAGAAACAAATGGTGACTTAGGCCATGTCCATTTCTGGAAGCGTAAGGAAATAAGTCGTTGTTAATGCTGGATATCAGTTCAGGTAAGGAGCGGTTTGCGACATGCAATCAGTCTAGTGGAGCCTTTTTGAAATAACAGAAAGGTTATTATGATAGTAATGATTGCACTTACTTGTATTTGAGTGTGCTTACTGCAACTGACAGATGCGCTGGTGTCACAGGGCAACCATAATAATTTTTATCATTCTCCAACAGCAAGTCAATGTCGTGGAAAATATGGCAATCATAGTTATCGATGCTTAATGTTCTGTTAAATCCAATGTTATAGATCGATCCTTTGTTCCATTGAGTTCTGCCAACCTGTAAGTTAAGGTGATACAATAAACATCCGCGTATAAGTACCTAAAATTTTGATTTTAGCTTGGATTCTTGTACATTGAATACAATGGATTGAATGCTATAAAACACTTGACAGTCAGAAAATTTCAGCGAGACAGTAACTTCTTATACGCGGGTGTTTAGGCGCTGTTTACACTTTTCCACATAAACGGTACGAAATCATGCCGTTTTGGCCTTCCGTTCACACTAAAACATTTTTGGAACCTGTGCAAAACGAAACGATTTTAAAATGGAACGAGTTGAACATGAGACGTTTTGGGGACGTTTTAGTGCAAACGCTTAAAGACGGAACCATATCGTTACGGATTCAAACAGAGACTAAAGAATGATCTGCCTCCTATTGAATCCGTAACGGAATCGTTCCGTTTTCAAACGTTACATTCAAACGTCTTATGCCGCTTTCAAATCGTGCCGTTTTCCAAATCGTTTCTCATTTGGTGCCAGTTGCGAAAACGTTAAGCGTTAACGCAAGCCAAACGGCATAATTTCGTACCCTTTTCATGGGACAGTGTAACAAGGGTCCTACTTTACTTTCATTAGGCAGATAACACTAGGCTAATACATTTTTGCCTGGCTGTACACAAATATATGATTTTTGTTTGTGATTTATTCTTATTTTCTTTTCTTGCTGGTGGTAGTGGTAGAATAAGGATGTGGTTTCTACCCAGTGTTTGCATTGCACTACCAGGATTTCTAGCAAAACTTGACCAATCGACCAATCCTGGAATGTTTCTCTAAAAAGTACATCCCATTCCCCCTGAATTTTCATACAAAGAACCACCCAAGACTGGCGTCAATCCCCGTATGATCTGAAAGTGAAGTAACCCCCTTCCCCCAGAGAGCAGCACCATATTCATAGGAACATTGGGAATATTGTCATGTCAGTCTGTTTTTTAGAAAATTATGGTGTGTTATGTTGATTATTATTAATTGTTATGTTAATTAACAAAAATTATTATGTTGATGGTGGTAGTGGTGAAACGATGATGATGATGATGATGATGCTGATGATGATGATGATGATGATGATGATGATGATGATGATGATGATGATGATGATGATGATGATGATGATGATGATGATGATGAAGATGATGATGATGAAGATGATGATGATGATGATGATGATGATGGTTCTGATGATGGTGGTGGTGGTAGTGGTGGTGAAACAATGATGATAATTAGCGGTCTATAGCTTCAGGGGAGGGTGTCTTGATCCGTCATCTTCCACAAATTTTAAAGAACTGGGAGTCATGACTCAGTAAATCTAACGAGAGGGTGGCTCATATAATATCACAAGCTATAGACGCTTGGATCGAGCCGCTAAATCTGGTAAATTTGTGAGGGAAAACGAAATAATCACCCATATCCTCGATATAAACACTGTTGGCTGTACCAAGAGGTTGTTTCGAATTTCAGGAAACTCTTCAGAGAGTTAATCAACGATACCTTTGCTCAAATTGAGTTACGAAATGTTCCTGTTAAGTTTTATTTGCTTTTAGGCCTTGTTTCTCTTTGTTTTCTTTCATTGTTAGTTGATCTTGTTGTGAAGCGGTTAAAACTCAAAAGTCTTTGTCAGCAAACAATGAATAAAAATAATGAGATACAAAGCAAGAAGTCCAACAAAACTTGCCTCTTTGCAAACTGAATCATTGCTAACTCACTTTGTAAAAATTCGTCGCTGATAGACTCTCTGAAAAATGTCCACAGATCCGATATATTATACCGAGAACGGGGGTCATGCTTTTTTCCTTCAAAATTTAAAGGCAATCTGTCACGCATTTGATTGGGTAATATAGACAATACAAAGAATAAGAAATTTAAATGGCTGCTGATCCTCTGAATTTCTACGGCCATCGAAAGTCAAGTCGGTTAGCCCTCGTTTATTTCAGATACACAGATTCACAAAGAAATCTGTTGTGTTGAGCGCTGACTTCGTCCCGACCAATCAGAGACGTGACAGACTGCCTTTAACAGTCTGCTCGATCCAAGGGCTTTAACAGCGAGGGGGCTTATTCAAAGGTCTAGCATCACCATTTTTGATAAGTTGTAACATGGACGTCCTCTCACAGCTTGATTCGATAACATCACTCAAATCGCGATATTTTGCCAGCAAGTGCCCCTAAAAGTCCCCCAAAGTTGCGAATTTGCGAACATTCCTCAAAATTACCGCGCAGAATACTGGTAACGAGCGCTGCAATGTCACGGCAGGAACGCATTAGAGAATAAGACCACTGAATAAGACTTACGATCAACAGAGACTCACAGTATTACTCTGAAAAACCGGGCCCTATTTAGGCCCAAATTTGCGATTCCTAGAGTACCAATCAGATCGCGAGATTTGTGAATTACTATTGTTACGGTGAAAATGTTATAGAATTCTCGATTCGATTGAAGAACTGAAAACACTCCCCAGAGGTTGCGATTCGAAGCCGTGATTCGATTATGATAACATGATTCCATCATAATGACAAGCCTGAAGCAAAGAAACGAAGGAAAAAGTGGACGGAACTTACAGAGAGAGAGAAGGCAAAATGAACCGAACAGAAGCACTCCATCGCTTGCTCGAAGCATTTCTTTTGCATACCAAAAGACATGGATTGATCAAGTGTGCCTCTGTTACCGGGATGGAGTAATCAGTTATCATACGGAAGAAGTTTGCTATCAGATGACATCGGGTTAAAAGCTGGCCTACAATACACGTTTTTTTTATAAGAAACTAGGATCAGGCCATAGTACTAAAAGTTTCTTAATTTCGCATGAAATTTTGTCCATTTTAGTACTAAAAGTTTCTTAATTGGTTTCTTATTTTTGAATGCAGAATTAGCAATGTGGTTGCTAACACTGTGGCAGATATGTTTCTTGACATTTAAAACATAATAAAGGAATAAAAAGTGTTCTGTTATGTCGAAAACACAAATTTTTAGATAATATTGCTCAAGAATAAAGGTTCAATGATCTATTTGCTATAATATCTATACTTTTAACTTTGAAAAGTTTCTTAGTACTTCTCAAACATAGTACTAGAGTTTCTTAAAATTTTGGCCATCTTAGTACTAGTTTCTTATCAACCAGTTTCTTATAAAAAAAACGTGTATCTTGTGACTATGGTCTTCACAAAGGCGAGGTAAAAGCTTTTCCTTCAAAACAAAGAACCATTTCCCAAAAGACTATATTTGGTGTTCCGCAGAGAAGAGATGATTCTCCGGGGTAACATTGGCATCTGAAGGACACAATAGTTATGTAAGAATAGCTTCAAAGAATCTTTTTTCGAATGGTGTCAAATGATAATACATCTTCCACTAAAATTTGCAGCTGTTATTGTTGGAGTGAAGTCAGCAGGTCATGATTTGTTTGCGATCAGGCGTTCGATCAGGGACCCACGTTAATGTTGACGAGATTTTCAGAGAGATTTCCCAAGGATAAGGGCGTTGGCGACTTATCAATTGACATTTCGATGGGAATTACAACTCATACATTGAGTTTAGTGATGCCTTATCATCTGCAGAAAGTGCTTTTGAAGAGAGCAAATCGGAACGTTGGGAAGCGTTTAGGAACTCTGTGCCGTTTCTTGGAGGCGTAAATGTTGGCTTGTTCTTGGAGAACCTGTGGTGCATCTAATTATTTGCCTGCAAACTCAGCAATGTCGCTGCAAACTGGGGTAAGAGCCTTCATATTAAAATCAGTTGTGGGTTTCTTATCAGCTCAGAATGCTTTAGTCACTTGTTTGTTCATTCCTCCTCGGCAACAGTGTCATCTTGACATAGATATTTTATGTGCAAGTGCACGCCTGGGTCTAAGCACAATGTGAAGTTTGCTGTACTACGGTCATTGCTCACTGTTGCTGCTTCGTCTTCTTCTTCAGCAAAACATTCTTCGAGGTTGCAGCAAAAAGTCACACATCTTTTGAATTCCATGATGATTCAGACAATGTTTCCGACATTTTTTCTAGATCTAGCTAGTTCGTTTGTTCCAACGGTTTATCCGCACGCTTCAAATTCCTCAAAAATGCATTAGACACTTGCGCGCAGCATGGTTCTTGCTGTTACGTCACAAACACTCGTGCAGTCTCTTTCTTTGCGCGGTAATCTTAAAAATCAAATTTTTCACACCACCCTATCTTTCAGGGGCTTTTAGGGGCACTTCTTATCGAAATATCACGATTTGAGTGATGGTATCGAACTCAGCGATGATAGAATGGCCATAATACAAGTTTCAGGAATGGTGATATTGGACCTTTAAATTGTTGGCTAGGAAGAACGGCCTTATCAGAGAAGGGGGGGGGGTTTAATAGAGCTTTTACGCTATGTACTTGGGTGTTCTCTGATAGTAGGCAAATAAAAACATGACCAGATGCAATGTGTGACCATGGTGTGACATGTTCGGCTTACTTATAAGGGCCAATGGGGGGGGGAGTGGGCAAGAAAATATCACTGTATTGTCGCAACATTTGCATTGAAACTGTGAAACTTTGACTCTTCCGTTAGCCAACTGATTGCCATGGAACTAATCAAATTGCCAAAAATTTCGCTTGCATTTGCAAGTAGAAATAGGCAGGGTGCTAGAGTATTCAAAAGGTGTTTTTCGAAGTGAATAAATGGACAACTTCGAACTGAGAAAATTTGAAGCCCATTGTCGTCATATTCTTTACCATTACAATAAAACCCCGCAAACAAGAACATAATTTTCTGAAAAAAAAACTGACATGACAATGTTCCCAATGTTCCTATGAATATGGTGCTGCTCTCTGGGGGAAGGGGGTTACTTCACTTTCAGATCATACGGGGATTGACGCCAGTCTTGGGTGGTTCTTTGTATGAAAATTCAGGGGGAATGGGATGTACTTTTTAGAGAAACATTCCAGGATTGGTCGATTGGTCAAGTTTTGCTAGAAATCCTGGTAGTGCAATGCAAACACTGGGTAGAAACCACATTCTTATTCTAGCATTGGGTCTCAAAATCCCGCAAAATTCTGGGATCGTGTCATAAAAGAAATTCTTGGAACGCATGCCTCCCACATGACCCAAAGGTGAATTGCCCCCCCCCCGGGTGCTCTTCCTGCATTCAGGGCGTGGCTCATTTCAAAGGCCCATAGGACAATGATGACGATAAATCCATCCACCATGTATTTGAAAAACTCAAGGGGGATGGGGGGGGGAGACTGCATTATAGACGTGGACGGAAATGGCAAACTGTTGTGGCCAAAATGTTTTTTTGGTGAACTAGTGCGAACAGATGTTTAAAGAATACTCCGATATATCACATGATCAGAAAATAGATAGGAATCAGTTTGTTTTTGGCTCTCAACTTTGGGTATCTTTTCATAAAAATCAGTATGTAGGTTCTTACTTTCTTTGTTCTTGTTTGCAGGGTTCCACCACGCTCCGCTGTAGCGTCCTACTAATTTGACTTTTGCAATCCTTGTGTCAAAAATTTGTTCACTTTGCTTAACCCCCAGTTATTCTTAAACCAAGTTCAAAATTCTTACTTTCGCAATTGATTTTATAGTAGTTCGCATTTGTGTACACGTCTTTTTATATAAGAAACTTGGATCAGGCCATAGTACTAAACGTTTCTTAATTAAACATGAAATTTTGTCCATTTTTTCTTATTGTTTGAATGCATGAATTGTCAATGTGATCGCTGACACTGTGACAGATTTGTCTCTTGGGATGTAAAACATCATAAAGGAATAAACAGTGTTTTGTTATGTTCAAAACACAAATGGTTAGATAATACTGCTCAAGAATAATGGTTCAACGATCTATTTGCTATAATATCCATGCTTTTAACTTTGGAAAGTTTCTTAGTACTTCTCAGACATAGTACTAGAGTTTCTCAAAATTTTGGCCATCTTAGTACTAGTTTTTTATAAACCAGTTTCTTATAAAAAACGTTTAGTCATTTAAACGACGCTGCGTAGGAGCGTGTGGGTCCTACTGTATTTAAAACTAAGACTGCGTTCACACGATGCCGGTACGATTTGAAAGCGGTGAAAAATAAGGAGGTAGTAATTTTTGAGCTAGCGTTCACACAATACCGGCACAATTTAAAAACGATAGAAAATTCGTAGTAACGAACTCGGCGCAATCTCTCCAAGAGTTTGATACCACAGAAATGTACCCACACCTTAAAAACGCTTAGCCTCACTCTGAAAGCGTTGAAAAATGTCCCGTTGTCCTTCAAGTGTTCACAAGGTGCAGTTTTCAAAATGTGCCGGTTGAAATTCAGTTTTCAAAATCTGCTGTTTTCAAAATTTGCCAGCAAAAATGTGTCGTTTTCGCGTGAAGGGGAGGCCTATCCATCGCATGTTTAATCGTTTTCAAAATGTACCGACATCGTGTGAACGCAATCTAAAACTTGATTCTCACATACCTGCTCAATCAAAAAGATTCTATATGCTAACAACTGACGCTGCAGAATTGGGTGCGTATGAAGGAGAAATGTCTTTAATTGAAGTTCTCTGTTTCGGTATGGAAGCAATATAGCAACCTGTCAGTACAGAAACATAAATGACACAAGATGATCAATGTCATCAACATTATCTGGCGACAGTTTAATTAGAGCGAAACAAGCCCACACGGCCGCTGCAGATGACTAAATATTAGACGTATGAAGACGAGTCTCTTGTTTCCCTGTGCTCTTTGACTTGATGATGGCGCTTCAGTCAAGAGAGACTCATAAAATTACTCTTAAAAACCTAGCCCTGTTTAGGCCCTAACTTTGCAATTCCTAAACTATCAATCAGACTTCCGCCCCATTCACAGTGCAAGTTAAACCAGCTTAAACTAAACCAGGTTTTCGAATAAGGCCTTCTGATTGGTCAATCAAACAAATCCAGTCATTTGATTGGTTGAAATTTAAACTGGTTTAGATAAAGCTGGTTTAACAGTGACAATTTGAATGCAGTATTCGAGACTTGGCACAGAACAATGCTGTCGAATTTTCTATTCGAATGATGTAGTTGACTAGATTTTGAACGAAGTTGCTGCAGCAGGTAGTTGAAGATTTCTCAGGTTTGTTTTGGTCTTAGAGACCTGGAAAATTTAGCGTTGAGAGACTCATTTTGCACTTACCAGGTAAACTGTAACTTCCAGGTAAACTTCCTTCTTCAGATTTATACCAATTTTTCACTGATTAAATGTCCGCTTAACGTGGTTTTCATCGCATTTTCTTTCCGAGGAGTGACTGTTGAACAGAGCTTCGGCAGTCGCTCGATCCTGATTCGATCGATCGAATACAGGAAATAGGGCCGGGTTTTTCACTTATTCGTTGAGTCCCCCTTGGGCAACATAGGCTCCAAATCTTTAAATCTACGAGAAAAGGCGGGTGTAAAATTCAATAACCTATTTCTTTGATCTGAATGACTTGAAGGAAACTTTAGCCACTTTTCTATGATTCTATCGTTAGACTTTTCAGAAATCTTGAATATTTGTCGAAATTAAACCCTATTTCATATTTCAGCTCATTTTATGATGTAACGTCATCAACTTTCTAAATCACAAACCAGAAGAGCGAAAGAGTTTTGTTTGATCCATATTGTAGGCCTCCAAAAAAACTATGGTTTTCTTCAAAACTATTTGATCTTTCGTCAAGGGGGTCAGTAATTATGAAAGTTTTAAGTTTTTTGGAAAATTTTCTTGAATTCTTAAAAATGAAGAAAAACACTATAATTCTGAAATTGAAGATTTCAACAAAGTCCAACGGTAGATCTGTAAAATACTTCAAGTTTCTTTGAAGCCGTTGAGTTCAAAGAAATAAGTCATTGAATTTTACACTCAGCTTTTTAAAGATTTGAAACCTATGCTCTCTTGAGCTAGACTTATGACGATTATTTCCTTGTATCCCTGCGGTAAACCTTGCTCAAGAAGGACTCATAATTACGGCATTCACAGTGACACAACTAAACCAGCTTTATCTAAACCAGTTTAAATTTCATCCAATCAAATGACTGGATTTGTTGGATTGACCAATCAGAAGGCCTTATTCGAAAATCTGGTTTAGTTTAAGCCGGTTTAACTTGCAGTGTGAATAGGGCAAATGAAACAGTGAAAAACCCGGCCCTATTATCTCCTGCATCCGATCGAAAGAATCATGATCAAACGACTGCCGTAGCTCTGTTCAACGGTCACTCCTCGGAAAGAAAATGCAATGAAAACCACGTAAAGCAGACATTCAATCAACGAAACTTGGTATAAATATGAAGAAAGAAGTTCACTTCACCTGGTAAGTGCAAAATTAGTCCCTCAACGCTACATCTTCCATGTTTTTAAGACCAAAACAAACCATAGAAATCTTCAACTACCTGCCGCAGTGACTTCATTCAAAATCTAGTCAACTACATCATTCGAATTGAAAATTCGACAGCATTATTCTTTGCCAAATCTTGCAATCTGATTGGTACGTTAGGAATTGCAAAGTTTGGGCCTAAATAGGGCCAGGTTTTTAAGAGTAATGTTATGAGTCTCTCTTGACTGAAGCGCCATCATCAAGGCAAAGAGCACAGGGAAACAGAAGACTCATCGTCAACTCTTGAGCAAGGTTTACCGCAGGGACACAAGGGACTCATCGTCATAAGTCTAAGGAAGCATGGTTATGGAAAATAGTCTCGCTCAGGGTCTTGCTAATGTGAAACCCCAAATCCCCTCAGAACAGAATGGTCCGGGTAGAAATTGAAGAAAACGTTACATCGTTGTCATCTTCATTAATTTCGAGGTATCTAAAATCACTGACGCTCGCTAAAAAAGGTGAGAAAAAGTCTAGAAACTATTTAAACAATCGTACAACCATAAGCAATAGGACACCCAGTATGTAGCAGTTTGAAATTTACATCAGAAGCGAGCCACCTTAACTTGTTGCTTTTTGTGTTTTGAACTTACTGTTACTTGGTATACAACCATCTTTCACTGCTTCGTAATTTTGAAATTTTTCGGTAGTGAGCCACCTTTAGTGCAGAGCCACCTTAATCGTAGAGCTTTATTTCAGGTGGGTCAATACCGAAAAATTGGGATGAACAGTTTAAGCGCACCAAAGGTAAATTGATCAGAGGACTTGCAGCTCTAAAAAAATTGAAAAATGTCGTTCCGCAATATTAACTGTTTAATGTATACTATGCATCAATTTAGAGTCACCTGCGTTATGCTGATGTTATCTGGGGTAGTCTGTCTAAAACAAAACTAGCCGCTCTCCAACGCCTTCAAGAGCGGGCCTATTCAATAATATCAAATGCAAGAATAAAAGATAGCTGGTCGTCTTCCTGGTTGAACGTAGAAAATCTTTTCCGTTGCGACGGAAACGTCATGACCTACAAGATTATGAACAGACTATGCCCTGAAAGCCTATGGGATGAATTCCAACCGAGATCTTTTCACTCGACCTACACTACGAGGCACTGTAAAGATCTCCAGATCCCTTCTCCAGATTCCTAGATATAGGACTAAATTTGCTAAGAAATGCTTTCTTTACCAATCTTTCACAATATGAAATGATGCATCTGCCGAAATTCGTGAGCTACCGACATTAGATCGTTCTACAAAACAACTAAAACGCATCTAAAGAGCTAGACTCTCGAACACAACTCTCTATAAGAACAGCAATGATTAGGTTTATAGGGCTTTAGGTTTTTATTCTTAGGGTTTTATCATTGTAATTAGATATTGTGTATTTTGATTTGCTGAACGGCTTCTTTTGGGTGAAAATAATATTGAATAAAAATTCCAACAGTAGGAACCTTTTTGGCTCACTCACCCAGTATATAAATAAAGAGGGGAAAGTTCTACCACCAACTTGGCATCCAGAGCAAAGTTTGATGGACTCTGCTTCAACGGATGAATGTAAGAAATTAAATGAACTTGAAAGGAAACAGGTAGAACGTCAACTATGCTGTCATTACCTTAGCTCTTGGCGTACAATGTTGGGGTTCAAACCAGCCACCATACTCAACTTTGCCACCATTCTCCACCGCAAGTGAATCGATCGTGTGAACTGATTCGATGAGCTCATTTAGATCGACTTTCTTCTGGCCCTCTACAAAGAAAACAAGGGATATAACTATCCGATGATTTGCGCTCTGGTCAAATTCAATTTTAGATATGAATTTGAATCAATGCACAAAATCCCCACTTAGAAGTGAAAACTACGGTTTAATGCTTATCTTTAAAGACGTTGTATAGGCTGGTGAGCTGATTTTGATGAAATAGGTTCTGTCTTACACGCTATTTCCTTCTACAAAGAAGGAAAAATAGGACAACCTCCAATGATTCGTAAAGAGACACTGTATCAAGCTACAATAGTCAATGGGACGCGTGATAGTCTGGCTTTACTCGCAAAGGGGTTGTAAAATTTTTGTGGACTTTCGTTCCGTGTTTCCGATGTTTACGTTCATTGAATCGAAGTGCGTGACAAATCAGTATATTGGCTTTTAGGCGCATATCAACAGGAGCTATTGGCAGTCTGTAAACCACGGAACAATGAAATGACGGAACGACATGACGAAATTGCGGAATAAAATGACGGAGTCATACAAGAGTGTAAGATATCAATTTCGTAAGCTCCTACTAACTATACGTTAACGACATACGAATGCTATGAGTTGCCTTTTTTCTCAATGGAAAACCAAAACTTTGGTAACACCCTGGGTAACACCTACTGTAAGTGATCAAATTCTTCCCACTTAAATAAACCCTTGGTCTGCTCCCAAAAATCAATGAAACTTAATCCTCACCTAAACACTGATTTGTAAATCGTTAAATTCTTCAGCTTATCTTCGCAAAAGGGGGGCTTTATCTCTCCCCCATTCCAGTCTAGATATCCTTATTTTCAACATATCAAACTGCACTAAATAATTTGTGATCACGAATTCACGAGTGGATAGTATCAAAGTCATGTCATTGCGTGTATAAATTAGCCAAATAATGCTTCGCGTACTAATATGGGGACAGGGGTTTCTTCATGCCGTGCCGAACGCACCGGGATTCCCCAACTACTTTTCTTGTTTTTGTAAAGCCACGTTACGAAAGTTTTAGTTTCCATTTAGAAGAAAAGAAAGTTAGGGCATTCGTATCGTGTTAATACGTTTAGGAGGAGCCCACCACTAGAAATATTACACTCTTATGTGTCTCCGTCAAATTATTCCGTCGTTTCCTCATTTTGTTCCGCCGTTTCGTGGTTCCGTGGTTTACAGACTGCCGGTGTTATTGGCTATGACGCAGTTACTCTCAAGTTGACGTAAACAATGTTTGTTCCATTGTTCACAGGGCTCAATTTAATTGGCTATAATAGCAATCCTTATTGTCTGAAGAGCTACATAAAACCTGTACGTTACATCTAGCCTGTACAAAGCTATCTTCCAATCAACAACCTCGAATTAGACTCTGGTTCACTGATTTCGAGCCTATTTCAAAGATTTGCTGCTTGCAGCGCAAATCAACAAGGTGATGTGAGTAGTTTCAAACATTTCCAAGGGTTGTAGGACACGGATGTTTTGATTGATTATCACTCTAAAGTTGTTCGAATATAACTACCCTGTATTTCAGTGTCTTAGTATTTAGTGTGCCTTCGCAAAGGAAAAGGTTCAAACCGCAAAGCCAGCGGAAAATCTCAAGCTATAGGAAGATCTCCTATGAAGGCTTTACGGTTGGAAACCTTTCCTCTATGAAGGCACACTAAGACACAGAAATACAAGGGAATCAGATTCGAACGATATGAGAGTAGTTGGGCCTAGACCCACGTTCCGTTGCACATATCAGTTCACAGGGGCATCAGTTTAAATATTCTTAGTTATTATTTAGTATTTCTCGATATTTTATTTTGAATATTTCACTCATTTCTCGACACTGTTCTCTTCTTGTTTCTGAAATCGGCATGGGTTAAAGCATGGCTTCAAAAGCGAACCAAATTTGGTAATTGTGACACGTTATTGCAGGAACCTCGGCTTGAAGGGGAAGAAGACCACAAAAAGTTCTTGCGAGTGAGCACCGAAATCATGATCTTGTAAATTTTTGACTTCACCGAGATGATTGAATCTACAGCTCCTCCACAGCATCCACACAAACGCGGCACAGCTCTTTGGACACCCTGTAGTTTGATCAAGAAAGCCAAAGGATTGTAAGCACCTTCTTCAGTTACTACCTTTGAGAGACAATCCTTTCCAGATTCATTTTCCCTAAAGATAAGATTTCTCCACCATCAGACAAGAAGGAGCACAATGACTCGTAACGGTTACTTTCGAAGGAACCGACGTAGGAACCGGGGCCATTGGAGGCACGCGCCCCCAAGATTTGGCAATAAACAAAGAAGTGTCCTTTTTGAAAATACCCTCTTTTTTCTTCAAGAAAAAGTGTCATCGAAGTGTCGTGCCCCCTCTCAAGTTTGAGATGCTTCCTATTCCCTAAATTATTCAAAAACTGACATTTGTATTTATCAAAGGGACAACGCCTGCAATCCTACAACCAAACAGGAAGCACATGCACAGATGACGCTTATTTTGGAATTGAGGTCTTGGACGTCTTGTAGGGAGGTAGGGGGTCTGAACAGAAACGTCCAAACGACGATGTAGGGGGAAAATCGAAATTGATTATCACCCTGGAGAACGTCTGTGCAGTAGTGTAGGGGTTGTTCTGCAATTGAGAATCATGTTACGTGAAAGCTCCGCGTCCCCCCCTGAACTGATCGAAAATGACAAACGAAGTTGTAAATTTTCTGAATATTTTCAAGACTTTTGAGGTATTAAAATAGTCACGATTTAGGTTCTTCCTATCTCTAAAGAAAAGTTTGGGCATAATCTAACAAAATACTTATTGTTGGGAACAATCATCCAGTTGCGCACCACATTCACTATTAGAAATCACCGGCCCTGGCCCCCCGGCGGCGGTCTTGGCACCATGGCTCTCGGCCCTCGGCCCTCGACCCCCATACAGATCTGTAAAGGCGCCATTCCATCCGAAAATCGCAATGTTCGTTGGAAGACTTTAAGAGCTTAGGAAATTCGATGTGTAATGCCTAAAACAGCCTTTCAACATAGTTTTATAAGTTCATGGAATATTAAAAAAGCTCAAGGAAATCTCGTCGATTTGAAGAACGTTTGTAACAAGGATTTCACGACCAACATTAGAAACGTCTCTTTATAATCTAAAACGACCAAAGAGTATTTTCATCTGGTTTTTATAGAATATTTCATAAGAGCATTTCATCATTTCATTAGAGTATTTCGACTAAAGAGTATCATCTGGTCTTCGAAATGGAATACTACTTCACTTCCAGCTTTCTTCCAGCTTTTTTCCAGCTGTCACCCACTCTCAAAACTGTCCTTTTGCATGTGTTGACAGTGAATAATAATGCTGAATAGTTTGCGGTTCACCTATTCAATTCGAGGCAACAGTTTAGTAAATAATACACCAAAGAATGTATCTGTATGGAGAGAAATGTGACACCCTCATCGCTCTATTCAGGATTTTTCAGGCGAAAGCTCATGAGCCATGAGCGCATGGCTCCAACGGCGCATGACTTTACTTCGGATAAGTTCAGTGTGTATGCACATTTTCGGTTTGTTTTGGAAATCATACTAAATTTGTTTTGCGAGACTCAGATGACCTACCCTGGGTACCAGACTCGCTCTAAGAGAAGAGAAACTCTTAGCTGTTTTCTCTTAGAGAGAGAGTCTGGTACCCAGGGTACAGATGACCCCTCGGCCCCTCGAAATTCTCTCTTCTTTCCAAAATTGCGATTTTCAGATGAAATGGTGACTTCACAGATCAGCTTAAATTCGCGAACAGGCAGGCAGCCCCGGCAGTCATAAAATTTAAATCAAAAACACTTATAAATATGGGGGCCAAAGGCCATGGCGCCAAGGCCGGGGCCGGTGATACGAAAACGAAAGAAATTCCTGAGGAAAGTGCAAGGATCAATCAGCGAGCGAGGCCAGACAAAAATTGGTGGGAGGGCAAAACTAAAATATTTTCAGAGTGGGGGGTGGCAAAAAGGTATACCTTGGCATTTCTACTGCATTTTTCAATTACAATTTTTGCCAATTTTTGAAAAGTGGGGGGGGGGGCAATTGCCCCCTCATTCCCTCCCCTGGCCACACAACTGGGATCAATGAGTCTTTTTTTCTCACTTCTATGGATGCTACCGCTATTGTGTGATAACAAAGAGCAGTCAGCAGTTTGTTAATAGCGTTGGCCAGTGGTGGTGCCAGCTCTCAAAAATCCACAAGAAATGGGGGGGGGAGAATTTTGACGTAATTTTAAAGTGTAAAGGTATACCCAACGAATTTTATGCCATTTTTCTTTGACGAGTTTTGTCAACTTTTGGAATTTGGGGGGACAAGTCCCCCCAGTCCCCCTGTGACACCGCCAGCCAGCGTGCAGTTGATTTGTTAGCAAAGATTCACATCAGAGTTAAAGTTAAGAACTCTGTTCAGATGAAGGAGCGTCGACACTTATATGAGTTCAATGCCTTCTTCAACAAAAGCTTTTCATGTGTTTCTTGATTTTTTCAAATCTGTTTGATGAATTTTTATAAAGGGGATCCTCTTTCACTTCAAAATCTTCTACCCATTTAAGAGAGCATGTGGCTGAGTGGTTAAGGCGACTGACTTGTAAACCAAAGGTATCCAAACAACCGAGGTTCAAATCCCACGCTGGACAGGTTGGTCGCTGTCCGTAACTCTAGCCTGGGTCGACCAGGGCCATGTGAGAGAAATCTGGTAGCTGAGGCGGGTTGATGGTAAAAAATCTGTGGCCACTGCTGGAAACAAATCTCTCTTAGACTTTCGCAAGCTAACATTAAATATGATTACCTACCTGCCTATGGCTTTGGAACTCGTCAGGCCACCAGAGGTGATCTATCCCTTTCTCTAAAAAGGACCACCCTCTATGGACTCAAAACAGTTCAGACGTTATGGAATACTCTTCCACTTTTCATTGGTGTTCCTGGTGCTATCTCAATATTTCGCTCCAAATTAAAAATCAAGTTCATTGACTTATATGTCTAACTTGGAATTTTGTTGAGGTCTATCTGGTTTATGTTTTATTCATAAAGATTTTAGTTTCTTCTTTTAAGGGGGGGACTGTCTCTCAATTAGTTTACCTATTTAGAGAGGTCCTCCTAAATCAGTCTATCCTATATACAATCATGTAAAGTCATTCCCTTTGTTTTAGTTTGAAGTTATGTAACCCTTTGATGTTGTTTATTTTGTATCATATTTGTATCTAATTGTACTTTAAATGGCTAAAATTGTATGTAGGATGCATTGATAATCAAAACTGAACTGAAACTGAACTGAATTACATTTTAAGCAAGTATTATAGTCAAAGCAAGAGTAGTGTGACCAGTATAACCCTAAAATATTTGATTTTTCAAAATCATTAATGGATTATTATTCGAATTATTATTCGAATAATGATATGACATGTGGTGTAAGGCCCTCCTACTGCTAAATAAATGGAATGCCTTGTTTTGTCTTCCTCAAGCACACACATCCACTGAATTATTATCCAACTGACACAGGGTATGGGCTGTCAGTTGAATGAAAATATTATTATTATTTGATTCTTGAAAATCAAGATTTGATTATTGTACGATTTATATTCGCATAATCTATTTCAATCGGTCACACTACACTTGCCTTGACTGTAACAGACTAATGGTGATGGTAATTAATAATAATAATGATAATGATAAAAATAATAATAACAATAATAATAATAATAATAATAATAATAACATGCACTAACTAAAAGCAACTATTTGCATAAGATACAAAAAACAACTAATAACAATTATTACTGTATACTCCAACTCTTTACATATCTTTAAACAAGCTCTACAGGTACAGGAATTCCAATTCCATTCTCTGATTCGCCGTTTGAAAGAGAGGACACTATCACAGATCTTTACCACATCAGGTATGCTATTCCAAAGATAGCTGCCTCTTTATGCAATGGAATTTGGCCCATAAGTTCTCGTTCGGAATCGTGGCAGCTGTATCTGGAGACTTATATAGTTTCTCAGTGTTTTATTCAGCGAGGGTAGCTTCTTAGGCACGGATTTAAACAGAGTCTGTTGAAAACACTGAATTTAAGCACTAGAAGGCTGAGCCTTCCGCTTATTATCATGTACAGTGTAAACTATGAGAGTTCTAAGTGGTTTCATTTAAATATTATGAATGAAAAGCCCGGAGGGGGGGGGGGTAACTACAATAGGCAGGTGACGGGGCTGAGCCATTTGACGTATGAAATAATCACACCCTAACATTTACAAATGTTGGCGAAAACGTACCCTGGGTACCAGAGCCTCAAAATGGTAACCAGGGTAGGGAAAATGATACCCCAAAATTTGCAGGCCATCGACAGTGAAAATGTTAAATTGTACCCTAAAGTTGTCACAGCTATCCAAAATTTTAACAAAGTAAGTAAAATACTGTAAAATATGATCAAAATCAATACCCTAAAGAGCTATTTTTCTAAAATGACAACACCCCAAAATTCATGACTTCTTGTGATTTTACCAAAAATAATACCCCAACATTTCTTTTCTGCTTGAAAAAGGCACCCCAAAAAATGGCACATCCTGTAACTGCACACAAGGTAAAAGTGTGTCATACCCAAGGCTTCTCCGCCCTCAGGACAACGACGTTCATCAAATGAATCAAAACGATTTCCGTCTTTAAGACTCTCGCCTTTTTTAGTTTCTTCTTGTACGTGTAAATCATAAGTCTTGTCATCCTTGCCCTGCAGTCTTTCCACCGGCTTGGCCTGTGCTTCTTTACCATCTTCACCATTGTTATTTTCGTTAACACGGACATGGTGCATGAATTCTCCGTGGTCGAACCTGTTAACCGTCCGTGATATTTCGATCCTCGATTTTACCTCTTGTTCATTTTTATAAAACAGCTGTAAACAAACTATACTGCAATTTACTATTATTGACACAATTAACAGTATCTCCAACCTTTTTCTGTTCCCAATCGCCATGCTAGAAAGTCTATAAATCATCAAATTCCACTGCCCTATGCTGCGACAATCCCAATTCCAAATGAACAAGCGGAAGGATTTGCGGAGTTGCGTTCAATGGGTGATTGTGCATGCCAACACGCATGATATCTGCAAACATGGAACAAGAACAATAGTAGCGCATGGTCAGCAATTTCGTCCCTCCCTTTGTTTACTTGATGCTGGACTTGCTAGAAGTCTCTCTTTTTTAGCAGAAAGAGGGCGAAAAGACAAATTTTCCTCGCCCTCAAGTTTTGCATCTTACGATATTTGCTGAGAATAGAGAAAGACTTGTATCAAGTCCAACTTGATTCGGAAGTGCACGAGACGGGGTGTGGGTCCATAGGGGGTCCGATAACCGCATAACCGCGACTTTTTTGTTCCAATATTCGTTAACCGCACCGATTTTTGGCAGTAACTGCTAACCGCAGAAACTTTGTTTAGAATAAGAATACTATGGCAAAAATTTCATCATGAATTCACGCAGCGGCGTGACCAGGGCAAATAAATTGGGAGGGTATTAGAATGAAGCTATTCAAATCACATGTACGTAATAACCAAAGAAGGTACATCAACAACGCACAGATAGAAATGATCTGGGGACGGAGCCCGCCAGGAATATCTTTTGAGGACATGCCCGTTACTTTGGCTTAGAACACTTCTGCCGAATACCACGTTTGCCAGCTCTAAACAGAATTGTCAATCAAATTGTAACAGTCGTTTTTATAAATTAACATCAAAAATCTAATGTGGCCTTAATCTTCTTTGATCTAGTCAGAATGCCTGTCTACATCCCATCTCTGCTGGTTCTAAATTGGAAACGTTCTACTTTTGTAGCAGTTTTCACGAATACCACCTTCTGGAAAAAAATCTTGAAAAACCGCACTTTACCTTGTTTACGATTGTCACACCCCAATTTGCCTACCCCTAAAATGGAAGCCTTGACAGCTCTATGATCGGTAGTCAAGGAAAATATTTCAAAAACTCTTATTTAGCATGACTCTCCAATTCACTTTTATGCTTTTCTTGGAAGATCTTATCCTTCCTGGAAAGAATCTGGACACTCTAGGACTTTCTGCTGACAAAAGTGGGGAGTTTTGACTTTTTGACAAAAGTTTGATAAAATCGGACAAATTATGCTGTAGGGATTTGCGTTAATTAAAGCCTTCTGGTTGAAAAGGATGATTCTGGCAGATGCGATCGTTTGCTAAGAAAATTGTTTGCCAAGTCGTTAAAAAGCAGTATTTTCTAAAACAATCCAGATAATTAGTTTAGAAGAATTCATAGAGCCAAGTGATTGTATGACTTGTGATCGCTTCACAAGTAATGGGGAAGAATTGATATATGGGAACATGTACCTCTCTTTTTACTTAAGTTTTTGCCAAAGTTGCCAGTTTTGTTTGGATTAGGCCAAACTGTTTGTATTACGAACATCGTCGTGGTTGGCCTTACTCTGGGTACCAGATTCTCTCAAAATAATTCTATTTTAGAGAAGCTGGTACCCAGGGTAGTTTGGCCTAATTTAGACATGATTGGCAAATTTGGCAAACACTCGTTCCTTCTACACTAGCCTCTCCCCGTTACTTGAGATCGATTCTCCCCATCTGAACTTGAAAACAGTGATGTTCCTAGGTAGGACTTGTTACACATATAAATGCAAAATTAGATATGCTGGAAGTGCTATTTCTACCGAACCAATCCGCTGATATCCGCTCTCAAGAAAGGAGTTTTTCCGTAACCGCAAGGATTTTCGTTAACCGTTAACCGCACTTGAAATTGCTAAATATCCGTTTACCGCACTCAGATTTAGGCCAAATTCGCATAACCACGAAACTATAATGGACTCACCGGGGTGGGGTGGCCACAAAAAATGTCTCCAGGGCTTAGTTTCTCTGCATAAAAGCTTTATTGTTTGCGAGTCATTTTCTGCGATTTGAAAAATGTTGAATCTGCATTTCGCTGACTTGACGACAAGATTTATTTTTGTTTAGAATGACGAAAGCATCCGCAAGTGTTACCAGCAATGAGAGTTGGCAATTTTCAATGCGTAAACATCTAAACATTGTGATTGCCGTTGCGTCATATGATACCTACGGAAATTTATGCATAATATTGTATTGTGCTGAAAGAGTTAACAATAATAATAATAATAATAATAATAATAATAATAATAATAATAATAATAATAATAATAATAATAATAATAATAATAATAATAATAATAATAATAATAATAATAATAAAGTTACAATAATAAGTCACAGTCAGGGTACAATTAAGACAAGATCAATAAGCATTAAAAGTGGTATCTTTCAAGGAGATTCGCTATCACCACTTCTGTTCTGCCTGTCATTGGCACCACTCAGCACTATGCTAAACAACACTGGATATGGCTATGAAGTAGGAGGTAAGAAAATTAGCCATTTGTTCTATATGGACGATCTGAAGACATATGTGAAAAACGATAATCAACAGGAGGGGCTGCTCAAGACAATCAAGACCTTCAGTGACGATATCTGCATGCAGGTCGGCCTTGCGAAGTGTGCCAAAGCCACATTCAAGAGGGGCAAGCTCACACAAACTACAGACATCACAGTAGACACTAATACCATAATAAAGGAGCTAGAACAGGAAGGTGCTTACAAATATCTAGGGATCAATGAAGGTGATGGTATACAGCATGCCACCATGAAAGAACAAATCAGAAAAGAATACTACAGGAGAGTGAGACTGGTAACAAAAAGTGAACTCAACGGATCAAACAAGATAGAAGCCATCAACACACTTGCTGTACCCGTATTTACATATAGCGTCAACATCGTAAACTGGCAGATGAGTGAAATAAGAAAGCTTGATACAAAAACAAGGAAGCTGCTAACTATGGAGAGGATGAACCACCCAAAAGCTGATGTGGAAAGAATGTATCTACCAAGGGAAGGCGGCGGACGGGGCCTCACTCAGCTTGAACTCGTGTTCAAAACAACCACTGTGGGACTAAACTCGTACCTAGAACAAACAGTAGATCCCCTTCTCAAACTTGTGTACCGGCATGAAAACAGCAAGAAGCTTTATTCTGTTGCAAAAGGCGCCAGAAAATTCAAAGGAGAGCTCGAAGTACCAGACACAACTAGAATACAACAAGAACCAGTCACTTTATTCGCTAAGAGAGTAAAGCAGGAGACAAAGAAGAAGGCACATGAGAAGATGAGACAGATATGGGAAGGAAAACCGATGCATGGTCAGTATCCAGCTAGAGTGAATAAGCCAGATGTTGAAAAAGAAAAGACCCACAAATGGCTTAAGAGTCCTGGACTTGGAATCTTGGAGAAACTGAGGGATTAATAATCGCTGCACAGGATCAAAGCTTAGCAACAAGATCATACCACAATAAGATCATCAAAGACGGCACTGACCCCAAGTGTAGGATGTGCAATGAATTCGCGAGGAGACTATTGACCATATCGTGGCCGGCTGTCCAGTACTCGCAAAAACGGAATATATACAGCGACATGACAAAGCAGCAGGGTACCTTCACTGGAGAATATGCAAGCATTACCATTTTCCTGCTGCAGACAAGTGGTATGAGCACAAAACCGAGAAAGTGACTGAAAACGAAACTGCCACTATATTATGGGACATGCCTGTGAACACAGAGATAAAAGCTGACAGACCTGGCATAATTATCAAAGACAAGACAGAAAGGAAATGCATTATGATTGACATGAGTATACCATCTGAAAGAAATGTATCGATTAAAGAAGTAGAGAAGCTGTCCAAATATAAAGACCTTGAAATTGAAGTGACAAAAATGTGGGAAATTTAGACATCCACTGTTCCAATTGTAGTGGGAGCACTTGGACTCGTCAAGAAAGGCCTTGAGAAGTACGCAAGTCAAATCCCTGGCCACATACGGATTGAAGAATTGCAGAAGATTGCTCTCCTCGGGAGCGCCCACATCCTGAGAAGAACGTTGTCCATCAAGTGAACACTGCTGTTTCCTTAGGGTCATGGACTGACCTTGGCACAGTGGTGAAAACTGTCCAGCATTATATGCAAAGAACAAATAATAATAATAATAATAATGATAATGATAATGATAATAATGGTTTTTAACAGTTGTGTTTTTTATTTTTACTTTTCTGTTATTTTTGAGGATGGTTTAGTTTATATAATAATAATAATAATAATAATAATAATAATAATAATAATAATAACTAGCAATAACAATAGTTAAGAAATGCTGCGACTAGAGCACCAAGTCACTCTCCTCTGCGATCTTCTCTACTCCTCTCGTTGCTCCGCAGTTCCCTGGACCCTGATTTTGTGGTCCGTAATTCACTCATAAGGACTCGATCCTCCAGAAATAGTTGCTTTTCCACGAAACAACAGGCGGATTAAGAGGCTCTGTTTCCGCTGTCATTAACAACACAAAAGATTTTCCTATCATTGTTCAACAAATAACAAAGCCTATTTGTTCAATTCTCATCACAAACAATTAGGAGCAAAGTCTCTAAGTGTACTATCCAATCAAATTGCCTCTTGTTATGATCATGATTTGAGCACATGACTGTAGGTCAGCACTGGAGCCTGACGCTTTTCCTGTCATTGCTCAAACAATAACAACACATCAGAAAACCTTTTCTGAGTGGATGTGAAGGAAAAATTATCACATGAACACAAGATCTATGGTGCATGCAGCACATCTGAAATGCGCATGACAGCAATAATAATAATAATAATAATAATAATAATAATAATAATAATAATAATAATAATAATAATAATAATAATAATAATAATAATAATAATAATAATAATATAAAAACACAACTGTTGCCGACATACGTTTCGATTAAAATCTTCTTAAGTGTCAAAAAATAATAAAAATAATAATAATAATAATAATAATGATGATGATAATAATAACACCTTTTTGATTTGCGCTGCAAGCAGCAAATCTTTGAAATAGGCTCGAAATCAGTGAACCAGAGTCTAATTCGAGGTTGTTGATTGGAAGATTGCTTTGTACAGGCTGGATGTAACGTACAGGTTTTATGTAGCTCTTCAGACAATAAGGATTGCTATTATAGCCAATTAAATTGAGCCCTGTGAACAATGGAACAAATATTGTCTGCGTCAACCTGAGAGTAACTGCGTCATAGCCGATAACACCGGCAGTCTGTAAACCACGGAATAAAGAAACGGCGGAACAAAATGAGGAAACGACGGAATAATATGACGGAGACACATGAGTGTAATATTTCTAGTGGTAGGCTCCTCCTAAACGTATTAACACGATACGAATGTCCTAATTTTCTTTTCTTCTAATTGGAAACCAAAACTTTGGTAACGTGGCTTTACAAAAACAAGAAAAGTAGTTGGGGATTCCTTGTGCGTTTGGCACGGCATGAAGAAACCCCTGTCTCCATATCAGTGCGCGAAGCGTTATTTGGCTTATTTATACACGCAATGGCATGACTTTGATTCTATCCACTCGAGAATTCGTGATCCAAAATTACTTAGTGCAGTTTGATATATTGAAAATAAGGGCATCTACAGTAGACTGGAATGGGGTAGGGATAAAGGCCCCCTTTTGCGCAGATAAGCCGAAGAATTTAACGATTTACAAATCAGTTTTTGGTGAGGACTAAGTTTCATTGATTTTTGGGAGCAGACCAAGGGTTTATTTAAGTCGGAAGAATTTGATCACTTAGGTGTTACCCAGGGTGTTACCAAAGTTTTGGTTTTCCATTGAGAAAAAGGCCACTTGCAGCATTCGTATGTCGTAAACGTATAGTCAGTAGGAGCGTACGAAATAGATATCTTACACTCTTGTATAACTTCGTCAGTCGATTCCGGCATTTCGTCGTGTCGTTCCGTCATTTCATTGTTCCGTGGTTTACAGACTGCCAATAGCTCCTGTTGTTGTGCCCCCATAAGGCAATATACTGATTGGTCACGCACTTCGATTCAATGAACGTAAACATCGGAAACACGGAACGAAAGTCCACAAAGATTTTGCAACCTCTTTGCGAGTAAGCCAGACTATCACGCGTCCCATTGACTCTTGTAGCTTGATATAGTGTCTCTTTACGAATCATTGGAGGTTGTCCTATTTTTCCTTCTTTGTGAAGGAAATAGCGTGTAAGACATAGAGCCTATTTCATTAAAATCAGCTCGCCAGCCTATACATAGTATAAGCACTAAACCGTAGTTTTCACTTCTAAGTGGCGATTTTTGTGCATTAATTCAAATTCATATCTAAAATTTAATTTGACCAGAGCGCAAATCATCGGATAGTTATATCCCTTGTTTAATATTAGTTTTACAATAGTGTGGACAGTTTTACAAAACATTACAAAACGAAACGTTTTACAGCATTATGGAATTTATTGACTACAAGCGTTTCATCCACATTTGTTTTCGAAATACCAATCCTTTATGAGGATTTTGAACTGAATTGCATTCTTGGATAACTTTACCTTATTTGGAAGAGAATTCCAAACCTTTGGACCCAAAAAGCTAATAGATCTTATACCATAATTTGTAGTTTTAACCTTTGGAACCATGGTGCGACAGAAATAAGCACTCCCCGAATCAGTAGCTAATTTGTTTGGTAACGTTGTTTACTTTAAACTTTGTTGTAGGGGCAACCCTTACAGTTGCCATAGAGTGTGAGCTAACACTGTGTCCAGTGAGTATCACTAAGTAGCCTAAGTACATAATGGAATGCACAGATAATTGGGACTTGTTTTTGAAACTTGACGCTTACAAAAGGTCACAGTCGTTTGTTGGTTGTTGTTTTTGCTTGATGAAAGTTTCGAGTGGACCGCTCGGACATTTATAACAAGTTTACATTTATAACAAGAAATTTTCACGATTTAGTAAATAATTACTGGTCTGTGTAGTATTTTCTATTACGCCTCGTTGCGTCTCTCTCCAGTCTGTACGAAACTATTTTATTCGGCCATCTTATCTCTTTCCTAGTTCGATTCAACTCCCAACCATCAACGTCAAAATCCAATTACTCTAAACACTCGGTCCAGTCCTCAGCTTTTTCCACACTCCCCGCGCGGGAAATGCGATAACACGAACTATAACGATAACTACGATTAACTAAACGCGATTAAATACTCAGCCAGCTAACTACTACGTACTACTTACGGTCAATGAATCATCTCACCAACGTGTTCGTCCAGCACTGTCCTAATCTGAGGTTCTTCATCCTCCCTGTCGACTATCGTCCTCCTGTCCTCTGCACTCTCTTCTGCATCAGCTACTTCGACTGGATACAGTTTCTTGATCGGTCTTCTAAAATCTGCTGCTCTTCCTTTTCTGTAAACTCTCACGACTGCACTACGAACGTTTCCATCTTTACCAGCAAGCAACTTCGTAACTCGACCCAGGTTCCACAACTGACGTGGTCGTTTCTCTTCATGAATTGTTACGACGTCACCGACTTTAATAACTCTATTTGTCAACGTCTTCTTTCCAATGTGAAATTCTCGTAAACTGGTTAAATACTCGTGTCTAAATCGTCTTCTGAAATGATCCAACAGCTTCTCTAAGTAACGACTTCGCTTCGACAACGATTTTCGATTACGTCGATCTCGCAATCATCTTCTTTATCTGGTTCTACGTATGCGGCTAAATCACGCGACGTAAGCGGTGGTACGGTAAAGTTTGTTTACATCGCAATCAAATACACAAATTCAAATGACGAATAACACAAACGCAAACTCCGTGTAATTCAATAAAATCGACATCAGACACTGCAATATCTCTTCCAAAATAATTTCTGTCAACAACAATGCGACCTACATGCATCATGTCATTTACGATTGATTTATAATCGCTCAAAATAGACTCATCTATCAATGAGTTCCAATCGTTAGTTTGCTTGCACAACTTTTGAAACAACAACTTCAACGGGACAATAACCGGACTGATCAAGCCAAGCGGATCGAAAATCTTGGCAGTCGTAGCTAGCACATCGCGCTTCGTAATTTGCTCCTTCTCAGCAGACCCAAGCATTGCATTAAAATCGTAAGCGAGCTTGTCTGACTTCGAGTTCCAATTTATGCCCAAAACCTTACTCTCATCAGGCTTCTCGGAATCATTTTTCAACAAAGGCGTGTCCGACAACTTTTCTTCGGGCGGTTTCGTTTCTTTTTGGGGGCCAACCTCGTTTTCCAAATGCTCAATTTTAGCCAAAACTTCATCAGAATTCGAATGCCATTTTCGCATGTTAAAACCCCCTTGCCTGAATCGATCTTTCAATTTTTGGTAGAGAGCTATCGCACTTTCTTCGCTCTCTGTACCCCCAACAAAGTCATCACAATAGATGGAATTTTTCACACTCTCGACAAACTCTTTATCATTTTCAAACTTTGAAATATGGTGTTGCACGACTGCATTCAAACAAAATGGACTACAAACAGCTCCGAAACAAACACAAGCTATTCTGTAAACGACAACTTTAGGATCTTTCGACTGAACATCATCCACCCACAAAAAACGCATTGTATCCCTGTGTTCTGGCGCAACAGAAATATTCAAAAAAGCCTTTTCAATATCTCCAATTAACACAACATTCTTTGCTCTGAACCTCAATAAAATATCGTATAAAAGCGGCAACAATGAAGGACCAGAGTCTAAACAATCATTAAGGCTAGGCCCATCATTCTTAGCTGAAGCATCAAACACGATTCTCAATTTTGTCGTTTCTTTGTCTGGCCTAAGAACTTCTCTGTGAGGAAGATACGATACCTTGCCTAACTCAACTTCGGCACTTTCATCGACCCTTTCAACTATTCCCCTTTCCAACTGATCTTTGATTATCTCATCGTATTGCTCAGCAATATCTTTGTTTTGCTGCAATCGGTTTACAAGTGAAAACAGCCTTCTCTTTGCAAGGGAATAGTTGTCCGGGAGAATCGGGTGTCCGTCTTTAAAAGGCAACTTAACCTCATATCGGTTATCAACAAACTCAATTTCATCAACAAACTTTTCATGCACAAACTGATCTTCATTTCCTTTTATGCCTATAGCCTCATTTTCCCAAAACTTTTTCACTTCATTCACAATAGCAAAATTTTCCTTATCAACAACAACAGTATCAAATCTCATAACATGTGAATCGGGATCAGAACTTACCATATCCGTGGGCCCTGACAGCACCCACCCTAACTTCGTCTCCATCGCAACCGGACCTGGTTTCTTTCCTTGCAAAATGCGTCCGGTGATAAACCTCCAATAAAAATCCGCACCAATCAAAATGTCCACATTCCTATCAACGTTTAACTCGTCTTCCTCTACAAAATCCGCTAAATCCAATCCTCTCAAATGCTCATAATGTTTCACAGCTCTCGAAATCACTTGATTACTAATAGGCGTGCAAATGACTGGTACAACATACGCCTGCATCACAGTTTCTTCTCCATTTTTGCAACTTAGGGTATCGGCGGCATTTGTCGGACGGTTTAGGTTTTCGCATTCACGACTCGTAAATAAAAGCGAGGAACGAGAAGTAAAGGTATTCGAGTGTGGTGTTGCTCTTTCATCGACATATTACCTGATTTTCTTTAAAATTTCTTTCCTCGTTAGCAATCTGCAGCAGCCTTAACTCACGATGATAATGGCGTCATTTATCGCCCTGTGGCGGCATTTACCGGACACGTATCTTAAACATGAATTTGACGCTCTTGATGCAGACAAAATCTTTCAGATCAGGAATTATTAACAAAATGCTTATCTTGAGTCATTCTTACTGCAAGGTAATTCTTCTCCGCGCTTGAAATTCCCTTTGCCAGACGTGTTTTTCTTAGGCCATGGCAGAAATTCCTGCCACGCATAATCAAATTATCAAAGCCAGGGGCACAAGGGCACTGCTTTTGGCATTTGGGTACCAGAACACCCCAAGAAAAGGAGAGACTCACTTAGTGTTAATCCTAGGTCCTCAGGAAAGTTAGAGTTTAGGCAGCTTCCTTTGACCCTGATTCTATGTAATTGTATTGAATGATGAAAGATTTTATGTGGGGAGCTTGATCTAAGAAAAGAATTGAAACTGAAACCAATGTTCAGAATATTTGGTATAATTTTCGATAAAGGTGAGCTCAAATCTTAGAAGGTAGAATAATTACAAAGAAATTAAGATGGATTGCTTTCATGTTTGCATCATTTGAGGGGAGCCTTGGGGGTACTAGTAACTGCAAACCCAGACCAAACTTAGCAAACAACAGAAAACCCAGAGCAAAAGTCAATTATTTTCATTTGCTTTGATTATTTCAAACATCATCGTTTTCACTGACTCTCTTTGCAGTTGCAACCTGTGAAACCCTAAAGCCCCCCTCATTGACTACAACTTCATAAAATTAACTACAATTCAAATGAATGATACCCAATAAACAGGAACAAGGGAAAATGCAATAGTTAGCATCCACACACAGAGAAATTATGATCCTTGGTGGAGAGAGACTTCTCTTAATTAATATCAATCGAACTCTTTGAGGGACATACATCGCTAGTTCAATAAAACTGAATTAGTTATCAATGTTATGCAGAACTGTGCCATACCACTGCACCGGTTTTTCCCAGGGGCTAAATAGCAGGGCTTCGTTGTTTTGAAAACCATCAATTGGAATACTGCTATTTGATTCAGTTTTCTATGATACGTAATTTGTGTTTTAATTGCTCTTACAGGAAAATTGGGCTGTACACAGTGGCACTAACAATATCCACAGAAAAACTCGATGTCATCTAAATCTAAATCATCTGTCGTAACGATTCCCGTGCACTCAACGTGAAACCAAAGAAAGCAATTGTCACAAGCAATCCAAAGTTCCTCTTCATCATTTTTATCGGTCCAAATTCCCTCGCATTCCGCGCATCTCCACACCATTTTTGGTACCCTTTTCGATTTTCTTCTTTTGTTTTGGTCTTGTTTCTTTTTTTCATTTTTTTCATTTACTTTTTTTTCTTTTTCTTCTTTCTTTCTTTTCCTCTCTTCGAGCCTTTTCTTTTTGTCGTCTTCTTCTTTTTTCTTCCGCGCAATTTCTGCCTCCATCAATTGAATCGCCTCTCGTGATGACAGATGTCGGGGCAACGACTGCTTGACTGATCTTTTTCTTTCTTTCTTCTTCGTGACACCAGGATACGTTAAGATCTCTGAACAAACTTTCAAGCTTTCAGGGACATTCCTGGGACCATCATTTGAGAAGGAAAGCTGACGTCTGGCCTTCGCCATTCCACACGCTGTGGTGCTTGTGCTCACCTGCGAAGAAACGTCAGCAGCCACCACATTTTTGTAAATCTCGTAAACTGGATCTTTATCTTTACCCAGATCAAAACCTTCATTCATTCTTCGTCGATAGAGGGCGACTTGGCTTTCGGAAAGGGCATTTTCAAAGATTTGAAGGGCTGTCATGTGGCTATCGCTGTTTGTTGCATCTGACTTTGTTTGCTCCTGATGAGCACTGTTTGCGCAGCCCACTGTTGGTGGTATATTTTCCTTGTCTGATGTCACTTGAGCGGTTTGGGGCATCTCTTTATATATGGTGGAAGGAGCAAATGATTCTTTATTTATTCGGCTTGGGTCAACCGGCCAGATTCCTGATTTGGCAAATGAGCTCACCACATTTCCCATCGTCACCGTCTTCTCCCATGCACTTTTAAAAACCCTGCTAAAATTCATTTTGTTTACGGTCACCCCTGGATTCTTCTCTGAAAATTCTTTACATGCTTTCCTCCATTGCACCTTCAACGGATGGAAAAATCCAACGTCCAATGGCTGGAGAATGTGCGAGCAATGAGGGGGCAAGCAATACAACAGAATGTTGTTTTCTTGGCAAACTTTACTGGTGTACATGTCGATATGAGATTCATGACCATCCAACAGAAGAACGATAGGTCGAATGGGTGGAATCTGTTTTAGAAACCGGTTAACGATCCAACTGTAAAATGCCTCGGTCTCCATCCAACCTTTTGACGTGACACCAAAGTATGCATCATCAACACAATCTTGGGTCCACTGAGCGTTGATCCTTTGACCTGGATAAAGATGATAGGGTGGTAGAACTGTCCCATTTGCAAAGCCACAAACCAACGTTGTAATCTGCTCCTTAGATGGGGATGAAATTTGGTAAGCGTTGCTGATTCCTTTGGCTACGACTATTTTACCAGTGGAACCAGGCTGGAAAGGGCATCCAGTTTCATCGACATTTGCTATCTGCGAAGGACTGTCGATGCCGTTTTCTTTCAGGAGGGCTTCGAAGCCTTTAAACCATGCCATCACTTTGTTCTCCGAGCAAGCAATGGCTCTGGAAATCTGGAGGCTTTCTGGCTTTCTCTCTGTCAGTTCAGGGTGTCGTCTCAAAAACAGGTAAAACCAGTCTTTTCCAGGCCTGTTATTCTTAAAAATTGATACTTTACGACCTTGGCGGTCCAGAATCTTCTTAACAGTGTCCTTTAGTTCCTCTTTCGTTCTGCCATATCCAATTTCGGCCATTTTAATGCTCCATTCAACCAGGGCCTCTTCTTCTTCAAGTTTCAAAATTGGCTGCTGCCCTCTCCTTATCCCCGGTTGGGATCTGCCACTTGCATGGTCTCTTATGGTGCTTCTTGGAATATCGTATTGCATAGCTGCTTGTCTGTAAGACAGTTGCCCGCTAAGAACAGATGTTACTGCAGCTTTCATGACCTCGTCCGTCCATTTCCTTTTAAACGGTTCATGTTTCCTAGCAGGCATGTCTGTAGTACGACCTACGCAAAAATGAGTGCATTTCAGGGTAAGGATTACATTACAAATTTGCAAGAGCTTATCCAACCGATATGTAAATCATTAACAGTTTACTAGGGTTAGTACAAATTTTCTACCTTAATTTTGTGTGTCACGTTAGCATCGTTTTCATCGCAGTCTTTGAGGTTTTTAAACAAATTTTCTGTTGGTCCCCTAATCAATAGGGGATTAAGTGTTTTTTCAGGGGCTGAAATTCAGTAGTTATTAGTAGTTAATTAAGTGTTTTTATCGGAGGACCCCCTAAAAATGAAATGAAAGTAGGTAGGCAAGGCTGTTGACTTCATTGACATCTTTTATGTTTTACCTCATCACAACCAGGATATTATAAATAAATTTTGAGACTATTTAGTCAGAGTCTAGACCATGATATATTCGACAATCTGTTCAAAATATATTCAACATATTATCATCGTTGCTCCACTGGTCTTCCTTCAGACAATTTTTTAACTAAGTTAATTGTTGGTTGGTCCCAACCTGATGATATTTCAGGAAAATTTGAAAATCAAAACAAACCTGATTATCTTCAAAGTTAACTTGCGAGCCTCTTCGTGTCTTTTATCGATTGCAGTCTTGGATTACATTAGGTTTACTTACTGCAAACAAGACAAAATCTTATCTTGCTGCAAAGTGTCTCTTATTGCCTGTGCATCGCCTTCAAAAAGTGACCTGTAACCCTCAACCGACGGCCTTCGAGATGATGCGAGCTGCCATTCTATACGCCAAGGGGGGATGAAATGTAAATCATCACACTTCATTCGGCGGGACTAAATATAATTGATTCTCATTCAATAAATACAATAAAACAGTGAATATCATTGCCATACATAAAAGTAACTAATTTCGTGATTCTGTGAGAATGACGATGGATAAGTTTAAGGGTGTCCGATAAATGCCGCCAATGTTTCTTGAAACCTCTTCCCTCAAGACCCCCCTGTCAATGCGATTGCCGCGTTCGATCGAGTTCATTGTTAGTTTATGTGATTTATTACGAACTAAACAATGCATAGCTGTCACTGGTCCAGTTTTCGCGCTCAAGCTAACCTCCAGAGAGATCCCGATTTCGAGGCTTGTTGTTGTTCATGTGTGTTTTCGGCGCCATTTTGAAGGTTCGCACGAAGCACCGCTGGCCTTTGTGGGCATGTTGCCCCAATATAAAGTTTGTTATTTCAATACTATTTGTACAAAAAAGACAGAGTACAATATGATGAAGGTGGTGAGTTTGACTTATGTTTATTTTGCGAGTGTCTGTATCTGTTTAAAGGAATTTATTCTGAAAGTGTCCGACAAATGCCGCCGTCCGACAAATGCCGCCTATACCCTACTGAAAATTGCACGATCTCACAATCACGAACTTTCGGCGATTCGTCTCCAAACGTCTTTATCAACAGTTTATCTTTTCCAACAACTGGAAGATTCAACGCGTTTTTCATATCAAATGTCACATAACTCTTCTGACTTCCTGAATCAAATACAAATCTGAAATTTCTCCCAATCGGTTTTCCTGGGGCTCTGACTTCTGCCCGCGCGGTCTGCAACAAAACGGAATTTCTTGCACTCACATGCATGTTGGTGGTTGACGCACTCTCGGGTTCTTTCGTTTCAACACTGCTTCCCTTTTGATCATTTTGATCACCATTCTCGGTCGTCGTTGGCTTGGAATAACACTCACATATCGTAGAATGGTGTCTTCGGTTGCATTTCAGGCATGTCATGTTTGAACGACAGTTCCGTGCCAGATGATTAGCGCGTAAACAAATGAAGCAGCGGTTCTTCTGCGTCAAGATCTTTCTTCGTACAACGTGATCAGTAACGGTGGTACACAAATGAGACTTGTGATCTCCATCGCAATAGGCACATTTGATAACAAACTTTCTGTCATTTGCTTGGCTTCCAGTATATAACGTTGCTGCTGTAGCTTGCAGATTTCGATACGGGAATCTGTTTCTCGTCGCTTCTTGGGGGGCGTTGGCTGGTTTGCTCTTCTCTACGCTGACTTGGCTCAAAACACATTTCTCTCTAACAAGAAGCTCTTCGTGAAATATCTCTAACAAATATTGTAAATCGCATGATCCTTTCAATCTGCGTGTAATCATAACTTGCAGCTCACTCGGCAATTTCTTCAAGATTTCAGGCGACATCACTTGCTGATATCCTCCGCTATGCAAACCAAGAGCACCCAAACTCCGCACGTTCACTTCTAACTTATCGTACAGTTCTCTCAACTTTTTTACATCGTTCATGTTTCCAACTGCAGGACAATGAAGTAATGCATCCATATGGTTTCCAATTATCACAGAAACGTCTCCAAATCTCTTATGCAAAACATCAAGTGCTTCTTTATACGTCGAATTTGTAACCTTAAGCCCCGCGACGGCATGTGCAGCTGGACCTATAAGGTAACTCTTTAAATAGCTAAATTTCATCACGTCTTCCATTTCTTCGTCTGAATCAATGGCAGCTTTGAATGTCTCCCAAAATGACGGCCACTCTGTCGGATTGCCCGAAAATTTCTGCAAGGTCAAGGTTGGCAATTTCATCGTTTTCACTTTCCGCGCGCTACTAACTGATTCACGACGCGGCTCACGTTCCACTTCGGACTCCTTCACTAACACTTTCAATTTCGATTCGATTTGCGTCAAACAGTACTGTATCCCTCCTGAAAACTCCTTACACTCCAACATTTCGTCCTCAAACTTCTCATCGTCGATTAAATCCAAAATCTCTTGGTCTCTCTTCTTTAAGCTCTCCGATTCCTGGCGCAAAATTTCCCTGTTCGTTTTCAGTTTATCGACATCTTGCTCACTAACTATCTTCGCTGTCTCCGCTATAATTTTCTTGACATAACGACGGCTAGCGCTACGTCCTTTTATCAATTTCTTTAATTCTTCCATTCTATGCTCCCGGGTCAAACGGCACCATGTAGTATTTTCTATTACGCCTCGTTGCGTCTCTCTCCAGTCTGTACGAAACTATTTTATTCGGCCATCTTATCTCTTTCCTAGTTCGATTCAACTCCCAACCATCAACGTCAAAATCCAATTACTCTAAACACTCGGTCCAGTCCTCAGCTTTTTCCACAGTCTGTGTCCCAGACCCCGGTTCCGAAATGGAAAGGGTTTGTGTAACACCCTCCCCCCCAGTAACGACCCTTCTGAACATTGAAAGTAGAACGGGAATATTATGAAACTATACATATTCAGCAGGATTGAAAATATCGTGACGGGGAAGTAAAACTTTTTGGCTATTATCTGTGATGGAACTTGTGTAATTTTAGACGGGGAAACAAAGATTTCGACGGGGAAGCAAAAGAAACAAGGCGGGGAGAGTACTTTTAACTCAAAATTGGCGGGGAAACACATTTTACTGGCGGTTCTTCCTTTTACCATGGCCGGGCAGCGTTTCAGCGAGGTCGTTACTGGGGGGCGGGGGGGGGGGTGTTGTAACCGTCGCAGATTCCTCGTTCACGAATTTTCCCCAGATTCTTGGGAAAACTAACGGCATAGAGTAAAAACCGGACCCTACGACCCCGGGACCCTGGAGTACCAATGTCAGATGAGACCCTTAACACTAGACGATTATCACCCCCAAAAGAAAAAAGAACGCCAATCCTTTTAAATATTATCACTGTCAGTGCCACTGTTTTTCATTATCATTTGATATTCATCAAGACTATTTAGATTTGATTATTTTCTTTTTGTGATTTGTGACTTTATACCTCCCTAAGTGAACAATAGATAATGTATGTCTCCTTCCTTTGTCAGCACTAATACTGAATGAAAACAAACGAATATGTTTGCTTCATTTTCCTAAACCTTGACAAGATCTGGCAAGGATTTGGAAAAGAAAGCATGTTGTCATCAGCATAATTATACACGGTTGCTTGCTTTATAAAGAGAAAAGATCAATTTAGTAGAAGTTGACAAGAACAGGACTTCAAACTGATACTTGTTCTGCTTGTACGCTTGCTTTGTGTCAGTTGACATACACACTTTTTATAAGAAACTCGGATCAGGCCATAGTACTAATAGTTTCTTGATTTACTATGAAATTTTGTCCATCTTAGCACTAAAAGTTTCTTCATTGGTTTCTTATATTTTGCATGTATTGTCAATGTGGTCGTTAACGCTGCTGCAGAAATATTTCTTGACATCTAAAACATCATTTAGGAATAAACAGTGTTCTGTCATGATGAAAACGCTAATGGTTAGTTGATATTGCAAAGGAATAAAGGTTCAACGATCTATTTGCTATATACACCATGCTTTTAACTTTGAAAAGTTTTTGAATACTTCTCAGACATAGTCCTGGAGTTTCTAAAATTTCAGCCATTTTAGTACTAGTTTCTTATGAGCCAGTTTCCTCGAAAATAAGGTGGGGGTCGTAGGGGCTGACGGTTTGCGGTTTCTGGCTGTTTTTGGAACGGTTTAACGGTTTTTGGCCGTAAAAATGACGGTTTTACAGTTCTTCTCTTTCTCAACGGTTTCCAGATTTCTTTACAAAATATGACCTGAGGAGTCACAGTATCACAAAATTGACAATAAAACCTACGAATTGTTGTCCAGTACGATATAATTTTGTGTCAATAATTTTCACCTTTACCAACGAATTTCAGGCATTGGAAGTCATAAAAATGATAACGAGGCGGTCGTCTGCAGCAAAGAACCGAGCAAGTAAATACAAATCGCGGAAAAATGTGAAAACGGTTTTAGCTGAATTTTGAGGCGGTTTTACGGTTTTTCTGAACTATTTTGACGGTTTTACGGTTTTCGTTGACTCCCTACGACCCCCACAATAAGGTGTAGTGTGTTGAAACAGCTTTGCCGTAACTAACAGAAACGTTAGGCTCAGAAAAATCTCAACTTTTACAGCCGTCCATCTTTCTTTACAATGCAAATTGAAGTGAAAACGGCTGGGGGATAAAGATTAAACATACAGGTATTATTCTTTCATAAAACACTAAGAACAGGGGCCAGTGAAGTTTCTTAAAATTATTAGACTTTCAGTTCTCAGAATTTGTAATGTGTTTCGTATACTCTCGAGTACCGAATAATTGCCCCCCCCCCGCTTATTAATTTTTGAAAAATTTTCCAACCCCCCCCCCCCCGCTCTTATTCCACCCCCCTTTTATTAATTTTTGGAAAAATGAAATGATAGTAAACATAATTTCTGAATAAACGCAAGAAAGAGTCGCAAGAAGTGCATTCAACAGAAGCAGAACTCAAAAGTAAATGTATTAGTAACATCACTGTTCACATAAATATATATAAGAGACGTGTTTACCTAAGAAAAGGACTATTTTCTATTTCTCCAAGACCCCCCCGATTATTCCAACCCCCCCGATTACTGTTCTATTGAACCATTTCCAACCCCCCGATTATTCTCACCCCCCCCGTTTATTCGGTACTCCAGAGTAGGTCCCAAAATAATCTTTGTTATGTATATTAGGTGTGCCCTCGTATGAACATTTCAAAACAAGATTTTCGAAGCCTTTCCAGTGCAATACATTGCCCAAGAACCTTCCAAGTAATATGCCAATGGGATGGAAACGAGTTTCTTAACCTTTTGACAACCTTACGATTGAGTCTCTTACAAGCAATTTCTTACAAGAAAGTACGCTTGGTTTTTGCAGTCTTTGCTCTCCCTGTTTTGTACAGATAAGAAAATATGAAAGATGCATTACTTATTGGCTCTTCATTAAATATAATATTTTTTCGATGAAATACACTTTTTAAAGAATACTATAAATTTCGTCCAGTTTCGATATTTTTAAGAGGTTTCGCTTTGGGCCTGAATCTGAAAGTCTTAATTCTTATTTTTTCAAATCTGATTTGCAGGGGAACATATAGATAAAAGAAATTTCATGCTATTACGAAGAAATGGTCACATGAAAGAGAAATTTAAGCAATTGCAACAATATTCTCAGTTATGAACAACTAGAAAGCATCGGAATGAAAATAGACAGCTGCTGAAATTCATCAATTAGTTTACCTATCTATTGAGAGAGCTCCTCCTTCAAGAAATTCCCTACATACAATCTATTTAGCCATCTCTGTATTTTTATATTGTATTCATTTTCTGTAACATTATTTTCAATCATTGTAGGTTAGTTATTTGTTTGTATTGTTAGGATCATAATCGTATGTGTTGAATTTAGGCCCTGTTTACACTATACCGAACAGCTATCGTCGCACTACAACTTTCGTATCGGATAAGAGCTATATCACACCAGAGCTATCCGTACCCTGGGTACCAGACTCTCTCGCCAGAGAGTCTGGTACCCAGGGAAGGCTGTCCGGTACGCTCCACACATCGAAGCGAAAATCACTTCGCTTCGTAGGTGATATGTAAATGGTGCTATCCGATGCATTTCGTTTTACAACGACGTTTCTTTTTGAGAACAACGAGAAACAATTACATTGAAAAACTAAAGATTAAGAAACAATGCTGGATTGCTCCCTCATGATGTAACAGAATCCTAACTGGCATGAAAGTTAAGACGCAACGATAGCTGTTCGATATAATTTAAACAGTTGCCCTTTTTCTATAGAGGTCGCTCGCAACGAGACGTGACGACACGGGACCTTAAACAAAATGAAACAGCAACTGAAACTATGTTAAATCTATGTATTTCATGACCGAGCTAACTTCTGAGTACCTGAAATTTAGCCATATTTCGCAATCCAACCTTGCAATCAACGCAGTTACTTTAGTGAATATCAATCTAAAATTTCCCTGAAATTCAATAATTCTGAGGCTGAGCAATATTTTTATGATATTCCTAAAGGGAATCGACATAGTTAAAAGCTGGCCCGGGCCGGCCAGGTTAAAATCATAATAGATTTGAGGTTATTCAGTTATCTAGAGGGATAGCATTCAGTAAGCTACAGGGAAAGATCGTGTCGTTGAAGGGATAACCCCAGTAAATTTGGGGTTATTCAGTATTTCGAGTGGATAACATGATGTCGATAGGGGGATAACATCAGATATCGCAGAGTCATTCAGATTCATGGAGGGATAGCTTGCAGTAAGGTACAGGGATGAATTTATTTAGCTTGGAATTGTCTTTAGGAATTCTTATCCATGCAAAGTTCTGAATAAGCCATCTAAATTTAAGCTTGGTTCTCATGATTCATCTGCGACTATTGCTGACTAGACTGACTACTATGAGTCTCAGTAATCCTTCATCAAAAGTTGACCCACACCAAACTCAGATGTTGTCACTCTATCGACACCATAGACGTGGGAACCGGGGGGCACTGGGGGCACGTACCCCCCCAAGATTTTGCAATAAAGAAAGAAGTGCCCTTTTTATTTTTAGAAAGTGCCCCCTTTTTCTTAAGAAAAGTGCCCTATTATTATTATTTTTATTATCGATTTATTTAAAGTAGGCGTATAAACATAGCTACAGAATAAAAGCTAGTTCAAGCCTACTACAAAGTAAAATTGTTTAAAATGAAAAAAATACATATATATCTAACATAAGGAATAATTAAGTATAAATACATATGTACAGATTTTTACAATGTTTTTTACAGTATTTTTTTTTGGTATGTACAGTGCAACGCATTTATCCTTTCAAGAACCCAACCTGCGCCACGAAAGGTCTACACAGTCTACAGTTGCATTCCTCTCGAAGTGCCTCGAAGTGTCTCGTGCTCCTCGATGCTTCCTACGCCCCTGATCGAGACTTATCCCTCTCTGTAACTGAATATCCCCTTTCTTACTGATGCCCTCCAACGAAACGACGTTATCCCTCTAAACAACTGAATGACCTCCAATTTGCTGCATGTTATCCCCCTAACGACATCATGCGATCCCTCTGTCGCACTGAACAGCCTCTGCTTCCCTGAATAAACCGTAGACTACTGCACAGGCGTTGCTGAATTTCGTTTTAAGGTTTAGAGCTCATGTCCAATTCGACAGAGTTCACCCCCTGGCAATGATCTAAATTCTTACAGTACAAGACTGTCTCCAGTGTATCCTTGTACTCATATTATTTAATTCAGTAGATATCGGATGACTGGGAGGTCAGAGATTTCTCTTAATTAGACAGTCATTATCAAGATGCTGCTTCATTATCATTTGAAGCTATTATTGTTGCTGTGCGCAATTGTTTACTCGTCCTTTCTCATTCTAATAAACATCTTGCCCCCTTCAAGATGTCAAGACGGCACGAAAGAGTCTACGCTGATTCCTCGTCCTACCGAACAAGCTCACTCTCATCATGAACACCTTGATGAAATTTCACTGGAATCACAACATTTGGTAGAAAGATCACATCACAAACAGGTGGACAGTAATCCACTGGTGAGAAAAACTCTTTACAAAATCAAGGCTATGGGGCCAAATGGCAAGGCTAAAACTTCATCATTCAAAAAGAAAGGCAAAGCAACTGAAGCGTCCCAGTTAGGAACAGAAAACGAAAGTCATGTTACAAATAAATATCTTTGGAAACAAGGTGAAAGAATTCAAGATTTTTGTCAGGAGAAGCCTTGGCGTAATAGCCTTCTAGGTAAGTTGTCTTCAAACTTCTTGTTCCAGACCCTCTTCTTTAAATGTGATCATCAGATAGACAAGCAATAACATTAGTTAGTCAGTGCGGCGTTTTGACCAGTGGAAACAAAGCAGCTCATTTGTGGAGACTTCGACAGAGGTGCTACGATGGCCCCTCCAGTCCCTCCTCCTCCGCAATCGCTAACTCACTCCGTTCTTCCGTCTTCACTGCTCCTTCGCAGATGCTACGCTCGCTTGATGTGTCTCACTGGTAGAGGACGGGTAGAGCACGCATTGTGTTTGGTTTTCGCTACTTTTTAAGGGGGCTCCCTGTGCTACAGTGTTTTCAAAAAGGATCTGTTTTTTTTGAAAACTGGAGAATGCTTTTGCATTTGCATTTTGCAAGGCAAATGCTTTTTAACTGAAACAACAGGCTGCCCCCCCCCACAATATTTTGCAAAGGGTCCCCACCGAAACAGACTGAACAAAAAAGTAGGTACAAGGCTCGGCTTCTTCTTTTGCAACAGACATGAAGAGTTCAACCGTTTTCGTTCAGCTGCTACTGTTTACAATAGCAATAAATGACATTAAGCTGAATAGTCTTTGCGAATCGAAAATGAAACAACGATAAACGATCTTCGAGTTTACTCACCCGACCAGTCCGCTGAACAACCATAGACGTAGGAGCCGGGAGGAACTTTGGGCACGTGCCCCCCAAGATTTGTAATAAACAAAGGAGTTTCTCTTTTATTCTTGGAAAATATGCCCTTTTCCTAGGGAAGAAAGTTTGAGTTTGAGATGCTTCCTTCGTCCCTGTGAACAACCACAGATGAAATTCTTCCTATCTCGCTTTCTTTCGCTGCGCCATTTCGTGCTGGCCTCCGTTTCACCTTTGCCGTACCCTGGGTACCAGAGCCTTGATAATAAGATGGGGGACAAAAATAAAATGATCCCTCCCTTTCCGCTATTAGCGAGGCTCTGGCACCCAGGGTACCTTTGCCGCTGCAGTTACATGGAGTGCAAAGGCCAGCTTGCCTGCCACATTTCCACAAATCGAAAGAAAGATATCGCAACTTAATTGATTGTTTTCTATTAGCTTGCGGCAAGCTGCAAAAACTCAAGACAGTGGCGAGTGAGTAAACAAAAATTCACAGGTTTGGTGGTCTGTTGAATAAAAAGTACGAGGCCGCTATTCAAAATCAAAATGTTAATGTATCAGTTGAAGACCAAATGAGATCAACCCTATTAGTACTGGGCGATTTTTTAGTTACTTTGTATTGTGGGGGCGCTCTTCGCCCCCATCTTTTCTCCGAGACTAGAGGAAATATAACAATAAGATTCGCTCCTATTGTTCCTTAGACAATAGGCTTTTCAAATATTACAATGAAAATTAATAAGACAAACATCCCTCCTTTCCTTTTCACTAGACAAATTTGGTTCTTAACAAAACAGGGACAGACTTAAATGTCCAACACATCAGCAAGCAAAATATTGCGCAAAATAAGTAAAGTAACATTCTCGTCCCGAAGGACCTTTTGCCATATTGGGACGGAGACGAAAACGCCCTGGGGACGAAGTTGGTAAAGTAATTGACTTATAGCCTTTTCATACTGACACAGTAAAACCAGCTTTACTGCAGCTAGGTTAGATTTAAACCAATCAAGTGCATTGGATTCGTTGGATTGCCCAATTAGAAGGCTCCACTCGATAACGGATAACCTGGTTTAGTTCAAAGTCTTGTTCAAAAGACTTTGTTTAGTTTAAACAGGTGCAACTTGCTGTGTCAATAGGGTATCATAGTTTCAGTTCATTCACCTTCCCTCGTCACCATGACAAAAGGCCCTGGGCACGAGGTTGCTTCTGACATTGTACCCATCATGATAGTACTGAGGTCTTCGTCCGTCTCTCACTGGGTATCAAGCTTGATGATTCTGTCCTGGTCTGACTGCATCATTATTTGTGAAAAATATATATTTTCTATTGCTTTATAGAAAATACATATATTAAATGAAGGTACTCATAAGATCAATGGGACTAACAAGACAAGAGCTATTGACGTTTTAGGGATTTTGTTGTTTACCACTCTCCAGATATGACATTGCTGTGGTCAATGATCAGAGTCAAAGCAATGAAATGATGAGTTACTAACAAGAAACTAAGAATTTTGGGCCAGTACTGAAACTCTCCTAAAGTTATCCGATTTCAGTACTTAGAGTTTCTTGCGATTTTCTTAAAGGTTCCATAACATTCTCAATGTCCACTAACCACTAACAGTCGAAAGCAAAGTTTTTTGACGTCTTGCTCAAGTTTCAACTTTATTCAAGTTCCTTCCAAGTAATATGATACGGGAAATAAGTGAAAGTAGAGTAAAATATGCTAGGGATTCCCTTTGTGAAAATGAATAGTTTCATAAGTTATATTTTCCCAGTACCATAGACTTAGGAACCGGGGGCAGGGGGGACGTGCCCCCAAGATTTTGCAATAAACAAAGAAGTACCCTTTTTATTTTTAGAAAGTGCCCCCTTTTTCTTAAGAAAAAATTGCCCTCGAAGTGTCGTGCCCCTCCAAGTCTGAGACGCTTCCTACGTCCCTGTCCAGTACTGGAGTTTCTTAATTTTTTGGCAATCTGAGAGTTGAGTTTCTCATACCGGCTTCTTATAAAAAACTACGCGTATTTCAGTTTTGAATATCAGCTGCGTACTTTTCATTCCACAGCCCGCCAAACGGTCAAAGAGCGTCAAACGTGTTTTAATCACCCTGTTCATACAAAGAAAAGCCCTAATACTAAGCAAGAGATTTGGTTCCTCAATTCAAAGATCATCGTATGGGAACAGCACTTAATTTCGGAAAGGCTTTCTGTAAACTGCGCTTAGAAATAAACTGTGCGTTTTTGTAAGAGGCATTTGGGTTTTTGATAAATGTACTCTGAATAATATAATGGGTCCATGCAATGGGTGCACCACACAGCATAGGTTTCAAATCTTTAAAAGCCAGGTGTAAAATTCTTTGACCTATTTCTTTGAACTGAATGGCCTCAAAGAAAGTTACTTTAAGAGGGGGACTCCCCATTAGTAGGTGACAGGGGATTGGTTTGGAAAATGATGCCCAGTATACCTTTGGATGCGCTTTTTGAGGCAAAATCGGTATGTTTTTGAGGTTGTTAATGAGAAAATTTGACAAGGTGCTAGGCTGAGTTTTTTGTTTTTTGCCAAAATATTGCAACGCAGTTGCGAAAAAAGATACAGGACTTTAAGTTTTTATTTACAATAAAGCAATGAGTGGATTTTTCGGTTCTAAGAATCTCCCAAGTTAAGCATATTTTTGGGTTTTCAAAACTATGCTGTATCTGACCCAACCCGTCACCTATCGATAAAGAGTACTCCCTGGGATCACAGTCGATGAGCGAAGGGACACACAGATTGGGTGGTCGGGCCTAAGCTGCTCTCGCAGTGATTTCTTTGACCAACGTAATTAATTCAGTTCGCAGTCAAATAATGAAGTGACGAATACTTACTCGTGTTATTCTCTTTCATTTCCTGACCTTGTAATTACTGCCAAATACAGCCAGCAGCGGAGGTAGATTCCCCTTCCACGACAAAAGATAGCCGCATGATCTGATGGTTTGCGCCCCAGCACAGCACGCACTTATGCGCCCATTTGAAGGGAACACCAATCGTGAATAGACCTTTTAGCCATTCTACAAAAGAGTCTGGATCGAGCGATATTTTTATACAATTTTATACGCGAGGTTCGATAGAGCGGCGTTAGAGCTTCGATCGCAATTGTGCTCATTCGAAAATTCTACAAATTGTGATGAAATATCGTTCGATCCACATTCGTTGTGAGAATAGCTAAAAGGTCTATTCTTTCCAAGTTTTGATGCCTCCAACTTTCATAAATTGGTTAATGATTCTCTCGTAAGTTAGGCAGCGCGTGAAGGCGCGATAAGGAGGTCAGGTCAACTTGAAGTGACGTCATATAAAATGACGTCATTTTGCACTTCTTAGCAGATTTAGCAAACCATTCACAATAGTGTAATCTCTTGAATAATCAACAATAATACCAACCCAGGACTTATACCAACTCCTTTAAAACTGTTTGGTTTTACTCGCAGCTTCAGCAGGCTAAAAGGACAAATAAATGCCAAACCTTTGACTTTGCATCGGTTTCAAACAAATGGAAAGCTTTCCGTTTCACTTTATCTAATTTTTCATGATGAAATGTGCAAAAAAGTTAAAACCATGTACTAATTTTGCAAAATTCAAATTTGTTGTTACAATTTTGTGGAGGCGGCTTGGCACCAGCCCTTTGGTAGAAACTTATTAGAAATGTGTATCTAATTTTTGACATTATTATTTTTGAAGAGCATACACGTTTTTTAAGAAACTAGGATTAGGTCATAGTACTAAAATTTTCTTAATTTAACATGAAATTTTGTCCATTTTAGTACTAAAAGTTTCTTAATTAGTTTCTTATTTTTTGGATGCTGAATTATCAATGTGGTCGCTAACACTGCTGCAAATGCGTTTCTTGACATTTAAACATCATATAGGAATAAACAGTGTTCTGCATTATGTTGAAAAGACAAATGGTTAGATGATATTGCTCAAGAATAAACGTTCAGCTATGTATTTGCTATAATATCCATGCTTTTCACTTTTAAAGTTTCTTAATGCTTCTCAGACATAGCAATAAAATTTCTTAAAATTTTGGTCACCTTAGTACTAGTTTCTTATAAACCAGTTTCTTACAAAAAACGTACAGCGAAACATGTATAGTTTGTCTCGACAACTGATTTTTGAAGACAAGAATATTCAGAAAAGCACCATTGTGAGTCTAAAAACGGTTATAAAAAGGCGAAGTGTTTAAGTTTGACAGCAGGAACACCGCAATGCAACGAGGAACAACAGCAAATATGTGCGAAATCAAGAGTATATATTAAAAAGTACCAATATTTCGTCTTGCCATGCAGGACTTCTTGTGAACATCATAACTGCCCTGAAGAAGTCCTGCATGGCAAGACGAAATATTGGTACTTTTTAATATATATTCTTGATTTGTGCACATATTTGCTGTTGTTCCTCGTTGCATTGCGGTGTTCCTGCTGTCAAACTTATTCACGAATTATCACTGCAAGCATCCTCGGATCCGACCAACGACATTGGTATCGTGTCCTTTCCTTTATCGATTTAAAATGTTTAAGCACGCGTAATATTGCCTCGAAGCGCACATTCAGTCATTCAGAGGATCAGAATAATACAAAAATGAAAAAGATCGGTGAAGTCTGAGCCTGTACATACATGGCATTGTGACTTGCTGTTAAAACAGTCCCATGCCTCTTCGTGTCATGAAAACAAAGATCTGATTTAAGCCCATTTTCAAAAATCAATATCTTCGCTTTCGATTTGCAGCGCATGAGCCCCTAGGTTAGGGATACTACCATTTGAAGGTATTTTTCTAAATATTTGCGTTGGCCCTCTATAGCCCCAATTGGAGCCCCTGTCAGGCCACAATGGGAGTACCCCCCCCCCCCCGCGGGAAAGATGGTCGCCAGGCTGCGTGGTATTTGAAATCTGCAAATGAACGTTGTAATGCCATTGCTTTTGAATTCAAACAACAGATTTTCCTCAACGTTAAGTGAAGGAGGATTAGGAACACCTTTGATCGATGTCGCTAAGCTTCAGCGAAACGCATTCAAAAAGAACGTAACCCCGTACACGGCTACCTTGAAAACATGGAATGTGGAATGCTGGAATGAAGAGCAATACTGGAATGCTTATCTGCAAATTTTGCAATCAAGTAATAGAAATTGCCACGTAAGGAGCGTAGTTTGCGAATGGTATTTGTCCATTTTAATGTCAAACCAACTAATTTTAGCAGTCTTTGATTTTTTATGACCTTCTCATTTCGAATGGCGTTTAAAAATTTTGTTGCAACGCAGCTACGCGCAGTGGCAATATACATCGCTTCAAAAGCACATCATGGATTTTGTGGTTCTACAATTCAATTCAATTCCACGACGCCATGTCGTTGCACGCCCACGCTCTTCTCGACGCGGTTATGTCTCTGGGAAACTTTCATTTCATTTCATTTTCAATTTTTAGGCATGGTAAGCCCCTCAGTTAAAGAGAAACTGTTTTACAGGGGTCATGCATTTAAATACTCTAAAAACTTAATAAACAATTTACAGTTAATGAATACAAATAAAAAAAATAAGATAAAAAGAAAAGGGTTCATGGTTCATGTAAAAGCATTAAACCGTGCGCGATTTTATCAGCCCTTCCTGGAATTTCCTTAGTGTTGGCGCCCCTTTCAATTCATTCTGCAACCTATTCCAGAGACTTGCCCCTATGAATGAAAAACATCCTTGACCAGCTGAAGTCCTTAGCATTGGAGTCCTAAGGTTTTCGTCGGAATTACGCAGAACGCGAGAGGTTGTTTCGCTCACTCTGGTGAACATGTCGCTCATATAGGATGGCGCATCACCGTTTAGGGACTTGAAAACCAAAGAATAGATTATATCTATTGTTTAATAGAATGCGGCATTAAATTGCCCTCTTAAGGCCTCTTTCTGCACCAAGATGTGGGCCCAGAACGAGTTGACTTCTTTCTCTGTGCCGATGATCATTTGAAAATAGGCACTCAGATTCAATCTTTAGTAGTTTAAACTAGCTGTTAACTTTGTTAAGGGAATTGCTGCTTCTGCTTTAGTGGCTGTGCTTTTTGAAAAGACCGAGAAGACACGATAACAGCAGTTTGTATGCTGGAAATTCATGGCTTGCTGTTTGTAATGGGGTGAAATAAACGCAATAAAGTTAGTCGAGTTTCAGGGATGCCAGCACGTGTCCAGATGGTGGCAGGGGAGCGTTGTAGTAGTTGACATGTGACCATGAGCGATTACGGGACACATTTTGTAGCAGTTTGAAATTTATGTCCGTAGCGAGCCATGTTAACTTAGTGTTTTTTGTGCTGTGAACTTATTTTTGCTTGATTTTCAGCCACCTTTCACTGTTTCGGAGTTTTTCAAATTTTCAGTAGTTAGGCCACCTTAAGTACAGATCCACCTCAATCGTAATGTGCACTTAGGATGGCTCACTATTGAAAATGTCAAATTACTGAACAGTGAAAGTAAGTAAACAAAGTTTAAAAAAAGTTAAGATGGTTCGCTACCGATATAAATTTCAAGCTACTGCACAATGGGTGTCCTATCGTTCAAATCTTATATTATAAAATCAATTTTCACGCTGCTCTTGCTCTGAAACAGGAAAAACTACCCGCAGGCTGCACTGAGACGATGTACACAGAAATACTCAATGAAAGTTTCAAGGCATTGAAAATTTAACCGTTAACAAAACAGTGTCAGCATATGCTATTAACAAATTAGCAGCTACTTGATGAACGAAACAGTGCAAAATTTATTGTTACATGGCTGGTGGAGAATGCTTGCAAAAAATCAACTCCCCTCGTATAACGTTTTCCCAAATAATCTACTGCCCTGGCATCCCAAAGTATTTAACCCATATCACAGACGTAAACACGGTGAGTAAATATCGTAACATTTGGTCATTGCAAACAAATCTGAGCTGCAAATTATCACCATTTTGTATAAATCTTTCTCAGCAATCCCTGTCCTGGATGACTGGATGATTGGAATTTTGTCATCAAGCTGAACAATTTAAAGTTGCAAAACAACACCTGGAGCTCGCAAAAGTTTCCTGCACGTACCGTAAAGCTCTATTTAGTCCTTGTTACCTCCTTTGTCTCTTTGTTAACCTCCTCCCCCTAACCTTCATTTGTTATCAGCAGTTACCAACAATTTTCCATCTACTTTGCAGAACAGATTTGATATCAACTTTGATTTGTTTGGACAAAACTGTGCTGAATTTGCATACTGTACTGGACTCGTAAAATTGTATGTTAACTCAGCAAAACCTTGGGAAAAAAAAACGGCTAGCATTAAATTCCATGTCACTTCATTCTAGATATAAGCCCCCTTCCTGGGAATTTGTTCTTTTCCAAGCCTTCGAAATTAAACAGGCCTCACTGGGAGCTAAATGAGCTAAATAGAGCTTTTGCAGTACACGTATTTTTTTATAAGAAACTAAGAATTTGGGCCAGTACTGAAGTTTCTTATTTTGGTGCCTCAATGGGCATTTCTGATGCATTTGCTTTTGTTGCCACATGTGGCAATACCGCAATGGGTTTAGATATTTCATTTTGTGCCTCAAAGGGCAAGTCACTGTTGTTATCTTCATTTGATCTTGCAAAATCCACAGTTGTTGGCAATTGCCCAACTGACAAAGTTGGGGCATCAGGAATAAATCCTCTTTGTAGTGCATTCAAGAACTGGGAGTCACCCATGTCAAGAATTTCATCTAATGTCTCAGACTGCCAATGTGTTGCTGACATTGCATGCTGGCTGTAGGCAAGTGATGTCAGTGCCATAAAAGCACATTGTCTTCCACGTGATTCTTCACTGAAACATGCATCCCCCTGGTGTTGGTTTCCTATTGCAACTAATATTGGCAATTCCAAAACTGAATTTTCAGAGTGGCTGTTACTTGATGTAACTGCTGGTCCAGGGTTCAATTCAACATCTCCTGCCAAGAACAAAAGAAAAAGCAAGGAAAAACTTGAAACACTATTGTAGGTATCATTCGACTTGTTACGACAACTCCTTGCAATTTTCCTTCTGAATTTTGAAGACCGGTTTTTCATCAATCTCCTGCCAGTGGCAAGCTATGCTTGCTGCCGTTTGTTGGTGAAAGCGCAAGCAACACATAGGCCCTCCTGCTGGATGTCCTCTTGAAACCTGTCCGCTGCAGAACAATAAATGGTCAATACAACGCAGAGGATAAAAAGAAATCCTCTCATCCTGGTTATGAAATGGGTATAAAGAATGATTTGACACGTACCAGAGTGCATGAAAATCTTCTTCTTCTTCTTGGAACGAAAGTCGCCTAGCTTCTCCTCGCAAAACTGAAGTTGAAAGTAGTGCATTGTACTGAGTCAGTCATGAGTGTGCTGAAAAGCTTTTGTTGTTGCTATTGCTCTATCGCCACTGTTGTTCTATCCAATCACAAGCATCGATGATACTCTCCAATGCAGAGGTTCCTCAATCATCGCATTGGAAACTACTGAGGGGGAACCTCTGCGTAGGAGAGTACATCGATGAGTCTGCAGATTGTCCTTTTGTTCTGTGGTTTGCAACCATGGTGATAGTCGGCTACCCGTGTTTTGCTTGTAAAACTCGTCTAAATGGCTGCTTCACTACGTTCAGCAGCAACTAGTTTTGTTGTATTTTGTTATTTACGCCTATGTTCCGTGTATGGTCACCCTGTGACATGCACACCCCTCGCCATGTGAGACAAGGAGAGTGAGTGAAACGACACTCGTACAAGATAACGCCAACGAACAAACATCGAAATAATCACGAAGCAAGTTTAGAAACGTGCGAAACAAGGAACTGGACTGGGAAATACAATAAGATAAATGTAATACGCCTTGAAATGACGATGGTATCAGATAATGTTACGAAATCTTGAACTATGTACACAAGCTTGCTCATTTGTCTTTGGTCTTAGGCCATTCGGCAAATCTTCTTAAAAAGAAAGAATGCAGGAAACAGCCTGGCGTTTTGCTCCAATGTGGAAATAAACATATGCCTGCGTTTAAATCCAACAAGTTTTAAAAAAGCAAAGCATGTAAAAGTAATTTGAAGCTGGTATTTAACGCACTGAAACGCAAAAACAAAAACACACTTAAACGCACTTAAACGCTTCGTGAATATCCAGCTTAACCCTCAAGTATTTATATGGACTCAATGCCAGAGTTTTTAAATCGGGATATCTCGCCTGTTGTGTTTACATGGAGAAAATCACACAAGCATAGGGGGGAATAAAATTGAGGGGGCTACCCGATAAAAGATCCACTGTTTACGAAAATTCTGCCTGATTTTAGGCCGATTTTGTGCCCGATTAAGGCTGATTTTTGCAAATTTTTCCAAGATTGGGAGGGCTGCAGCCCTCAGCTCCCTGTCTCCTATGTCTATAGAAAATCATCCCAGCCTGGAATGTCCCGCCATGCCGTGACGGGATAAAGACATCCCGGTAAGACGAGACGGGATGAAAATCCTATGTAAACGCAAAGTGAAAATTGTACGTATTTGTTTCCATAGGCAAACGGGGTATTCCGACGAGGCGAGATATATCGGCAAGGCGAGATAATGGAAACAGGCCCTACGGTATTGCCTTACAAAATCGACAAAGACCGCATGAAAAGGTCAATTGTAATGTGACATTTCCGCTCAGACGCCTAATGTTGCTAGAACAGTTTGGAAACAATGGGCAAGTCAGCTGGCTGATGTAAGAAAGTGGGATTTAAATGTTTGTCCGTTACCGTAGTATTCCAGTATTCCACTTCATTCCAGTATTCCACATTCCATGTTTTCAAGATAGCCCCACGCAACCGTAATGGAAAAACCAGACCCAGGACCGGTAGGATCAGACCCCTGATGAATAACTATACATTTCCATGTTTCCAGATAACCGATCGGGTATATTCATAACGGGCTTCTTGCTCTCTCTGCACATCAGAGCTCCCAGAGGTGTAAAAATGTATTATCATAAAAGAAAACCATTGTAGAGACTTAATCAGTAAACTGCGTGAAAGGCTTTTCGGTAAGGCACTGGATTTCCGAAGTATGGAACAAGAAAGACACAAACTTGATGGGGCGAATGGTTCCTTGAACACTCTTTCTTGTAAACAAAACCAAGGCTAACATAACCTTCGAAGGCTACCTCTGAGCACTGTCATTACGCGAATCTCGATAATACAAATATAGGCCAACAATGTACTATGGAAAAGAACAGTCCACAAGAGCTTTCGCAAGCCTCTTGGGCTAGACGGTTACCTACCCCTATGCTTGGCCTCACATGTCCGTCCTGTTCTACTGAAAATGCCTAGAATCTAGTTTATATAAAGCTACGAATAAGTAAACAACAGGAAGGCATAAAATGTTTTATGTATGAGAGTTGCGTAGTAAGAATAGAAATTTCCCGCTAATTCATACGTAATACTGAAGGCAGTTAGAGTTGTGAATCATAGAGAAAGCAGTGATTAATGTTGAGAAGAAAGTAATTAAAGAATGAAGGGAGTAAAATAGTTGCCCAGAAAATAATAGCGAAAACGTAGCAGTATGACAACTGGTTTTGGTAGATTTGGTTTGTATTAGATTTTTCAACTTCGTGTTACCAGAATCTCGTCTGGATATCAATATGAATCTCGTTCTGAAGAAACTAAAGCAATTTACACTTCCTTGCTAGACTAAAGGCCATGCGTGAGTCTTCGTTCCTTCCACCGCTTCTGTCTGTCTGTTAGATAATTTATATACCTTATGGTGCATTCTTGCATTTTTTTATATGTGATTCAATAAAATGTTACAAAAATATAATACGGTCTACACTACCTACAAGAAATTACTTACAATACTACGGGGACAAAGACCTCCGAGAGGCAAAAGGCTGTGACTACCCCAAGGGAATTTACATAGATCAAAAGAAAGAAAAAGTACTTAAACTTAAACAACACTCCAAAAAACAACACACACGGATAATAAGAACAAATTGATACCCTGGTCTGCTGCATATTAGACGCAAGAGCAAATCGATGCCGAGGAACTTAGCTGGGGAGGAAAACTGATCTTGGAGTTTCTTGCATTTGATGAGGTATCCACGGGTTACTGATATTTTCAGCGATGATTGCATTGGTCTTTCCTTCTTTTAGACTAGATGTCTTCGCTGGCATTGCAGACTAACATGTACCCTGGGTACCAGAGCCTATAGATAGGCTCTGGTACCCAGGGTAACTCACATGTTTATTCCTCAGGGGTCCAGTCCGTTAGGGCCTGTCCTACTGTTCCTGGGTCTGGTTATTTCGTTATGCCAGATTTGAGCAGATGACAGGTTGTTTCCTTATTACTTGCAGTTAGAATACATAAACGAAGCTATTGAATAAGAGTTGAATATGAACGTGAATTTATTGAATATGAATGCAGAGTTATTGAATAACGCTAATTTTTGGGACTCATAGTGCTCAAAGTGTGGCATAATAGATTCCTTTGTTATAAAGACCTCGTCTCGGTCAGTGGCCATGTGACCGTGGTGTTTCCTTTCTTGGCATTGGAATGACAGATTCAGGGAGCTGAATAACAGCATGTGGTTATGTGTGCGGGGGAGCGTAACGAGAATTTATGTCAGGAATTTACAACACGAAGTGAGCGAGTAGAGTCCAGAAAGGAAGTTTGAAGTTCTGCCGAGATGGCATTCAGAATTATCATGAAAAGACGATCGAGAACAGAATTTTTATGTTATTTAATAAGTGTATGTAACTTGGTTTTCTTATCGATATATTTTACTTCGATGGGGAACATGGAAAGAAGCAACGTGATTTCTGAGAATTCACTCAGAAGAACCAAAGAGGAAATTGTCGCAAATCATGTCATTAACACAAAAGCCACAGCCTGCAAGCATGATGGTAAGATCAGAAGCATCGAAGAAGCCGTGGAAAACATTAAAACAACAAACGCCATTCTTTCTACGGCAGCTGCTCCCACGAAACCTGCAAAAGAACTCTGTCCTCGTTACGACCAGTTTGGCTTTGCCTTAGGTTTGTCCAGAGTCAGTTTGTTTGTCTTATCAATTGTTTACAATGATTGATCGTTTATCAAATACACTGCACGTTCGAGATCAGCATCAGCACCAAAGTCTCTTGGGGCAGTTTACCCAGAAAGAGGTGGCTTTTGAGTCACGATTTTTCCAAGCATTGAATAGCTATAAAGTAAAAAGAAAATGAGTTTTTCCCTGTTCTTCCATTTCAGAAGTGCACTGTATTTACATGGATTCCATGTGTGCCACTACTGTTTAGAATATAGCTGCACTGTACAGTATCAAAACACTGTGAAGAAAGGGGAGAAGTCAAAGCTGTTAATTGTTCTGTACTTTGTTGTGTCAGTGTTTCGAATTCGAATGCAAAGAAAAACAGACGATGGACGCAATGCATTTTGGTCAAATGCCCCCAGACAATATCGTTTCCGTGCATAATCGTCACGTTGCAACCTCATATTCTTTCATGGTGCACGAAATCCCAAAGAAGACCACAAACTTTGCATTGCATGTGTTTGTGTAGCAAATCAACTTGAAATCCAAAATATCAAGGAAATAGATTTGTAGCATCTCATAATTCCATCATAATAGCAACACAAAATATCAAACTAGGACTTCAGTTCAAAGGATTCAAACTGTTTTTGAGTCCAGAATCTACACGTATTTTTTATAAGAATCTGCTATAAGAGACTCAACTCTCAGATCGCCAGACTTTAAGAAACTCCAGTACTAGGAAAATATAACTTAAGAAACTATTTATTTCAATAAAGGAAATCCCTAGCATATTTTAGTCATTTCCACTTCTTTCCCCTATCATATTACTTAGAAGGTACTTGAATGGCCTAAACATTGCCAAGGCTTCAAAAAACTTTGTTTTGGAATGTTCAGGAGGGAACTGGCAGTGAACACAGAGAATGTTATGGAGCCTTTAAGAAACTCGTAAGAAACTCTGATTACTGAGTGTAGAGATTCGACGCTCTAACTCGCTGATTCAGGTTTAATCCTATTCTAAACGACAGAGTTTACTCAAAGAGAACAGCAATCTTCACGTTTTCTGCATCATTCAAACGGCACTCTTAACGTTCAACGTGTAATTCGCAATCTTTGAAATCTAAAGGTTCTAACTCATACAATAACTTTTATATCAACAAACAAGGAACTTCAGTTTTAACTAACCAATCAGGATTAAGAATAACAACTAGTCAGCCCAATCAAAATCAAGGTGACCAAGCCATTAAGTATGCTAGGAATAATAGTTTGACGTTCTGTTAAGTTGTTAACTAGCAATAACCTGAGTCAGTTTCCTTGTCTCTACTTGATACTGAGGTTCTTATGCACTCAAGCTGTTCTCAACAATACAAAAGTAAAATTCCTTGACTCACAAAAATGTCCGCTTGTCCTGTAAAATAAATGAATGAGCCTTCTTGCTATACTAAGCAAGTTTCTAAATACAAAATACACATGAACATAATAAGCGAGTGTGAGGTTTCCCAACATACCCCCCTCCTTGACCCAGGTTATGGGTCAAGCATGAGTTTGGACTTCCAGCGCGCATCCTTAGCTGCTGCACGGCCCATGTGGCTCCTTGTCCCACAATCATTCTCCAAACCTATTTTCTCTCCATCAATTTTTGACTCCACTCTCTCTTTTGTTATGCATTCTTCATTTCCATCTGTTTTCAAATGGTCTCTAGCTGAAATTTCTAAAGGGAAAAGCTTCTGTAAAGGTCTAATAAGAGTTTCTGGCTTACCCTTACCAGCCTTGCGCACAACTGCACCTCTTATCTCACCATCTTTCCCATTGATCAGGTTTTCAACAACAGCTGTTTTCCATTGTCCTCGTTTGGTGCTGTCTTCTTGTAACAAAACAAGATCTCCAATCTCGATTGGTACTGCTTTCCTGCATTGCATCTTATGAAATTCCCTCAAGTCTGTCAGGTATTCCTTTCTCCACCTATTCCAGAAATGAGAGAGTTTCTTAGTGAGGTATAGAAATCTCCTTGAGAGGTTATCAACATCATCATTAGCATCAATTTCTGGATTTATGCCCTCAGACAAATGTGACAATCTATGACCATAAAGCAAATGAGAAGGTGTTAAAACTTCACCAAGCTCATCATACAAATAGGTGAGTGGTCTGGAATTCAAGGTACTTTCAACTTCAGTGAAAACTGTAGTGAGTTCGTCTCTTGTCAGCCTGGCATTGCCAAGTACCTTCCTTAAACAGCGCTTGACACACCCAACCATCCGTTCCCAGTACCCGCCCCACCACGGAGAAAGGGGCAAATTGAACTTCCATAAAATTCTGCGGTGATCTAAAAACTCAAGAAAAGTATGGTCAGTGGCTAACTTATCCAACAATTTGTCTGCTGCTTTGAATGTCTTGGCATTATCAGAGTTGATAAGCCTTGGTGTTCCTCTCCTAGAACAAAATCTTCTCAAACAATTAACAAAGGAGATTGTATTCAAATCTTCTACCAGTTCCAGATGTATTGCCCTGGTAACACAACAGGTAAACAAGGCAACATATACCTTCTTCATCTCACCTGGGCCATTCTTCACAAATAAAGGTCCAGCAAAGTCTACTCCAGTGTTACTGAAAGGCAAAGTTTCATTAACTCTAAAATTTGGCAACTCTGCTTCTGGGGGTGATTTATAGGCCTTACCTTCAAGTCTCCTGCATATGTGACATTTGCCTATCACTCTCTTTACCTGTTGTCTACCTTGTGGCACCCAAAATCTTGCTCTAAGCTCTGCAAGAGTTGACCTAAGCTTGTTGTGGAGGACTCTCTTATGGCAATCATTGATGACTAGGTCTGTAAAAGGGTGGCTCTTGGGAAGAAGTATAGGATACTTACTCCTGAAATCCAGATCTGAATTTCCTAGTCTTCCCCTGCATACCATCATTCCATCCTCATTCACAACTCCTAGCTGAACCGATATTTTCTCAAAATCTTCTCTCTTTTTTAATGACTGCTGCACATCTTCAATCCACAATCTCTCAGCTATTTCGATTTCTTCTACACTCAGCCTTCTCACATTCCTTTGCATACCATCTCTCTTTTTCTTCAAATTGCTCACAAATCTCATGACATAAGCAGTAACTCTGAGTAACCTTGCAAGGCTCCCATGTCTTTCCAAGTTCACAACATTGCTCACTTTTTTCTCCTCATTTTTTGTGATTAACATTACTTGGGCACTCTTCCTTTTCTCGCAGCTTACATCAGGGGAATCTTCTAGGGGCAACCAATTTGGCCAGCTTTCCTTACCTTTTTGCAACCAATTTGGACCTTCCCACCATAACTTACTGTCTTTGAGATGACTAGCAGGCACACCCCTAGAACCTAAGTCAGCTGGGTTTTCTATACCTGACACGTGGCCCCAGTCTTCCTTCCTTGTGAGACGCAAGATCTCATTGACACGATGCTGGACAAACTGCTTCCACTCACCATTGTTGTAAATCCAAAATAGAGCAGTCTTACTGTCCAGCCAATACTTGACTTCATCAACCTTGAAGTTTGGGCCTAATGCTTCTAAAATGGTGCTCATTAAAGTGGCAAGCACCCTGGCTGACATCAGTTCTAGGCGGGGAATGGTCAGTTGTTTTAAAGGAGCAACTCTAGTTTTAGCACTCAAAAGCCTGGTATAGGTTCCTTCAGTGGTTTTGCAAACTAAAAACACCATAGCGCAGTAAGCCTTCTTACTGGCATCTGCAAAACCGTGTAGTTGGCAACTCAAGACCTTACCTTTGCACTCTGCGAAGACACACCTGGTGACAGAAATTGTGTTAGTACATTTCAAATCCTTAAGCCAAGTTTCCCATCTAACATGTTTGTCCTCAGGTAGAGGATCATCCCACCCCAATTTCTCCAAACACAACTCCTGAAAAAGAATCTTAGCTAAAACAGCTACAGGGCTAACAAGTCCATGGGGGTCAAACAGGGAGGCAAGGGTGCTTAAAATCCCTCTTTTGGTGGGTTGGGAGGTTTTACCAATTTCTTTACTTACCTGGCCAAGATCAAACTCAAGGGTATCTCTCTTATTGTCCCAGGGTATTCCTAATACCTTACCTTTTCCATCTGCAGTACTTGGTGCACCTAAAGTTTCCTGAGCATATGATGGGTCCCCTGTTGTTTTTGGCTCTTTTTTCTCACTCTCTCTCTGGGCTATCTCTTTTGCTAGCTCTCCATCATTCGTCTTCCATTTCCTTAGGGTGAATCCCCCTTCCTTCATTCTTCTCTTGGCCTTCTCATAAAGGGTCAGGGCCTCTTGGGGGTCTGCGCAAGCAGTCACAAGGTCATCTACGAAGAATCCCCCTATCAAAGTGTTGACAAATTCAGGGTCCTCCTGTTCATACCTTCTGATGTGGTGTCTAAGTACACAATTGAGCAGAAATGGGCTGGCATTACAGCCAAAAAGGACACGCAGGAACCTATACACAATAACCTCAGGGTCCTTAGCATGGATGTCCTTTAGCCATAAAAATCTCAAACAGTCTCGGTCCTGCGGATGGATCTCAATATTCAAGAACGCCTTCTCTATGTCTCCTACAAGTGCAACTGGATTCATTCTAAACCTGAGGAGAACATCAAAAATAAGTGGGGTGAGAGAAGGGCCTACATGTAAACACTCGTTGAGTGACACACCAGATTTACGATCTTTGCAAGAGGCGTCATATGCAATTCTTACCTTGGTGGTTTCTGCATTCTCTCTAATGACGGCTCTGTGGGGTAGATAGTGTATCTTACTCGCAGGTTCAAGTTCTGATACCTGCTCAATTATTCCTTCTGAAACCTGCTGGGAAATAATGTCATTATACTTATCAAAAATATCTGGGGTCTGCTCCAATTTCTTCACCTGGCTCTTCAACCTAAGTAAGCAAACATTGTAATTGGAGGGCAACGGTTTGTGACCAAGTTTCCAGGGAAGTCCAACAGAATATCTGCTCCCTGTGAAAGCAATATCATCAAGAACACTCTCATGTACCTTATCTTCTTCTCGTATACCTATGCTGTCCAAATCCCATAATTTTTGCAAGTTAGAATCTATCTCCTGCTTCTCAACTTTGTTCAGAGAAGACATTGGATCAACACAAACATTCACATGACAATCATAAGAAGAAGGAATTTTCTCACCTTGAAGAGGTCCAGACAATACCCAGCCCAGGCTGGTTTTTACTGCAACAGGTTCTTGTGGCCCCCCTCGTATTGTTTCCTCCTCTTGGAAGGACCACAACCAGTCAGAACCGATAAGACAATCAATCTCCAAAAAATCATCATTCCTGCAAACATCAGAAAACCAAACACTGGTTAAGTGCAAGAAGGTTTCCTTTACTACTTCCACATGAATGTTTGGAATAGAAGCAATATCATTGACTACAAATGCCTCCATTTTGACATGTTTACTTCCGTTCAAGGGGCCTAAGGAAAAATTGACAACATCCCTATCTGCACTTTCCTCTTCACTGCTCCCAAATGCTTTGATTCCCAACCTTTCTCTTCTCACAGGCCTCAAATCAAGTTTGCTAACAGCCTTGGCAGTGATGAAAGATCTGTGGCTGCCTGAGTCAAACAAAACTCTCATTCTACTCCCTTTTTTGCCATTCACCACTGCTAAGGCTGTTTGCAGGGCCACTTTCCCTTCTGAGCCAGTTGTCCCTGTCCATGCTGTGGCATTCGGGTCAAGGGTGGGTGCACTATGCTTAGGCTGCGTTTCCTTAGGGGGGTAAAGGCTAGGGCAAATAGAGCAATGGTGGTTCCCCTTACTGCAGATCTTACACTCTACTTTTGACCTACATTTGAAGAACCTATGGCCTGTTTTTAAACAACAAAAACATCTAGCAAACTTAGTCAAAACATTCTTACGTTCACCAGGGTCCTTCACCTTTTCACAGCTCTCTGATAGGTGGTTTTCCAGGCAATAAACGCATTTCCTTGGACTGTCTTTTCCTGCAAACAATGCTGAGGCGGTTGCTGCTTGCTGATGCTGCTTAGGCCGGTTTGGTTCGTAATCAGATTTCTTCCATCCTCCCTTCTCGAGCTGCAGCATCGGAAAATGTCCCTCCAAGACGTCTAACTCCTTCTTCAGTGCTGCTATTAGGTCGTCGAGGTTCCACTCCATGTGGTTCGCACCAAATCTGATCATGTTGTTGCGGACAGAACTAGGAATCTTCGACATCAAGGCTGGCACGACGACGCTGGAGTACGTTTCCTTGTCAACCCCTTGAGCCTCCAGTGCACGAAAGCGTGTCTCGATCTGATCATGAAAATTACGCAATCCTTGAACATTCTTTTCGTTGTACACCGGGGGCAGCAAGGCAAGATCATTCAGGTGCACTCTTTTTATGACACTTGGCTTAGCAAATCGATCTTTGAGCATTTCGATGGCAGAGTCGTAATCAGCATCAGTCAGGGGAAATCCCGCGACCACGCTTCTTGCTGGCTCCTCCAAATAACTCCGCAGATATTTGAATTTATCCACTTTCGCCAGTTGTTCGTCGTCATGTACTGCACTCCGAAACCCGTCCCAAAATTCTGGCCACTCTGCGATTTTGCCGGAGAATTTTCGCAATTCCAATTTTGGTAACTTCACCTTTCTGCCACAAATCTGAGCCGAAATATTCGATGAGGCTACAGAATTCAAACTCTCTCTTGAGGCACTCCTTGATAACTGCTGTGATCCTTGCAAAATTTGTCCCTGTTGAGATCCAGAAACGACAGAACCAGCACTTCGCACGTCTTCTTTCAGTGCATCTTCGAGTAGAATTAGACCGTATGTGATTCTTTCCTTAATTTCGCTTGCTTCGTCTGCTTCTTTGTCGCAGTCATCTTCGCTCAAAAGTTCTATCATCAGATCAAAAATCTGTTCATCCAATTCTTTTAAACATTCCGCCTTTTCCTTTAAATCGGTTTGGATTTGTCGTAGTCGAAGTTCGTTGACATTTTCCTCCTTCAAGGCATCATCGAGTTTGTTCAAAAGTTTCGTCGTAGTTCCACGATGAGATTTTCGTTTTTTCTTTGCTTTGTCTAAGTTCTCCATGGTTTTTCAACTCTGCTAACACTCAAACCTTCGGACGGTGGACCATAATGTAGAGATTCGACGCTCTAACTCGCTGATTCAGGTTTAATCCTATTCTAAACGACAGAGTTTACTCAAAGAGAACAGCAATCTTCACGTTTTCTGCATCATTCAAACGGCACTCTTAACGTTCAACGTGTAATTCGCAATCTTTGAAATATAAAGGTTCTAACTCATACAATAACTTTTATATCAACAAACAAGGAACTTCAGTTTTAACTAACCAATCAGGATTAAGAATAACAACTAGTCAGCCCAATCAAAATCAAGGTGACCAAGCCATTAAGTATGCTAGGAATAATAGTTTGACGTTCTGTTAAGTTGTTAACTAGCAATAACCTGAGTCAGTTTCCTTGTCTCTACTTGATACTGAGGTTCTTATGCACTCAAGCTGTTCTCAACAATACAAAAGTAAAATTCCTTGACTCACAAAAATGTCCGCTTGTCCTGTAAAATAAATGAATGAGCCTTCTTGCTATACTAAGCAAGTTTCTAAATACAAAATACACATGAACATAATAAGCGAGTGTGAGGTTTCCCAACACTGAGAATCTGATAAAGAAACTTTCAGTATTGGCACAAATTCTTTTTTCCATATAAAAAATAGTTAGTCAGTGGGTCACTGAGTGCTATGTTTTGAGCATGCAAAGCACCATATGGAAAACGGTAGATACAGGGAAAGATCGATGCTGCCTTGCAACAGTAGGGAACCCCCTGCTCTATTCCCGCCCTGGTAGTCACGCGACTCAGTAAGTCAAGTATGCTTGCCTCCCCCATCTGAAGAAATTCATTTGCGAATTCAATGCCTTTTGGTGACCACAACTGAAATTATTCCACAGCATTCCACAAAACAATAGACAAATAAAGACGCATGTTTTAAATGCCCTGTAACTACAGCAAGAAAAAAACAAACTGCAGGGAACAAATTACATATACAGTGTGTTTCAGAAAAGATGCAACCCACTTTCATTCAAATTCTTCAGGACATAGTAAGATTTGAATCAATTTGAGGCATAGGATCCGAAAGTTCAATCTATCATCTTTCCAACTATATCCAGGCTGGGTGGATTAACTGAATTTTACTTGCTTAAAGGCAGTCTGTCCCCTTCGAAGAATGAAAATAAACTCGATAAGGATCTCTATTGTACACTTCACAAGTTTGTGCTAATTCGCTTTATCCAAAGAAATCAAGGTCACAGAGACTCAGTGATGCATGAATTTAGCTCCAACGTAAATAGGGTAAATAAAGCCGTTGCTAAGGTCAGAACAATAGGGGACAGACTGCCTTTAATTGACGTTTTTGTAAGTATGGCATTTTAGATGCCGGAAAGTGACAGGGGAATTTATACAGACGATTATCCACCTTTGGAAGAGCTTATTTCATCATTATCCATAAATGCATCTCTTGAGGATGAAACTATCTTTGTCCCACATCATCTCAAGTAATAAGGCAATAACTCTGGATTTACAACTCCGATTTGAAAATTTTTGTTTGTGTAATCACAGGTAGAGGGGAAAAATTAGTAAAAACGACAAGTAATACCTCTCTTTTTACTTGAATAGCCTGTGTCCCAGGAACACCTAGGAACACAGGCTATACTTGAAGTGTTCGCCAAATTCGCCAAAATTTGTCTAGATATAAGCCCAACGTGTTTGTGATAGGCCTGCACACGGTGAGTGGAAACCGGAATTATGTGTATCACAAACATCGTCGGCGTTTGGCTAATCTAGACAAAGTTGGCGAATTTGGCAAACAGTAAAGTAAAGAAGGAGGTAATTGTTATTTTTACTCATTCCTCCCCACTACACGTTTTTTTTTTATATAAGAAACTGGTTTATAAGAAACTAGTACTAAGATGGTCAAAATTTTAAGAAACTCTAGTACTATGTCTGAGAAGTACTAAGAAACTTTTCAATGTTTAAGCATGGATATCATAGCAAACAGATCAATGAACCTTTATTCTTGAGCAATGTTATCGAACTATTTCTGTTTTCAACATAACAGAACACTGTACACTGTTTAAAGAAACATATCTACCGCAATGGTAGCGACCGCATTGATAATTCTGCATTCAAAAAATAAGAAACTAATTAAGAAACTTTTAGTACTAAAATGGACAAAATTTCATGTGAAATTAAGAAACTTTTAGTACTATGGCCTGATCCAAGCTTCTTATTTAAAAAACTTGTACCTATGGTTTAATAGTATCGTCTCTCTTCCCCTCTCTTCCCAATGATGAAATCAAAAATTGGTGTTCTATCTTTTGATGTTTTTCAAAAGACAGATACAACCTTTTGTGTTCTATGATATAATGTTTTTCAGAGTTTCTTATGGAGCATGGAATCAATTCGATAATTAAGAGAGAATTCAGGTTATTTTGTTCGCAGAGTCCATGTTTTCGAGCTTGAGAATAAAACAGAACAACGCAGACTTGGAAAACACGAAAGTTTGCTCCAAGGAAGCAACTAAAGCTCCGGTCAAATGATCCAACATTTCACCCAACATCATGTTGGGTGAAATGTTGGATCGTTTGACCACTTTGTTGGGTCACCCAACATCGTGACATTCGATTTTTGGTGAAATTTGACAGAGATCAAAAATGTTGGGTGAGGACGCCCAACATTTCCATTGTTTTCAGATGTTTGGTCAATTGTTGGGTCGTTTGACCACCTCATCCAACATTGTTGGCTACGTGCATGCGTAGTAGCCTACGTTTAGAGGGCACCAACCGCCAAAGTCGTCACTTTATGTAAAAAAACTTTCAGTTGCAACCAAGTTTCTTTCAAATTAAGGCAAAGAAGATGACGAAAAAGAGAAGCCTTTGATTTTGCAGAAGTAAAATCCAACTTCAATGAAGAACTACAACCACTAGGAACAGCACGGTTCTGGTTGGGTCAGATGTTGGGTGAAATGTTGGATCGTTTGACCACTGATGTTGGGGCAGCTGAAAATGTTGGGTTGAATGTTGGGTGAAATGTTGGGTGAGATGTTGGATCGTTTGACCGGAGCTTAACACAAACACATGGGGCATTTCATTGATTCACAAAAATCTCGTACACCTTTGGCAAAATCCTTTTGCTTTCACAAGAAAAATCCATCAAAGTACCGAAAATCCCTTGTCCGGAAAAATCTTGACGCTCTTTCGGATTAGTGAAAAACCCACGAAATTCCCCTCGAACAAACAGAACATCGTCATAGCAAAGGTACACAAGGTTTTTAGGATACCATGACAATTGCATCCTGTAAGGTATTCATATCGATTATGAATAATAGATTGATGTTAGTCATTGATTCTAAATTGATTTGATAACAGTACTATAGTTTGTCGTCATCAAAATCTGAGTCAAGCAACACCAGTAAAAACCGGACCGTGGGACCCTAGGACCTTGGGATCCGTAAGTACCATAGTCACATAAGATCCTTTACACCAGATGGTTATCAACCACAAGATAGAGATCGTGTCGTTTTATTTCATTGTTCAAACAGAAATGCAAATTTTGTTTCCTATGGTGTCTTATAATGAATTGGTTTGCAAGACAAGGAAATAGCATCAGCTGTTAAGCGGATTTCAGACCAGAGAAAACAACTTTGGCTGATTCATAGAATAATTATTGGTGGGAAAATAAGTAACTAAGTGTTGTTGTCTTCAAGCAGTTGGATTATATAAGCTCGTTTGTATTTATGGAAAACAGTGAAAACGATATTTTCGCCATTTCTCTGGTGCTGTCCTAAATATCTGTTAAAACAAGATTCTGTCTTCCAATCCTCCATTGCATTTCTGAGTTTTATGCTCATCTCTACAGTTACATATAAAAGACTTCTCATTTCTCTCAAAGCATCCTCCAAAAGTTGAAAACACCAGCATGGAAAATGAGGGCAATCAGAAACAGGTGGCAAAAGTGGCATCATTTTACCTTGAATATTCACTTTTTCATTCAGAATTAGTGCGGACAAAGGAAGGAGACATTTAATGCTCACTTTGTGAGGCATGAAGTCACAAAGTGAGAAAGAAAATGATTAATCTAAAAACTCTTGATGAATATCAAATGATAATGAAAAACAGTAGCAATGACAGTGATAATATTTGGACAGATTGGCATTTTATTTCTTTTCGGGGTGATAGCCGTCTGGTGTTAAGGGCCCTATCTGACATTGGTATTATAGGGTCCTAGGGTCCCATGGTCCGGTTTCCACTGTATGCCCTGAGTCAGAGGCAATTAATCACTTGCAACAAAACAATTTAATTCACGATATTGATTTGCTAATCCTGTGGCATGTTCTTTTGACATGAACAGTAGTTTTTACATTGGCAATCCCCATGATACAGAAATGTTAGCGTTCTGTGGGTGACAGCCCCTTGGTACAGCCATACTGCCTTTGGCCGCAAAACATAACGTGCAACCTGCATTTCGATCCCCCCCAAAAACCAAGTTGACCATCCTCGTATGGGATGAACCAGTGAAATCTGTTCTAGCCAAGGTCTCTCGCTCATTAGGTTTTTTGAAATACGCGAAGAAATTTTTGCCAAAACATGTTATTTGCAAATTATGTAGAAGTGTTATAGAGCTACATTTTCAATAATGCTGTTTTGTATGGGGAACTGTGCTGAGTTGATACCATTCACCTAGCAAGCATTTCCGAAAACTCTATTTTTGACCGGCTTCCCCCATAGGGTCCGGTCAATATGGGTCCTGGTCCTGTGATCCTAGGGTCCTAGCCGTGGTAGATGTGGGTCTGGTTAATAGATCACGCCTCGTTAGTTGGTGTCCTTCCAAAGGACTCGATTTATTGCATGGCAGTTCTGATCAAGTGAACAAAGGCTATTTTATTGACATAATACCAGCATGGCAAGCAATATCCTTTTCCCACGTCAAATAAACCGTTATATGAATGAATACATTCTTTGCCAACATTGTGGCAGCCATGGAGACCGAAAAAAATATTTCCTATCTCTATGGTGGCAGCATCCTTTTACTCCTCGGTGCCCAACACCAGATCTATCTACCTAGCACTAAAAATTAACCAATCTTCAGTCAGGGCCGAAGCCAATGGGGGGCCGGGGGCGGAGCGCCCCCCAGGAGTCCATTTGTCGGAAAATATTGCTCTCTTGTCGGAATTTTTTTAGCCTGCGCGCAGCCTCAACTCCTCCTCACAGGAAAAGTACTTTCCTTCGAGGAAGAGTTGAGGCTGCACGCAGGCTAGATTTTTTGCGATTTGAATGACCACTTTTGGAGGATTTTGGCAAGAAATAATGCATAAAAACATGCATTTATTAGTGCTAAAACATAAATTCAAACAGAAATTATTGCATTTATGGAAACTTTTTGATTGATATTCACTATCTGCGTTGATTTCAAGGTTGGATTGCGAAATGTGGCCAAATCTTAGTTACTGAGGAGTTAGATTGGTCATATAATGCATCAATTTAAAGTATGTTCCTGCAATCGTTGTTGCTGTTGTTGGTGGTGGTTTTATCGTCGGAAAATTTTGGCTTTTCGCCCCCCCTAGGCAGCCGTTGCTGGTATCGGCCCTGTCTTCAGTGGCAGAAATTCAGCGTTTTGAGTGGAAGTCAATTTTCTGAAGTCTGAGGCAATGCTTTTACTCCCGGTGGGTGCAATGTTAATGAAACTATGACACCACGCTCATCCATGATCTCGCTGAGAAAGTCGAGAAAGGGGTATAATGGAACCAAACTCGTAGAACCTTATGAGCGCGACATCCTAGAACGTAATGAGTCTTATCTGGTCTTGGAACCATTTGATGCCCGAAAGTTTATCGGAATCTGCTGTTGTCCAATAAAGAGATATCAGTGAGATGGATGGTAATAAAGTAACAATCCCAAACCTATCTCTTAGGGCCAGTATTTTTACTGTGCAAATCTCTTCCGAGTTCAGTGATACTCTTAAAATGGGGATTACCTTCAAAAGTTTTCCTTGATAAGGGATCATTTCGCCAACCAGAAAGTCGAAGAACAGGATAATATTCTATGAGATAGTAGTATGGACCGAGCGTCGTGTACTTTCTACTACTTAATTGCACCCACCGGGTTTTTACTTTGAGGTGATTTTCTGGCAAACCTGGCAAAAAGCATTATAATGCCCTCTACGCTTGCGATTCCACCTTTGCCGTGACTTTGAATTATGGAAAGTTTCGTAACAATTTCTTGCAAGTTAGCATCGCCAGGAAAAACTCTTTGGTAGGCATCATATAGTTTGCCTCAGAAGACTTCTTTTAATCAGAATTTTTGATCGCTTGTTGGCCAATATCAGACTTGAGAACTTGACACGTGAAAAATTGTGGTGAAAAGGAACCCCTACTTTCTGTCTCAGAAGACTTCTCAGAATCTAATTTTACCTGACATCGAAATGAAAACTTTGAAATATTCCTGATAGTTTGTCTTAACGTTGCATCCCAAGGAAAATTTTTGAGAGCACCAACCTTCCCATTGGCTTAGAATGACTCTCCATGTCGCGTTCCACATCTTTCGGAAATATTGCTACCTTACTTGACCTATACCAAGCCACAGTGACCAAACCACTTTCTTTCTCCGTCGTTTCATGGAATGAAATATGAGTGAACAAAATCTTTTAAAAACGTTTTGAGCTTGTCGATGCTTTTCTCTTATAAATGGTCTTCTAATTGTTGACTTGGACTCCATTTTCATTACAGTCTCCTCCATCCCACAAAGTTTTTGACTTTTAAGAAAAATGTCCGAGTCTCGTAGAATTGGTTGGGAGGGGGAGGGGCAGTGGGCCAACCCGCCTTAATTTCCGCTACTGCCAATCGTATAGTGTGCTCATTGGTCGTATTTCTAAATCGTAGCAGAGAGTGTGCTCCACTCGACGATTGTACCAGAAGCCCTGCCGTTTAATGGAATATATAAAGAGAAGGATGTATTCCTCATCCTAATCAGAAATCCTTCATGGGGGCCAGGGCAGGAACCAAAATCATGTTATCAAAAACAGTGCAGTATGCACTCTTGATTCGAATTACCCTGGGTACAAGAGCCAAAAAATAAAACTAAAAAAATGTGTCGGATGAAAAGCGCTTACAAAAGACCTATAATGCATTCCGAGGGACATTTCAGCCCAACAAAATGTTGTACTTTGGCAAAAATCCATTCGTTTCAAGAAAAAATCTATCAGAATGCATAAAATTTTCTTTGAAATGGTGATCTAAAACAGAAGCACTCTTTTCTGTCGTTTCCTTTTCTCGCAATTGCTTACTTTCTGAATCGTATTTTCAAGCTAGACTTGCCGTAAGCCTCGGCCGTTCGCTCGCTCCTCCGCAGGCAACCTTTTTAAAATCACGCGCCAACTGAGACAGAATTTTTCTGCATGAATGACGCGACCGGCTGTCGCATGTGTCGCTACGACAATGGTTCATGGTGCTTCCTTCGTTGGAAATGTTTTGTGTCGGGATGAGGCCAGGGATCATTGAAGAGCCGGCCTGTTTCCCAGACTTTGGAACACAGGCCATGAAGAACCAGGGTTCACTGTTGACCAATTGCATTGTTCTAAATCAGTAAGTGATAGAGCAAAGTTTATTTTGTAACATGGCCGGTGCAAAACGTAACGGGGCAAATACTTTTATTAAGCTTATCATAGGTGGGTCAACACCTTTTTGAAGCAAGTATCAAGGAGGCAGTAGCTTTTTATGAGCTCAAGATGAAATTTGAAATGTAAAATGTCCCGTTTTGGGGGGCAAAGTCGCGAATCATGGAAGCAGAGAAATGCTTGGAAGGATATATATTTTAGGTCACGCAAAATTTCTTTTTCAGTTACTTTCATCAGTCATATCTCTTAATCTTCCAAGTAAATTTTTCATTGAAAAACATTAGGAAGTACAAGAATTGATTTTATTATTATGGTATTTGGCTACTTCATCGATGATACGTACTGTAAAACGTCTGTTGTTCATGAATACGGTGCAGATACATTTTTAAGGACTTAAAGGAAAGGGTGACGGGGCGGTTAGTTTTCCTACAATAATTTCATACGGGGCGAGCAGATTTTTTTCCAAAAAGTTTTCTCCACCGGCCATGTCGTATAATAATGATAAGTTTTTCACTATCCCTTTATATGAGTAATTATTATCCACTCGTTCCAGACCCCTGACCAGGACCCATATGAGATAGACCCAGGCCCCACGAAAATCCTCTGACCTTGCTGCCACGACGATCGTCAGACAAAAAGCAACGAAATCCACGAAGATAAGTATAATCTTTTCATTTATCTTAGAGAACACCAAAGATTTTACGATTACAACTTGTAAGAGATTTCCCTTCCTTAATATGGCGGAAAATCAGATTTTGGAAGCCGGACGTGACTCCCGCACCGAAAACAATGCGGGCCTAGATGCGTCGCTCACGAGCACGCAAGGAAATGAGCCTACAATTGTGGCTCTTGAGGATTTGAAAAAATCCATTGCAGAACAAGTGTTGGCAGCTATAAGTGCACAACTACCTGCAAGAACCAGCCTAGCTGGTCGCAAGAGACCTCTCTCAGTTGAGGATGAGGCAGATAATGATGAATACGACACACTGTCTGTACATGCAGATGCATATGGGCCATTAGGCCATAGAGATCACTCCGAATCAGATGTTGATTCAATAACTGGCAATTTGCCAGAGGAAGCTTCCTCTGTGGCCAGGGGCACAAAGCAGAGTGCCACTAAAACTGACAATATGTCAGATTTGTTCCCGGCAAAATCTGAAAAATCAAAAAGTAGCAAGAGCCAGGCAAAGGTTTTAGACGTTGCAGAAGATCTCCTTTGCCAAGTGGATGATGAAATTTCTGATACAACACTTGGTGACAAAATTCTTGATAACTTAGCTGATAGGATTTGTAAACATTTCGTGATTGACCCAACAAAAGTCTCAAGTGACCTCTTAGGCCGCCTAAAATTGCCCAAAAACTGTTCTGGAATTGTTGTCCCAATGATGAACCAAACAATTTTAGACATGAAAGACTTTGAATCCATACGGCATGTGGAGCGCAAATTGTACAATACGCAGTTGAATGTACAAAGAGCCACTGCAGCTATTGCTAAGATAGCAAATATGGCACTTGAGGCTGACCAAAATAGCAAAATGATTGATTCTAAGGCACTCCTTAGAGCAGCCTTGGATGGCGTAACTGTCTTGGGGCAAGCGCAAGCAAGCCTTACCAATTCTAGAAAGAATAATGTTAAGCAAATTCTTTCAGATGATGTGAAGGACATCTGCAACCCCAAGAGGAAGGCATCACAATATCTATTTGGAGATGACCTTCCAAAATCTATAAAAGAGGCACGTGACATCTATAGGATGTCCAACAACATTGGAAACAAGAAACCCCAATCTAAGCACCCATCCACTAGAGGCAGTCACACTGCAACGAGGCCAAGCAGCGGGGTCCCAAAGAATGGACAGGGTCCTTTTTTAGGCAGAGGCCGGGGTGCAAACCGGAGCAAGCGGAACCTTTCATACAGGAAGTAAACATGAGCCAATTACAGGTGAATACTCCTACATTTATTTTGTATTTAACTGACAAGGTAAAGAGTTTCAAAGCAGGTTGCATAGCAGACAAAATTATGGTCTGGTCATCATTGACCACTGATACTGAAATACTATCTACTGTATCAGGACTATCACTAGAATTTGAGAGTAGACCAGAGCAGCAATTGTATGCAAGTAAACAAAATTTCACTTCTGAAGAATCAAAATTCATAGATACTGAAATTAATAGTTTACTCCAGAAAAAGGTCATAAAAGAATCATTCCATGAGCCTGGAGAGTTCATCTCACCTATATTTCTACGGCCAAAAAATGATGGATCTTTCAGACTCATACTAAACTTGAAAAAACTTAACAAGTTTATGCCTAAAATACATTTTAAAATGGACACAATACACACAGTCAAAGAGCTCATACATGAAAGCAGCTACATGACAAAAATAGATTTAAAGGATGCATACTACTCCATACCCATCAACGACAAGGACAAAAAATATCTAAAATTCATGCACAAGGATAAACTGTTTCACTTTACATGTCTGGCAAATGGCGTCTCTTGTGGTCCAAGGAAGTTTACCAAACTTCTAAAGCCTGCTCTCACTTCATTGAGAAAGCTTGGTATTAACATTGTTGCGTATATTGATGATCTTATCATCATTGATGACAGTTACCAAAAATGTGTTAAGGCAACACAGATTTGTGTTTCACTGTTTGATTCTCTGGGGTTTGTAATACACCCAGAAAAATCAAATTTTACACCAGCAACAGTAATTGAATACTTGGGTTTTAGCATAGATGCAATGAATCAAACCATACAGTTGACAGATTCTAAGAAAAGCAAGACAAAGGATCTTTGTCAGCATGTCTTGTCTGCCAAAATGCTTTCAATAAGACAGGTTGCCAAATTACTGGGAACATTAACAAGTGCGTTCCCAGGTGTCAAATTTGGACCCCTGCATTATAGATCTTTAGAAAGATGTAAAATTGCAGCCCTTAAAAAAGCTAAAGGGAATTTTGATGCAAACATGTCTCTCAGCCAACTAGCAGTACAGGACATTCAGTGGTGGATCAATAATATTGAATCTTCTATGAATGTACTGTCATTAGGGAATGCATCAATTATTTTAACTACTGATGCATCCAAAATTGGCTGGGGGGCTGTTACATCTAACTCATCTGCATCAGGGCAGTGGAAAACTGAGGAAAGCAAACAGCATATAAACTGTTTAGAACTCACTGCAGTCCTTTTTGGGCTGAAATCATTGTTGAACAATGTCAAGAGAGTGCATATAAAGATATTGTCAGATAATACAACTACTGTAGCCTGTATAAATAAAATGGGTACTACCCACTCAGAGTCTTGCAATAGACTGGCATGTGAAATATGGGACTGGGCTATTTCCCATGAGAGTTGGCTGACATCTAGCCACATTCCAGGTAAACAAAACACAGAGGCGGATAAACAATCACGCAAAAGTGTTTCTTGCACTGAATGGAAACTCACATCTTCCATTTTCCAAACTATAATTAGAAAATTCCAATTTGTACCAGATATTGATTTGTTTGCCTCCAGAATAAACTGTCAGTTGGACAGGTTTGTGTCTTACACCCCTGACCCTAATGCTTTTGCAGTCAATGCATTCACCTTAGACTGGAGTAATTTTGCAATTTATGCTTTCCCCCCTTTCGCCTGTGTGGGGAAAATGGTGAGGAAGATAATACAGGACAAGGCTAAGGGCATTATTATTGTCCCAAACTGGCCAAGCCAATCCTGGTTCTCCATGCTGCAAAAATTAAAATTGAAGAACCTTTCTCTATTTTTCCTAGCAAGCACCAGTTATATCTGCCATCCCAACCACAGGAACTGCATCCTCTACACAAAAAGCTGGAGTTACTAGCACTTTATGTCAGTGGAATACTTTACAGGCAATGAACCTATCTGCGACTGCTGAAAACATTATTTTGGCATCATGGAGCAATGGAACAAAAAAGCAATATGGAACTTATGCAAGAAAATGGTTGAAGTACTGTTCTGAAAATCATATTGATTACTGTAGGGCCAGTGTAACGGAAATAATTGAATTCCTTACTGATATGTTTAAGAATTCAAATTTTCAGTACTCAACATTCAACACTGTTCGTTCTATGTTATCATCAATGGTAGAACCAAGAGATGGAATCACTGTGGGCAATCACCCATTGGTTAAGAGGTTTATGAAAGGAATTTTCAAGTTAAGACCTTCACTCCCAAAATATACTGTAACCTATGACGCTGAGATAGTTCTACAGCACATGGCAAGAATGCCTCCATCGGCGCAGCTAACTTTACCTGAGGTAACTAAAAAATTAGCAACACTAATGGCACTCCTGAGTGGGCAACGAGCCCAAACTCTTCATGTGTTGGATATTACTTATATGCATATTACCCCAGAGAGAGTTATCTTTTACATATCAGAACTTCTGAAGACATCAAGGCCCTCTTTCCATCAGCAGCCTCTGAACTTAACAGCATATCCACAAAATGAAAAATTGTGTGTTCTACAAACATTGAAAGAATACTTGAAACAGACAAAAGCCATAAGAGGTGCCTGTACCAGGTTATTTATATCTGTATCAAAACCTCATCATTCTGTCACCACAGGCACCATTGCCCGCTGGATTAAAGAGATACTGAGCAATTCAGGTATCGATACCACCAGTTTTACTGCACATTCTACTCGGGTAGCATCTACTTCACTTGCAAAATCAAAAGGACTTTCAGTTACAGAAATCGCTAAAGCAGCAGGGTGGTCAAACTGTAGCACTTTTGCTAAACATTATGATAAACCTATAATAGACAAAGGTTTTAGTAGTGCAATCACACATTGACGTACCAATTGTTATTTCTCAGTTATGTTATATTGAAAGCGAAGTTTTGATGAAACTCCTTGCTTTCCTTTTCGCTTGGTGTGTTTCTCTGCATTAAGACACACGGTCCATTTCAGGGCTGGCTTTAAAATCTCATATGGGTCCTGGTCAGGGGTCTGGAACGAGTGGATAATAATTTCCAAATTAAACAAGCGTCAGTGACGTTTGATTGAAATTATTTCCAGCTCGTTCCCCCCTGACCAGGACTCATGTGCCCTCCCAGCCCATCCCATGTTACTTGAAATGGACCGTGGTATGTTGCTTTAAAGGAGGATTTTCGTGGGGCCTGGGTCTATCTCACATGAGTCCTGGTCAGGGGGGAACGAGCTGGAAATAATTTCAATCAAACGTCACTGACGCTTGTTTAATTTGGAAATTTTGCACGTTTGGTCTTGATCGATAGGACACCCAGTGTGTAACAGTTTGAAATTTGTTTCAGAAGCGAGCCTCATTAACTTATTGTTTTGTGTTTTGAACTTATTTTTACTTGGTTTAGAACCACCTTTCACTGTTTTGTAATTTTGAAATTTTTCGGTAGTGAGCCACCTTAAAGAAAATTAAAGGAGAAAAATCGACACAAGCACAAAAAGCGGCAGGCGTCACCTTTCTTCCTATTGTTTTCATTGATCGAAAACATCAAATTCAATAGGTTGTATGTAGATGGACTCAATCCCGTTTATTTACTTAAAGCAGAGTCAAAAGAAAAAGAACTGTGGTCTGGAAAGCGGCAAGCGCTCAAAGGATAATCCACCATAATTCCCTGTTGTTCCTTTATGTTCATTTCAAGACGCTGAAACATGTACGCAAACGGGATGCACGAAGTCATACCTGCATAGCAACTGTCATCCTCGATAGTAACGCATAGAAATGGCTAGGTTTCGTGGCGAGGTTTTGCGGTGAAGACGAAGTTTTTGGAGGCGATTTTGACATCGTTACAGTAATTTTCAGCTTTAATTCTTCCCAACTCACTCAAAAATGTTTTGACACCGTCCAGTATCAGTCGCAACTGTCATCAGTCGATGTTTGACATCGTCCAGTTTTCAATCGCAACTGGTGTATTCCCAGATAGCTGGAAAATTGCAAGTGTGGGTCCTGTTTTTAAATGTGGTCAATCAAATGATTGTTCTAATTACAGATCGATTTCACTGCGGCCGTTTCTGTCCAGGGTTTTCGAAAAGCTGATTTACAACCAGCTTTACGACTGTTTTGACAGAAACAGGCTTCTTTTTTCCAGTGTGGGTTTAGATCGCTGCACACCGTTGTCACCTGTCTGCTTAACTGTACTAACGACTGGTATATTAACATGGATAGTGTCCGTAGACCTCAAAAAAGCTTTTGTCACAGTTGATCATGAAATTCTTTTTCAAAAGCTGAAGGAGTATGGTATCATAGGTCTTGAGAGTACCTGGTTTGTATCTTATCTGGATAACAGAATGCAATTCTGCAGTTATTGGGGTTTCCTCAAAGCTTGACAATATAAGTTGTGGGGTGCCACAAGGCTCTTGTCTTGGTCCTCTTCTGTTTTGATATATTTTGATGATCTGCCATTTTCTCTTCAAAATAGTCACGTGACCATGTATGGGGACGATACCGCCACATCATATTCGTCAGTGGCTTGGTGGCTCAACATTGGCTGGGGGGGCACAGCCAGTTTTGGCTCCCCCTAGAAAACTGTGATTGTTGTTTGTTGTACACCATGCCATGGATATTTCAAAAGTTGTTCATTCTTTAGACAATGCTTTGAAATCAAATAACTAAGCTTCTTTTATAATACCGTCGTAAGATAACTAAATCAAACAGTTTGGAATAGGCTTAAATATTTTTGCGAGCGAAACTTTTTGAGACCATGATCTTCACATCGTTGGAAAATGCTCCTTCTGTGAAGAATGCACAACTTTACTGCTAGAAGGAATATTAAATTGAGAGGCTTCTCGAAGAAAATTTTGAAAATTTGCTATCAAAATCTCAGAGACTGCCTTGTTATAAGAGGTGAACTAAGGGACCGTTTATTATTTACAGAGGGGTTGTTACTGAAGAGAAATGTTTTTTAGGTCAAAAAATCTTCTTACCCAACTGAATAAGTGACTGAAAAAAGATCTACCCAATGATTTTAAGGTTGAAAAAATTTTACCCAACTCCCACTTAGAAACATTATTTCAATGTCACTACTGTAAATTGTAAATATTAAGTACTGTAAATATTGTAAATATTAATGACAAAGAAACAAAGCAGACATTAAATGTGAAATGGAAAGTGCTGATGATTTTGGTCATGAAATTGACAATTTGGGACTTTAGAAACTTAGCATTAGTTAATCGGAAAAATTTGCTTACCCAGCCTTAAAACTGCATGAAAAACTATTCACCCAACCTGTTATGTCAGGATATTTCTTTTACCCAACCCATTTCTCTTCGGCACCAAAATCCTCTGTAAATAATGAACGGTCCCTAATAACACTTGCATGATCCTTTTTCGTTCTATTTTGGACAGTCAGCGACAACAGATACTCACCTTTATCCCCTAACCCTTGATATTCATCCTATGCACCTGTGCGAAAGGTCATCTGGACCCACTTTCCGTCTGATGGATTTAGCGATTTTAAATTCCGCCAAGAAATTGAGACTCCAACTCCAAAGTGAATTTTCAGGACAAAGAACGCGATTGACATGCTAATGTTATTCAAGTAATTGAAAATGATATCGAAGTCCTGATCCCCCATCCTGGATACTGAAGCCCGCTGCATCTTACATTCTATGATCCTACATCCGACGAGCTTGCTTTTGTTGATTTTACAAGGAAATCAAACGTGTAAGATCTTCGTATCTCTTTCTGGCTTGGCGTGAATTAAAGGTTAGTTCACACTGGAATTAAACGCCTTAAAATTGGGATGAAAAGTGTGTTTTCCAAAAATATATCGAATGCGTTTCTGGCGAGCTATTACTTCGCTATCGAACAGTTCAATTTCTATTTCCATGGAGGCATCTTCAAAGGCCCGAAGTCTAGATTTGAGACAGAGATATCTCCCATACTTCTTCTGTCGCATTTGTGCATCCCGACGTAATTTAGTGTGAACCAAGCTTTTGGGCATTTGCCCCCCCCCTCAAAGCGCTGGGCGCCTTAAGGCACCCCCATCTTCTCACGTCGCTGGAGGGGCCCGTGCCCCCGACCCCTCCGGCCACCACGCCACTGATATTCTTCCAATAACATCGATGACTTCAACGACAACCTAAAAAGAGACTTGATTTGCCTGAAGCAGTGGCTTCGAGGAAATAAACTGTCTTACAAAGTTCAGAGCCAAGTTTTCGCAGTTCTCAGTTTCAGCCTATTTTTTAGAAACAAAAAACCATTGTTTTTCCATCGTTTTTCCAAACATTTGCCCTTCTTTTTTGTGATTACCTAGTGAATCTGAGGACATTCATAACAGGCCTATTTTGACATTAGTAACACTCATAGAGAATCGTGTTTTTGCTAATAACAAATTTTCTGTGAGTGGCAAAGTAATTTAACTGTTTTCTGCATTCCCAGGCATTAGAATGTGACTCATTTTACCATCATTTGCACCAAAATATCGCAAGGTGCAAATTCTGCTGCGTAAAAACTCATTTTTGATCAAAAACATGCCATTTTTGAATTTGTTTTCATAGCGTTGATTGGAATCGAAATTTCAGGTGGTATGGAGCTGAGAACAAAATCTAACATGGAATTATACTGAATTTTACTTGAAGTAGCGCTATATAGGCATTTGTGTCTCTAGTATGAAGTTGCCAAAAGGATAGGAAAATTTTGTTCGTCCGATAGTGTCCTTCTGACCGCCTGACAGCACATGTACTTAATGTATGCGCATGTCATGTGAATAATCATTTTAAGCGAAGAAGAGCTGGATCGAAATGCAATCCTAAAGAGTTGAGCGACACATAAATACCAACACTTCAAAAGAATATACTTATTAACAGCAGAGACCTGTAATTGAAAACCAAGCACTAAGGCTTCACTTTCTATCTAGCCTGTCCGACGGACGAGGAAAACCTGGATTTTCTCAGGATAAGAAGGGTGAAAGCAGGTCTATAAGGCTTATTTTGTAGACCAACAGAGGATGGGCCTCCCTTTCGCATAAAAACTGCACGTTTTAGCCGGCGTAGTATGCGTTTCTGCATGGTATACTCCTCTTCATGGGCTGATCCACACATGCGCCTCGCACTGGCAGAAAATGTGTCGCTTTCGTTATGAACGGAAGCCCTGTCTGTAACATTTCTATTTCTTTTTCAAGTTATGCAGGTATCATGTGAACACAGTCTTAGTTAGACTTTCAGAGACCATAAAGAAACAATCTTTGAAATTAGTTTATTGCATTACCTTCTATAAAATCGTACAAAGATGCAAGACTTTCCTGCTTGTCTTGGTCATCAGTGTATGACGGAAGATCACCTTATGAACTAGGTTGCAGGTGAAATGCAAAAAGATGTTTGTTGAGCCGCCCTACACAGTCCGGAGGAAAAGAGGAAACTTGACTGACAAGGTTGATCTTCATTCGAGCAGGCCCTTCACTTTGTTAGGCCTTATCTCCTACGACGCTTGACGATAGCGAACATGCAATTTCCTTTACTCGTTACACCCTGGTACACTTTGGACACTTTGATCAAATTTGTCCACGCCATTATTAATTTGCATGCACTGCGCTAATTATGCGGCCTCGATTCCAAACAACAAAACAACATTGTAAAGGTTGTTGCTAAGTGTCAAGACAGCCTCGGGTATCCCAGAGTAGGGGTGAAGCAACGAAGTCTCTTTGGACGAGATTGCTTCACCCACTTCACCCGTTCTGTTGGGTATGAAGGATTTTGTAGAACAAAGAATCGTTAAATCGAATGTATTCTTTTGTCGTAGCTGGAGCTCTATTGGTGGATTTGAAAAGCATCGAAGAATCTGTCAATCAAATAAAATGGTTGTCCACGAGATATGGCGGAGAAGTACAAGTTGGAGGTTGGTGGCGGCCAAAGTCTTGCAGGCCTCGATTTAAGGTCAGGAGCTGAAAATTTTGTCATTTGTCAAATAAGTCGGGTAAAATGGGGCAAATTGTTCAATCAAAAACCCACACTCCTTGAACAAGAATTATTTTTTGCAAGAAAGGTAGCTGAAGATTGCCTCGAAAACATTTTCATATTGAAACTCGTCTTTTTTTCGAGCATTTTCTGCTCGCAAACAACGAGCATACGGGTGGGGCCAGAAATTTTCCGACAGATGAGCTGGAACTTCCGACATTGCAAAATCGGCTAAAACATTTTATTCCTATATCTTCTGTTTGCACAGTAGTAAATGTTTGAGCTGGAAGGCGGACAGAGTTTGAGTGTAATAGCCTTCTAGTGTGCTAAATTGTAAGTCACTTTGACTAAGGATCTTATACGCCAAGATAACATTACAAGATATTTTATCTTGGTTACCTAAAATCAAGCATTCAAATCCATTGCGAAAGCTTTGGAACAAATTTCGTTTCGACCTCAGAGAAAGTTTGGGCTTGAAATGTTTCCCATGCCAGTCGAGAAACACGACATCGTTCCATTAAGGGAGCAATTAACTTCCTAAAAAATTGTACACTTTGAGGGAAAATCGAATTGTTCTTTGTGAATAAGCGATTTGCCCTTCAGCTCATCCCACGCTCTTTCCAAACAGCCAGTGCCTGTATTGGTCAAATATCAACTTTGAGCTATTTGAGTACAGTTTCGAATTGAGATGCCTTGTTTGTTGTTTATGAAAGCTAAATGTATTGGTTAAAGTGTACTTGTCCCATTTTCTACTCTTCCTTTTCATTTCCAGGTGGCTATAATGGTCCCATTCAGAAAAAGGGAACTACAGCTGAAAATGTTTATCTACCACATTACACCAATTTTACAGAGGCAAATGTTAGAATATAGAATATTTGTCATTGAACAGGTATTTACTTGTCCTTTCTTGCCGATTCGTTAATATACTGCATTACAGAGGAGATGTGTGTGTATGGAGCGCTTTTTAAACGCTGATTTGTTAATGATAAAATAAATCTCCGTACCAGCGAGTGTATAGCTTCCTGCTCCATACTGAAGACTAGTGAGTATCCTCCATAGGAGGAGTGTGATTTTATTGAACCGATTATGACAAGAACAGGACTCAAAAAGGGCAAATGAATTTGGAAATGAGGAAGATCGTAAAGGCCGACCTCCACTTCGGTAGTTTTGGTCGACGACGTTTGCGCTTGCCTATTGCGCATGCTCTTTAGCAATAGAGCCTGAGCACTAGGCGAGAGCACTGGTCGCTGACCGAAACCACTGCAAGTGGAGGAGGGCCTTAACAAATTTTAACAACAGAGAAGTCTGGTTGTCAGTATGAATAGAAAACTAAAGCGTGACATTGCCATTCGGCCACAGCTGTGAATTAAATGCCCTTAATTGGTCTTTTCCAGAAGACATATTTTTCATGAGTTTCGATATTTTGGAAGCAAATCATAGAAATGAATTGTGCATAGATTGATACAAAATCCAGCTGAGTAGCACATTTCATGGGTCACACCCAGTTTCAGTTCAATTTCATTTATATTTAAACCTCTTGTCGGCAGAACGACTATTGTTTCTGAAAATTTCTATAGATTTCATTGTCACTTCATACCAAAATGGTGCAAAAATTCAAACAACAATATCAAAATTTGGAATCTACATGGAATCAAGTAAAGTTGACCTCAAAGAACTCTAAGAGAGTAAAATAGGCAGAGCGGTAAGATTCGATCTCGTTACGCCAGGAAACGTTATTGACAAAAATATTGTCTTAAAGGCAGTGTGTCCATGTAAGTGGAAGGCTTTGAGGGGAGTATCTCGGAAACATGTTATCTTTTGTCGTGTTTTCATGTGACCAGTTGTTTAGGCTTTGGTCCTGACTCTGTTTTCGAAAATCACCACACACCCTGAGTCCACCACTTCTGTCCGCCTGCATTGTCATTGAGAATAGTTTCGTTAGCTCGACATAGCTTTCCAATCTCTGTTCATCCCTCCTGTGATAAAATGTTTTTAAAACTGTGTATCGTCACTATCATTGCCAAGCATCAAAGACGTTCGCTTGGTGGAAGCTTGCTTTGCCGCCATTCCGCCATTGCTCGTGTGGTCTTGACAATGAGGTTGTTATTTTCATGTGATCAATTTAAAACAGCCGGCTCCTAGCCAATCAAATTCTCGAACAGTTACATGCATGTCAGCAGCGTGTCAGCAGTTTCATGGTTCGTGCATGCAACTTATTTATATATGGACACACTACCTTTAAATTTTTGCTCACGACTTTACCTTGCTATAAAACTGTAACTGTGTAGCTATTCTTGTCAATCTTTTTTTGTTTTTCCAGGTTGGGAAGACGATGTTTAATAAAGGTGCTATTTACAATATCGGCTTCAATGAAACACGGCAGATTGATGATTTTGACTGCTACGTCTTTCATGACGTTGATCTCCTTGCTGAAAATGATAAAAATTATTACGGTTGTCCCGAATCACCGAAACACATGTCACCAGCTGTCAATACTTTGAAATATCAGTGAGTTTGTTTTTCTCTTTCTTTATCGTAATAAGATATCCAGTGCTATAAACAACCAATGGATATTCTATTTTAATGCCAACAGCAGCAGAGTAGGAGCATGTTGTCATAGCGGCAGAATTATTGATTGAGTTTGGAGAAAGGTAATCGACACTGAGATAATCAACCATTTACGGTTTTGATTTCATTTTTCGTCAATTCAAAGAACAAGTACTGTTGCCTTAAAGGGGCAGCGTCACGTAATGTAAACAAACTTCTTCCGAAATGACGATTTTGCAGTATTTTTGATTGGCCACATCACAGTGATTTTCCACTACTTTTCTCAAAATAAAAGTGTTATTTTGAAGATGGACTCTTGTACTTCGTAGAGAAACAACCGAAACGGTCATATGTTGTGGGATTACAGAGCTATTGGTGGATTTTTAGAAGTAACTTTTGTGTGGATTCACCCCATCCACCAAAATCTGTGCAAAACACAATGGCCACGTGTGGGTAGCAATAAAGATTTTAAAGATAACAGATTTGTTTACGGTTACCACAGGCTGTAGGATGAAAAATGAGTGTTTTAGTGTAAATTAGAATATTTGAATGTAGTGTGTACTTGCCTTATGTGATAAACTTGTCTTTTCTTCGTTTTCTATCTCCTGTACGAATTGCATAATGCGGTAAAGCGATTTTCATGTCGAACGTTGACATGTGAAGTCAACAGCTTCGGCCGGCCATCTTGAAACTTGAAACTTGCCTTGCAACGAACGTCTGCCTCGGGCCAAAGCTGTTGAGTTCACATGTCGACGTTCGACATGAAAATCGCTTTGTCGCATTATGCAGTTCGTACAGGAGATAGAAAACGAAGAAAAGACAAGCTTATCACATAAGGCAAGTACACACCACATTCAAATATTCTAATTTACACTGAAACACTCATTTTTCATCCTACAGCCTGTGCGGTTACGTGACCCTGCTCCTTTAATGTTGCAGTTAGGAAACAGCAGTAGCATTAATACCGCTGTGAATCTACGTATCCATACCCGGGGGGGGGGGACTTCAATGGGCGGGTGACGAGGGTGTGCCATTTGACGTTTGAAATCACACCTTGAAATTTGTAAATTTTTGCGAACGATACCCCAAAATTTACAGACCATCGAAAATGTATACCCTCAAATTGTGACAACTATCCAAGATTTTAACCAAGTAAGTGAAATCTGATCAAAATCAATACCCTAAAGAGTTATTTTTCTTTAAAATGACACCCCAATATTTATGGCTAGTTGTAATTTTGCCAAAAATGATACCCCAAAATCTATTTTCCGCTCGAAGAAGGCACCCGAAAAATGGCACATCCCATACCAGCATATGTGGTAGTTACCCCCTCCCCCAAGTCTCCATAATGCGCGATTAGGCCTCCTTTGACCTCACCAAGCAGATTTTTCCTATGGACTAAATGGAGCAGGCGGTGACAGAAAACATGAACTGTGGATTTAATGCCGTCTTTACTACTACAAAAGGGGATTCTGTTTCTTCAGAAGTCTTCTATGAAGAAATTATAGTCGACTGTCATTTCATTAGCCTATGAAAATTCCATGAATTCGGGATCTGCGAAGGAGGAAAGAAGAACTGCTGGCGAACTAGGAGGGAATGATGGAGAAAGTCCCACGAATTTTGTATGCTTTAAAACATGCTCTGTGAGGGGCACCCCACATATAGGGAGATATTATTGCAAGTACCGTTCTGAACATATCTGGTCCCAAAGGCACAGCCAACCCAAAGAGTAGATATCAAGAGCTCTCTTTTCTTTCTGCAGACTAACCTACAATGCTCTCTTTGGTGGAGTGGAAGTTTTTCAAACGCAGCACTTCGATTGGATAAATGGTTTCTCAAATCGATTTTGGGGCTGGGGAGGAGAAGATGATGACCTCTACACACGGTAGGTTCGAGAGTTGTTTCAAAAACTGGGTGTCTCATAAAAGTATATAGATGTGTGTGGATCAAGCGTTATGAATTAAGCTTTATTCTGTGAATCACTCTCAAAAACTTGTCATGAACTTGAGAATAGCTACCCTTTTGTTGATTGCCCCACACCGAAGCGGGGCTTAGTAGTACTCCATGCATAAAATATATAGGGAAATAGAATCTCAATGCTGCGGAAAAAACCTGTTTTTTGTCGTTTCTGGTTAAACCGGTTTTTGACCTCTGATTGGAAAAGAGGCTGCGAGTAAGGAAGTTGACGAAATGGCGGATAGTGTTGGTTATCAAGCTACGGAAAAGATAAGCAGCCAAAACAAGCAATATGTGTAGACGAGAGTTTGATTTTACTTCACTTGAGCCAAAATGGCCGCCATATTTAGGCTAAACCAACACCACAACGCATGCAATTATGAAATAATGATGGCCTAGTCTAATAAATAAGGCCCTTTGCTTGCCTTACCACACCAATCAGAGCGAAAGCCAAAGGTGTAATATGAAATAACTTTTGTCTGTGTTCTTCACCATTCCTGCAGTATGGTATTTTGGTTTCAAGTCTCACCTATGACACTCATATCAATCCACTGTTTTTGTTATGTACCGAAAAATGTTTTAAGGGCAATTTTTCATTTGAGCATTTTACTGCACCTTCACCAGTGGGTTGGGTTTTGGTTGCAGCTTTAATAATCCGTACTTTTGCGGCAAAATTAAACTTGGGATCTTTCCAACACTTTTTATCATGAAAAATTCAGGGCCTTCATTTTGATGAAATGTTCTTCCATAGTGAGGGTGGTACGGATATTAACTGGAACCCTGGGTTCCTTCCGAGGTCTTTCCACCAGAGAAATCTGGTGGAGAGCCATCTTTTGATTTTCTCACACCAAGGTTTTTGGTGGAGAAATTTCTTTTGTTGTGGTCTGGCGGGCAATTGGTGTGGTGCAAATGACCATCAACCTTTCTTTGCCTTTCATCTCTGATTTGAAGATTTTAAATCTAGGATTGTTTCGGTTAAGAGTGCTTAATTTTGCATATGATGGTATAAATAAGATTGCTCTTTCCTATTTTCATTCTTTCTTTGAATTAGTGGATTCTGCTCATCAATATAGTACACAGCAAGCTAGCAAGAATGGTATTTTTCTAACCCAGAAAAAAATACCATGTAATATTGTCTTCTGTCAGTACATGGGCTTAGTGCAGGAATGACATTCCTGTGGAGATAGAAAGTCATTATCTGCACATTATTTTTGGCTAGAACTCAAAGCCTACCTCTTGAAATTTATTACTAATTTTGATCACAGAAAGGTAGCTATAAAAATGTCACCATCTGCCCATTGTGTAATTTTAATGAAGGATCCAAACTGAAATGAGACACTGTTCAAACAGGGGGTGTTCTCTCCTCCATTAGTGCAACTACTGAGAGCACTCCTCCTTAACTAATTCCATCCGTACAATTTTTCTTTTTGTCAGTATGTTTGGTATATATATTGTATGTATTGATGTTATAATTCTTTCTGTAATATTGTTGTTGTGGTCTTAGTTTAGGTTGTTGTCTGTCTTAGTTTGTATGTAGATATTGATAAACTGTATATGTAAAGAATTTAACATATGAAAGCTGAAACTGAACTTTAGGCCCAATCAGTGAGGCCTTATAGAACCACCTTCAGGTTGGGGGCGGGGCATTTAGTATTTACTATTGCTAGTATATATTGTATATGCTTTGATAGTAGAAATATCGATATTGAAAGATTGAATTTGCGTCCACCTCCAAGCCAGAGCATTGGCCTTTTGGCAAAGCAAATTCTTGAAGCACATCGAACTTAAAACAGAAATTAAACAAAAGTTAGGAAACTGCCCATTGGATGACTTCTGGCAAGCAAAATATAGCATCATTTTTTCGTCACTGACGTTTGTCTCATACGTTTTTCAAATTCTTTGACTTACTCTGGACAGTCTGGGTCTTCATGTTGAGAACCACGGAGCAGAAACTGCGTAAAATGACGTCAATCGAGCAATCAGAAATAAGGTTTGGATGTATTAGCTTTTTGACGTCATAAAACAAGGGTTTAACTTCTTAGGAAAAAAATATCAATTGTTGTTTAATTTCGTGGTCTGTTGCAGGGAGCCACGAGGGCTCAAAGTTTCGACTTTTCCCTCATGCTTGCGCAATTTCTGTTCCGTCATCGAAGGCATCTTTACCTTTGAAAAGCTTTTGCCATCCAGGGTCCCTTTGCGGGCATGTTGCAATTTTCAAATAGTCTGATTTGGGCTAAATGGTAAATAGGGATCCTCACGGCAATGGTTGGACTATTGAGAAAAGTTTGAAGCCAGTTTCTTTCATTTTCATGTTTTCATTTAACATTATTTATACACGAAAAACCTTTCATTAATTCATGTAAAAAGTTACTTATAAATTTAAATCTAAGAATGAAATTCCTAAAAAGCCTAGAATCCTAAATTTCTAATCTGCTGTTGTTCCAGGGAGTCGTGTTCTAAAATGAATCTAGCCCTTTAAATGCGTTTGTAGTTGGTAGGTCATGAATCGTGGAAGGTGTATCATTCAAAACTTTCAAAGATGCGTAATGGAAGCTCTTTTGAAAAATTCTGTCCTGCATCTTGAGATTTGAAGATCCCCAGAGCAACTGATAGAGTTTACTTCTCTTTCGGTTCAAATATGGATCCATATTTTTCCTCTCTTAAATAGTTTCTTTTCCGTTTATTTGTAAATCGTTTTGTATTAGCTAAATAGCATCTTAGTTGTCTTTTAGTTCTTTTAAATGCCAGGGTAGTCATAATATGTTTGCTCCGCTGGTATCTTCCTTGTAGTGTGTTATAGTACTTTGTTGTTAGTGTCTTAGGTATTTTGTCTCGTAAACTTTTTTACTCAATATATAAAAAAGTTTCTGCTCGAGCCAAACTTGATTTTTAGACAGTCTGATATTGCTGTACGCCTGCATAGGACCCTGGGTGACATTGACTAATTAAAGGACAAGTCCGGGGCTGATAGAATTATTTTCAAAAAGCAACCTTACCAATTGCTGAACATCAATCGTGAGTTGTCTCCAAGTTTTGATTCCTCCAACTTTCATAAATTGGTTGATGAATCTTCGTATGTTAGGCCAAATATCGTCGCCATTTTGTATTTTGTACGAGTGTGCGAAGGTGCGATAAGGAGGCTAGCAATGTGAGTGGTATAATATCAACACATTTGGCAGCCTCTTTCAGGTCAATGGAAGTGATGTCATATGAAATGACGTCATTTCGCACTTCTTAGCAGATTGAAATATGTAGTTTCACAGGTTAAAAGAGAAAAAAATTGAAAAAAGTACTACTCACCATTCACAACAGTGTAATCTCGTGAATAATCAACAATTATAACAGCCCTGGACTTGTCCTTTAATGACATCTCTAGTTTTCAAGAAGAAAATTAAACTATCCTTTGTGAGATTCGTCATCCGTCTTTAGAACCTACAAAATATGGCCATTTTGCTTTTTTTCAGGGCAATTCACAAAGGACTTAGTGTTGTAAGGCCTCCTATGGATATTGGCAGATACAAAATGAATAAACAAGCACATTTTAGAAGTGATCCAAGAAACGAAGAGAAGTAAGCAGTCAATTTTATTTGTTCATTAATGGCAATCGGCAGAGTCAAAGGATGTGTTCATGAACAAGGGGTTGGGCACCAGTAGCAACAATTGAAATGAGTGAAATGGACACGTGCAAGAGTTTAGGAGACAAGGGGTGTGTGGGTTTTTCTTTGTTCTTTGCAGGAGACAGTTGCAGTTGCCTTTGCAACTGCACAGTTTCAGCCAATGGTTTGGTAATTCTTCTTCTTTATGTGCCTTGTCTGGAACAAACATTGGCGATCATGTCTCTCCAATCACATCTGTTCTCTGTCTGTCTCAGAAGGTCGCACTTGCTGCCTGTCTTGGTAATTACCTGTGTGTTATCAGACAAATTGTATTGAGGTAGATACATTATTGCAGTAGATACGTACATACATTGAGCTTCCAAAACCTTACACACATTTTCTTTATTTTCCTCAAAGTAAAGAAAGTGTAGGTGTGTTTTGATTATGGTGGCAGCTGGACGATACTTCAACGTATATTTGTGTACGTGAGCAAACATGACATGGCGTTCAATGCTTTTAGCAGCATGAGCGCCTTACAGCACAAGTTATGTCATTTTTCGAAGAATGATGCAATAATGATTAGAAATGATAAAATATTTTAAGATAGTTCACACTTCTCTCACTTTGACTGTATGCAATGAACATGCAGTTTATTGTTGATTACAGATGTACGCCTCTTGCGATTACAAGAAGCATATGTTGTAAGTCTCTAATGATGTATTGTGCTTCATCATCTACGTGCTGGTAGATTTTCATGCATGTGGCATGACTTTCTATGCAGCAGAAACGATCTGAGAGTTGGAAAATTTTCTGCACTTGCACACAAAGTGGTTGCAAACTGAACCTTCAACCCACTCTGTCTCTTTTAACCTTTTCATGTTGTATCACCTTTCTTTTCAGGTGCATCTGAAATGTTTCCTCAGATATAGAAGAGGGAACTTGCATTGCGTGGAAAATGCAAGCTTTCCTTCCAACGCTGGACTTGCTCCAAGTCTCGCTCTTCATCAATAAACAAACGGGAGGGAAGAAGAAGGAGAACAGGGAAGGAGAGCAAGACTTGTGAACTACGCGTTCCTAAAACGAGACCGGTCAAGATCTCTTTCATATTAGCATAAGATCCCATTAGAATTGAGCAGGTGAATGCCGAGCCTCGTTTTCGGAATGCGTAGTCCACAAGTCTAGCTCTCCTTCCCCTTTCCCTTTTCTTTTTCTTCTTCCCTCCCGTTTGTTTATTGATCGAGAGCGAGACTTGGAGCAAGTCCATTCCAACCCCAACCTCGGGAGGAGGGAGTGTAGTTTGCTTTTTCGGAGGATAGGCTAGTTCCCTTCTCTCAATGCCCAATTTGTGCTGGTCTGATGCCCATGAAGAAAGATTTGCGAAAAAAGTTGACATACACGTGAAGGAGAGCCAAGGCCTAGCAACCTTGAGCCTTAGCTTTAAGGTACCTGCATGACATTATTTTTTGTTTTTTCAGTGTGCGGATGTACTATGACGCAAAATCAAGATCAGCTCGTATAGACACCGATGGGCTTCATCAAATATCAGAACTCAGCTTTGACAAGACGATAAAAGAAGATCTCCTATTTACAAGAATATCGATTGACCTTCATCGAAACATAACTCTACAGGCCAACACGACTGTCACACCTACAAAGAAGCCTTCGAAGAAATCTTTTAGACCAAAAAGACTTTTTAAAACTAAAGCTGGCTTACATTAACACTTAGTAATAATAGCAGATTCTAGGGTGTAGGTTATTGTTGTCAATTAGGTGTTGATATAAACGCTGTTTGAGCTCCTGACAAGACATACTCTGTTGAATTAAGGGCGGGGCAGGGGTACTCCAGTTCTCCCTTACTTAACCTGACGGGATACGCCCGCTCAAAAGAGTGTTCTTTTGTGGCCAAAATTATGCGACAGGTGTCTTTTCTGACAGAAATTATGCGACAGGGTATATAAAGAAAGGAGAATTTTTGAAGTCTCTTGAAACGATTGAGCATGTATACTTTTTGCGAAATTCTTATACGACAGAGTATATTTTTGGTACATATTTTATGCCTATGCGACAGGGTAAAGGGTGTGGAGAGGTTTCCCTAACACCCCTGTCACTTTCCCAAGTCAAGTACCCCTCAGGCTGAAGGGGCTAACATTAATGACACTTAAAAGAATCGCTCGTTATCGTCTTTTCCACGGTAACACAGTTCGAATCAAATTCACACTTGTAGCGTTTTTTAAGATGACCATACGTTCAGACGTATGAAAATTAGAGCACCAACTGGATGGATCTGAATGAATCGAACTTTTGTTGATGACAGAATGACCAAAGAATTTTTGTGATTTAAAAATAACATTGGTAAATTCAACCTTCGGAGAGTTCCTGTTTGCCAAATTTCTGAAAAAGAGCCTCAAGTACTGGATCAAATTGTCCCATGGGGAGCCTTTATTCCATTGCTTATTCTATTCTTATTCTTATTCTTATTCCATTTACAACCTATCTTCTTTCCAGTCATATACAGGTTTAACGGATTAGCTGAATTATTCGTTACAGTAACGAATTATTCAGCGAATCCGCCAAACCTGTATATGACTGGAAAGAAGATAGATTTTACTTTCAGATGGCTTGCCTATAATTGATTCCAATCTTATCAGTTCCTGAAGAATCTTGTATGAAGGTTGGCTGCGTTTTTTCGGAAACACGCTGTATAGCAATGATGATGATGATGAATAATGACGTATAAAGGTCAAAGAATATCACCTCGGCTGGGCGAATTTTCCCGGTGATTTGGGAAAATGTCACGGAACTTTCTCCATATGAACAGACCCTAAGAGCGACTGCACGCATGACTATTGCCATAAACGACGCCAAGATGCATTGCGTTCCATGTTCGATATTGAACCGCCAGATGGGAAGCTACCCTGGGTACCAGAGCCTAAAACATTTTTTAGGCTCTGGTACCCAGGGTAACGGGAAGCGCACTCTGATTACAAACTTGATGATATGTATGGAAACGAACGATCATTGTAAACAAAACTATTCCATGAAAATTGTCCCTCCTGTCCCCCTCTCGGCGCCACGGAAGGGACGGATTGATGAAAATCAACGAGGACAACCCACCATAAAAAACATTCCAGTATATAATAAAGACGTAAACGGTTGGGCTAGGCCATGATAATCAAAATCATAAAGGAAGTAGACCATTGGACAAGGCCATGTTATGATTATTAATGCGCTTCGGTTAGCCTGTGTTCCAGACCCCATAAGAGCGCAATACGTCTCGGTTGACCCCCCCCCCCCCGACCCTTCTTTTCCAGAATCTTCTAATGATAGCAAGTTCTGAGATCTTGAATACTTCAGAATTGTAGCGCTTTTGTGTTTCAACCAGTTTTAAGGTTGTGACGTCATCAAACTGCTAATTGATGAACCACAAAAGCCACAGATTTCTGCTTACCGATTCGGTGTAGACCTTCGCAAAGTAGGGTTTTTTGAAGATAATATTACTCTTTCCTGAAAAATGTAGGATTTACGATGACCGTAGCATCCTTTCTTGAAAAATGTAGGATTTACGATGACCGTAGCATATATTACATACACTATACCGGATTGCTATCGGAGTGGAGCGACTTTCACTCCAAAGTGATATTTGGAGTAGCAGCTAAACTACTGCGCGAATCGGTGTGTTTCGTATCGGATCGGTGCCGCGTAGAGAAAATCAAGCCCCTATCCGATATGAAAGTCACACCGCTCCAATAGAATCCGGTATACTGTGACTGGGACCTAAATATTTCAGACCTTGTCGAGAATTGTTTAGAGATTTCACTCAGAAGCTCATACTTATACTGGGTGTCTCAAAGAAAGTACCCCCCCCCCTTTTGACTGGAACTAGGAACGAAACGGCAAGATATTATTACTCTCTGAGTGGACAGCTAAATCTATCAATCTTCAACTTAGATTCACATACCTCACATTTAAAAATCGTCAATGAAACACCGGAGATACAAGCTCGCAAAGTCAAAATTTACAGTGCACCTGAAACCAGAGGTTTCAAAAAAAGGCCTAGCCATGATATGTATCATGGCTATTTTCTAAAGCATCTGTTTTAACCTCTAACTTTCAGTTTTTCACTTTTCAAAAGAATAAAAAGACTCGTGTAAATCGCCATGACTAACAAATATAATAAAAATGTTGTAAGAATGATAAAGTTGTGCCACATCTCCCAAATGTGCGTGCTTGTGCTCCTGTTCCTCTTCTTTGACACTTGGGATGGAATGGAATGTACGGATTGATTCCTCAAAGGAAGAATCATTTGTAGAACAACTGAAGCATTTCAAGGTATGGATATATCTTTTTAAAAGAAAAAGGTAGAAGTCAAAGTTGAAATTCTTTCGCAATATGCCAGTGATATCAAATCATGGCTACTTAGGCCTTTTTCCAAGACCTCTGGTTTCAAGTGCACTCCAAAACTGAAATTTGTTTAACTCATATCTCCGATGTTCGGAGGACGATTCTAAAATGCAAGGTATGTGCATTCAACCCTTTCACCCCCGGAAGGGCCATATGGCCCAACAGTATTCATTGAGAAATGCGAATTTTCAGGGGGTAAAGAATTTGGAATTTTGATCGATTTGAAAGGTTATGCACATTGCAGTTATCTATTGCTTACTGAATCACTGATTATGATGCCCCCTGGAAAACGACAGTCTACATTAGGTTTTCCTGTTACGCTTAATTTTAGCCGGGCGAGAAAGGGTTAAGTTGAAGATCAACGAATATGCTTATGAACTCAAAAAGTCCTGATATTTTATCGTTTTGTTTCCTTGTTTAGTCAAAAAGGGGGTACTTTTTTGAGACACCCGATACATACATACTTATTTATACAACATTGAAGGTTAAGACGACTGTAGCCATCTCTCTTTGTGTGTCTCTCTATGATCTGGTTTTGTTTTTATAAAGCTCATTGTAGAAACATTTTTGGACCGCCAGGAAAAATATGCACCCTAAGAAATACGAAGCATGAAGTAAAGCATTCGCAATCATAAATATATCAAAAGAATTTTTATACAACGGGAAATGAGAATATCACCAAATGTCGAACAAAGAAATCCCGTAGAAGGACCAAATTTAAGGATCACTATGCACGGACATTTATTTTGCTACAAACCGTTTGTGAGGCGAAGCCAATCTTCTAAAACCATGAAATTGTTATTCGTGCGACGTTTTCGATGTTTTGCAACACATCTTAGTTCATGATTTTTTCTTACAAAAATGCTCAGGCAAGACACTACATTAATGCTGTAAAATATCACTTCCCCTTATTTCAGAAGAATTGTTCGAGGGGAACGTTTGCCATGCCCAGAGCCGGCATTTTTGTTACCATCATAACTTTCAGAATTTCAGCATTTTCGTGTTTCTGCAAAGTGTTGAAGTTGTGACGTCATCAAATCGTAACAACCACAAACGGTGCCACGTTGCAGACTTTCGTAAACTGGGACTTTCTTAATCAAAAATCGTTCTTCTGGAATTATGACAAATAGCGTGCAGTTATCTTCAAGCAGTACATTTGAGAGAAAGAACGATTTACATGATCAATTTTAAAGTTTTGAAAAGTGACGATGATTTATGACTAACAAGTATAGGCTGGTGTAGACTGCAAAGAAAGCCAAGTAACAGTCATGACTGTGTTTTTATAGAAAAAACCAGACTGGAGGCTAAATATTTAAATGCAAAATGCACTAGGTAACAAAGCCAAGGACAGGACTGATTTACATAAATATTTACAACATAAAGCTGGTAGCATCTAACGGGCGAGTTGAAAGAAACAATCCCAGTTTGAAGGGTCATTTTTTTTGAGCCCTGGATATCAAGGTAATGATATTGGTAAGTACATCATTTAATGGTAGACATGTTCACATATATTTTCAAATTTAGCTGACCGAAGTTGTCAATTCCATTGTGAAACTAAGAGGGATTTTATCGAGAAAGTTCTTTCGAAGAACCTTCAAAACAGGCCTAGAATCACGAACAAATTTTCTGCCGTACGGCAATGACTTTTACATGATTTAGTACCTATTGATCCCTTTGGGAGGATGAAAGTGCTCTCCCTAGGGAGCACTGGGTAAGTCGAAAAAAGCTTTACGCGTTTGGTGGGCTGTGGAATAAAAAGTATGTGGCCACTATTCCAAAATCCAAAAGGATAAATTTGATGAGAAAATTTTGTTTGGTAAAACCACTCATCTTCAAGAGACAAAAATTAGAAAATTGTCTGTGAGGGGTTTGAATGGGAAACGAGAATTGTAAGTTCCACTCTGGTCCATGATTTATTTGGCATTGAAATTCAAATTCAATGCTATTGTTTGCTTCAGAAATGAATTTTAATTTCAATCGGAAGTAAATCATGGACCAGAATGGAGTGCGGCATCTTCGTTCCCAAACAAACCCCTTTCCAGCATTTCCCGAAGTTCTAGTTCTATACGAAGAGTGATACTACCAGAAGAATTTTTTTCATCTAAGGGAGTGGTCATTTTTAATCCTGGGTACAGGGCGGAGGATTTTTGGCAGAGGCATGAAACTTTTTTCCTCTATTTTGTAGGAGTACGAAAATATTAAGAGCAATTCGTATAGGGTACGAAACTACTTAACTTGAAAAAATTTTGGATGAAGTCATTGATCAAAGACTGAAAGAAAAATTAACAGACACCTGGAAATGTAATCACCTAGGTGGTATGAAAATTGCTTGGGACAACTTGTTATCTTTCCATAGATCTATTTTTTGCACAGAGACTTTTTTTTTTTTTTTTTTTATAAATCAATAAAATTTTACAATACATATTACGGTCTACACTACTTACAGGAATTACTTTACAATACTACTGGGACAAATACCCCCGGGGAGCAAAAGGCTGTGTCTACCCCAAGGGAATTAACAAAGATAAAGGAAAGAAAACTACTTAAGGTGGTCCTCGACCCTGAACAAGATTTTAGTCAAGTTTTTGAATAACTTTGAATATTTTCATAACCCATGCTCCAAACGACACCAAATTTGGACACAAACAGCAATGGGAATCAGTGCAACTTTTTTTGTAACAATTAGATGATCACGTGATTCTGGTGTATTTTACAGACTGGAAAAGCCGGACCATGAAAAATCTTTGAGAAAGGCTTTGGGAGAAGCATTTAGCTTATATTTGGACAAAACCTCTTTCAAATGGCTAAACACAAAAAGTTTTACAAAATGAGTTGACAAAATCATTGTTATAGCAACCGTTGCCATGGAAACTGGAGGATCAGTATTTCCTTGATATTGGTCAGCAGAGTTGATGGAATCAAAGTTTTGTCAACTCATATCAAAGACAACATTAGTACAAAAATTCATGCAAAACTTCATTGAAAAATATGCCATATTTCTATCTTTATCCTTTCTCAAAGCAATAAAATGCACATTTTGAGAAAATGAGCTTTAAAGTTTTTGTTGCGTACATCTACAAATGTGTCACTGTTGCTTCAAAATTATCACTCAAAGTAGGTTCAATTGAGCAAAATTTGACCCCTGAACAATCTGCATCAGACCATTCCTTTAAAATAATTTGGTAATGAGGTATTTTTCAAAATTATCTGCAAGTAAGGTTACCTTTGAGATGCGTTCGCAACTAAAATAATTTCTTCCTCTTTAGTGGCTTCTCAACATGAACAATGTCAACATCTTTTTCATCAATAAATATTACAACAAGTTCTTTCTTGTCATTCTTTTTGTACAAAGCCTTGTCTGGCACTTTATGAATGCTGAAACTTCCTGAGGCATAAGCTGTGCCCTTTTTTGTATTCTGTTTCCGGATCTTCCTCAAAATTTGACGTCTTCTTTTATATTCTGCTTGGCATTTTGCATTAGCTTTCTCTACTCTTTTCTCATTTGCACATTTGTATGCTTTAATAGTATTTGCTCCTAAAGACCCAACACCAAGTCTCTTTAGCACATTCCCAGCACTACCTGCTCCTGCATTCCACTGTATGACAGATGATGCAACACAACACTCAAGGCGCTGCTTACCACAGAACACTCGTTTTGGACATTTTGACCAAAGGACATTGTTAAGGGCCTCATTCTGATTCTGTGTGAGCCCCTTTTGACATCTACTTAGCAGCTCATGATCAGATAGCCTTTCAAATATATACTTTAATTCTTGCCTGAAAACTGATGGCAGACACTTACTTTGATTGTAGGTTGATGCATTGGAAGCTGTATCTCTCTGAAATCTGCACCATGAACTCTCACCTTGCGGACAAAATTGATGTTGAATCTCATATGGCTCATTCTCACCTAGAATTGAATGATAAAATATTGCCCAAATAGCTTTTGTCATCTTCTCAATGTCATTTGTATTTTTTCTTATGGCATAACCATAATAATTCTGCAATGAGTCTATTGCTGCATCAGTAAGTCTACCACGACCTCCAACTGTTCCCCCATCAGCTAACTTTCTACCTTTGTTTTTATTTTTATAACTGCGCAAGTTAGTGCCCATTCTCTTCTGTATGTGCCCAATGCAATCCTCTTTTAAAACCAAGTATCCCTCCCCAAATTCTTTAAAACATGCATCTGCAACTTCAGCAAATGAAGATGAATCACCATCACCAACATACGTTGTGTATAGAAGGCGATGCTTGTCAATAGATCTCAAAAACATCTTTACAGCTGCTTCTTTCTCCATTGACTCTGAGGAACCTTTATGGTTCACTGTACAATGTTCTTTGTGATTTGAATACCAATTCTTGTATCTGTCTGACTCTTTGTTCCATTTTTCCCTAGACTTACACTCAAAGCAAATCTTAGACTGCACCTCAAAGTCCAATACCTCACCAGTGTCAATAGATAGAATAAATACAACGCCAAGCAAAGAACTGTATCCATAACGCTTCTGCCATGTACCATCTACTGAGACACTAACAGGGACATTTTGAGCAGGCATTCCATGGTTTACTACTTCCAGGTTATCCATTTGTGTGAGGTCTTTCAGATTTTGTGCAGCTTTACAAAGAGACTCTTGGGCTTCTTTCTGGTATGATGTTGTGAGCTTTTTCATGGTTGAATTGAAGGCATTGGATGTAACTGGTGCAGGGATATCTAATGCACAACATAACTTGGATAAACCTGTCAATCCATTTCCACTCTCTATTCCTCCTTGTATTAGACGTACATTTATTTCTGATGTATCCTTAGTATCATTGTTTAAGAAAGGACTTGTCCTAAAAGGATCTGTTTCTTCACCACAATTGCTACATTTCCAAAATAAAACCTCATTAAGACCCCTTCTTTTAGAATTATCTTGCCATAACTGCAAAGTTCCTCTGTAGTCTTTACAAAGTCTGCAGACTGATGCAGCGTTCAAACTGCTGAGCAGATTCTTGGTATTAATAATCTTGAAGCCATGTGCAAGTTCTCTGCCATTATTGTCTGGGTCATGTGTATTTTCCCTGTATTTGTAAAGAGAAAGTTTTCTCTTTTTTGTATCAACGGTATCAATGCCATCTTCGTTCTGTTCTTCTCCAAGTAAAGGACAATTTTTCTTCAGTTTTTCAAATGATCTATTTACCGACGTTTCAGACGTATTCATGAGATTTTGGGGAGATGTGGATGAGCTTAGGCCAGCAGGTTGTGATGATGGTGACTGCACTACTGCTTCATCAATGATGTTGCCATCGACAGCATTATTATCGTTGCTGGATTCGTCTTCCTGCATAACTTGTTTCTGTACTCCGTAAAAACAATGTTTTCTCTTCCTACGGTAAACACTTCTTTGCTTTCTACCTGGCATTTTAACTCGATAACCAACGATCAATGTGTGTGAAAGATTTCGAAGTTGAGCTAGAGCTGTGATGCAATTTTAGGGGATATACTTCATGTAAGATGTCCCAAAAGCAGCAAGATTCAATTCAACTCAATGACCAAAATGTAATCATATTGTTTCATGCAATTCACTGCAGATGGGGGCGACTGAAAGCCCAAAAAACTTCAGAAATCCACCCTAGCAACCAAATTTTTCGTTGCTAAGGAAAAAATATGTGACTCCTCTTGGGAAAACAATGATTTAATCTGTATATTTGGCACATATATGCAAATGGACATTCCACATTGAAAGTACAACACCTGATGCATTAAGAAATTGAAAAAACTGAAAATGTTGGAAAAAATTTTTTTTGCCTAAAATCTAGGGTCGAGGACCACCTTAAACTTAATCAACACTACTAAAAACAACACATACGGATAATAAGAACGATTTGATACTAAGTCTGCTGCATATTAGACGTCAGATCAAAGTGATGTTAAGGAAAAGTAACTGGTGGAGAAAAACCATCTTGAAGTTTTTTTTTTGAGAAAAAGCCACTATGCACCTGCCGTCCAATATGCAACAAACTTTCAAACGTAAAGAGACAAAAATAAAAGGACAGGGACTTAGTGGTTAGCGACGTGGTTTACATCTTTCGTTAGAAGCGACCTTACTCAAACCGACCAGTTTCGCGGATGAATTGTATAGTCAAGTTGAGAATAGTTCTATTGAGGTCGTAAGAGAACTTTTCATCTCCATACAGTAAAAGCTGAGTTAGGACCTTATTTGAAAGATTGCTATGTCCAAAAGGTCGTAATACATCAAAGACTCCAGCGAGAAGATCTCGTCGTTGAGCATCAAAAGAAGGGCAAAGCAACAAGAAGTGTTCCGCATCTTCAATGCCATCATTCGAAGGGCACATAGGGTTTACAGTATCCCTAAAATTGTGTTTAAATTTGTGGAAGTTTAATTTGCTTAAACCAACTCTAAGTTGAGTAAGAAAAGATAAGCCTATTGGGTCATGAATTCCGAAAACAGGATTTGCAGGGGGGCGGATAATTGACAAAATCTTCTTCTTAAAAACAGCGACAGATGGTGCAAGTCTAAGTTCTGGTTCAATATCGTTCCATTCACATAGACAATGAGGATAAAAGCTAGATTTGAATTTTTCCGTCCTTGCCATTATTCGTCCTACGACATCCTGCTTGCGAAGAGAGTAACGCGACTGATGAAGTTGAGGGATTGGATCCATTGCATAATCGGGGACTAGATTATTTACAATCTTGTAAAACAAGGTAAGACGTCTGCTCCACCTACGGGAACTTAGTGATTCCCAGCCAAGCTCTGCATACAGCTTTTGTCGCGAAGTTCCTCTCCATGCACCAGTTATAGCTAGAGCAGCAGAATACTGAACAGACTCTATCTTTTCCATTAAATTTGGGAGAAAGGTATTCTGACTAAATTCGCATATTTTAGCCGGGATATGGTATATAACATCCCCATAGTCAAGGTGAGGTCGCACATAGAGCTTATATAGTTCATTTAAAGTATGCCTGGGAAGATATTTGGAGAGATATTTCAGCAGCCCAATACCCTTTCTTGTTTTGGAAATAGCTGATTTGATGTGAGCAGAAAAAGAAAGTTTTGAGTCTAGGACAATTCCAAGATGTTTATGTTCGTTTACTTGTTTCACTGGAATATCATTAAATGAGACCACAGGATGATCAATTTCAATTCTTTTCCTTGAAAAAATTAATTCTTCTAGATGCACAGAGACTTCTAGATGAGGTACTAAAACATTTTGCTGAAAGAAGGTAAGGTACAAAAACTATTTCTACGTTTAAGATGGGGTATGAAATTTTCTCTAATTGTGTGAAATTATCCTCTGCCCTGGTACCCAGGATTAAAAGTGGCCACTTCCTAAGTTAGCCTTTGGTTGAAAGATTAACATTTCAGTTTTGAATATTAGCCAAATACTTTTTGATTCCATAGTGCATCAAACACGTAAACTTTTTTTGACTCGCCCGGTAAAGCAACATCAGTCCGGGCCATTTCATTCTCCTAAAGGCTAATTTCCAGTCAGCGGAATGTTCTGACCGGGCGGAATCTTAGACAATAAAAGGTTGCTCAGCCGTAACTATCTATTCAATTTCAGAGCGATATTCCCCCTCGTAAGTCGTAAACAATAGAGTTTCCGCCCGCTAGGAAAATTCTGCTCACTAAAATCAGCCTTCAAAGGATAACAAATGCTACAACACAACGATGTCAGTACTGTAAGGCAGGCATACTGGGGAAATTTGGTCGAGATTTACACCCGTTTTGAGGGCTTCTTGAAGGGGTTTTCTAGAGAAAATCACTTATGAATTCAGATTGGAGTGACTGACTTGAGTCCGGTAAATTTTACAATGGATTCTAAACGCCAACAATCAAAAATATATCTGCCAATATGATCATCTTCATATCCAGGACGAAGGCTTTCAAACAGAGACAGTTTTGTTTACTCGCTCTGCATCCAGAACATAAAAGATCTCTACATACACATAACGTGTACCCTGCGTTAAGCGCCACTCAAACATCAGTTCCCAAACTAGCTTCATCCACTGCTGTAACTGGCATAAATTATGGCCAATTGAATTCAACCTAGGGCTTGGTCATCCTCACAAGACATGCTAATTGTTGCTGTGTAAAAACAAGGCTTTTTATCGAGCTTGTGCATCACATTTGATAACGAAAGCAAAATAGAAATAAGTAAACTAACATCTGTCTCACAGAAAGAATTGCATGAGGAATTGCGTGTTGTTGCAAATCTCGCCTGATGTCAATAAAAGTAGCATACGACATTTTAGCACAGGAACCATTTCTTTGAAAAACTTTGAACAGCTGATTGATGCATCTTCATTGTTCATTGGCAATCTTTTATTTGTTGATTATAATCTGAATTCGTTTCCTATCAGCAGCTACAGTTCAAAATCGAATTTCCCCATCTTCTTTCGAGCTTGCTTATTGGCGAAAGTGGTTGATACAACGTCTTAAATAGCTTTCCCTTTACTAGTTTATATCCTGTTTTATTAATATTTCGAGCAAATTCTGGCCAAAGATATAGGAAGAAAACCAATGAGCAATTGATTTCTGCTCCCGGGGGGGGGGGGGGGGTAACTTAACTTGTCTATGGTACGGGGTTGTGCCATTTTTTAGGGTACCTTTTTCATGATAGTTTCCGGATTTATGGGTATGGTTTTCAACAATTTTGTTGCATCTTCCGGATTTATGGGTATACATTTCTCTCAGAATTCAGCTGTTGGTGAGCTTTTTTGGCATTCCCGGATTTATGGGTATGATTTTCAGAAATTCTCCAGATTTATGGGTATACTTTTGAGAAATTTCTCCGGAGTTATGGGTATACTTTTGAGAAGGTTTTCCGGATTTATGGGTGGTACTTTTACGATTTGAATGGCACAACCCCGTATCTTGGAAACTCAAGTTACCCCCCCCCCCGGGGTTTCTGCTACATCTGCAATCGGTGCATGTTTAACCTAAAAATGTCCTATTTTCATAAAGGACAGGTAATGAGACCTAGGTAATGAGAGACCTAAATTACCAGTCCCTTATGAATAATAGGCTCTTTTAGCAACAAGACGCGGACGTCTTTGAAAACGCAGCTATTTTTTCTTGTTTTAGAGCATTCTAATTTTCCAGCCTTTTTCGTCCCGGAAAGCTTCTCACCAACAGATAAATTCCCCAAGAAAAGTTTGCATTCTCGCATTTCCATCATTTGTGAATGTGTTCATATTGCATTTTGTTTCCCTTCTCGACGTCCTATTCTTGCAATGCGGCCTTCAAAAATATACTTTTAAGGTTGTCAGTTTCAGAATAGAACGTACAATAAGTCTCTCGAGACTTGCAAAAGTTTTGAAGTTGATTTCTCTTTGTAATTCACAGCCTCCAACAAAAGAATTATGCTGGCGTCTTCTTGACTCACGTCTTCTTGCTAAAACAGCCTAATGTCTAAATAATGACGGGCGCTAGCAAAAACAAATGCTACAAAATTAACGCCACTTTTCGAAATAGTTCCAAATTTGTGGCCCTTTTAACGACAGCCCTTTTTCTGCCGGCTCTTATAAGGTAGCGTAAAGAAAATTAACGTCATATAGTGCCAGCGTAAAAGTGGCCGATAAGGTAGGATATTTGCATCATTTACCTCTACATCCTAACACAAGTGCAATGAAGCTAGGTCATACAAATGCTTTGCAAATTAAGATTACGCCCTTTTTTGCCACATCCATTGTACTCCGTACAACGATTCTGAAAAATAACTACGGTAAGTCTCTGCATACAAGAAACTGACGAATTTTAATCTCACTGCTTAGTTTCTTATCTTTAAGAAAATATCTTTACAAGAGGCTGACAGAGAGTTGTTATATGTCCAAGAAGAAACTTTCCTTGTATAACGTATAGAGTATTAAAGGTCTAAATATGTTAATAATGACATATGAATTCATGTCATAAGAGGTCAAATATGAGAGTGTGGATAACATCTTTGACATTGAAGAAAATCTGTTTCATAGTTTTTAGCCATTCATGAGAAAACGATGAAAGCAAGTTGTCTAATTTCTCATGAAGGAGAAAATATGCCATATGAAGGAAAGCTGCTGTTTATTCAATGACCATTTCTTACAAGCAGGACTTACTATAATCTAAGACCCCGTTTACACAAAATGTGCTGCGGATCAGCCTCCCGTTTGCACGAGCTCGAAATGATCCGATGCACTTCTGCTCCGCTATACACATCAATTTTGATCCTGCTACGAAAGCGAACACGTTTTGTGTCCGATCACTGTCGTATCGGATCACTTCTGCTCTTCTCCGTGTAAACACAAGTGATCCGCATCAATTTTGATTCGGATTCATTGTGAGGGTATTTTTCATACAAACAAGGTTCAATCATAATTGCAGTTTTGTTTTGATTTTTGGTGCATGTTTGTTTGGTTCATTTTACCCAGAGCGGACGAAACGAAATAGAAAGCCATTAGCATTACAAACAGCATTCAACATAAAGAAAATCCATCAGTGGAAAAGTGCTTCTTTGGTGGTATTCAGCTGAAGGAAATTTATAAAAATCACAGAGAGAGCAGAAAATCTGAGAAAATTTTGAACGTGATCGCTCACCGCTGATCTATGCGTATGTGTGCCGCTGATCCGCAAGTATGTAAACGAGGGCGTGATCCGCAACACTTTTGATCCGCTACCGTGAAGACGGGAGGGTGGCCCGTAACACTTTGATCCGCAACTCTTTTGATCCGCTACCGTGTAAACGGGGTGTAAGTGTCATGAAGCTAGGCCAAGCACACGCTTTGCAAACTGAAAATTATGTTCCTTTTTTGTGAGCTCCACTATCCTTCGTATAACGATTTCGACAGAACAACATTGAAAATTGTTACTAATGGAAGTTCGAGTTTTTTGTTTAGCTTGTACTTGAGTGAAGTGAGTCCATCGGAGTGCATCCGTCCAGCAGAATTCTGCAACAGGTTCATGCTAAAACGCAAACCCAAAAGAAAATCCAAGATTGGATAAATCTTCATGCGACGTTCTATGCCGTTTATCACGCTTTATCATGGCTAGATATACAGCAAAATAATGCATGAAAGTTCCATACATACTCAGAGATAATTTGACATTGAGTATAGTGGCTAGTGGCAGTTCTATACGATCGATTAGTTTGTAGATTAGGGAATTTAGTCCATCGTGCTTCATCCTCCATTCTGTCATATGCATAAGGTGTCTCCTACAAGAAACCCAACGTTGAAAATTTCGTTGAGCAATGGAACAAGTTGCTAAATATTTTCGTCTGACAATGGTCACAGCGAATCGTCCGATAAGATCCGAAATAAAAGAATACATGCAAGGCATTAATTCGAAATCAGCCCAATCAGAGAGCCTACTAAATTCTTCATATGGTCTATAAAAGGGTCACAGAATAAAAAAACTATATTTGTTCACTAGAAGTGGCCTTATAGCCTCGATGTGTCCCTAGGATGATGCTTCCATTCCTCAACGCAATTTTCAAGTCAATTGCATCCATACAGACGACTTGTCATGTGATGTTATCAATTCGCGCTCGAAAATAAGACCTGGTGTAAATGAAGCCATTAAAAACAAGGTACGCACCGCACTGGAGAGTGTCTTGTTTGCTTATCATATAAATTGATCCTAAAAGCATGAAGCTTGTCCAGATCGGTCCAAAACTTCTCCGGAAATATAGCCGAACGTCCAGGGGCGTCTTACTTCACAAGAGCAAAGACCAACTCACAACTAATGGTGTTTCTGGTGCTGCTTATGAAATTAACTTCGAAGAGTAAAGTTTTTCGCAATTTGTTGAGGTTATTCATGCAATTACTTTATAGATTTAGATTTGACTGGCAATTGCCAATGATCCTTTCCCTGTTCACTATCGCCAGCGAGAATATAAAAGCAATTTACAAATTTCCTAATAGCTATCTATGGAAATTTTAAAAAGAATTCTCTCAAAACAAGATGGCGCCGTTTTTTCAACGCTGCTATGACATAAAGCCGTCCGGGTGAATACCAAACGCAGACTTTAAAAACCCATGGTTGTTGTGATGTGTAAGAAGCAAGGGACTGAGCAGAAAACCTAAACTTCAGCAGGACCCTTTGGACTAGTGGAATCCTTATAAGTAGAGATAAGACTCTCTGTAGCATAGGACGACAGAGTCCAGATACACTGGTGAAGAAATATGAAACGATCCATTTGTAAAGGAGGTTAGCTAGAACAGGCGTAATATCTTTGGACAAATGGCTATTGAATCTTCCTCTAATTTAATGGCTCGAAGGGAACATCGGGTACTTTCCCCTAATCTTAAATTGGGGACTTTTGATATCTTGATTACGTCACAAGTACAACAATATTCTGTCAATTAGAACTTATCGAATGTAAAAATTTTCAATTTTTTTTTAAATAGATAACATCATCGTAAACCTCACATTAATAGACAAGAAACAGTGCAATCTTTAAGAAAACCATAGTTTATTAAGATTAGTTTATTACGATCTACGATACTGGTGAGCAGGAACCTGTCACTTTTCGGCTTTACGATTTACCAATTTCATTTACGATTTACCAACTTGACTGATTGAAACAAAGAATGCGCTGTAATTCTGAAAATGATCAGGATATCAAAATTTCTCAAAGAAGAATAATGAGAAAATACATAAAGCTCCTTTCGAACAATCAAAGCGAAAGGGGGATTCAATAACCATTTATCCAACCTTTTTACAGATTCGTCGCGTGTGCTCACTGACGTACTTCATGAAGACAATTAATCCCTCTTTGTTACAAAGTTTAAGGGTGTGTTTGATTGGTGCCGACTCCAAAAACGGTAGACTTCGAAGACTCGCAATTTGTGTTTCATTGACTGCCAGATTCCGAAAACGGCAGCTTTGGCAGGCTTGGAAGGCCTGCCAAGCCTTCTTCTCCAACAGGCGTAAGGTTCGGCAGACTTTTGGAGCGATTCTCATTTTTATTTGTGAAACTCTGAAAATAAGGCGAATTTGCGCTTGCTACTATGGTAATTGAATAGGTTCAATTTTTGTTGCCAAGCACCGGACCCGTCTTTGAACTTTCAAATGGAAACCTCATTTTCGCCAGAATGAATCTGAAACCAGCCGTTCTGAAGAAATTTTGTATTTGATTGGGCACTGTGTTCCGTCTCCGCGAAGTCTACCGTTTTCACGTTTGGAATCACCAATCAAACACACCCTAAAAAGAGCATATCGTGGAACATTAATCTCGTTAACGGGTGAGTAAAAAAGTGAACACTTGGCTGGCTTTGGAATGAGAAGTATGTGACCGATATGCAAAACTGACGTGTTAATCTAGCATTCAAAGACTCATGTTAGTTGGTGCAAAACATTGTTTGGTAAAATCACTAATCGTATACAAAATGTACAAAATTAGAAATTACCTCAATCCTTCATTTATGCAGGAAATTTTCTGTGAAAATACAACTCACTACAATTTGTGTACCAATGACGAATTTATACAGCCAAGAGTGAGATCAGTCAACAACAGCTCAGAAAGCGTCAGAATTAAAGGTCCGCAGCTTTGGCAAACTTTACCACCAACGATAAGCAATTCAGAATCCCTTAATCAGTTTAAAACAAAGATTAAAATTTGTACGGAGAAAATTGCCCATGTAGGTGATGCCGTACATTTTTTCATAACTTGGGCTTCTTATGATGAACACTTTTAGATATTTGTTTGTATGATGATTTTTAAATATTTTATCCATCATTTTATGTAATATATGCATTTTGTAATGTTTTTACGCTGGAATTACTTAGCGAATTACTTTAAGCAATTTTACTATCATCCAACTATAAAGAAATAATGATAAATGTAGACCAAGAAGTTAGCAAAATGGTGCAAAGGGGTTTGTATTGGAACGAGGGAGAATGCCCCCGGGGGGGGGGGGTAACTTGACTTGTCCATGGTACGGGGTTGAGCCATCTTTTTGGGTAACTTCGTCATGATAGAGTCTAGATTTATGGGTTTGGTTTTCAACAATTTTTTGCATTTTCCGGATTAATGGGTATAGTTTTCTGTACGAATTCATTTATTGGTTTATTGGTGAGCTGTTTTGGCATTTCCGGATTTATGGGTATGATTCTCAGAAAATTCCCCAGATTTATGGGTATCCTTTTCAGAAATTCCTCCAGATTTTGAGAAATTCGGCCAGATTTATGGGTATACTTTTGAGAAATTTCTCCGCATTTGTGGGTGGTACTTTTACGATTTGAATGGCACAACCCCGTATCTTGGAAACTCAAGTTACCCCCCCCCCCCTCGGAGGAGGATGCCATGTTCGACTCTGGTCCTTAGTCAGTGGCCATTGAAATTTACAACAATTTCAAAAATAGAATCTGAATTTTAATGGTAAGTAAATCACGGACCAGAATCAAACGTGGAATTCTCGTTCCCATACAAACCACCTACGAGGATTTTTCTAATTTCTGGGTCTAAACGATCAGTGATTTTACCAAAAAGTCTTTAAACCTTTGACTGATAAATTACCATTCAACCTGTGAAAGTTAGCTGCGAACTTTTCATCCCACAGGCCGCTCTGGCCGCCAAACGTGTTAACTTCTTGACTCACCCAGTACATAAGGATCGTAAAACATGGAAAGTATGTCTCCTACGTTGTTGTCTCTCCCACGCTGCCAATCACAACCAAATAACAGTAACGCAATGCTCTCAAGCGATTGCAGTATCCCAACATAATTATAACTACCAATGTTCTTATGCACGGAATTTTCCACCTAGCATATGTTAGGCTTCGGAAAGTGAGATTTTATTAGATGTAATAGGCTTACCGGTTTGGATCTGCGCCGTGGCTTTGGAAATGATGGATCCTTACCATAGTGTACCTTCCAACTGTCATCGATGGCCTTGTGAGCCTAAATGACTTTGCACGTATCCTAAAAGAAAGAATTTAACTGTACAGAGATGTACCGGTTGCACTAAACAAGGTAAGACGTTTGAAATTCCATGCACGTAGAATAATTGATCGATTTCTAAGATGTAAATTCTGCTAGATGGGTGAAAGACCGTGAAATTTTCGTGACAAATACAAACAAACGAAAATGGAAGCAAAAAGATAAGGACAGTTACAATGAGCTACACATGAATGATTAAATACGATTAAATGCGGATACATACTAGGATCTGTTTCACACTAGAAGTCAGGCCAGCACAAGCGATAATGCTGAACTGCAGAAACCCCGGCTGAGAGAGCACCACCGACAGCCATTGTCGCCGCTACCGCCACCCCCCCCCTCCCAGGGTCTCCTGCACATTTAAATCGCTGTGCGGTCCCTGCTCCGAGAACTGCCTGTTTTCACTAAATCCATAGTTTTCAATGGACTTGCTCTAAGTCCCGCTCTTGATCAATAAACAAACGGGAGGGAAGCAGAAGAAAAGGGAAAGGAAAAGGGAAGGAGAGCGAGACTTGTGGACTATGCGTTCCGAAAACGAGGCCGGTCAAGATCTTGACCGGCGGCTTTCTTTCATGTTAGCGGAAGAGCCAATCAAACTTGAGCAGGTGAATGCCGTGCCTCGTTTTTGGAGCGCGTAGTCCATTAGTCTCGCTCTCCTTCCATTTTCCCGTCCCTTTTCTTCTTCTTCCCTTTCGTTTGTCTATTGATCAAGAGCGAGACTTGCAGCAAGTCCATGTTTTGAATAACTTATCAACAAAGTTTTGAATAACATGTCCGCAAAAGTAGAAAAATTACGAATGTTATGCCCCATTCACACTATAAGTTAAACGAATTTAAACTAGACCAGGTTTTCCAATAAGGTCTTCTGATTGGTCAAGCCAAAAAATCTAGTCATTTGATTGGTTGAAATTAAAACTGGTTTAGATAAAGCTGGTTTAGCTGTGTCAGTGTGAATGCAGTATTAGAAAGCCATTTGCTACAAACAACATTTGAATCACTTGTCTCTGTTGATTATTGTATTATACGCAAAAGGCTTTCTTGGTTCACTGCTACGTGTCATCCACTATAATGAATAGAATATTACCTTTGATATAAATCGTCATCTTCTCCACCCCAGCCCCAAAACATATTTGAAAATCCGTTGACTGTTTCAAAGTCTTTCCGTTTGAAAGCACCAACACCGCCAAAAATACTCTCATACGGCAGCCTAAAAAGAAACGGAAGTAATATAGTTGTGTTTCTCCATAACGCGATAGTTTCAATCCTCTGCAATGATATGAGTTATGATCTTGTGTCCTAAAATGATAACACAATATAATTTGTCTTAGTTAATACTGGTAACATCGTTCTTGACTAGTTCGTTCAAACATCAACGCTTGGTTTGTAATACGTGTGTTCTACTAGTGAGTTAACCATTCAACATCACATAGTCAAGGTTTTCCTTGTGGGAATTCTGAGCTCCATGCAGGCTTAAATTCCAGAAGTTCATGAATTTCAGGCAATTCCAATTTCCAGGGCTATTCTACCTAGATATTAGGGACAAGCAAGCAGGACGGCAACTGCAACGGCAACCCAAATGTTCCCTTTGTTTACGAACTTCAATTTGAAAGACTCCTTGTTTTCAATTCGAATTCACTTCCCCTTGAGGGAGTCTTTGAAGTTGTCCTTTGAAATTGCACAACTTGAAAGTCCTATTTCTAACGTGCTGTTCTTCAGATCTGAATCTTCAAAGTGAAACTCAGTCATTTCAAATATTAATTATTAAGGAAAGAGAGCATTCCAAAGTATCTAGATGAAGAAAGGGATTTTGTCTCGCCTTGCTTTAGAACATGTGATGGTAACGTGGGACACTATACTCGGTTTGCATCATACAAGATGACGTTCTAGCTGGCGTTGCTGTCCTGGCTGCTTAAAAGGCTGTTTTAGCAGCAAGAAGCGGACGTCTTTGAAAACGAAGCTACTTTTTTGTTTTTAGAGAATTCTAATTTCAGACAGACAAATTCCCAAAGAACAGTTTGTATTCTCGCATTTCCACCATTTGTGAATGTGTTCATATTGCATTTTGTTTCCCTTCTCGACGTCACCTGGCAGAGCGGCCTTCAAAAGCGCACTTTTCAGGTTGTCGGCTTCAGAATAGAAAGAACAATAAGTTTCTCGAGATTGGCAAAAGTTTTAAAGTTGATTTCGCTTTGTAATTTATATTCTCGAACGAAAGAATTGTGCTGGCGTCTTCTTGACTCGCGTCTTCTTGCTAAAACAGCCTAAAGTCCCTATTGTGATGCGACAGCCCCCTGACAACAGCAAAGGCAATAACTGAAGATTTGCAGCTTGGCACTTGGATCCTTAGCTTCTGTCTGTCAAAACCAGTCGTGTTTCAAAATGTGAAAAATACAGTTTTCTTCAATACCTACCGATAATTAAACTTGTCAATAGCCACTGACATATGTCTTGGTGACGAAGGGCAGCCATACGAATTTCGATCATCTTCTGGCAGTAAGTCAACATCAGAAAATACAAAACAGTCAAAGTCATCGACCTTCAGCGCCTCTGTGAAGCCAATGTTGAAAAGACCAGCTCTATTAAATGGGTCGTCTCCAGACTGTTCCACTACAAATATCTGATAATGCAGTTGTTGTCGATGTAAAATTGGGTGCATATGCTTCAAGAAAATCTTTAATTGTGGTTCTCTTTTACGATATGGTATGATTAATGCAACCTAGAAAGGGAGAGCTTTGGAATCAAATCTCCAAACAGATTGCAAAACTGATATTCAGAGTGTCCCAAAAATTGTCCAACATTTGATTGAATATAGAAAATCACGACTCAATGTCCACCAAAAATGGTGCAAAAGTATCCAACTGGAACTTCACTAACCCTAGAGTCCCCCAAACAACCTATCGAAAACCTGAGACGTAACGTCCTTTGAGAAAGCTACGATGTCCTTCCTCCGACAAATGCCTGAAAAATCTGCCTCATTATCAAGTTCTCCCTTACAATACTACACAATTTACGATTGTTAAACTTTGTGTGGGATAGGGCTAAAGATACTAACTACATACTGCATCCCACAAACCTTGCAAGTTACGATGCACGATGGATGCCAGACAATTCACAACTAAACCATGAATTAATCCTATCCTCGCCAGTAACATGACAAACAAACCTACCCTCTTCCAACATATGCTCGCAAACTTGTCTTGCCTGTAAGAATTACACTACCTTCGAAATACTATTTGGTTTCCTTGTATAAGCGAGAACAAAAAGGTGTCCATTTTCTACACAGATCGTAAATGGCTTCGGTTGTTCGGTTTAATGGCTTCAAAGAAACTTCTAGGTTATTTGCTATAGTTCTGATTACAGTATGTTTTATATCTTGATTATTTCAAACATGGCAATTCTTTTTTAATCTCCTCCCCAGAGTAAGATCCTAGCTGTAAATGTTCATTCGGCTGCGTGATCAGCGTATGACGTAAGAACACCCCGAGAGCGAGGTTGATAGTCTTTGTTGTTTCAACCAGTTTTGAGGTCGTGACAGCACCAAATTGCTAAACCATCAACCACAAAGCTACAGACCTCTGGTTAACACCATATCATCACTTAACTCACTAAAAAACCACCCATAAACTGCATCTTTGTACTTACCCACTGCAGTTTGAAAAAATCTGAGAACATCTTGCTTTAGGCAAGAACAAACCTATTCTTGTGCTGGAACAGCTTATTGTACCGTTAATAGCTCAACCAATTTGTGCTTTTCTATGCCCTTGGCCAATTCGATTTAACTTTTCGCAATGTACGACAAGTTAACACAATGTAAATAAAAATGCGAACTCTGCACAACCCAATAAAAGCAGAGGTTATCTAGCCTGGGCCGTAAATCAAGTATCAAAAATATTCCAAAACTACGTCATGCTACAAAGGTAGAAAATTAACAGTAAGATATGTTTGTGTTAAGTAAGAGGTCCGTGTTATAGGTTTGTAAGTCTTAATCATTGGAATATTTCATAGTTGATTGTGGTACGCGGAAAGTGGAAATGATGATCGAGGCCGCCAAGAGCTTTTGGAGGACGGGGACAAAATTGCAATATGAGGCCCCTTGCGAGTGAAGAGAGCAGAAAATTTTTCTGATCACGCCCTTTAGGTTGGCTCAAAATGCACTTCAGAGGATTTCCTGAAGTCAAATGTTAAATCTTCACTTATGAGGCGCCTTAGCCCAGAGGCCTGGGGGCAAGCTGCTCCTCCTGCCCCCTCTTGGTGGCCCTGATGATGATGATTTCTCACTGAAAATATTTTTACAGTGCTGAAATGTTTATGCTTTCAAATCGACTTTAAGGAGAAAGGTAATTTCACATGACAGCACCAATGATTTGCAGGATGCATTTAAGTTATGCCACACTTTGTTAGATCAATTTGGTTTATGCGATTCTCATTAGTTTTGAAGTAATTTTGAAACCAACCTTTGCTCTTGCTACGCATTCTGCAGGTTTCCACTTTCCACCTTTTGCAACCCATCCTCCATTGACATCAGCAAACTCTTTATTCAGTGCTTCCATTTCTGGCACTCTTTGGTCAATTGCCAGTGGACCTACTGAAAAGAGTAATACATGCTGTTCTCTCTAACGACGACAGTTCATTCAAGAAATCAAAATTTGTGGGGCTCTCTGCTGAGCAGTCAAAGAATCACAAGCTAAACATTTACATATCAAAAGTTTATCCACATAATCTACTGGGTGAGTTACCTAAATACATTCCACTTTTTGAAAAATCATTTGAAAAATTCCAACTCCATAGCCTAGTTGAAAGCTGGACTTAATTTTAAGAATTTACTCATTACAACAACGGACAATCCTAAACTCAGATGAAAAATTCCTAAAAATGGCTTCAAATCCATTTTTCAATAATCAAAAATGGCATAATCATGCTTTTCTTGGGGCCTGGTGCTGCTTTCTAGTGATACAGACACTGGTGTATGAATATTTAATAACATGAAAGGTGAAGGTGAAGTTGTGGTTTTCAGCACCAAGCGCTTGGATCACAGTAGCAAAAAACCGATTGAGCCTGCCACCCGTCGTCATGGAAATCTACTGGTGGGGCCCTACAGGGTATAAAACCCACTCTGTCTGACTGTTCTGGCTGCAAAGTCAGAGGATTACATCAACCACTGTGCCAAAACACCTTCAAAAATGCAAGACTAACATGAAAATAAACGGACCCATTTTTGGCTGTTTTTGGCAGATTGAGGAAAAGAACTTTGGCTAAATCCTTTGGCTAAATCAGATGGAAATAAAAGCACCTAAAATCAAGATCTCAAAATCTAAGTTGAAGCTTTCAGTAAGCTGGTGGAGTTAACATTTTACACGGTTGTATATGTCTACAATAGCTTTTCTTGTTGGGTTTTCAAAACAGTGCATAATTTTTCTGATTCATTGGGTCTGCCTGCTCAAAAAATCATTTATTTGATGCAAACAGCACCAACCAGCATGAATAATTAATCAATATACTAAATTGACAACAGGAAAATTGCAATGAATATCCTCAATGAAAATCTATACACCATACTTAGGATCTTCAACAATTATCCTAGTCACAATACATATGTCTATATTTGAATAACTGAAGAGATATTGCTTGTAGATATTAACAGCTGAATAAATTTTCTGACTGTTAGAAGAGTTGTAGCCACCATTACCACCAGTTTATTTAGAAATGTTGTTTGAACTTCCTATAGTTGTAACAGGTTGATCATTGGAACTTGATATACATGATAGACTACTGGACAAGCATTTCATCTGGCTGATTATGATGACTGAAATTTGTGGTCCATAAGTGAGCTGGTCTAATAATTAATAATGACTTTACTTGGAGCCTATCAAGAAAACCCTTTGTAGCAATTGCAGCCTCGATTTTCTTTATTTGTTCAACATGTCATTGAAAGAAATTCTTAAACTTCTTATATCTTCAAGTTTCTCCATTTTTCAACATCTAGTACACATTTTTAATCTTAGGCATATTTTTAAGTCTTGAAGAGACTCCAAATTTTGTGCTGTTCAGCCATCCGGTTTTGAAGCAGTACTTCAAAATCATAAGAAATGATATTATCATATTGTGTGTGGCCTTAGGTTGGTTTTAATGAAAAAATTACAAATTCAATGTGAGAAAAAATTTCTTTTGTTTCAGTGTATATATATTTATCCTGAAAGAAGTTTAGCCTCCTTTAAACAATCCCAATGTTAAAAAGTAACAATTTACTTGTACCTAAATGATATAGGATTGAGTCGAAAAGAAGAATAAAAATAGAAATTGTACTTAAAACTGAACCTTCATAGCATGCCACATTGAAATTATCCATCACATCAATGATATTATAAAATTGAGTTTTCCTCTTGAAATACTATCAATGGATTGCTGATTCCTATATTGTCAAACTTTCAAATAAAATAGCAAGACACTAAACAGAATCTTACCCAGAGCTTTTCCCTTAGCTGGGCAAAGATCTCTGTTATCTGGGGCTGGTTCCTTTTCACTTTCTTTCTTTTCAATCTTTTCTTCTTTTTTCACTGGATCTGCCTTCCTAATCTTGGTTGGTACCTTCTCTTCTGTTGGCACTATTTTTTGAGGTACTGTGCCCTTTGGCTTTTCAGTTTCAGTTTTTTGTTTTTCTACATTCCTTGGGGCCTTAGTGACAATTTCTGGAGCAATTTCTTCAACTTTTTCATCTCCTTTCAAAGGAATGTGTCCATGTGGATCAATTTTAATAGGTTCTTTTTCTTTTTCTGAAGACTTCTCCCGAGAGTGAAAGTTTAGAGATGTAACAATATGAATTGCCGTGTCTTTTACATTGTAATTTTTCAAGTACAACAAGTGCATCAAAATCACTGATAATGCCACCAGTAATGTTACCCAAAGAAATAGTCGCAACTTCGTCATTTCTGCTAACAAATTATTGTAACCCTGAAACAAGAAGAAAGTTCCTGTTATCACACAAGACTGGGAGCTTTGCTGTGTGCAACACAGATCTCGGATGTGCAAGAGATCAGTATGGAAAAGGTGGCATCAGGCCCAGGGGGTGCACTTATTTTTTGGGTATTGGACATACCTTTGGCAAGGCTATCAATTTTCCAGATATTGTTATAAGGAACGGTATCGACTTTCAAAATTTTGCTACATAAGGATTGCCAGAATGGTACCAATCTTCAACATGTTCATAAAACAATGAGATTGGCTTGGGGGACATTTTCTAAAGTCCAAGTTAACCTTTTCCACCAACCACAATGCTTTGCGCAGTATGGCAATATTCGAAATCAGCCCATCGTATGGTTGGAAATGGGATCAAGTGATCACAACAACATTGCTCATGCTATGTCTAGATCCTTTGCTACATTTGGTTTCCATTGTCAATGAGACTGCATCAAGGTCAATAAGTCCCTGTTATTATCTACTTGAGGGCCAATGTACTGATTTGTCGCACACAGAAATTAAATGAATGTAAACATCAGAAACACAGGATGAAGGTCAAGGAAAAGTCTGCAACCCTTTGTGAGCACAACAAAATTCTATGAATAAAACTATTATGCAACACTCGTTGACTAGCTATTGTAGCTTGATACAATAGTTCTATATTGAGTCTTTTCTCACAAATCATAAGATAGGAATCAAATGTTTTAGCTAATTTTTGCTCCCGGCCCATGGCCGGAAACCTTCAAAGACTCATTTTCATGGACTAATCAGATGGCAAATAACCGAAGAAGACAGAAGAAATGTGTGAAGATTTTGCTGAATTTTACCTGCCAGGGCAAAAACTGCTGGAAATTTCCCAAATCTTTTGAAGCTATCTACTCACCAGAACTTTGAGTGTCCAAATTTGGATGCCGGTTTGGTGGAGATATGACATTTCCAATAAGCAAAATCGGCCAAGGCTTGCCAAGCCCTATGTTCATGCCACTTTAAGTCAGGTGATAAAACCTCTTGATAAAATCTCCTTTCAATTCTATAACTTATTTTGCACCAGTGCCATGAATGCAAAAAGTAGTATAATACAGCAGTTCCCCAAGAGTATGGCCATATGACTTGAAATGTGTGAACTAACCTAATGCAAATTTTTTCAGTTCATATAGATATTGAAGGGGCATTGAATCTTGAAACAAAGAAACTGTGCTGGGAGGACAATGGCAAGAACAATTGGAAACATAGATACTGGCGTTCTGGGATCGTTCTTACAACAATTACTACTGTTATTACCATTGTCTCTTGGCCAGAATTTCTATTGTTTAAGGTTTGGTGCCTCATCAGTTTTGGAAACGTCATAACTCGGAGAGCAATCTTCAAAGGTTGGCGTAGACTCCTTTTGGGGCATGGGGACGAGGTTGAGAGGCTTTAAGTAGTCAGGGAGGGCTAAACCTAGGCCACAAAATATTGCACAAGGAATAAAATCACAAAAACCTTGTATAATGAGATTACTAGGGAATTATGTTTGTCAACTACACTTACTTTCCTTAAATCAAGATAAAACAAGGGATATAACTGTCCGATGATTTGCGCTCTGGTCAAATTCAATCTTTAGATATGAATTTGAATCACTGCACAAAAACCGCCACTTACAAGTGAATACTGCAGTTTAATGCTTATCTTTACAGACGTCACTATGTATAGGCTGGTGAGCTGATTTTGATGAAATAGGTCCGATGTCTTACACCCTATCTCCTTCTACAAAGAAACAAAAAGAGGAAAGTCTCCAATGATTGTTAAAGGGACACTGTATCAAGCTACAATAGTCAATGGGGTACATGATAATCTGGCTTTACTTGCAAAGGGGTTGCAAAATCTTTGTGGACTTTCGTTCCGTGTTTCCGATGTTTACGTTCATTGAATCGAAGTGTGTGACAAATCAGTATATTGGCTTTTAGACGTATTACAACAGGAGTTATTGGCAATGTGTAAACCACGGCACCATGAAATGACGGAACGACATGACGAATTGCCAGAATAAATGACGGAATCATACAAGAGTGTAATGTATCTATTTTGTAGGCCCCTAATGAATATAAGTAAACGACATATGAATGCTACAAGTTGTCTTTGTTCCCAATGGAAAACAAAACATTTGGTAACATCCAGGGTAACACCTAAGAGGTCAAATTCTTCCGACTTAAATAAACTCTTAGTCTGCTCCCAAAAATCAATGGAGCTTAATCTTCACCAAAAACTGATATGAAAATCGTTAAATTCTTAAGCTTATCTTCGCAAAAGGGGGGTTTGATCCCCTATTCAAGTCTAGATGCCCTCATTTTCAACATATCATATCATATTCCGGTTGACCTACACAATGTATGTTCCATTGTTCACAGGGCTCAATTTAATTGGCTATGATAGCAATCCTTATTATCTGAAGAGCTACATAAAACCTGTACTTTATATCTAGCCTGTACAAAGCTATCTTCCAATCAACAACCTCAAATTAGACTCTGGTTCACTGATTTCGAGCCTATTTCAAAGATTTGCTGCTTGCAGCGCAAATCAACAAGGAACATGACTTCCTTTTCATTTTGTTAAAGTTCTCTCTGGACAGTTTCCATACAGCAAACAAATTTTTATTCCTGGGTGGAGAATTTGTGCAGATTCTCTGGTTTTCAAAAACAGACTATGTTGTTGCAAAGATTTGTCTTGCTTACGCTTAGTAGTGACTGAAAAGTTTGAAGGTGCAAGCTGCAAGTAGACTTTTAAAAGATGTGAGAGATGCAAAAATTAACAGCAGGTCTTTCATCATCTAATGCAAGAACATTTTATTTTAGTTGCCAGTAGCGAGTTTGACACAATTTCATAGTTACGAGTGAATGTATGTTTCACAACCTGGTGTGTGGGGAACTGGACAGTTTGCTGACTTCTTTGATGCAAAACTCTTGACCACAGGAATGATGGTTCCCTGTTGCTTTTGTGTTTCCTTATTTTTGCATTGTACTATGGCTTTGTACACATAATGACAAAGTCTTCAATTTATGAGGATATGCTCTTTGTCTAATTTCTTTAGCCCCTGCCAACCCCCAGGGTATCGACCAAAAAGATGCGGGTTCAAAAATCGCACGCAGCCCCACCTTCTCTTTCCCTGTTTCAAACGGAAGAGACAAAAACAAACAGAACAGCTTCCTCTCGGTTACTGCAACTCAGATTTCCTGCCTTTGATCATATCCACCGATCGTTTTACAAAGAAAGAACTCCTCTCCCAAGCGGTATTTCGGTGGAACAAGCAGAAACTGCGCGCATTCGTAATTCATCAGAGTAGAACCTGGGCCTGCCTAGCCGCTGCAATAATGATTCAGCACTCCAGAGTGGTGAACCTTAAGTTAGTGTGCTTACCTTCCCCGCGCCTTTCCAGAGGCTCTTTATTCATTCACCTATTGCTTAGAATGAATATTAAATAAAGGCTTGCAAATTCCTAGACTACTTAAAAATACCAGCGATGTTCGGCGAATACTTTTGCCACATCTTTCCACTCACCAAGCAACGCCATTTTGTATTCAGATGTTCAGTTATGAAAGATAATAAAAATGTCATGGTTCTTACATCTGTAATCAAAGTGGAAGAATTGTCCCAACTTTGCGTGTAATGACGTAATCAATCACTTCTCAAGCAAAAGGAAATGCTTTGCTTCTTAAAACTTTAGGGGAAATTAATCTTACAATGATAGATAAAGGAGGGAAATTTCAAATTTTAATCTTATCTGTTGCTTGCCGCTGCTCGTTCGTTTATCGAAACTTTATCTTGGAATTATTGCACTTGCTCGTGAAGTAGATGCTTTGAGTTTTCAGAAAGCAGCTCTTCATGCATGATGACACACATAGGGAACATGAGGCTGCCATGTTGGTGGGCAGGGTGTAGGGCGAGCAGGGCGTGGAATGTTTTGGGAGGAAAGGGTGCGCAATGGACCTTTTCGCCAGTTGCAGACCGGAACTGAGGTGAGCACGGCCCATTTTGACAGCCTTGGCAACAACAGGAAATCTGGGGAATCTCCTCCTTGCAGCTCGCTTGCATCCGAGGGGGGGGGGGTTAACTCCTATAGGGGACCTGTCTGGTATACATGTGCCTGAGACATTCCAGAGGGTAGACCCATAACCAGGGCAAGATTTTGAAAAAGGCACCCCATAACCAGGGCAGCTCCTTTAAAACAAACCCCATAACCATGGCAAAACATTTTCAAGAATCCTGTTGACAATACGGTATCTACCTCTGGTAGAGCTAAATTCCTTCAAAATAATGTTACAGATCTGACGTTACACAAAGAACCAATGATAGAGCAGAGACCAACCAGATGTTTCATTTACTGCTGCACTGAAAGCCAAAATTCACGCATAACTTTGGACAATCTTCATCAAGCAGACCCATAACCAGGGCAAAGTATCGCAAGCAGACCCATAACCCGGGTGAAACTTCATAAAACATGACCCAAAACCGGGAAAAATATCGCAAACTAACCCATAACCCGGGCAGGCACATGTATACAAGGTCCCCTATAGGAGTCCCTCCCCCCTCGCTTGCATCTCCCTGCAAACTTGAGTTATTTTGTATTTACTTGGGCCTTTCAAGATTCGCAAGATGCTTGTTTAGACCAGTAAGTATTTTCTCTGGATGAGTTAGCCACATCTGGTTATCCTTTCACCCAATGGTAAGTGTATTTTGAGCCATTTAATTGCAGGTATTTGTCCCTTGGATTGAAGCGGCTCAGTTTAGGTACATCCGACCAACAGGCCAAAAACTCAACTCGAGTGCAAAAAGTTGTACAAAAATGTAATCACAAATGAGCGGAAGGGGCGTGAACCCCCAGGTATCGAGCTGAGGAAGGGGCGGAGGAGATGAAAGGCCCAGGGGGTACTCCATAACTTTCAATACCAATGCCAATATTTGGGGTCCCAAATTTTATGTGAAAACCGATACCCTTCCCGATGGCATGTCCCCGTACTCAAAATACATATAGTTCCCCCGGGGGGCGCGGGCTGGCTCTGGACGGCCCTGTTTACAGTAATCGTTCTGCCAACGCATCAGAACAACAACACAAAACAACAAAACAAACCAAACCTCTGTTCTCCTAGCCTCCTTTTCGCACAACTATTGAAATTTAGGAAAACAAAAACAGGCTGGCGAAGGCACAAAGGGAAGCAGTCATGCACTCAAACTCATACATAAAATTGAAATGCAGACTGTGATACAAAACTAACAGACAAAAAGAAACAATAAAGGATTAAAATCTAATTTGTTTTGCGAAGAAGACAGACAAGGATACGTCGCAATCCTTCCTGGCCTAATTTCGTCATGATTTGCAGGGTATGCATTCGACATTGTCTGATGATGATGCAAGTTGACTGATGAGGAGACCCAAGAAAGACCTTGGAACAACAGCACATGGCCAGTTGGAAAAGTAAAAGTCAACAACATTGAAAAAAGCTGCACGACAACATGAATAACGGTATGCAAAGTTTGGTAAACTGTACCATGTAATGAAGTTGTGGCAAAATGAAGTCAATTATTGACAAAGGTGCAGCCTGCTTTGTCGGCAATAACCGCATCCGCAACTTCTCCCTGGTTACTTTTGGTCTGGACAGATTTCTCCCGAATGGTCCGCCCCTCTTGTGGTGTGGCGGGAATATTCAAAGTTGCAGTCAGTAATGGCTGCTTTCGTTCACTTTCTCATGGGACTATTGCCATGCTCAAAATACCGAGGGTCCAGCGGTTCAATCAAATCTGAAGAGAGAACTTTGAAACAGAGATTCCAGCAGGCAGAATCCCAAAATTTTGTTTTATGTGGAAGGACTTGCTTGGAAAGAAAATTGATCAAAGGTTGATTTCAAAACATTGGGCTTATTTTTGGCAGGTTGGAAAACATGCATGATTTTTAGCCTATATACAGGGTGTCCCAGAAAAATTGTGCCCTGTTTGCCTGAAGATTGCGACAAAATGGCAAAGATTCTCACCAACCTTTTCCATGATATTGCTCTTCAGATGTTCAATTAAAGTTTGCCACCGTCCCCGTGAAAATCCGTTGAAAAATTATAGAGCTATGAATTTCAGAAGACCAAATTTACCTGATGACTGAAACCAGCGGTCGGCCATTTTATCTCTCTATTTTGCAACGATAAACAGTGTCATAGATGAACTGAAATAGCAGCCTCTAATGTCATATCCCTCATGAAAATTTCAATAATCATCAGAGAGTTCAACTATTTTTACCCCATGATCTTTGATGGAATGCAACAATGAAGATAAGAATTCCCAAAGTAGTAAAAAATCAATTATCTCAACAAAAATATATTTCAAGTGTAATTTGTCACCTTTCTTACATAGATTTCTTCATCATTTGTTACAAGCAATTATTGATTTACTTCAGAAGACAATGAACTAAAAGAGACAAGAGGGGCAAAAGATTTTTGGAGCTGCATTTTTTTATTTTGAACTGACCAATTGGTTCTCTCACCACACCTGCAAACAAAACATGACTATATATCTTTCATCTGATTGTTTACTTTCTTGGGATCCTTGCCTTCGTTGTGAAATTCAATGAAAGATTGTGGGCTAAGAAATAGCTGAACTCTCTAATGATTATTGAAACTTTTGCAAGAGCTATGACATTGGAGGTTACTGTTTCAGCTCATCCATGAAGCTGTTTATCGTTGCAAAAAAGTAACACAAAATGGCCAACTGCTGGTTTTCGTCATCTGGTAAATTTAGTCTTCTGAACATCATAGCCCCATCAATTCTGGACGGATTTTTACGGGGATGGTAGCAAACTTTAATTGAACATCTAGAGAGCAACATCATGTAAAATTATGGTAAGGACCTTTTGCTCCTTTGTCATAATCTTCAGGCAAACAGGGAACAAATTTTCTGGGACACCCTGTATAGTCTGGGACACTCTGGGACACCCTGCGGAGTCTAGTCAAAAAAGCTGCAAGAGTTACACAGAGTCACAAAATTAACAATGGAGCCATTTGTTCTCACATGTGAGAACATTTTATTCTGGCTGTGAGCAACAGGCTTGAAAAAGTTAAATGTAGTTGTGAGTGATTGCAAGTTTTCCAACCCAGTGCTTTTGTAACATTTTGTAAAGAATTTCCATTCTAAAGGCCTGTGTTTTGAAAAGCCTGAATGGTCCACGGGGAAAGGACCTATGATGGTCTCTTCAAGGCTGAGGTATTCAAAATCCAAAATTGCACCTTTAACCAACAGTTAGATTTGGCCTGTATTTGCTGATTATTTCCAAAATGTTTTTGCTTTCCATGGCACAAATTTTTCCCTTTCATTGCACTTTCATTTAAGTCTCATTTTGTTTGAAAATCTCTAACAGTATAGAATTCCTACAAAGCGTAATTTATTTTGTTTGCATAGATTTTATTGATTAATTACTAGCAACTAACAATATTGTGCCATACAGTATTTGAAAGATAGATAGGCAGATAGAGAGATACATAGATGTACAGTATACCTTATTGTTTTAAGTATCTAAAAGCTGATTCCTCAATCTCAGTCAGCTGCACCAACCAGTTTAACTTGACAATCTGAAAAACTTATAGATTTCAAATGAAAATGCCCCCCAATGAGAGAAAAGACTGTCTGAACCCGCAACCCATGAGACACTCAAAGACTACATATTTTTTGCAAGAAACTAAGAATTTGGACCATTACTAAAAATTTCTTTAAATTTTACAGATATTCAGTATTTGGAGTTTCTTACAAGTTCTTAAAGGTTTCATAGCAGTCTTTGTGTTCACTTCCTGTTCCTCATGAACATCTCAAAACATGTTTTTGAAGTGTTTCCAACGTTTAGGTGTTACGCAATTGTCCCTTCTGATTAATGTTAGAGAGGAAACAAACAAAAAAGTTATATTTTCCCAGTACTGGAGTTTCTTAATTTTTTGGCGATCTGAAAGTTGAGTTTCTTATAAGCAGTTTCTTATAAGAAAATACATATACTGTATCTGTCTCCATATAAAACTTAGCAAGCACTCACTAACAAGCATATGTTACCACTCACTATCATAAGCCTTCATATTCGAGACATGAAACTTGATTCTTCCCAAGGGCTGAAGTTGGCCAGCCCTGCAACCCAGAAGACTACAAGGCTATACCTCATTAAAAGATTTTGATGCGTGCAGGCAAATGATCAAGAAAGATGGTACCAGCAGTCAAATCACTTTCAGTGCAGCAAAGGTGCATGCTACTAATTTGTAATGATATTTTGAGCCTTCAAACAATGGTCTTTGCAGAACAGAAGCTGACAAAACTGCTTTCTTCCTGGGAATGCCTTCAAGACTTCATCCAAACTTTCTGTGAAAACCTTTGGCTTTGATTTCATGGATCGTCTTGCATTGTTCATTTAAATTGTTGGTAGAATATAGTTAACAAATTACTTGGTGAAATTGAGCACGCTCAAGAATGAACAGTTACCTCAACAATCAGCTTTGTTTCTAGAAAGCAATTATCACAGGTTGTTCTGCCATGTCTGATGGCAACACATATTTTTGAGCTACTTCCTGCAATGCAAGAATTTCCTAGGAGCTCTCACACTTTGTTGGCCACTGTTGCACAAATTAATGCGTCTCACTTGAGGTCCGTATGAGCATAGTATGTAGGCATTGAAGATTTTTGCTGCAAAACTGTGCTTTATTTCAGGTGGAGAGAGTCAAGAAAATGGGCCAAAACGACGACCATCAAGAGTCAGAAGACTATCAAAGAGGCTCTCTGCCTATTTCTGTAAGTATCAAAAGTCCTACGGGATGATGACTTTGCATCCAATTATTAGTTTTTAAAAGCTCTAATTTTGAATATTCATAGACAGAGCATGCATGCACGTATGTACAGTATGCATTTTATGCACTTTATGCTTGGACAATTGTAGCCAAAAGCTTAGGACCACAGTTTAGTCTGTAACATTTTTTCATGCTGCAAGATACAATTCTGCTTCTCTGCCTGTTTTACTGTTTATAGTTGTTTCTGATCTACTTTCCATGTGGATTCATTTCAAGACCCTGGCTTGAAAGAAGAGCCAAGGTTAATGATGAAGCTTCATGAGTATTGCTTAGAATCTAGTTTTTCAGTCTATCAGTCATATACCCATAAAGAAATAGATACAAACATTTCACCATCTGTAGATCATGGACAAAAGTAGACTTATGATGATTCTCTTGTTTCCCTGTGCTCTTTGACTTGATGATGGCGCTTTGGTCAATAGAGATTCATAGTATTACTCTGAAAAACCTGGCCCTATTTAGGCCCAAACTTTGCAATTCCTGCAGTACCAATCAAATTGCAAGATTTGTGAATTACTATTGTTATGGTGTAAATGTGATAGAATTTTCGATTCAAATGAAAAATTGAAAACACTCCCACTGGATTGAGATCTGAAGCTGTGATTCCATCATATTTCCATTGATGATTGAAGAAAATAGGGCCAAGTTTCTCACTGTTTCATTATGAGTCCCTCTTGAGCAAGGTTTACAAGGGACTCATCATCATAAGTCTAGGACAAAAGAGACCAAAAAGAAAATTTTGCGAAAAGGTGTGATAATTGAATTATTTGAACAAATGATTTGTGGTACCAAATTTTAAATTAGCCTTGAATAGGGGACTCATCATAGTAAACCCTTAGAAGCATCAAAACATAATTTGTAGAAAGAAGACCATCAGCTCTTGTAAAAGAACAACAACCAAATAACCCTGTTGCTAGAGAAAAAACTATCTTTTAATGCTACCTGTACCACTTTCATTAGGGGTGTTTTTAACTTGTATCATGAGGGATAGGAGACCCAGTTTGTCGCAGTTTGATTTTATATCAGTAGCAAGCCACCTTAACATGTTTTTTTGTGTCTTGAACTTGTTTTTACTTCGTACACAACCACCTTTCAATGTTTCGTAACTTTGAAATTTTCAGTAGTGAGCCACCTTAAGTGACGATCCACCTTAACTTGTAAAGCGGTAAAGGTGGATCTTCACTTAATATGGCTCACTACTGAAATTTCAAAATTACGAAGCATTGAAAGGTGGTTGTGTACGAAGTAAAAACAAGTTCAAAACACAAAAAAAACAATAAGTTAAGGTAGCTCGCTACTGATATAAATCTAAACTGCTACACACTATGTGTCCTATGACTCATGCTTGTATCAATCAAAATTGCTATGTAGATTGCATTGTAAATATCTTATTTATTTATTTATTTATTTATTTATCCATTTATTTATTTACCTGTTTATTCATTTATTTAGACCTGTTTATTTATCTACATTTCTTTTTTTTGACCATTGTATTTTTTTACGTTAAAAATTTTTACTTACTTACTTGCTAACTGTTGAAACCTGCAAGAGAAAAACGAGTTAATCTTATTATCTGAAGAAATGAGTTTGTAACTCACCAGTAGCTGCAATAAAGCGCAACTTTGAATAATTTTGAATTGGAGTACTTTTCTGGGACACACAAATAATGATTGTGAGTGAGCTTAAAGTTTTGATTCCTTAATCTCACTGAGGCTTCAAATTAATTTTCAAGAATTTTCTCATAATTTCAGATATCAAAAACAACTAATAAAAATGGCTTATTCACAATCATGTACCAGAAAAGGACTCCCATTCAAAATTCTTCAACGTTGTTCTTTATTGTAGTTACTGGTGAGTTACTAACTCATTTCTTTCCGTTCAGATAATAAGATCAATTCGTTTTTCTCTTGCAGGTTTCAACAGTTTTCTCTATAGTTACAGGTTTAATTGCTTGTTGTTATTTTACAAGAGTTAACAGTTCTTTCTACAGATTACGGTGTTTTTGACCATTCGAAACGCTCTTGACGTCTACATCCCGTAGAACGCATGTGCAATTGTTTGGAGGTTATTCAGTAAGATGGAGGTTGTTCATTGCGATGAAAGGATCACATCATGTTGTTGACGGGATAGCATGCAATAAGGCAGAGATTATTCAGTTGTGCGGTGAGATAACAAGTAGTACGACAGACGAATAGTATCGTGTCGTTGGAGGGATCACTTGCAGTAAAAGTGGAGGATCTCAGTCGTTTGGAGGGATAAAATACAGTAAGGCGAAGGGATAACATCGTGTCGTTGGAGAGGGATAAGATGCAGTAAGACTGAGGTTTTTCAGTTATCCGAAGGGATTGCAAACAGTGCAATGTAGGGATAACCTCCGAACTACTGGACAGATGTTCGGAAGGGTGGTCTGTACAGTTAGCAAATGAGTGTTGAATTTCATTATTTTGAATTTTGAGATCTTAAAAAGTGTCGTGTCAGAGCAAGTTTGACCCGGTGTATTCCATCCTCCAACCCATTGTTTGTATTTCATGAATATTTTATGTACTGTTCAGAAGTATTTATCTCTCATATCTTTTTCTTATCTTTTTCCAGCATTTGTTCGAATCGGAGAGCCTGATGAGGTAAGGATTATTTGAAAAGAAGCTTTAAAACACGAAAAGCACATTGCCAGCACATGTAGAAGTTTGACCTAGAAAAAGTGTTATTTTAAGATTACTGTGTAATTGCCTCGCTGTCAACATAGTCGAAAGGAAGTTTGGATATCACGAGGCGTGGAGTTTAAAGTAATCTTAGGTACAATTTTCATTTTAAGATCGCGATGTTGGTTCGAATATAGACCCAGCCTTTAATCAGCCACTCTTGTAATGTTCATTAATAACGTCCCCAGCACAGTAGTGACATGCATGAAGAAGTGTTTGGAATATGAAAAGAACTGTAGTAGAGCTTATCTTTACAGGATCGCTATCGGTTACGCAAGGGACATGGATAGCGAATAGGGCTCAAAAAACGAAGTGGCGTGGTATCAGCACTACCAGGAAGGCTGGTGAAATGCTCAAATTCCCAGGAAGGTTGAAGGAAAAATGAAAAAGAAACGGAAGAAAGGGAAAAGACGGGAACGAAGGAACGGAACGGAAGAAGAAAAAGGGATAGAGTGGGGCCGTGTGAAAGAAAAGAAAAAGAAAGTGTGTAAGAAGAATTTATGATTGGCTTGCTGCCAGGAAAGAAAAAGTTTTTATGAGCCCTGATAGCGAATGTATTACGGTCTGTTCGTATTTTCTGTCAGGCGAAATTTCCGCGAATAAAAAGAGTTATAAGGCTTGGATCAGTAATTTTTTGTTATCGCAGATTTCTCATGACAACTACTGTGAGACAGAGTTCAGCTGTCTAGAAGGAGCAGCACGTCTACAGGGTAACGCAAAAACCAATCGAGAAAATCTGTTGCCCAACTAGAAGGATCCATTGAAATGAGTAATTGAAGTGTTGTTTCGTAGCTAAATTACTATGCTTCATCACACTTTTTTGTAGTAATCGGGATAAGCGAAAGCAGGCAGACCTGAAATCATTCGAATCAACAGTATCCAAAGCAACTGCTGAAAGAAATTCCAAAATGAGAAGTATATCGCGGCTGGCTTTGTACATTACAACTGACTGCGAAGCCTAAAAGCCCTGAACGGTTTTGAAATGAGCACTTTGATTAGATTATTTGCAAATTGACAAAACTATGACCGATTTTAGCTGACAAGGTTTGATTATTGAAGTCGACACGTTACTAACCCAGAGATAAGTTTAAGAAATCAAATGAGTAGCCACTAAGCTGTAGACTTATGAGACGAGCCTCATGTCTTCACATTGAATGAGTGAAAATCCCAGGGCGGAGACTTGGTAGTTGAAGGTGACGTACCCGTTGCAAAATTTAGGGTCAATTTCAGCAATTTGCTATCTTTTTGGGTCAAACAATTTTCAAATTTACAGCCGCTTAGGGTTGTGAAAATTGATATGATTCGTGTGCGGACATTTAAGAAAGTTTGCTGAACTGAGTTGTTGTTAGTGAGATTCTGTAACGACAGAAATCAACCGGTTATTTAACCTCCTCGCATTATGCAAACCTATCAAAACGAATCGCAATTCATTTCTGATCAATGATCGACCATTGACCACACTGTCATGTGCTCACATTAGGAGAAATTTCTCCCATCCCAATCTTACCTTTACTTCTACACCTGTACTATTTCAAAACACATAGAAGTCATTTCTTGCTCATGTCTGCTTTACAATAGCACGATTGTTTCTGGAACCATTGACCTATTGTTATTGCAGCTTATGGAGAAAGTTACTACTTCTTAGGCGACGAGTTCCAGCTAAAAGTTACTACCGCTTAGGCTAAAGGCTGCTACTGCTAAGTGGTTTACAACACTTTGCAACGGATACGTCGCTTTGAACTACCAAGTCCCCCCAGGAATAAAAATAGAACCATGAGATTCAATGCTTGGAACGAATCACGTGGAATCATGTGGAAACAAGGAATCACGTGGTTATGTCAGTCTTTCCAAGCTACGGGCTTGGGAACGTTTCAACGTTTTAACTCACCTGATGTAAGATGGAAAGATGATATTTTCGTATACCTTTTTCTAAGATACTCGTATGTTTCCTGAAACTGCTATCTACTCTTCCCTGAGTCAAAAGGATCTACAGCTATCTTTGCACTCAAAGTATTTACTCTTAACCTTCTAAGAGTGAAGACTATTTTTTATGAAGAAACTTGAAGACTGACCGACCTTGTTTTGATGGAGAATGGAATAGACTTGCGTACAGTTCGCAGGAATAAAGCAGCAGCGAAGGGCAAGCAAAATGATATTAACTAATCATAAAATCAAGCGAGAATCAATGAAATTAGTCGTATGAATTTCATAACCGTATACTTATTTCTTTTAGTTTGATGGATTTAAGTCTTTTCTGGTAAATAAATCCATTTAAGACCTGCCTATGGTTTGTGTAGCCGAGAGAGAGAGAGACACCTGCCATTTGGTCGGCTGGAGAGAAAGAGAGGAAATATCCCTGTTCGTCGTACGCTATTTAACAGTGTTATGAATGCGCACGTATCTATAATGTAATCAAACTACTTGTCTGTAAACTACAGATCAAACTTGCTACTGCAATTTTATCATGATTGTGCAACCGTCATCTCTTGGGCAGTCGTCATCTACGTTCGTCCGTAGTTTGTGCTATCATCAGTGAAGTCAACGTTGAGGTTCTGTTTAGTGGGTGACTCTTCGTACATTGCTGCTGCTATGTATAAGAAATACTTCGACTTGCGAAAGAACCTTCTGTCTGTAAGTTCTTCCTTCGATATGCTTTGTTTTTCTGTTACAGTGAACATATGCAGCACCAATTCGATTTGATACGCGAAGCAGATTTTAGGATTTAAGAATTTAATGGAGTTGTGTCCGCTGCTTTTCACAGTGCGTCGTTGTGGTATGAAATTCAGGAGGTAGATTTACGTGATCTATTTCCGTAGCTAATTGTCGAAGTTGCTTTATTCATAAGCAGAGGAAATATTGAGAAATAACTTCTGAAAACTGCTTGCAAAGTAGTGCGAAATAATCTTTGGAAGTGTCTTTTGCAGGCTTCTGGCAAAGTATAAAGAATGAGTAGGATATCAAAAAGTCTGTTAAGCAGATGCAATTTTTTACGACATTCCCATAATTAGAACATCAATTGTTTCGAAAGTGAGATGAAAAACAGACTATTTGTAAAGTCAAAATGACAGCAAATGAATAACAGAGTTGGTAAACAATTGATTTCTGGTGCAAAATTTTGAAATACTTCTTCGCATAAACCAAACTGAAGAGTGTTCGACGAAACGCGTATTTGGTGTAATATTTTGGTAAAGTAACGTTGTTAATAAGTGATCACTTGATTTTCTTGCAGGTTTAACAATTTTCTCTCCAGTCACAGATTTATCTTATATTCTGATTATTTTTCTTTCACAGGAGTTGATAGTGTTTTTTCTACAGGTTACAAGTTTATTGCACGTCCATGGGTCTATCATGATGAGTCCGCTATCTAAAGCATATAATAAAGCTGGCTTTGCATGTGGTACTTCGTTAGGTATATGTAAGCAAGTAATTCTTTAAAAATGCGCAAAGGTGCTGGAAATGTGATAATGCATGCCCCCTACATCTATTATTGAAAAACCTGGCAGCTACCAACAGAAAAATGTGTCGGAGTTTTTCAGAATGCATTCTTTCTTAAGGCAAATCCTTTTTGTTTCTTGAGATCGTTTTCTTTTTAAAGTACGTATATGTCATGAACCTGATTGTTTCATAGACTTATCCTGAGTCGTAGTTTCGCTATTTGCCTAACTGATATACCGCTACAACTGTTTGTTTCACACGATATAATTCTCTCTATTGTTTATTACAAAGCACAGGATCGAGGCTGAATTTCATTGCAATGAAAATTCCTGAATCAGAAATGAAAGGTCACAAAACAATGAAATTCCACTCCACACTTCTTTGTTGTATTAACCAATTGCTAACGTGACATATGTCCCTAAATAATACCTGTGGAGGGACCATTATTGAAACAAGGTTGTATTGGCTTTTTCAATGCTATCCCTGCCATCTTTAGGCAAGGCGTTTCCAGACGAAATTATTAGCTTTCACTAGTAAAGTACTGTTATAATTAGTTAGATTCCTTTTTCTTACATTTTTTCTGTAATGATTTTGAATAGGACAATTACATGTCCATACATACATACGCACATACATACCGGGTGACCAAGAAAAGTGACCCGACGCAATCTGTCATAGAAAGATTAGTAAGAAGTCGATGGGCATGCTTCAAAGGTTGTTCTGTCGCTAAAAGACTTTTCTACATGATGAGTATCTTTTACAATTTTTTTCTGCTCGGTAAATTTTGCAAATTTAGGATTTTGAGGAAAAGGGCATGCCTGAAATCCTCAAAAAGTCGTCAAAAAACAGGGGATCGATTTATAACCATTTAAGGTCTTCAAAACAATGAGGAGCATGTTTTGTTTCAGACTGGGAATAGGCTATTCAGTCGAAAGTTTTCGTAGCAAGTTTATAGTCCCTAGATACCTAGAATATTCTTGTCTCAAGGGACAAGGATACTCCTGCTCTTTCTATGAGGAATTCTTGAAGATTTCGAGTGGCGTGGAAAGTTGAATACCTTTGAAATTATATGAGATTACAGGAACATTTTATTCCGTATTCTTAGTTACCTGGGGAAAGTTTATAGGCATCGGCATTAAATTCACCATCGTCTTGCTTTGGCAAAGTTCTTTCTTGAAACTTGAAACTGGTTTATTCGGTTTCCGGCTTCTGTAGAATGCAGGTCTGCAGGTCCGATAATATGCAGGTCTGCGGATCTGTTTGACTGTGGTTCCTGTGGTCACATATGGATGGTTATTGTATGGGACAAGGGGCATGCACCATAATAATGCTACAATGGTTACAAAGAAAATTGTATCATGGGAGTAGCTGAGAAAGCACTTGATTGCCATATGATGAAAGATTCTTTTTGCTGGAGCAACTATTACAGAGAATTTTAATGCCCATGGAAAATATTGATGGTTACCTTGGAAATACCATGCAAGAAATTTTTACTTTCGTCTCACATGCAGACATCCCTCAACACTTACTTAACTTGTAAGATCAAAACCAGCCTGTGACTGAGGATGAAAATTGAAAGTGAGCAACTGCCTGACATGAACCCATCAGGTACTGTAGCATGCCTTTGTAAGCTAACACTGATCGTGCTATGGGACCTGCGTTTTATCGGACCTGCAGGCCTGCATTTTACAGAAGCCCTTCGGTTTCTGCTTAAATCTTCGTGAGAAATTTATAATGTGTAGCTATAAGCCTCCTCGACTTAGCGGTTAACTGTGAGCTGCTTTTCGGGTCGTCAAGCCGTTTTCTGAAGCGCCCAGGGTATTTATTAAAAGCGATGTTTTCGAGGGTTGCTTATTTTCGAATAATACGATCAAACGAAGTATTTTCAACACCGGATGGGTCGGAGGGCGGGGGCTTTACGCGTTTGGCGGGCTGTGAAATGAAATAATATGAGGCCGATATTCAATATAAAATGTTGATCTATCAGTCAAAGGCTAACTTAGATGGGAACATTTTGTTTTGCAAAATCACTCTTCATTTAGAGCCTGTTATATGAGGAAAAGCATTTCACCTGCCAGTCCCGGGGCTTTTTTTCTATTCATAATAAATCAACATTAAAAGAAACTGAAATACATTAATACTGTACCGCTCTTGGTGTAAGAAGACACAAGGTCATCTGGTCTACACCAAGAACGATACTTACAATTTTCAAATACAACTTCAAAACTAAAGAAAACTACTGGGAATAGGGAAAGAAAACAGGAATACGAAACAAAAATTAAAAGAGATAAAGGGACTGGCAGTTCCACACCAAACTCAAACCATGCTATGTGTTTAACCCTTGTGTCGAAGGTCTAACATCAGTTTTGTACCATCACATCGAAACTGATGGTACAATGAAGATGGCAATAAGACCCGGGGCTGAGAGGTGAGATTCCACCTTCCAATAGAATCCTTTTTATTTTCATTTCGCGTGTACATGACGAACGCAACACCGCCGGTATAATGAAGTCCCACCTCGCTAGAGGTGGAATCTCACCTGGGTGAGGTGAAATTTTTCCATATAAGCGAAACACCACCGGTATGGTGAGGTGATTTCAAATTATTCGTTGATTCTTATTGGTCAATTCATTCTGATTTCACGGAAGAGAGACTCTACTCCACCTCGCCTCTCAGCCCAGGGGCTGATAGGTGAGGTGGAAAATCTCATATAAACAGTGACTGAAATTTACTTCGCATCTCAGCCCCGGGTCTGGCAGGTGAGATGTTTTTCCTCGTATAAACAGGGCATTAGAGCCAGTAATTAGTAAAATGATGGTAAATAGCATGTTTTGGAAGTAGGATTCCACATTCCATTCTGGTCCATGATTTATGTGCTATTGAAATCAAAATTTCATTTCTGATACTGATGATGTAATCTTCTATGCCATTTAAATCATTGACAAAAATGGAACGTGGAATTCTCGATTCCCATGCAAATCCTTTATAGGCATCTAATTGTTGATTCTTACTGGTGTGTGATTTTACCAAACAGAATTTTCTCATCTAAGTTATCCTTTGACTGATAGATCAATATTTTGTTTTGAATATCAGTCACATACTTCTTATTCCGTAGCCTCAAATCGCGTAAATCTTTTTTGACTCAACCGGTATATTTTCTGTCTGCTTTGCAATTAAGGAATGCAGATAGACCCAGATATAAAGACGGTTGTGACAACCCCATTTTTGTGATATTGATCCACCTTTTCGAGGTAAGAGGTGCGAAAAGTCTTTTGTTGTTTGAGATTTCGCATTTTTCAGGCTAAAATCTTGTTCTGCGTACAAAGTTTAGCATAGAAGCAACTTTTTACTTTCATATCTGTCTTCATTTGGAAATTACGATCATATAAAGAATTAGAAATCATAAGGGCTTTGACCGTGAAATCAGATGTTTGGACAAAATTTGTCCAAACATCTGATTTCACGGTCAAAGCCCTCATAACATTAAACTCTTTAAAATGGCCGTAATTTCTAAAGGAAGACAGATATGAGCGTAAAAATTTGCTTCTATGCTAAACTTTGTATGCAGAACAAGATTTTAGCCTCAAAAATGCAACAACTCAAACAACAAAAGACTTCCGCTTTCGCACCTCTTATCTTGAAAAGGTGGATTACTCTTTCGTTATTTTCAGTGATACCGTAGAAATCCAGGATTGGCTACATGGTAGTTGGAAATCTATTTTTTAACTGACCCTGCACAAGTAGAAAAATCTATGTGACAAATCGCTGTTGCTGATCTTCTAATATGGGGACTTTAAGGAATTGAAAAGGACAACTTCATAGAGTCTCAAGGGAAGCAAATTCGCGCGGAAAACAAGGAGTCTTTTCAAGCTGAAGTTCGGAAACAACGGGCACATTTGCGTTGCCGTTGCAGTCGCCGTCCTAGTTGCTGAAGGTCCCTAATATCCGGGCTATCGTGGTGGCGTAGTCGCCGCGAGGCAAGCGTAGTCATTCAGTCAGTATCAGTTGTGTATTATGACTTATTTGCCAAGTCTCTTTTATGTTTCAACGTTGCATACCGCTGCGCTATAGTTTGGAATAGATGGTAGGTCTCTGATAAACTTATAAGAGTAGCACACTATTAAGCATGGCAAATGAAGTAGCTTTGAATAGCGGACTCGTCATGATGGACCCATGGACGTACAATAAACTTGTAACCTGTAAGGAAACACTATCAACTCCTGCAAAAGAGCAAGAAAAAAAAAAGAGGAAGAGAGAGAAGACTGTAAAAGAGAGAAGACTGTTAAACCTGCAAGAAAATCAAGTAGTCACTTGCCAACAACATTGCTATACCAAATTATTACACCTGATACGCGTTTCGTCACCCACTCTTTAGTTTGGTTCATGGGAAGAACAGATAAATAACTGACACGACCGGGCTGCTTTATACAGAAGACAACGAAAGACATTTGAGAATCACGTGAACATCACACCTGAGCCACTGATTGGCCAATCACAAAGGAGCTGGATAAGAAATATGTAAACAAATCCTCGTTTTGTGCATCAAATATCGCATTTTGATAGGAGAAATTCCTTTGTAATTGGCAAAATTCAAAAGGAAAGATCCTTATCTAGATACAGGCTGATCTTTGGGTGAAAGATCAACGAAAATGCTTGTTGGAAATCCATTTATATCGCACCCATCCCAAAACATATGGAGGTTGAATTTGTGTCAGATGAAAGTGCAAAGGCTAATCTCTAAGATGATAAGTTTATTTCGAATTTTCGTTGAATAGTCGCAACAAATTAGCTCAGCAGAATATAGCCAAGTCAGAAATTTCCGCGACAGTTTCTTATCCAGCTCCTTCAAACAAAGGCCGTCCGTTCAACAAGCGTCAAACTTTTGGCGGCAACTTCGGAACAGTTGCAGAGCGAAAACAAAGAAAGTGCAACGAAAACTCGCATTTGGTGTAATAATTTGGTATAATAATGTTTTTGGTAAGTAATTGCTTGATTTTCATGCAGGTTTGGCAGTTTTCACTCTAGTTACATGTTTCTCTTACATTTTGATTATTCTGTTACAGGAGTTGATAGTATTTCCCTACAGGTTACAAGTTTATTGTACGTACATGGATTTATTATGAGTCCGCAATTTAAGGCACTTTTAAGTTTTGTTCCACAAATCATTTGTTGACAAATGCCTGAAATGTGATGGACACTGTTTGAAATGAGTCTCAATAAAGACAACGTACTCTCGAGTACCGAATAATCGCCCCCCCCGCTTATTAATTTTTGAAAATTTTCCAACCCCCCCGCTCTTATTCCAAACCCCCCCCCCCTTTTATTGATTTTTGGAAATTTGAAATGATATTAGACATAAATTCTGAATAAACGCAAGAAAAGTCTCAAGAAGTGCATTCAACAGAACCAGAGTTTGAAAGTAAATGTATCAGTAACATCACTGTTCACATAAATATATGACAGATACGTGTCTTCCTATAAAGAAAGGGCTATTTTCTGTTTCTCCAAGCACCCCCCCCCGATTATTCCAACCCCCCGATCATTGTTATATCGAACCATTTCCAACCCCCCCCCGATTATTCTCACCCCCCCCCCCGTTTATTCGGTACTCGAGAGTAAATTTATTTCCAGAAATCTGGAACCCACAATAGAAAGCTTTTTGCTTTTTGTTTGTCAGACCCTTTGTTCTTTTGAATAATGGTTCTAGTCGTAGGCTGTGCTTTTTCATTGCACTTCACTTGAAATATTTTCTTTCAGAGAGAATATCTACGAGCCTATCGCGTCGGTTTTTTTCAATTAACGACCTGAAATCGTGGTCAGATGTGAACTGTAATAAGAGGGCAACCGCCAAAGGGTAATAACATACATCTATACCAATTGTAGTTGAGTAGCCAAGAGATACCCCACCGTCATCCACTCCCCAAACAGACCTCCTTAAGCCTACTTTCCACTTGGCGGAAAATTCCTCTCGCAAAACTCTTCAAGCACGATTCCGCTCGAAAGTTGAATGGATTTCTACTTTTGAGCGACGTCGCTTATCCGCAAGCCAATCAGATGGCTGGAAGAGGTCGCTGCGAGCGGAATATTCCACCCAGTGGAAATCAGGCCTTAATCTTCATGAGCGCCGCTCGCAGTCACTAATTTAATGTTCCAATTTTCTGCAGGCACTTTTTCTGAACTAAATACTTCATTTGATTTGATTTTGATTTGATTTTAAAATATCCTGTTTTACAATGTACCCTGTTAAAAACTTACAAACGAAAAGAAACTATCTAAATTTACACGTAAATCGAAAATAAAATCACAATCCACATGATCTACACAGCTATTAACAAAGTGAAGAAAAATTGTAGGTATGATCATGCATATGTTAGATATGCTATAGGAGAGAATTAGCTAAATGCAAGGTTTTTCTATGCTTTTTTTGAAAGTTTTCAATGTCGGGGACGATTTTGATTCTAGGCTAAGCCAATTCCACATTGTTGCACCTTTATATGAGAATCATTTTTGGCCATTCGCAGATTTAGGCATGGGAACTTCTAAATCAGATCTAGTATTGCGTAATTCTATCTTACTTGTATCCGAAAGTCTCGAGAACATTTCTGTAAGGTAAATAGGAGCCAGATCATTGATAGATTTGTATACCATACTCAAAGTCTCCATTTGAATGATTTCACTAACAGTGTGCCATCCAAGTTTCTTGATGATAGGCTTTGCAGAAGCATCATGTCTACTGGTAGTAACTATTCTTGCAGCCCGATTTTGAAGCTTTTGTCCTCATTAAACTTTCTCACTTCACGATCATGATCTTGGGTCAATCTTCGTTGTAAAAATTTTAATGTCAAACGAAAAATTATTTCAGAGGTTAAAGTTAGTGAATCTTTACTACCCAAATGACAGGAGTCATTATCTTTTACGGGTTGAATTGCGAATAGCATACAACATTTTCATAGATGATCAAATAGAGGACAAATTAGCATCGTTAAGTCATCAGTGATGTGGAATTGATGTCAAGCTTGTTTAACTTGTAAAAACTGATTGAAGGATGAGGCAAGCGACGACAATCATTATAAATTTATTCATCATTCATCAGAAAGACATATCCAGTTGAAGTATCAGACTCAGACAAATCCAGTTCGACAAATCCATTATAATTAAATTAAATTAAATAAACCTAAGACATAATCAATGGTACGTTTCGAACCATACTTGGTTCATCTTCAGCAATTAGTTAAGCGTTAAACGGCAATTTATACCGTGAGACAAAGAAGTAATAAGAGGTAAACAAGCGTGAGTTACATTTCCTACGCGAGAGGGAACTCGGGGCCTAAGTCCCAAGTGGCTAAGTATGGCACATCAAAAAAGAACTAACGGTATAGATGACTGCTGGGAATTGAGTTCAGGTCGATCTCTTAAAATCAAAAGGCTTTCGTGAATAAGCAAATCAAAATAAAAACTGATTAAATTTGATGAGACTTGTGAAATCACATTTAAAAACAGAGTATGAAATTACTGAATGTTTGGAGTACCCTTTCCAACACCAAAATATCCAAACTGCATCAATTGCAGACTAGGCCAAAGAAGCTAGTAGTGAATGCCTGGTACGAGGACGGATGGTCTCGTAAATGGATCACTGTTAAATCTTTGATGTCCTTTGACCAAGGAGGCGTGACATAAAAAATCTTGCCTCGACTGTCTCCTGAAAATCTTTGGCATAAGTTCACCGAACGGTCCATGATTTCAGAGTATAGGACCAGAAATTATGGAGATCTGCGAATTCCCACAGTTAGGTTAGAATATGCCAAGCGAATTTTCTACTACTCAGGTGTAGTCAGGTGTAAAACTGGAATGATATCCCTGACAACAGTCCAGAAATAGAATCAATCGCTCTGTTAGAAGAGGTTCTAGAGAGTATCTTTGCGCCTTTGAAGTGCATGACCAGAACACGGCCCTTTGGTAGAGCAAGTATTAACATTTGTTTTCTTTGTTTAGTCCTTAACATATATTGCTAATTGGTTATTAATTTGCTAGGTTTCCACACTGAAAGGAACATTGTGCTTAAATATTTGATGAATGAAAATGAAACATCATATTTGCTTGTGAAAGACATTTGTTGGTGTTTACAGTCCTCAGCATAACCAGTGACTAACTGTAAAGCAAACATGCGATTTATCGGTACCTTACTAAGTACTACATCCGATTTTTACTTGCAGGCAAGTTTTGTGCTCGGTTCTGCACTCGCATGCACAAAATGATTTTAAGGAGCCCTGTCTCCAAACGAATAACATTTTCCGGATCCAATCAACGTACTTTTGACTGTTTTGCTTCATTTTAAACCCTTTCTCTTGTAATTAGATATAGTAACCAATAGTTCATCGAAAGTACAGACACCACCGTCATCCACTCCCCAAACGACTAAGATTTTCCCAGATCCAAGCAACGTAATTTTGACTATTTTGCTTCATTTTAAACCCTTTCTCTTGTAATTAGATATAGTAACCAATAGTTCATCGAAAGTACAGACACCACCGTCATCCACTCCCCAAACGACTAAGATTTTCCCAGATCCAAGCAACGTAATTTTGACTATTTTGCTTCATTTTAATCCCTTTCTCTTGTAATTAGAGTAACTAGGTCATGTAACTAGTTCATCGAAAGTACACAAACACGTTTTTTTATTTATATATTATTACAATAACAAAATCACTTTCTACTATAAAGATCCTAATTACTCTACTACACTACAGGAACTATACCATGGGGACCGAAAAGATAATGACTACTCCATGGCCAATAAAAATAAGACTCGAAACATTAAACTGATACTATGCTAGATTCTGTCTGACATTAGACGCAGGTCAGGGTTCCAAGTAAAGAGAAATGTAGTCACGAGAAATGATACGGGGTGAGTGGCCGAGTGGCTTAAACAGTCTTCGTCAGGTAACTGAAGTTAAGCTCGGTCGAGTGAGGTCAGACTCCTGATGGGTGACCTCGGAGGCCTGACCTCAACTCACCTCGTCGTCCTTCGGAAGGGAAGGTAAACTAGGGGTCCCATGCCTTGATGCGGCATGCACAGTGGCCATAAATTTGCTTTGATTGGCTAGAAATCCTGACAAGCCCACTCAAAACAAAGTGAAGAAAACAAGCAAGCGCAACCCGCGCGTGAAGTTGAAGATGGTTAACTGCCTTACATCTAATGTGAAACAGAATTATTTCAGTTCAAAAGATTTTAATCGAAATGACCAGTTTCGCGGATGAAACGAAAATTCAAAGTATATATCTGTTCAAATCATTAGAAAGGTCTTGATAACTTTATAATAAAAGCTGTGTCAAAGAATCGTTTGAAAGAGGGGTAATTTCCATAAATGGTCGTATTAATTCAACAATTTCAGCGAAAAGATCTCGACGTTGAGCATGAAAAGAAGTGCAGAGCAACAAAGAGTGTTTCGTATCCTCAATGCCATCGTTTGTTGGGCACATTGTGTTTATGGTATCCTTAAAATTATGCTTGAATTTGTGGAACTTTAATTTGCTGAGACCAACCCTCACTTGAGTAAGATAGGACAATCCTTTTGGGTCGTGAATTCCAAAGAGAGATTTTCTTAAAAACAGCAGCAGAAGGTGCATGTCTCAATTCAGGCTCAAGCTCATTCCATTCAGATAAACAGTTTGGATAGAAGCTAGACTTGAATTTATCTGTCCCTTTCTGTCCACACATGTGGTACCCTTTGAGATTGTGTAATCAAGAGATCCCCATTGTCATCCCATCTACAAGCGATTGAGATTTTCCCAGATCCTAGCAACACACACACACGCACATGTGGTACCCACTGAGATTAAGTGACGAAGAGATACCCCACCGTCCAAGCTTGTTTTTCGTAAATTATGAAAATCTTCATTAGCATAAACATAGTCACGATGAGAAGGACTAGGGTCTTGCGCTCGGCTCGTTAATTTTACTCCCTATTTCTATTCAAGGTTTTCGTTAAATCCAATATATTGAAACATCTGCGTTTCCGTAATAAGTAGAATTTTTAGGAAAACTTATCGAATAATGAATGGACAAATGATTGCGGCACCATTTTCTAGACAAAAATTGTGTTGAAAATGACAAGAAAAACCGGATTTAGCCAAGATATTCTTTTGACACTTTTATAGCAAATGGCTCCGTTTTTCAGCGCCAGTAAAAAACGTTATCTGAATAAAATGTGCTCTTGTAAAAATGACTTCTTGGTTATTTGGTTGGATGGGACATTATGATTGAAAATGGTTTCAGACTCCAAAACATTGCTCACATTAGGTCTTGAGTCGTTACAGTTGTGCAGAAAGACCCAAAAGACAAAGGACTAAAACTCTGAGTTTTTGTCTTTTGAGTCATTCTGCACGACCGTAACGATCCAAACGACCTTGTTTTTAGCCAGGCTTTATGGTAACTTTGTGAAAATAAACTTTAATGCAAGAGCTTAAAGGCTATAATGGCTTCCTATAGAAGAGAGAAGAGATTTCAATCTCCTTAAGCAAGTTTTCAAGGCACTGAACTCGGAAACGTGGCCTGATTATTTGCAACTGAATGTGAGAAAAAATAAGCGACAACTGAGATCAAATGGCAGCAAATGGCTAGAGATACCAAGGAAAGAGAGCGGAAGTTTTCATGATAACGCCTCCAGACTATTTAACTCCCTTCCAGAGAGCACAAGAAACTGTACCATTTCATTCTCCCCTTGTAATACCACGTGTACCTGTAACTTTTGCCAAGATAAAATGCGGAAGTGGCTTGGCAAAGGATTTCAGCTATTCGCAAGACTCCCATACAAGGTCTTACGAAGAAAATCTCTTTTAACAAATGCATCCTATGACCGATTTCGATGGGAAAAGGTTTATCAGCTAAGTTAGACTCTTGGCTGCACGGAAAAATTTATTTCACGACCATTGGGTGGCTAAATGGGATGCCACAGTCCACTAAACGCCCCACATCTTTTTCTGACTCACCCGGTAGACGTTTTACAAACATTGCACCTTTCTGTTGGCCCCGGTAGTCACACTGAATAGAAATTCAGCAAACGTTGCTTGCTTCACAACACATGATTGTCTTCGCGAGGGAAACTTTTCATAGCGTGCAAGTGAAGAACCTCGGACCATGAAAAGTGTGATGTGGTTAACTGTTTGATGACTTCACAATACCAAAGCACATGATAAATAGAACTTTTAGCTATTATGAAAAAAGAATGTGGATCGAACGATATTTCATTGCATTTCGTAGAATTTTCGAATGTGCACACTACTGATAGAAGCTCTAACGCCGCTCAATCGAACCTCGTGTTTGAAAATGTGAAAAATATCGCTCGATCCGGACTCTTTAGGTCTATTGATCTCAAGTGGATACAGCCTAGACTTGACTTTGGGTCTCTTGTTTCCCTGTGCTCTTAGACTTGATGGTAGTGCTTCGGTCAACAGAGACTCATAATTACTCTGAAATAGCCTCACGACATAGCCCCACGTATCGCAAAAATAGAAACAACGATAACAACAACAATACAACAACAACAACATTTCTTATTTTTGCTCAATCTGGGCCTTATGGACTTTGATAAAAATTTTGAGCCGGAGATGAACACGTTTACGTGTGCCCTCTGGAACGAGGCTGCAATGTAGTCTCAGAAGCGAAGCAAGCGACCCTCGAAAGTTGAATATTCTCAATGCTGCGGTGAAGTACATGGAAGCTAATTGGCCTTAAAAATGAGGAACCCCTGATTCACAGTGAAAGGTTTGTTGATTCTTGGATTGAGGAAACATTTGTATGGATACTTGTAGCTTTTCTTCATGGCTATTATCACTGTAAACTTGAACTCTGAGCTGTTTTAACATTGGAGGTTCTAGCCGGCAACTTAGGCCCATCCACCATTGCCTGGTGTACGTACAGTGTTGCTATGGTCTCCATATCTAGTTATGAAATCGACAGGGGAAAACTCCATCCCAAATTTCAGTATAAAAGTCCATGAGTCGTAGTTTGAGCGTCCATCAGTCTTTCAATAGCGATAACTACGAATATGCAATCAGTCTAACTTTGAAACACCTGATTCTTTTCAGGCCCAAGCTCTCAGCTTCCTAGGGTACCAATCAGATTTTGAGATTTGTCATTTACAATGGTTGCAGCGAATGTGATAGACTTTTCGATTCCATTGAAGAACTGATAACATTCCTATGGGATTCGAGATTCGAAGTTGTAATTCCATCATAATTCCTTCGATGGTTGCACAAAATAAGATCAGCTTTATCACTGTTTCATTATGAGCCCTTGTTGAGCATGGTTTACCGCAGGGATACAAGAGACTCATCGTCATAAGTCTAGATGCAACCTGCGTCAGTCTTTCTTTTGTGTAAATTGAACGGAAGAGTACAAAGTAAAAACTGCACGCAGGCTTAAGTGGGTAACAATGGTAGCCAAATTTGTTTATTCGCAACTCTACCCAAGATTTGATATTCTGCATAAAATACTCATGCCTCTTTTCGTTGTTTCTAGTTGACGAATTCACAGCAGACGAATGGAGATGCAGCGTCTCCTGCAACTCCCGATGGTGAAGCGAGGCCAAATTTTTTCATTGGATGGTCCAGGGATGCCAGATCACGGGCAATGTCGGATTCTGATTCAATGCGCAGAAAACAAGCTGAAACAACGGCTGTTAATAAACGAAGTTCGTATGGGTTTGAAATGGGAAGAAAATCTCCAGATTTTGGAAGTTCAACGAGAAGTTCTCATTCAGTGGTTAGGAGAGTCTCATCATTACCAGCTGCCACTTCAGCCCCCGTGAGTTTTTTCTTTTGAGAGGCTTTTTCATAATTTCATTTTCTGCTTTTTTCTGGGAGTGGTAAAGAATTACACACCTAGGGTCGGTTGATAGAAATCCTTCCAAAACAGAGAAATCAGGTACGGTTTTTTTTACCCATTTAAAGTAAGGTGATCATACTCTTGCAAAGTTTCGGTATCGTACAACTTTTTGCATTCATGACACAAGTTTTCATGGTGCAGATATGTTGAAGAATCGGAAAGATGTTTTTTCAAGAGATTGATCGGCTGACTTGAAGCGGGTGTAAACAAATCATAGCCGATTTTGTCTACTGGTTGCAAGTTTCGTTAGAAGATTGCGAACAGCAGCAAGTTCTAGAAATACAGTAAAACCCCGCAAACAAAAACATACTTTTCCAAAACACAGACTGCCTAGGTTCTTATAAATGAGGTACTTATGACATTTTCTGGGTGTTTTTTTTATTGCAAGGACACTTGTGACTTTGATAAATATATAACTACAGTATACAATGTGTTACATAAACTTGAGAGTATAATGACTGCATCTAGATATCAAATCAGTTTATATCATACGGCTTGATAAAACAATTTCCATATCCCTGAAACTGTTAGAGGTGCTCAGTTATCAATAGTTGGTAGTTTGTTTACATTGATAATGAAATTTCTTAATCAAATTTACCATCTCATAAGAACATTGAAGTAAATCAGTATGTTTTTGGTTTTATCTTTGGGTATCTTTCCCCACAAAATCAGTCTGCAGGTTCTTATTTTGTTATGTTCTTGTTTGCGGGGTTTTACTGTATCTCATTCAAGTCAAAGTTGCAGTTGCGCTTGGACTTACGACGATGAGGACGATGAGTTCCTTGTATCCCTGGCGTAAACCTGGCTCAACAGAGACTCATAACCAAACAGTGAAAAAGTTGACCCTATTTTTTGCCTCAATTATGATGGAATCACGGCCTCGAATCTCGACTTCTTTGGGATTTTCATCGATTCTTCAATCGAATCGAAATTTTTTCACACTTGTCTCAACTATAGTAATTCACAAATCTCGCAATCTGATTGGTAGTGTAGGAAGCTCAGAGTTTACGGCCTAAATAAGGGCAGGTTTTCAGAATGATATTATAAGTCTCTGTTGACCGAAGCGCCATCATCAAGTGAAAGGAGCATAGGAAAATAAGGAACTCCAGGTCATAAGTCTAACTTGCGCCATGAACAATAGATAGCCAAAGAAACAATGCTTGTGTGAATGGTTTCTTTATGATGATCAATTTACTTAAAGTTGACGCTACAGAACTATGTACAGTAAGCATTGAAAATAGTAGTATACTAGCTCATCCAAGCCAACTGCTAAAATTAATAGATCCAATAAATATACATACATGATTGAATGAATAAGGTTTAAAATGTATGGTATAGAATTTCAAAACAGAATTAAAAACGTACACTAGTAGTATAAGCATCCGGTTTTTAAAGATCCGAAAGTCTGGCTCTGGTGTGTCATGGTATGACAAAAATCCAAGTTGTGGTATGAACGTCCTATATAAGCTGCATGTACAGTCAGCGACATTCAAGCTTTTAATTGCTTTCTTAAACTCATTGATAGATTGGGCATTACTTATGTGCTGAGGAAGAGATAGCCAAGGACGCAGCCCTCTATATTTGATAGTTTCAGATCCGTAACCATCATGAATTGTTCTTATCATTGGTAGCACAATTTCATTGTCGTTTCTCAGATTATAAATAATAGGACGGACGGTCTCAGAATGTCTCCTTCAAAAAAGGGGTGTGATGTTTTCTGTAGTTTTGAGCGTTTCAGTCATTAGAGTTTGCAGGTTCTTTGCATGAATACTAAAGGAGTCATCTTTTTCTAACAGAGTGTTAAAGCTAGATTCATAATCCTTGTATGCGATTCTCAGGGCCCTTTCGTGTATTCTATTGATCTTATTATTCAAGTGCTTTTTATGAAATATCCAGACAAGTGGACAGTATTGAAATTGGCTAATTACAAAGGCTGTCATCAAGATTTCTAGTTTATTAGAGTTCATACATCTAGATATGCCAGCCAGGTTGAGAAGCTTGTCACCAGCCTTCTTACACAACTTACTAATATGTGTCTCAAAATTGAGTCTTTTGTCGATCACAACGCCTAGTAACTTTTTCTCTCCCGTTTTCTCTATGAAAGAATCTCCTACATTAACTGTGACCTGCTGATTAGAATTTCTACCAAGTATGAGTAAATGATATTTGTATTCAACTGTATAAAGTTATCAGCGAACCATTGGATAAGTATGCTTGAATCATTCTCCAACCTTGCAGTTGCTGTCAAGAGCGGGTTGGAATAGCCAATAGGAATGCATCTCTACTGAGAACGTAATAACAAGCTGTGCCCCGCACAGCGATCTCGATGCTTCGAGGAGGCTCGAAGAACTCCAATCGGAGTTCGCCGAGGCTCGTCCAATTGGGACATATCTGTATCCTGTATGGAAGGCAAATATCGCTAATGTAGATATTAAAGAACAGGGGACCGAGAACCGATCCTTGTGGAGCACCAAGGGACAGTTGCTTGTAGGTACTAAATGACCCATTATTAATCTTAAGCTCTCTGGTGTCTATTTTCTAATAAACTTTTAACGATACGCAATGCGTCACGGTTGAATCCATCAGCATCTAGTTTTGCTAAAAGGAGGTCTTGTTTAATACAATCGAACGTTTTGGATAAGTCCGTCAGGATAGGTACTTTGTTCTGTTCGTGTACAAGCTTATCCCTTTTTGCATTCCCTTTATATCTTGGTAGAAAGTGTGAAATTCCTTAAAATTCTAAGTTGCTTCCATGTAGCGCTGTTATGGATGTGAATCATTGGTTGACCGCTAATCCCTGAATCTCGATATTTTGCGGATTTCCATGTGCAGTGATAGCATATGCTTATGATGTTTGCTTTCCCACTTTTTCATTTTAACGGTTCGCACAAAATCCCAGTAAACTCGGATTGGAGACCTACTGCAAAAGGGACTATTTCTAGTACTTATTACATCAATAATTTAGATGTTTAAGCCACAGCGCTGAAAATTTAAAGAACCTAGGATAAACTGAGAAGTTTAGTCAGAAAGCAATGTAATGCGTACAGTTGGTCATGTTAAGGAGTACACTATATGGGTCATTGCCAGGAGGCAGGCTGCTGATAAAAGGAGGCTTTATCTATAAAAGTTTATTGAAAACGTTTGGACCACACCCAAAAGACGCTGCTATTTATCGTTGTGTAAAGTGAAAGAAGATCCTTTAAATCAGATCTTGCTGTTGAAGATTTAGTATTATCTGGAATACAGGTTTATTGATATTTCGTGCATGGAATGAAGTGCACTGGCAGAAACGACACAAATTTTGATGAAAGTGATAGGAAAATGAGCAACTCAGCTTTATACCGCTCTCTTTTGATGAAGAAGAAAATATCACTGGTAATTTTCCGTTGGATTCTTTATACTTCAGTCTCTGCTACTTTTATACATTGAGTCTGCTTGTTGTTACCGAGGTGAATAATCTAATTTTTGCTGTCATGTCTTGTATGGTAAAGTATCAACAATGGATGATAATCATCAATCTTCGGATGTTCCAAAGATAGCAACCGATTTGATGGTATCTCGCACCACAGGGAAATTAGGAAATTCTTGTTGTTGGAAATTGGAACTCTGAAATCGTGTGTCCATGACAGCTGATCTAGTCATTAGCTAAACTCAATCAACAGCCGCCAATGAACAACTGCCAAAGATCAAAGCCTTTGGCGCCAACTCAAAACAATTACAAGTTAAAAGCAAACTCCTACTGTCGGGACAGGGAACGATCTCAAAGTTTTATAAACTCCGCTTCTAAAATACTTGAGATGGAAGGCAGACTGTAGGTCTTGTCCTCTGTAAGTGCGCTGGATCACTTTTATAGCTTACTTCCCATGTGCTCCTTGAAACGTCACTCTTGTTTGAACTTTTTTTGTGAGGCCAATTATTCAGTAGATCAATGAGCAAATTAGTTTTGCAGGCATAGCGGATCTTTCGATTGGCTCTGAAATTTGTAAATTTAACTATTTCTAAGGCTACCTGACTTTGAAGCATGCTGCAAAATGCATTGATGATTACCAGATTAATTTCTTTTTGTGTATCAAGCTCCTAGCTTGGTCACAAATGCCAGAAAGAAATGCAAATTATTATTACAGGCTTGAAGGAACATGAAAAATCTCACTAAAATGGCCACTACGCAAGATAAACAATATTGGTTAAAGAGTATGGCTCAGAATGATTTTTTTAATGCACTATTTAGACCAGGTAAATCAGTGAGTGTCAGGACACTTTTTAGGTGAATCAGAAGGTAGCATTGATTTCTTTGCGTACTTTTAAATGCCATTAAATTCTCTTCCTTGTCATTAGCAGCCTTTCTCGGCCAAACTTCCTTGCCTTGAACTGAAGAGCTCCATCACATGTGCTTTCAAAATGTTTGTGCCTAAACGACCTTTGTCATCTCCTGCGCATCGTTGTGCCTACGCAGCAGTCTTGAAATCGAACCTCAGGTGTGGGTGTTCAGAAAAGTGATGATGAACGTTGATGTGCTGGGATGGGGCTGAAAACGGGGGTTGAATAATTAGCACCCAGACATAACCTACGGAGGACAAAATTGGCAATTTTTGATCACAAAGTCCAACTTTGTAATCTGTAGAAATAGAGCTGTTAACTCCTGTAATCGAATAACAACGAACTTTACCTGTAACCAGGGAGAAACTATTAAATCCTGCAAGACAAACAACGAATAAATCCGAAACCCAGAATTGAGAGAAAATTAGTCAATAGCTGCAAATACGAGTAACACTGAATAACCAAAAACGTGTCTTGTCGCACACTCCTCAGTTCGGTTCGTGCGAAGAACAAATAAACGATACAGGCAAGCCGATACAAGTATACAAGCAAGTTTTTCTTTCGTTTTATCGAATGGAAATTGAGAGTCAGCAAAGGCCCTTTGAAATTCATAACAGCAAATGAATGGAACGAGGTAATGAATAATTTGTGATGTGAACAACCCCGTGCTGAGCAGTGATTTGAGATTCGCGATAAATTGAGCAATATCCGTGTCGTTTAGTCAAAAACATCTGATAGTGGTGGTTCGGAAGCAGCTGTCTGGCCTATACCAGCATATTTACATTTATAACTGTTGCTTGTTTGAGTAATTAGAAAGTGTCTTTTATTGCAAGATTGAAGATATCAGGACACAAGATAGTGTCAAGTAGTTCGTCTTGTATATCATTTTGTCAAGTGGTGCATGAGTTTCGTTGAATTTCAAAATAGCCTATGCAGGTGAGAACAGTTCTTGAATTCATAGTTTATGCTAAAGAAGCATATATATGTTAGAGATTGTCTCGCATGGAATAAGATGATACTAAATAAACAGTATCGGGTATTTCCGTTGGTATAATTGTATCAACAGTGGTCCGATATTTAGTCAAATTTCAGAATAAGCTATGCAGGTGAGAACATCTCTTTCTGGTCGATTGTTTATGCCAAAGGAATATAAGTAAGAAGGAGGTTTTCTTGTAATGAAATAAGATAGTTTTATAAAGATAATTCCAAGTTTTCCATCTGTGTTATTGTATAAACATTGGTCTGATATTTGGTCAAATTTCATATTTGACTATGCAGATGAGAGCAGTTCTTTCATTCATATTTTTTACTAAAGAAAGGTGAGTATGTAGAAACATTTCTTGTGTGAAAGAAGATAGAACATGATGAATTTTATCAAGTTGTTCTGTCAGTATTATTTTGTCAACAGTGGTCTGGTATTTAGTCAAATCTCAGCATAGGCTATGCAGTTGAGAATATTTCTTTCTGGTCAATTTTTTATGCCAAAGGAAGATAACTAAGGAGGAGTGTTTCTTGTATGAAATAAGATAGTACTATACAGATTATGCCAAGTTTTCCATCACTGTCATTATAGAAACTGTAGTCTGATATTTGGTCAAATTTCATATTTTACTATGCAGATGAGAGCAGTTCTTTCATTCATATTTTTTGCTAAAGAAAGGTGAGTATGAAGAAACATTTCTTGTATGAAAGAAGGAAGAACATGATGAATTTTATCAAGTTTTTCCGTCAGTATTGTTTTATCAACAGTTGTCTGATATTTTGTGCAATTTCAAAATCGTCAGGTGCAGATAAGAGCATCCTTGGTCTTTGATTAGACTGATGACGATGAGTCCCTTGTATCCCTGCAGTAAACCTTGCTCAAGAGGGACTCATAATGAAACAGTCAAAAACTTGGCCCTATTTTCTTCAATCATCAAGGGAATTATGATGGAATCACGGCTTCGAATCCCTCCCGTGGGAGTGTTTTCAATTCTTCAATCGAATCGAAAATTTTATCACATTTACACCTTGACAATAGTTATTCACAGATCTCGCAGTCTGATTGGTACTGGAGGAATTGCGAAGTTTGGGCCTAAATAGGGCCAAGTTTTTCAGAGTAATACCATGAGTCTCTATTGCCTTAAGCGCCATCATCAAGTCAAAGAGCACAGGGCAACAAGAGACTCATCGTCATCAGTCTAGTCTTTGATATACCGGGTGAGTCAAAAAGAAGTTTACGCGTTTGGCGGGTTGTGGAATAAGAAGTATAACGATCATCTCTTCAACAGCTTTTTTCAAAAATTTTCCTTCGTAAAAGTCACAAAGTCCTTTTTGTCTCTTATTAGGATATTCTACGTCTGCTTCGCAGTTGATGTCAGGAATTTGGTACTTTAACGATTTGAATAGTACAACCCCGTATCTTGGAAACTGAAGTTACCCCCCCCCCTGGGTTGCGAAAGAAACATTTACATGTAGAAAGTGTCTTTCATGAACTACTAAGATAATACTACAGAGATAGTATCAAGTTTTTCCGTAGGACCGTTGCATCAACAATAGTCCGACATCTGGTCAAATTTCAGAATACGATAGGCAGGTGAAACGAATGTGCACAATTGTGATAGAAGGTCTAACGCCACTCGATCGAATCTCGTGTATAAAAGTGTATAAAAATAACGCTCAATCCAGGCTCTCTTGCTGAATAGCTAAAAGGTCTATTGGAGTAAAATATGTAGCTATCGTTTCTCCGGACATAAGCCTTGAATGCTATATTCAATTACATTATGCGATAACGGCGTATTTTCACACCTTCTCCGTCTAGGGCAAGTTGTAGCAAAGTATAAAATGTCGCCAAAAACAAGCAAGTTCTTTGTGAAAGCTATTCGGCCAAACTTTCTCTATTCGTAAACAATTGTTCTATGGGTGTGTTTGATTGGTGCCAATTCTGAAAACGGTAGACTTAGAAGACTCGGAATTGACTACCAATTTCCGAAAATGGCAGGTTTGGAAGGCCTGCCGAGCCTTCTGCTCCAACAGGCGGAAGGTTTGACAGACTTTCAAGAGATTCTCGTTCTCATTTGTAAAACTTTGAAAACGAGGCGAATTTGCTTTTGCTGCTATGGTAATTGAGTCAGTTCAGTCTTTGTTGCCAAGTACCAGACTCGTCTTCGTATTTTTCAACTGGAGACCTCGTTTTCGCCAGATTGAATCTGAAATCTGCTGTTTTGAAGAATTTTATGTTTGATTGGGCACTGTGTTTCCGTCTCTGCGAAGTCTACCGTTTTCAGAATTTGGTAGGTTTGGACTTACCAATCAAACACGCCCTATATGTATGCTTGATATAGAACTGAAGTTTACTAAGATTGAAATCCAGTCAACTTGTACATTCAGTAGGTGATTTTCAAGATTTTCAGATCAGGAAAAGTCACTAGGACCTCTGGTGTGAAAATAATGAAATAATTTATACCGAATTAAATGTATTTAATCTAATTTTGGGTTTATTTGATTATGTTTTACCTGATTTATGTTAATTTGATGTAGAAAGTGGGATTATGATAGCAGACAAACTTTATTCATTCTGTTACAACTTGCCCCGGTACCTGTTAAAACTTGTTTCAATCTCGGGGCAAGTTGTGACACTCCCATCTTGATTTTCATTTGTAATTTATCGAAAATCTAAAAGCGCCATCCCTTGCCGGTACAGCAACAAACTATGAAAGAGGGGAAAATAGAAGGTGCTGTAGTTTTTCTTTCAGTACAAGGTGCTGTAGTTTTTCTTTCAGTACAAAACACGCTTTATAAGACCAAACAGGTTGGGAGAGATGAAGAAGGGTCTTAGTAGAAGGAACAAGGGCAGATTTTGTAAGACAATAGCAGCAGTTCCTTTTATTGACACCTAAATTCAAAGAGATTTGCGATTGTAGACAAAGGAAATTCCCTCAAGCGGAAATTCAAAATAAAAGAAGACGCAAAGTTTCTCTGAAACCCAGGTAGCTATCTCGCTTGTTGTGCATTCCAGAAATGGTTTTTAAGAGCTAACATGAGCGCAGATTGAAAGAAGGAACATATATCTAAACATTTACCGCGGGCATTTTATTTTTGCTGATCAGAAGCTGAGAAGTAAGTGCTTTGATTGGACCCAAAAAATACGAGAATTGAATCGCCTCCAAATCTGTTCCTATACTAAACAAGTAAAATGCCCGTGGTAGATATCTAGATATATCCTTCTTCTTTCAATATACGCTCATGTTTGCTCTTAAAAGCCATTTGTGGAATGCACAACAAGCGAGATAGCTACCTAGGTTTCAGGGGAAACTTTGCGTCTTCGTTTATTTTGAATTTCCGCTTGAGAGAATTTCCTTTGTCTGCAATTGCAAATCTCTTTGAATTTAGGTGTCAATAAAAGCAACTGATGCTATTGTCTTACAAAATCTGTCCTTGTTAGTAGAAGGTGTATATGTCATCCTGCTCGTTTTGAATATTTTGGGAAAAATTTTCTTTGTTCTTATGTTTTAATGTATTAGGATTTGCTTACAGAAAAGCAGGAGTATCCTTGTCTCTTGAGACTGGAATATTTTAGGTATCTAGGGACTATAAGCTTGCTCTAAAAACTTTTGACTGAGTTGTCTATTCACAGTTTGAAATGAAACACGTTCCGCATTGTTTTGCAGATCTGAAGTGGCTGTAAATCGATCCTCTGTTTTTGACGGCTTTTTGAGGATTTCAAGCATACCCTTTTGCCCCCTAAGTCTTTATTTTGGGAAATTTACAGAACGAAATAATTTCCAAAAAATTCTCATAGTGTGGGGGAGTCTTTTAGCAACAGAACAACGTTTGAAGCATTTCAATCGGCCGCTTACTCATTTTTCTATCACAGATTGCTTCGGGTCACTCACTTTTGGATCACCTGGTGTAGCCTGATTCTTTCAACTGAATGGGAACTGTAGATCGTTTGCCACAATTCTAGAAAGAGCTTACGTGATATCGTCTTTATTTCCAGAGTTACAGCATCCTAAAATTTCTACTGATTTTGAGATTATGCTGTCAGTCATCAATCTGCTAAATCATAAATCATAAAAACTACGGAATTTCGCTTCATACCATATCGTAGATCTTCAAGAACTGAGTACTCCTTGCATTGGTCATTTTGACTTCCCTCAAAGGATAACAATTTATAATGTTTTTAATTTTTGTCAAAGCTTCCGATACCTCATTTCCTATGGCCTGACTATGAGCGATAGGACACCCTGTGTGTATCAGTTTGAAATTTGTATCAGGGGAAGCCACTTTAACTTATTGTTTCTTGTGCTTTGAACTTATTTTTACTTGGTATACAACCATCTTTCACTGTTTCGTAATTTTGAAATTTTTGGTAGTGAGCCACCTTAAGTGCAGAGCCACCTTAATCGTACGATCAAGATGGCTCTGCATTTAAGGTGGCTAACTACCTAAAAATTTCAGAATTACCAAATGGTGAAAGGTGGTTGTATACCAAGTAAAGATAAGTTCAAAACACAAAAAACAACAAGGTGGCTCGCCACTGATATAGATTTCAAACTGCTACACACTAGGTGTCCTATCGCTCATGGCCTGTCATGAAGCTTAATGATGCTTATAGTTCAAAGATAGTGATATCAATAATGCTCTTTCTTGAACTGTGGCAAATAAACAGAAGTTCCATTGACCTATTCAGCCAAAGGAAATAGTATATAACATCTGACAAAATTTATTTTAAAGTTTTGCAAAGATTCGAGCCAGATGCTGTTAAGTAGACTGATGCCTTTTTGTCCCTTATTTCCTTGCGTTCTTTGATTTGCTGACATCACTGCGTCAACAGGGACTCATAATATTTTTCTTAAGACGTGGTCCCACTTTTTCAAAATGGCTCAAACTAGCGGGAGTTCTCGTATGCTCAACAAAATCGCTTCAAAGTCTAGTGCAAAGAGCTTGAACATTGAAAAGGAAACTTTTTGTAAAATACCTTTTAGGCAGTAATCTTCCTCTATAGAAACAAACTAGATCCATATCAGCTGCATGAACTCTAGGCCTCATCAACCGTTTTTTGCATGCAACGATAACTGTCTAACTTGCGCCCCCGCTCTCCTGATTGATTAAAAACTAAATTCTAGCAATTTGATTGATGAATATGGAATCACACTATGGGGGCCTAAATTGGGCCCACGTTATAAGAGAGATACCTGGTGAGCCAGAAAAAACTTCCCACTTTAAAAGATTCATAGCACCAGATTTGAATGATTCAAATTTCAGTTAAAAGCCGTGAGATCGAAGTATTTTTGTGATTTTTCTCGCTGTCTTACCAGCACTAGAAGTATCGGAGAACTCAACCTTATATAAATTTCATGGCTGCAAAATGATTGAAAAAAGGGCGAAAACATTGATCAAATGGTGAGGAATCTTTTTACACAGGCCACTGCCCAGTGTGCGTTTCGCCTCTCTCAAGAGCTATATGACATTAATGTTCAAACAAATACTTAAGGATTTCAGTCCCATGGCAATAAATGAGCAGTGGATAGCTCCCCTCCATGAACACTCGCATACGCATTTTCTGTATTCATCTGCGCGAGGAGTCCTTTATGATTTGATCGATGTTTTAAGCCATTTTTCAGTCATTTGCAACCATGAAATTTTTGTAAAGTTGAATTTACCTCTATATCTAGTGCTCGAGAGACAGCTAGAAAAATCACAAAACTTCTTCAATCCTTCAGCTTTCATCTAGAATTTGAATCATTCAGATATGTGAAGTACTCTTGGTGCTATGCATTTTCAAACGTGGGAACTCTTTTCTGGCTCACCCGGTATTATGAGTCCCTATTGACCAAGTGATACCAGCAAATCACAGAACCCAGGGAAACAAAGAACAAACAGGCATAAGTCTAGCTGTTAAGCCCATCTCCGAAATTAGGTTAACCCCCGGGGCTTAAGAGAGCTTTTACGGCAGTTTATCCTTTCGAATCTTTGTTAATACAGTTTACGAGATGTTGTTGAGAGTCTTATCGACGTAAATCCACAACTGTATCTAATCCTTTTTATAAAAGTGACTCTATGTTGGTGGTTGTCTTGAGGGTTGTGTATTGAGGTCGAAGCCTTGAAGGTGAAAGGTTGTGAAGTTGTTGGAACAAAGATGTGATTGGATTGCCTTTGAAGATCGGATATTCCATCATGAATTTGTTTGAATTCTTCACCAAGAAGTTTGCATTCTGTTCGTATGCTAAAAGGAAATTAAACAAGGTATTTGAAGCGTATTTTAGTTATGCGAAGCCTGAAGATAAATTGAAGACGGAAAGCATAGTTTAACAAATTGAGAACAGAGCTTGTGTGAGGTTGTTTTTGAAAAGGTTAGAAGTGTATTTTGCTCTACGGGTTAAAATGCGTTTGATCGAGCTGGTGCGATGTTATGGATTGGCCGAGTAGACCAACATCAGAGTCAGTTTTTAACGCTTGCTCAGAGCTTTGCATTTAAGTATTTAAAGGCGCTGCTGTATGTGTCTTGAACATGTTGTTAGCTATGTTTCATTGATTTATTTACAGATAATGCTTGAACCAAGAATTGGGTAATGTTTGGATTATTCGAGGTGTAAAGCTAAAACGTCATGGTATCCACGAAATGCACCATCATGTTTACATTTGTTATGTCGTAGTAGATTCGCCTCTCGCCTTAGCTGATCTACTGCTGCAACAGTGACTCTTGATCTATAACTGAAAGTTGATACGACTGTGTGGATGACCTAACCTACCTGATAGAAACACCGATGCCACAGTACTGCAGCATTAAGGATTCCATGACTTGAACATGATAAGCTAGTTATGTGTGCTTAGAAGATATTTGTTTGATCCAAAAATTTTAAAACATTGAGCTTATATGAAGTAATCTTCCTATGATAGAGACACATTTGATGCCACAAATCTGCTTGAAACTGTCTGAGGCTAGGCGATGTACGTGCGTCCATCTACATTAGTTAGGTTTCTTTGTCTTGATGAGCCTATCAGAGCGCTTTATTAGAGCGCTATTCGGTTATATTTGGCTCTGTATATTTGGCTCTCAACTGAAAATGCTGCTCCCTGATTTGTGACTCACCAACTACCTCAGCTTTACGCCTATATGAACAGTTAAATAATGAGATTAGGTCATGTTCATTCTTTCACAACTTTTTTTCAGCCGAGCACACCACCTCCGTTTGATCGACTGCATCTTTATGAGAAGCTTGAACAACTTGGCGAGGGCTCATATGCAACTGTATACAAAGGAATCAGCAAGTAAGAGCATAATGCTTAATAAAACGTTTCAGGAAAGGCTCTTGGGTAACCATCATGCATTGCAGCCCTATTTGTAAAGATAGCCTGATTTCATGCTGCATGCAAATGTTTTGGTGGTGTCACTGGGTGTCGCTCAAGTCAGCAACGCGTCGTGGACGGGGAAGACCTCGCACAGAATCCCTGAAATCGATATACGTGTAGCAAACATTGTACTTGAATTATGCAAAATCCGTGATATATGCTAAGCATAAAACGTACGATCGCAATGCATATCAGTTGCACAAAAACCTTTAGAAGGGAATATTATAGGCACTAGGCACATATGCATAGGTAAATAGAAGCTGCCTAATACTGGCTGAAGGAAATGCCCACACAGCTGTTGTTTCCTTAGCTACACAATGACACCGCATTTGCAAAAGTTGCCAGATACAGCAGGGTGTTTTTAACAGCCCGGAACTCTCGGGTCTGCACCACGTCTATCTATCCTCTTTAAGTTGTTTACCTCGGCCAAAATTCCAACCATCTCAGTTTCATTTAATTGCTCACAGGCAGACCCAAAAAGCTTTAAAAGCCTTCCAGATATTGAAGCCAGTATTGTTCATAACTTTTTATCAACTGTCCATTTCTCAGTTGTAAATTTTAGCTATTCTGAAAAAGAATCTCAATCGAACGATACTTTGCTACAGTTTGTAGAATTTTCGAATGTGCACAATAGTGATGTAGAACCTCTAACGCCACTCGATCGAATGTCGTGTATAAAAATGTATAAAAATAACGCTCGATCCAGACTCTTTTGCTGAATAGCTAAAAGGTCTATTGTTCTTCGGAAGTTCTGCATCCTTAAAGGTATTAACAGAAATCTTTTGAAGTATCTGGCAGGATTCTTGATATAAAGCAACATTGCCCTTTTTCTAGCTACTAATTGAAAAGAATTTTATTCTGATGAGCAATCTAATTCTGATGAGCATGTAGCACGTGTTCGCACAACATTGCGAATTTCTAAGATAACTGCTTCCCTGCACGACTCCATGCTTAATTCAGCATTCATTCATTTTGCTTTGCCGTTAACTAGTTATCTCTCCTCTGTCTTAGAGTCAACAAAATGTATGTGGCGCTGAAAGAAATTCGACTGCAGGAGGAAGAAGGTGCTCCATTTACAGCCATCAGGGAAGGTACGTATTCTCGATCAATTTCAAAGCGTTCTCTTATAATTAACTTGAACAAAGATAAATCATGTTTAGATTTAAACATACGTTTCAGAATGATTCGATTTGAACATGTTTAAACTGAAGAACTGTCTAAATAGACTTATGATGATGAGTACATTGCATTCTTGCAGTAAACCTTGCTCAATTTAAATCATGGGATGGAAATTCTTGCATCTGCAGATTGTGCAAAGTTTTTATTAAAGATTTTGGGGTTTTGTAGATTTATTTGGGAAAATGTAAAATAGGTTTTGAATTATCTTGTTGGCGTTAATAGGCTTATTAGCTATGTGTATTTTTTTCTTGCCAACGTAAAATAAATTGTTGATAATTATAATGATAATCAATAGGGACTCATAATGAAACAGTTAAAAAGCTGACCCTATTTTTTGCAATCATCAAAGGAATTATGACGGAATCATTGCTTCGAATCTCGAATCCCTTTGAAATGTTATCAGTTCTTCAATCAAATCGAAAATTCTATCACACTTGTCGCAACGATATTAATTCACAAATTTTGCAATCTGATTGGTACTCTAGGAAGCTCAGGGTTTGGGCTTAAATGGGGTCAGGTTTTTCAGAGTACTGTTATGAGTCTCTAGTGACTGAAGCGCCATCATCAAGTCAAAAGAGCACAGGGAAACAAGGGACTCCAGTTCATGAGTCTAATTCCTACACTACTGACCGATTATTTTCTTACATTTTTTGCAGCTTCGCTTCTAAAGCAGCTGAAGCATGTAAATATCGTCCGGCTCCATGACATCATTCACACAAACAGGAATCTGACACTGGTCTTCGAATATTTGGTAAGTACAACTGTGACCAGTTGTAGGTAATCCTGCACTGTATGCGAAAATAAATTTATAAGAATATCATCGTTGGAGACAGTGCCGTTGAGAGGGTGGTTGGAGCGATGAAATGTCCGGCTCCCGGGCTCTGAAGGGGCCCATAAGAATTGTGTACCTATATCGATTATTGCAAAAAAAGAAAGAGCAACATCTTTTGCAACAATCTATCAGCCTAGAAGTTTTAAAACTGTGCCATCTCTTAACAAGAAAATCATTTCATAACGTTTTGTAGCTTGCTTTTGGCCATTATATAGCACAGTGTGTTTATAAAAGATTTATGGATAATACACTTTTACAGGAAAGGCAAGGCTAACGAAGTGTTGGAGAAAGGGCAAGATGAATGATTTTGTAGCACCTAAAATCTGCGAAGGACTAGTTTGAATGTGAACAAATTTCTTACTGAAACTTTTAGTTTACTGACGGTAAAGAGTTCCTCTTTATTTGAGGGACTTTCCATTTTTTCCTTTAAAAGGGCATTTTCCTTAAATCTTCCTGAGTGCAAAGGATGTGGTAACGAGAATTTTTCTTTGGGCGCTGTCGTCAAAATTGCTTCTGGGTGCGAGCTTGCTCGTGACGGCCCTGGTTGCAGACACTTAATTTTATTTTACGTAAAGGCTGTGTTCAACTAAGATTCTGTATGGTGTGATTTTATGTTTGAATGCTTATTCTTCCGCCAATTTTTGAATAATCCAGTGTCGTTTCGTTAACTTTTCATCCATCAGTCTAAACAACACGCTCACTTTTATAGCATACCGATTTGTGCCAGCACCTTGAAAAGTATCCTGACGGGCTCAACAAGCACAATGTCAAGGTAGGTCAATGTCAACGGTCCTTTGTTGTCAAATGAAATCATAGCTGAAGGACAGGACAAAAAATAAACGAGCATTTGAGCACTGCTTTCAGGAAATGATACGATATTCCCACTATGAAAATTAATCCAAAGGAAATTTCGGTCAAAAGGCTCTACACTAGTTTACACAAAAACCTGCACTTCCTTGCAGGAAAATCTGTACCCATCCGTTCGGCTCCCAAAAAGAGAAGTATTTTTCAACCCTTGATTTAAAAGTTAATAGTTCTCGTTATCAGGTGAGATTTGTAATAAGAGACATTAGTCATGCTCGACTTATTGATTGTCTGATTTGCAAACTCTTGCATTTTTCACCTATTTTGATGCATACTGTTATTGATTCCAACGACTTGAGAAGGGCATAAGGTGTTGAAAACCCTTTTTAACTCTTTGATCTGTCTCACACAACTTATAAACCACTTTCATTCAGCTTAGGCCACCATATTTCTCTCAATTTCCTTTCATCCAAATTCTTAACATGCACCCAAGAAGCCTTAACAGTTTAACATCTGTTACAAAGGCGAGATAAATCCAAGTTGTTAGGATCTCTTGTCACGGCACTAAATATTTGGTCACACCATACCTTGACAAATTCCGGTATTGGATGCTGTCCACGGCTCTCTAATATTCACACTTTAGAATTTCCACTTTAGCAAACTTTCTTATTGAGAAATTAGGACGTCTTTAATTCGTTGTCGGTATTTGATAGATGTAACAAGTCTTAAATTCAACTCACAAAGAAATCGAATCGATGCATGCTATTTCAAGCTCTGTAGGAAGTTGAAATTTATTCGAGACAGACTGTTGTCGGAAATATCGGACAGTCGAGATAGCGGATGTCAATTGTAGCCTTAGCCCTCAAGGTTGTGTTGTAACGTAAATGGCCTAGGTTGTTGCACCTAGCTATTCTATAGTAATTAATTTAGTGTTTTGCCAGCAAGATACAATCTAATACTTGATAATTTTATTAATTCAATTTTTCTGCCCTTCAGCTCCTTTTGTTTCAACTGCTACGTGGGTTATCTTATATACACAAGAGAAGAATTCTCCATCGGTGAGTTAAATCTCTTTGGCATACAGTAAATACCCACGTAAGTCACGTATAACAACCTACCAAGTGAATCAAAACAATGCTAGGCATTTGAAAGGCTGCTACTGCTCCCTAAATATGTAAGCAACGTATTTTGCAATAGCTGATGGACTGGCCATCATGTTTATTTACTTTTGAATTTTGCGTAGCTCGAGAAACCTTGAGAGACTTTCTGAAATCATCAGCGAATTTTGCCTGATATTTTTCCGTTACAGTACGTGCTATCCTCTTAGAAGGATGAACAACTCTCCCCCTGGAAAAAATGATTTATTCAGGGGGCTCCATGCCCCAAGAGGACAAAATACTTGTACACATACGAGGGGCAAATCACTTCTCAAAATAACGTATGTGATTTTTATGATTTTAGAATCCCGTGCTTTTTCTGTGATTGTTTTGTGATTTTACTGCTTTTATTGATGTTTTCCTGAGCTTTTTCAGTAATTTTTCATTGATTTGTGATTTTTGTACTTCTTTCTTGCGATTTTTTGTGACTTTCTGATTTTTGTATATGATTTTTCTGTGATTTCAAGGAAGTTGTACGAAAAAAGTCAATGACGTGCCCTTCGTATATATATGCAAGTCATTGTTTCAGGGAGGAAATCCACTGACTTCTACTCGCCGTTTTCACTCGTCATTTACAGGTTTTCCGAAGGGACTTCCTGGAGAAAATTTCCCATATCCGTGGGAAGGAATGGCTGATTAAAGCCGGGTAAATTATTGAATCTAATTGATATAACAAGAGAGCAATAATAAAACAAGAGAGTTTCAATGTGTTCGCTTTGATATTCAGGGAGCAGAGCTTTTTTCAAACATTATCGACTCACCTGGTACCATTTGAGAAGTCAGCCTGATTTTTTTAGAATGAGTGCAATGGATTGGTTCTTGTAAAACAATGGACAATTTGACACTTTCATTCTGTGGATTGTTAACCCAATAGGTTTTCACATGCGGTTGTTTACTGTAAAACCATCATTCCTTTGTTGGACTTTCTTGAAACGGTGCTCTGGTAATCTAATACGCCGGTGATGTGAGGCAAAGACTCCCAAGAGAGGCTATGACCTGGCATGTCTTTGCTCTCGTCCACTCAAAGGCGCACCTTTTTATACAGGGTGTCTCAAAAAATTGTTCGACGTTTGATTGAATATTGAAAAATAATGACAACATGAACATGCTCATGGGAAGACATCCCTGTTCCTAAGGTGATGAAATAATTTAGAGACTAAGATCTTGCAAATCGGTTGAAAATTCACTGAGTTGCGAGCTGTCAAAGATTTGCAAAAAGCTCGAAGACAGAGGCAAACGAAGTTTATCTAATGTCATGCCTCTCGTTGATATTTTCATTTCATTTTCATTTGAAAAAAAAAATTATTTACCCACGGTACAATTCAGTCTATATACTGTTTACAATTGGCCCTGCAAAAGCTACTTACAAAATAAAGAGTTCTATAATACAAAATTTACAATAAAAATATAAAATTAATGTATAGATTATTTTTCCTTGAGTTTGGACTTGAAGGCATTGATTGAGGGAGCCATCTTTGTTTCCAAATCAAGACTGTTCCAGAGACTGGCCCCGCGATACGCAAAGGATTTCTGTCCATTGCCAGTTCTCAACATGGGTATTGCAAGGTCAGTTTTTGAGTTTCTCAACTCTCTTGGATGTACCCCGGATATCAGAGCAAACCAAATAGGACTTCTAAAGTAAATTTATTCTTGGGATCATTCTCAAAATTTCCGTAACATTGCATAAGTCCAGAAACAGTGGTTCAAAGCATAATTGACAAGAGACTGAATCTGTTTCCTCAAAGCATCCATATGCTTGATAGTTAGGTTATCGAAAACCTCTTTGAATCCCATTTGGTTCGCCCTGAAACACTTTAGAAGTAACAGAAGCAATGGCCTATGGGACTTTTACCAAAAATGCCATTTCGAGGCCTCTGGTTCCACCTTTGGCACAAACTGGAGCTTCAAAAGCTTGTAATCCCGTGAATATGTAGCGGATCTGCAAGATTCTTGTGTCAAAAATTAATTCATAATCTCAGAAAAGGGTGACTTGACCAAGGATCCATTCAGTGTGTCGTTAGTTTTTAGTATTAATCACACGTCGAACAGTTTCTGTGAGACGCCCTGTATATCATCATAAAACTTAAAAGAATGCAAAGCTAAAAATAACATTGGCAGCAGCAGCGGAAGAAATAGTATGTTATCTTGTTCCCACTACATACAGCTCTTATAACAATTTAAAGTACCGCCTGCTGGGTGAATCAAAAGATGCCATGTTGTACATCGTTGATGGGAACAGCATCAAACGTTTGTTGATTTCATACATTGATATATTCAAACTCGGCCATGCGCAAAAATGCAGGTCATTGGACCTTGTCGTTGGTAAGGCCACTGAGAAGGGGGAACAGAGTGAGTAATATGCCCCAGGGTCTCGGGTTCTAGGGTGCTTCATAAAGTAAGATATTCCCCTGTCTTTTGCCCACTTTGCTATCAGGGGACCTCATTTCACAGTTTTGTCCCAGGGCCTCCAAATCCTCTCGGTGGCCCTGATCGTTGGAAGCATATTTTTTCTTCAGATATCAAGCAGAATCGTCTTATTCCCCTTGGCTGACTGAAGTTTCTTTACCTAATTGTAAAATATCCATGTTAAATTTTAAGTCAGTTGATAAGTTCACTCCTGCAGAAATCTTTGATTTTCATCTTTCTCCTTTCCATCTTTAAACGGTCTTGTCGATCAAAAAAGGTTGTTTCACCTATTTCAAGATTTGCCCATGTATACTTCTTCTAAGGCAAATTTTGATTCCAAACATCCTGGGCCACCGAGAGGGGGGTAGGAGGGGCAATTTTCCTCAGGGCCTCAGGGTCTGAGGGACCTCATAATTTGAGACTTCTAATATTTTGACTGTAGGAAATGCTCTGAAATGCATTTAAGCCAATCTAAAGGGCGTGGTCGAGAAAACTTTCTGCTCGCTTGCTCGCAGGCGGCCTCATTTTGCCGTTTTGTCCCTGGGTCCCCAAAGTGTCTCGGTGGCCCTGGAACCATCACTGCAAGCTGTGTTCTCCGATCCAAGTTAAGCTTTGGAGAATGGAGGGGACGGGGAATCTAATTTCCATGCTACTGGCTTCATGGTCGATTTACTGTGTATTTCATGCAGCAGCTAATTGATTTAGCTTTTCCTTTTCAGAGACCTTAAGCCTCAAAACCTTCTACTGAGTGAACAGGGTGATCTGAAGCTTGCTGATTTTGGTAAATATTATATCTGATACAGATGAGCTATACACTTGCATTGTCCTGTACCATCCTACCAATAAGCAAATTCAGCTGACATTATTTATACCCATTGTAGTTCAACTGACAATAGACTAGGGTTGGTAGGTCCTCAGACTGTTCTGAAGTCAAACCGAGGTCAGGAAAAAGCCAGAAAATGCCAGCTTTTAAAAAAAGCACATCTTTTGTTATGCAACCTTATTGTTCTGTTGTTATTTTAAACAGTTGACGTTTGGGGTTCATTGCCTGTTTAGATTCTACCGCATTGCTCGGGAAGAAAACCTTATGTTTTTGATATTGTCTTGCAAATATGAATGGTCTGGATTGTGATTGCTCGTGTAGGCCTTGAGACTTTGAACATCAAGCAGGTTAGATGTCCAATCCCATTTGACTTACTTTCAGCAGAATTATTATTATTATTATCTTATACTTCTGCTGTAAGCACTGGCAGTTTTAACAGCCGAATTTACATCCCATGGAAGTGGATCAAAACCCTTGACCAAGGGTTTGTCAATTGGGGCCATTGTCCTTTAGTACTCAAGTACTTTTATCAATATCCTGGCTGTTCTTATTATTGTTATCATTATCATTTTTGTTACTATTATTGTTGTTATTATTATTATTAATATCATTATTGTAATATCATTATCATTATTATAATTATTTTTATTATTTTTATTGTTGTTGTTCTTGCTATTATTTTTATTTTATCATCAATTTCTTTATCGTTGGATTACAATGAAAATGTAGCTAAATGTAGGAAGCTAATTAATTCCAACGTTAGAAATACAAAATACAAATGTTACCCAAGAAAAGTAGTGTTATAAAACATTTAAGAGTCATCAAAAGTCAACAGTAAAAAATCAGATGCCTAAAATATGTATTATAAAAAGCCCAAATTCGGAATAAAGACGCAGCATAACTTTCACGGACAATTTTCTCCGTCCCAACTTTGTATCTTCATTTTAAACTTACAAAGGGATTGTGAATGTTGTATCGATTTACCAAAATCTCACAACAAGCTAAAATTTGGTCAAACAGCTAAGCTTGATTTGTATCGAAGGCACCTAAAATTATCAAAATTTGGCTTTAAAAAAGCTAAGTTGCCAACCCTTTAATAGACCCTTTTCATACTGATGCCCGTCTTTTTAAATGCATCTTTCGCTCGAATATGATTTGGAGCAAAATGCCAAAAGCTTGCATTGCTCTCAGCAGCGCATGAAATAGTTTTCTACGTGTATTTGCATCATCATAGGTATAACGTAGACTCCTTGCAGTGCTGGTATTTGCCTCATGCCCCTCGAATTGATATTGATTGTGAATAATGTTCATGCACATGAGAAGAGATCTCATTGTTGTTGATAAAAGTTCTCCTGTCGCTCTTTTTATGGTAAGAACTTTGCATGAGAACAGACTTTCGTCAAGAGGACAATCACGTGATCTGAAAGCGTTCAAAATAACGTTCGCTGAATCTCTCTATCTTAAGATCCTGTGCTCCCCATGATCCTTTCTGCTCTGACAATGAATTTCATGCTGTATGAAAAAGGTTATGGCCTAGCAATCGTAAGGCTGTATTTTCGTTTCAACCTTGAAATGAACGTTGTGAAGTCATCGCTTTGAACTCAAACAAAAAAACCTTCTCAAAAGTAATTGAAGGATTAGGGAAACTTTTCTCCTTAGAGCTATTTATTTCCCCCATATCCTGTGGTCAAAGTGCGTTGTTTACATTAACTATGATGTTTTGCTGGTTTGGGCGCATACAAAGGATCATGGGGAGCACAGGGTCTTTAAGTTGATGCCTTGATTCCCTACTTTGTCAAACCTGCTTCGTAGAGTAATGAAATTGGCTAACTTCTGTAATTCCAGGCTAAGGAATCAAAATCATAATCATGAAATCATGATATCAAAGGCTTGTGTACTTCAGCTATAATCGTGTATTCTTATTTAAGAGGTTCTCGATTACTCACCTACGCTCGCTTCTGTCTTTGCAGGACTTGCTAGATCAAAGACGGTCCCGTCAAGGACATATTCAAATGAAGTCGTTACTTTATGGTGGGTTTGTGTTGTATTCTGTACGCATTTGAATTTGAAGAATGCATGTTTATTGTAGTATGATGTCCAGGCAGCGTTGAAAAAATGACGCCATCTTGTTTGGGTAAATTTTCAGGAAATGTCTATAGATCCCTGTAGGAATAGAGGATGTCAATTGTCAGTCAGACCTAAATCAATGAAATAATTGCACGAATGAGCTGTTCTTGAACGCACACTTCAGTTTAGTCCAAGAAAGCTGTGAGAAATTGTTGGCTTTGTGACTATTATTTTGCAAACAGTCAGCGCTACAAACTCTATCAGTTGTAAGTTGCTCGTCTGTTCTTGGAAATCAGCCTTCCTTTTCGACGTTCGCCTATCTATCCGCTGAAGTTCTGGAATGATTTGCGTAACTTCCAAGCTTTCAGAATTTATTTGGTTCAATAAATGAACGAGAAAATTTTTTAATCCCAGTGCGACGCTGTGTTTGTAATGCCATCATTTTCTCAAGGTCTGATTTTCGAGCATAAATTGATAAAGTCACATAACAAGTCGTCTTTATGAATTGCGAAATGTGGTGAAATATAATATGGTTTGCATCTACTTGTAAACATCAAGCATTCATGGAGCTGTTACTATTTACCAGGGGTCATAAAAAGGAGGTAGCGTGGTAGCGTCGCTACCAGTAAAGTAGCTGAAATGCTCAAATTTCCCAGGAGGGGAGAAGGGTAAAAAGAAAAAGAAACGGAAAGTAAGGGAAGGGAGAGGAGAAGAAAGAAATGAAGGAACGAATTCTTTTCAACAAAATTTTATTTGTAAAGAGATTTTCATTTGCGTACATTTTAGTCCTCTTATTTCACTTTTATTTTTGACATTTCAGAATCACATCTTATACTTGTTATATCTTCTTACTTTCGTAAGATGCCATATCATCTGTAACTAAATCATTTCTATCCGTTCAAAGGGCCGCTTCCTCTGCCTCGCTAATTCTTCTGAAACTAGTTTCACTTCACTGTCATTTACCTGTAATCAGTTACGAAAGGAGTCATTGTCCACTTCTATTTCGTTCTCCAAATTTGGATGAAATCTACTGTTTACTTGAATCGCGGACTTGATTAGGTCTGCTTTATTTCTGCGATCCCAAACAATGTTATTAATGTTGCTAGCTCAAGATAAAATCTCAGAAAATCACTTATCACAATTGCAACAAGAAACATTTTGTTGAGAATAGGGTCAACGGATCCTGTTGAGAACATTGATCATAATTTGTTTGTGCTCAAAGGCCTAAGCTGTAATTGAATTGGATTGTATGAGAGCAACGGAACTTTTTGTATAACCTCATACCGTAAAAATTTAGGGGTCGTCTTGGCTGTTTTCCCCACCATTGGAAAATCCTTGAAAAATACCCTGAGACCCTGGGGGCTTGATAGAGTTTTCATGGTATATTTCTTGGCTTGCTACAAGTCTCGGTTTTGTTTTGCTCTTTGTTTTTCAATCTGTTTTGAGTGGGCTTGTCGGGATTTGTATCCACTGAAAGCTAATTTAGGCCCACTGTGCATGCCGCATCCAGGCATGGGACCCCTAGTTTAACGTCCCTCAGTTTGACCTCACTCGACCGAGCTTAACTAGACTTATGACGATGAGTCCCTTGTATCCCTGCGATAAACCTTGCTCAAGAGGGACTCATCATGAAACAGTGAAAAACCCGGCCCTATCTCATGCATTCGATCATGATTCGATCGATCGAATCAGGATCGAAGGACTGCCGTAGCTATGTTCAACGGTCACTCCTCGGAAAGAAAATGCGATAAAAACCACGTTAAGCAGGCGTTTCATCAAAGAAACTTGGTATAAATCTGAAGAAGGAAGTTCACTTTACCTGGTGAGTCCAAAATGAGTCTTTCAACGCTAAATTTTCCATGTTTCTAAGACTAAAACAAACCAGAGAAAACTTCAGCCACCTGCCGTAGCAACTTTGTTCAAAATCTAGTCAACTGCATCATTCGAATCGAAAATTCGACATCATTGTTCTCTGCCAAATCTCGCAATCTGATTGGTACGTTAGGAATTGCGAAGTTTGGGCCTAAATAGGGCCAAGTTTTTCATAGTAATACTATGAATCTCTATTGCCTGAAGCAACATCATCAAGCCTTTATTGTCCTTGCGTCATGCTGTGTTATTTTGAAATGGGAATCATAGCAAGTCATTGCCTACATGTGACCAATCTTTTCTTAACAATGAATGTTTTACTGGCATTGCTGATGAAGGGTTATGCCCAATACGTTCAGACCACGTTTACACGAGAGAAAACGGGATTTATCCACTTTAGGATCGCCCCCAAATTTTGCAGGTGTTTACACGGGATTGATCCCAAATTATGTTGCCTTTACACAGGATCGATCCAGGCACCTTAGCACTGAATCTCAGACGCCTTATACAGACTTGGGCATGCGTTATGACTTCATGCCATATGTAATCATGGTGACTGAAAGTTGCCATAATGAAAACGCTTTGATTGCCTTTTTCGGCTTGCCTCGTTTTACTTCTTACGACTATGGTTTTACATCTGTGCCAGTTTGGGATCGATCCAGCCGTCTACACGAGATTCTGATTGGATCGATCCCAAACTGGATCGCATAGACAATCGATCACAACTTAACACGGATGCCGGATCGATCCCGAGCGATCCCGTTTAACTCAAAGGTAGATCCGTACCAGTTTGGGATCGATCCTGTTCTGAATCGATCCAGTTTTCTCTCGTGTAAACGGGGTAGTTTCAAATATTCAAGGCTCGCATAGGTTATTTTGAAACAATTTGACGTTCGCTTAACAGATATTGCTACACTTTCTATCTGATGGTGTTTATTCGAACTGTTCCGGATATAGCGCTAGATTGATGCGACAAATAGCCGGAGCCGTCAAAGATACTGTAATTGTGCATATGCCCTATCTTTCTTCGAGGTCGTATGTTCACTAACTACTCTATATTTTTACAGATACATGAAATCATAGAAAATGGGCATTTGGAATTCATTTTGATAGTTCAAATGTTAGTCTCACTCTGAAGAGAATATAAGCTCGAAAGACATTAATGTGCAGATTTAGAGTGTGTTTGATTGGTACCAATTCTGAAAACGGTAGACTTGGAAGACTCGGAATTTGTGTTTGATTGACTACCAAATTCCGAAAACGGTAGGTTTGGCAGGTTTGGCAGGCCTGCTGAACCTTCTGCTCCAAAAGGCAGAAAGTTTGGCAGACTTTGGAGGGACTCTCGATTTCATTTGCAGGATTCTGAAAATGAGGCGACTTTGCTCGCGTTGCCACAGTAATCGGCAAATTTACTCTTTGTTGCCAAGCACTAGACTCGTCTTCATGTTTTTTCAGCGGGAAACCTCGTCTTTTTGCCAGGATGAATCTGAAACCTGCTGTTTTGAAGAATTTTGTGTTTGATTGGGAACTGCATTTCCATCTCTACGAAGTCTACCGTTTTCAGAATTTGGCAGGTTTGGAATTACCAATCAAACACACCCTTAAAGTCTTGTTTCTTTGACTCCATCTTCTTCCAAACTTTTAGTTTTTCAACTACCGCATAAATCGATTATCGGATACGTTGTGAATTATGTTTGTGTTGGATACTCCTCAGAGCAAAAAAGTCTTGAAGGATCTCAGAGGGATATATGTGAAATATCTCTGACCGAAACGCTCCTATTTTGTTGTAGGTACCGGCCCCCTGACGTTTTATGTGGTTCAAAAACGTATTCTACTTCGCTGGACGTTTGGTAAGTCTTCAAACTCACAAGAACATCGAAATGAATTGTGAGATTGAAGAAAATTTATCTTAATTTGCTATTACAGTCGATTTTCGTAGTTCTTTTGGATACTATTTGGTAACATTTTTCTTTTCGCCCTTTATGTTCTTAAAAGAGAATAGGCATTGGTAGATTGGCTTGCCTGTGAATAGCACAAAGAAAACGTTAAGACACAACACTTTTTATCTGGTAGTTCGTTTTCCTGGTGTGTATGCAACTTCAGTTTGGATGGGATTAGATTTTGTTCTTCCTTGCAAATGAAGCTTTAAAGTTGTGCAAACCCTTTAATTTTGATAGTGAAATTACCGCGCTGCCTACATCCTTCTTTACCCTGTCCAGTGATTTTATTTGTCTCCTCCAAGTCAGTTAGGGACTGTGTAAACTTTATTTTATGATATGGCCGGTGCAAAACGTAGCGAGGCAACTACGTTTTGAGATTGTACACAACTGAGTCAACACTCTTCATTAAGCAAATATGAACGGGCTTGAACAGGGCAGTAACTTTTTGAGCTCAAGATAGGATGAACTATATAAAATGGCTCACCTTCAGGACAACATTGTGAATCATGCAAGTTGAGAATTGATCCATGCAGAGATGGGTATAAATGACGCTAAATCCCATGTTAGTTTTTTGCAAAAAGGATTCATCAGGCGTTGACAAAGACTCATATAGAGATGAGCTGCCTTTCATATGGTATTTGGTAATTTATCGGTTGTACTATAGTACTATACAACTATATAACATCTGTTGTTCATTAATACTGGGCAGATACATCTTTTTAAGGAATTGGTGACTGGGCAATTGCATTTTTTGCAATGATTTCATACGGGGCTAGCAGATATTTCGCATAAATTTTTCCTCTCCACCGTCCATGTAATATGATAAATTTTTGCGCTGTCTGTTATTGCTATAATTGAGCCCTTCGCCTCTCGTATCTAACTTTAATACATAGATCCTAAAAAGATGAATTTGTCTTTCACTTGACCCTTCAACTTCATTTTCACAACTGTCTCTCTTTCAATTGCAGGGGTGTAGGATGTATATTCCTAGAAATGCTGACTGGCTTTCCACTGTTTCCGGGAACAAAAGGCGTCGAAGACCAGCTAGACAAAATATGGAAGGTACTTTTGGACGAGGGGCAAATCACTGATTTTTTCGTACACCTTCCTTGAAATCACAAAAGACCACATATCACAACAGGACTAAAAAATCGCATACAAACAGCACTAAAGATCACAAATCAATGAACTACTACTGAAAAATCACACGAAAAAATCACTAAACATTACTAAAATCACAAAAATCACGAACGCTACTTTGAGAAGTGATTTGCCCCGCGCTTGTAGATATTTTCAACATTATGCCCTCTGCTTATCGCACGCAATATGTTGGATTTACTATATGCGTAAGATTAAGACTTTGCAAGGATTTCATATTTTTGATTTAAAGATGATTTAAAGTTTTCCTTGAAACTTCTTGCCGCATGATTTCAGGGGACATAAGTATATCTCGTAGTGCTTTCAAAAATCTGGTAATTGAACCTGGTAGCATTAACATTTTGTGAGTGGCTCTCATTGTCGATTTTCTAATCATATTCCATTGATCTGGTATCAACCTGTGTAATGGTCTTAGTGAAAAAGCTTGACACAAGATTATAATGCAAGTATTAATATTTAAAGGGGATCGCATAGTGCTCACAAAAAGCTAAGAATAAAGCAATATACTTTTAAAGATCTTTGTAATCAATGCTTAGTGTTGAATTTCTGATCATATTACTTTGAAGTTGAATCAAAATTTGAAATGCTCTTAGCGAAAGAGCACAACAAATGGATTTAGAAGATTGTCTTGCCTTAGCCATGGTAATAAAAGAAGCTGAAATTAAGCAAAATACAGTTAAGAAGTGCTTGATAGACTCTCGTTGTTTAGTTCATCGCTAGGACGTGGCATCAAACTGTGTGATGTTCTTAAAGGGATTATAAAGACCGGCATGCTTTGCGGGAAGTGCTCTCCACAACTTTTAGAATATCTGACTGTACGAAATTCAAGAAAACAAAAACAAACGATTGCAAAGTCTGCTGCTTTTTGTGCTGCTGGCTTTAAATGAAGCTATAAATAAGGTCAAGGGCTGTCTAAAAGATTCTCATTAAGTGGCTAGCATCCTATTTTTCTTTAATTTGCTCGAAGATGTTTCATTTAAATCTTAATTAATTTTCATAGGTTTGTGGGTCGCCTGATGACGAATGGTATAATTCGTATGATCTCTTTAAGAATGGTAAGTAGAGTGAGTCTATCATTTTGCATCTATCTATATGGTACACATATTTTTAATCCGAATTTTGGTTTAGGGTTGCTAAGAATTTTTTAAAACATTAGCATGTTTCCGGAACCAACAGTTTCTCGTTACGTTCCTAAGTTTTCTCATTCCACATTCCCAGTCAATATCCTTCTTTCCAATACTTCAGTCTGATTCGATGGCTGACTTTTAAAGAAATAAATGGTATTTTGTTCCCTTGGCACAGGAGATTTTGGCAGCTATCCAAAACAGGAAATTGGCTCATACATACAAAGGTATGTTCAATCAGAAATGTAGTAATGAATTTCACGCTTGTTTCTTTGTTCTTCTTCTGCAAACAGTAGACCTTATTGAACTGGGACTCAAATTTTATTGAGACTATGCATGGCAAACTACAGGGTGTTTCAGAAAAGACGCAACCTAATTATAATAGACATTTACGGAACAGATGGCGGACCTTATTTCACACAATGCATGATAGGTATGCCCCCTAGCAACGCATAGCTACCAAAACTTACAACTGCGACATAAAATTAGACTTATGACGATGAGTCCCTTGTATCCCTGCGGTAAACCTTGCTCAAGAGGGACTCATAATGAAACAGTGAAAAACCCGGCCCTATCTCCTGCATTCGATCATGATTCGATCGATCGAAGCAGGATCGAACGACTGCCGTAGCTCTGTTCAACGGTCACTCCTCGGAACGAAAATGCAATAAAAACAGCAGCCGTAGTAACAAGAGGGAAACCCGGGGAATCCTCGGAAAAATCAAGGAAAAATCGATGAAAAATGGCCTGTCGTCTTACGCTGATAATTCTATGGAAAAATCGAGAAACTAAAAACAAACACTCGGAGGACCTCCACTCAACCCTTTTAAAGGTATTTAGACAATAAAATGAGGTTAGCAAATGCATTTAATGTGAAAATAAGCCCAATTTCTTTGGAGTGAAAATGGGCCTAAGTCGGAAAATTAAGGAACTTTCATCGCAGCTTCCAAAATGAAATGGCTCGTTATTCTTTGAATTTTTGGAAATAAATGGCAAATTAAGCTTGGCATAGGTAAAGAATGTGGTTTTACGTCGATTTTTGACATCCCGAATGCATTTGCCCGGTGCAAAACTGAGTTAGCGCGCAAATAGGCGCAGGCCAAAACTTTGTCCCATTTTTTAGCCCCCCTCACGAAGCCCCCAGGGGTAGTATCGTACCCCAAATGGTGGCAAACAACTCCTACGCGATCGGTCCCTTTCAATCTTTTTTTCGTTCTAAAATCAGTTGAGTAACCATCGAGCATCAACTCCAAACGTAGCCTCAGGTCGAGAAAAAACTTTTCTTTTTCTTTGACCCCCATTTATGACGTCATTTAACGACCCCCAAAATTCTCAAAACCCCAAAATTAGGATGCGCCGTGGTCTATTGCCTCCTTTGAACCCTTCATTTGCCTCTAACATGTTTTTGATTTTTTAATAGCCGATTGAAAATGGGTGATTTTTGAATGGGAATCAATAGGAAAAACTGCAAAATGGGGACCAAAAAGGGTAATTCCAGGCGCATGCGTAGAGAGGTTGCTTTTACACCCCTACCATCTGCACGAGAAACCCTCAATTATGGCGGTTGTCAACGTTCGTTTCATAGCCGCTCAAAGTTTGAAAGTTTTGAAGGATTTTTCCTCCCTATGATCATACAGATAATATCCTGGACTTGGGTATTTTGAAGGGGAGAGGATTCCCAGGTCTCCGGCTTGTTACTAAGGCTGTCAGAACGGGCCGCGCTCTCTCCACTCCCTTGTTCTAAATTGCGAAAATGTCTATTCAAATCGGAGACTGGGGAGAGCGGTTTGTTCTGGTAAATGGTGGATGCAGTTCTGGTAAATGGCTGCCGCGGAGTGAGCCCGTTGAATGAAATGAATTATGTACATAGCAATCGCTACTGCATAAAGACGCAGCAATGGAGCTGTCTTAGGATTTCGTCAAATAGCTATCCATGCAAAATAGAGGCAAACATGTAATTTACCTCTGTTCGCAACTGATTTCCTTTCTGCCTTTATTTCAGTGCTACAAACAGCAATGCTTGCTTCGAGTTGAGGCCCTTTCCGCATAACTTGACGAAATACATAATGCATTTGAAGTATTTAGAATAAGACAGCTTACTCTGACTTCGATTTTCAAATGAAAGAAATTCAACTGAAGTTTTCAACTTCGAATATCCTCGTTGAATTCGAAAAGAAATTGACGTGAGGAAAAAGTTAGTAGTATATAGTTGGGAGCTCACGCCAGCCGCATAGACAATCCGCCGTTCTTACTGCGCATGCGCGAATGACGTCATCCGTCCGGATCGACCTTTTGTTGCAGTAACAATAGTTTCCATGACAACAAACACAAAAAATATCTCTTATTTTACGCATGCGCAAAATTAATCAAATTTAAATCACTTCACTGTTTTTTCAAGTATTTAAGAAAATGAGAACATTTTCAAAGACAAGAGTTTGCTTTGAATATTTCTCCACCTAGCTAGGTAGAAATATATCCCTTAAGCATATCATAGCATCCTCTATGATTAAAGTCAAATTTCCAATGAAGAATTAAGACACATATAAAAAAGACAGAAATTTCGGTCTAAAATAAGATACAACAAAAAGAGATATTTAAAGCACAACTCTAACATGGTGGCTACCAATTTTTCTTAAACACTAAAAAATGAATCATCAATAATATCAGTATTTTCTACAACTGGAACTTCACATTGATCTAACAAACCAAATCTTGAAATCCAATTACAAGTACGTCCGTATTTCGTAAGTCCTAATCTAGCATCTCTACTTAAACACATATTTTCTACCATATCACGCTGTTCTTCAGTCAGGATACCCCAATCATGCAAATTTTGAGCTTCGGAAAAAGGCATGTCATAGAATAAGGCATGCTGCATGAATGTATGATCTAGTGATAAACATAAGTTTCCGCTAGGCATCACATACATGCATTTGTGCTCAAGTTTGCAAGGTGCTTTCTTCCCTTTAGTAATACTGTAGCAATGCATTTCTGAAACATTGTTCTTTTTGGTGAATAGTTCCTTGTTCCAATTGTAGCAATAGAATAATCCATAGTTCCAAGGGTTATTTCGATTGTTTTTCTGTTCATCCCAAAGCTTAAGGGCAATTTGAACTTTTTTGTCAAACTCTTCTTTCTTTGCAGAAATGTTTATGATTGACTGTTTGCATACATTTATTAATGTGTCCAGTTCACTAATTTCTGAAGTATCTGTCTGTGTAGCATTTGAACGATATTTTTTTGTCTTTGGCGCAACATCCAAGGTTTCTATATCGTTGGTGGTAGTACGTTTTCTTTTGACACCAATTTCTGGTGAGGTTGGTTCTTGTTCGATGATGCCACCATTGTTTTCAACGCGTAGTTTTACTCCCAATTTTGTGGCAAAATCGATAACTTGAGCGTATTTTAAAGGTAAACATTCATGTAAGAAAGTAATAAGGTTGTTGTCTGTACCATCAGGTAATAATCCAACTGCTTCGGGTGGAAGCGTTAAAGTAACGATACTGTGTTCTTTGCGATCAATTTGTCCTTTCGTTAATTCGTGTAATCCATTAAGAGTATCGAGTCCATTTACAACGTCTTCAAGTTTCTTTATAATGCCACCGCAATCTTGTTTACATTCGTTACAGTCCTTTTGGATATGAGTTCCGATTTCTTCCAACAACGAACTTCGAATGCAAGGTTTGTTCAATAAGTATTTGCTTAAGGCAATGGATGAAATGTTGGTAACAGCGTCAACATATGTTCGATCTCCCAGTTTTTTAAGTGTTTTGCAAAACTTATGGTTAAGTGTTTGTTCAATGTCTTCCTGTAGGCGTTCTGGTATAAAGTCATCTTTTGTGTTCATTTGATCGATTTTGTCTATAATGTCTGCTTTCATGGCGTAAAAAGAGGCATTGTTCAATTCATGCTCTACTCGTATGTTTAAGGCATGGAGTGTAAGTTGATCTTGGAACGAGGCCGTTTGATCACGCATTTCTTCCGCTTTTTGCTGATTTTTATCAATTGTATCGTGAAGTACCATGATTTCTTTCTGCATAACGGCAATACGATCAGCATGTTTTTTCTTTAAACTGCAAAGTTCCCCAATTGAATGCATCATTGCATAATGAGCCGCTTCCGAAGAAGAAGTTGCTTTTTCGTTTATGTAATTCAAGGCTGATACTTTTTCTTCCAATAGTTTGTTTTTTTCAATAAGTTCTTCGATTGAATCAACAGATTCCATTCTTTCTAATCGTTTGCGAAGTTCTTCCACTTGACCTTGAAGGGTTTCATTTTCATTTTTCAATTCCTTGACTGTTTTGAATTGAATTACAGCTTGTTGAATGGCAATGTTTCTTTCCTTGTCACTGTTGAGGAGTTTTAACAAACGCCATTTGTTAAAATGTGCACGAGCATTGTCTGTAGAAGGTGTTTCTTTTGCACGGCAGGTTGGACAACTGTATTCCTGTTTCAATTGACCCACTTCATCAAAAGCCACACGGTAGTAGCATTCAGTACATAGGTAATGGCAAGCTTCTTTGCATAATCTTGTACTCTGCCATTTCAATTGATTAGGATCAGAGCTTAGTGTGTTCCAATCTTGTTTGCATACGGTGCATTCTGTGTTGCGATCACGAGCTGTAATTTCGCTACAACCACTGCTTGATTCTAAGGTTGACTGTGCTATGTTCTCAAGAAGTGTATGATCATGGTCATATGCATCCATTCTGAAAAAAAAAAAAATTGGGCATAGCCTCCGGCCAAAATCGCCCGGAGGTGAAAAATGACGGTTTTTGAAGGGTATTTATAGGAAATCTTGATCTGTATTACGGAGCGTAATACGTGCGTAATACAGATTGTAATAAAGAGGTGCATTGTTTGTATTATTTTGTATGTTAATGGAGTATGGTTCAGTTTTCAATTCTAAACGTGAGAGAAGGATGTCATCACCACCACCAGATACGGATGAGTTTCAAAAATGGTTATCAGGGTGGGGAGAAAGATACGCAATCCCGTACATGAAAAGACGTAGATTGGAGTATTGCAATACGCCTCAAGGGATGCGTTGGATGGCTTTGTGGTCAACATTGTATATTCAACCGTATCTACAAAGAAAACAAGAGGAAGAAGAGGAAAGCCAGAAAAGACAAAACAAGGAAAGGGAAGAAAGGGAAATGATACGGAGACAAAGAGAAACGGAGGATTATTTGATGGGTGTTGGACGTTTGCGGAAAAATGGTATTGGAGGTATAAAAAAAAGAAGGGTTTTTGAAGATCCTTTAGACAATCCGTTATCTGATGAGTATAAACAAGCTATGAGACTCAAAAGTAAAACAATAGCAGAAGACGAACTTGCCGCAAATAGGTGGTTAAGAGAATGGCGTGTAAATGCAGGGATTAGACGACAGTGGCATTATAAAGATCAGGGATACGAGTCGATGGATGATGATGATGATGGACAATAAATGACAATGTATGGTAGTTATTGTAAATAGATTTGTTTGTTTCTATGAATTTGCGAATTAAAACAATTTAGTTTTTTTTCTTTCTTAAACTCATATACGGTACGAGTGGGCGTGTGCGTATTTACGGGTTTGGTACGGATGATATACGGCGGGTATATGGTACGTATATGATGCGTATACGGTGCGTATGCAGTGCGTATACGGCGCGTATATGGTACGTATACGGTGCGTATGCAGTGCGTATACGGTGCGTATAGGGCGCGTATATGGTACGTATACGGTGCGTATGCAGTGCGTATACGGCGCGTATACGGTGCGTATGCAGTGCGTATACGGTGTGTATATGGTACGTATATGATGCGTATGCAGTGCGTATACGCAGTGCAGATACGGTGCGGATACGCAGTGTTGATACGTGATGCAGATGGCGAAAGATTTATTATTATTGTACGTGTGTATGCTTTGGAACAGGATAATGTTTAATATACGTTATAATGTAATAATTTGAGCGTATTACGTGAAAACCGTATTACGGACTTGATGAGTTTTACTATAAAAGGAGGTGATTTTCAGCATTGAGGTCACTTGGGCCGTGAGTGGCAAAGTCTGGCAATGGAGACTCCAGCAAGGATTCCTGACAATGATGATGATGATGATCACAATGGTATGACAATGGGATCGTTTCTGTCTTCTGAAGAGATGTTCATCAATGATAGGGACCATGATGATGATGATGATTATGATGCTCAATGGAAAGATATTCAAGAATTGATTCAATATGACAAGTTAAAGTATGAAAGCTTTATAGCTGATGCTGAAGCTGAATCAAAACGAAGGGCTTGTGAAGACGAATCATATGGTCAATATGATAAAGATGGTAAAATTGTTGGTGCATTGGCAGGCACGGGTGATAGAAGATGCGATTTGGATTTATCATATGTGAATTATGGCAAAGGAAAATATGGTGAGTGTCCATTATATCCAGGTAAAGATGTGAATTACGTCATGGTAGATCATCGGTATCCTCAATTTAAGTATCGACCAATGAGTTTTTACATAGGTTCATTATATGGTTTTCAAGATCGGATAAATGAATTTACAAGACCTCAATTTATTGGAAGGCGCTACAATGTGAATGGGATGAATTCACTAGATCCTCTTTATTATCAATCATTGGCAAAGTCCTATGATGATGTTCATTTACCCTTGGCTGCAATGAAAATGAAACATTTTTCAAACTCATTATCGGCAAGTGCAAATTGGCATTTTGATGTCTTTGGTGATCAATGCAATGTTGAATTTTGGAAGTGTGAATTGGATGATCGAGTATACAAAACCATGCCTCGAATGGAGAAGGAGTATTTGTGTGTTGCTCATAATCCTACAGAGGATTTTGGAAAACTTAGTTGTCATGGTCACGAGGAGGATGGTGATAAAGCAGTACTCGACTATCTTGAGCATCATCACATGGATGGAGTAAAGCATTTTGAAGATGGTGGAAGGTGTACGAAATGGAAGAGTCCTGGTCATGTTTGGTTAGAAGTACCTCCAGATGACGTAATTGTGGAATTTGGAGGAAGTGATAGACCTTTCATATTGGATCAAACATTTTGCCTTACTCGACCATTACGTAGACGATTGGTGGAGGACAATAAGATGTCAACATTTGAAAAACCACCATCATGCTTCTCTAGTAACGAGGCACCAGTTATACTACCATGGCAACCTCTTTATGATAAAACTGGTGGTAATGATGATCTGAATGCAAGGATGCATCAAATTAAATCAAAGGTATCATCAGTGACGACATCATCAACAGTGAAGGAGAATTTGATAACATCAAGAGATTTGAATTCTAAAGAATGTAAAGAAGAATTGTCAAAGCATAAATTGAATGGATTTTTTGCTCATAGCAACATGGTGGATGATGATGAAGATGCTCGACCAGTAGTCATGGGAGAGGATGATCATGAATGGCAATGTACAAAATTGATTCATAGACAACAATGGAAGGATGTCATACAAGAGGAGTTGAATGATTTTCGATTGTTCATGAAATATGCATATGGTTCAGATGTTGAAGAAGATCATTTTCATCAAGAGCTTGGAAGTCGTTTTGATGATGACATTCATGACAAAGAAAAAAAACTACCTGCTACTATGCGAAATTCTATTATCAGAAGAAAGGTTCAATGTGATGTTGAGCATGGAAGTGAAGATCAATCAGATTGGGATGTTATGCCAGAATTGCTTGAAAGAAGTGATTTTAGTCAAGGATGGGCTGTAAACAAACATCTTTTGTTCGATGGGGACGACAATATGCTATTGACTGATGATTTCAAGGGGCAATGGGAAATTATATGGCAAGATTGGTCAACAAATCCTTTGACAAAACATGCTGTGGAGGATAAGAAAAGGAAAGTGGATTTGAAAAATAGGTACGATGATCTTTGGGATCATTGGTGGCAGAAAAATGAAGATGGAGAACATATGAAAAAGTGTGGTATGTTGAATTGGGTTTGTGATCATGCAAGGACTGCAATGCAATTATGGGAAAAGGAAAAGGAGCATATGTCGATTTCAAGAGGTATAAGGTTTCATGAACCGCAACATGAGTTCGTCGAAGGAGATGGAGAAACAATGGAAGTTGGTGGAAATAGTCATTTTTTTTTGAAAGATGGTCAAAAGGAGAAAGTTGATGTTGTAAATAAACGTTTGAAAGAGTTGAAATCAAATCAAGAAGGAGGTTCGTTGGATTATGGAAGAAGAATTAGTTCTCGATGGACAACGTATGAAGAGGCAAGGCATTATGAAGAGCGTAGTAGAAAGAGGTTGATGGACGAGTCTTTTCATTGTATAGAAGAAGGTTGTGTGAAATCTGCAAAGTTTGAGGAAGAAAGAAGGGGTTTTTTCCAAGGTCATTCTGAAAAATGTGATGAAAATAGGTATGAGGTTATGCAGAGTGAGATGGAATATAAGATGATTATTCAGGGCAATCATGAGAAATTTAGGAAACAATACAGAGAAGATATGAATCGTTTAATTCAAGCAAAGAACATTTGGGGTACTTTGTGGGCTTTTGAGTTGAATCGGATGCAGGTAGAGGACATACGTTCTTACGCCTATCAATGTGGAATATTGAGTTGTGATTGGTTGTCGGATGTAAAAGAAAATGCCAATCCCTTGGGATTATTACTGGATGAAGGATTTTCTGCGGCATCTGATTCTTTGAGGCAGAGATTTGTTGACAATGCTTTGAAGAGAATGGAAGGTCAAATGGATGATATGGTAGCTAGTGTCAATGGAGAGTTGTTGAGAAGAGGAGTAAATGGAAGTAGTAAGAATTTGAGAATCAGACGCATGTCATTACAATCTTTTCATAGTTTGATCCGGAGTAGTGAATCAATGAATGATCGATATCAATGGCAAGAGCAATTGATAAAAATCTATGATGTGAAACATTCATGGTTGAAGGCTGAGCTTAGTAAGGACATTCAAGATTTGATAGATGCTGACTGTCCTTTATTTTCTCCTGATGAAACTGCTGCATGTACCTATTGTCATAGAGGGACTTTTGTTTACAATGATGATGGTGAATATACTTATGCTCATGTGCCACAACCATGCATTGAGAATGAATGCGCAATGTGTCAAACATCATCAGCTAAGGAGAACAGGAACAAGTGGCATGGACGTGATGAAGGAGGTGAATTTGATTGGCAATCAATATATCCAGGAGAAGGTCAATTGGTTAGACCATACAATCGTAATAATCAGTTTTTGATTCCTGGACTACAGAGGAGTGGTAATGAAAGTGGAATTTGTCGTCACGATAGATTTACAAGATGCGGATGCTATAGGGACTATTCGTGGAATAGGAACTTGAAGAGAGGAGAAGTAAATGATGAAGCCAGACCAATGGTCTTGCTTCATAATTATAACTTTGACGGAAATATGAATTTTCAATCATATTCTTCTACTGTTGGTTTGGGAAATGGGCCTGTTGTTTTTAGTGGTGAGTTGTTTCGACCTTATACAATTGATCCAAGTCTTGAAGTTGAGATGATTAAGGATAAGTTGGATGGTAGTGGCTCACCGCGTCGATGGGGAGAAGTGACTTTTGATCAAGATCTACTACGTGCCTGGGATCCTCGAGTAAATTGGGAAGCAGAAGGTCCAAGATTGAGAGGTTTTAATTTGAATTGGATTAGACCTCCAAATGAAGTTTATCTTCCAAATACTACAAGATATCCTTATAGACAAGGTGCGTTGAATGAAAATGTACGCCGAGGCAATGTTTATATGGATTTTCCAAGATGGAAAGATAATCCAAGCTTGTTGATTACTGATGATGATGATGACAATAGCATGCCAAAATCAATCAAATGGTTGGATAATGAAAAAACTTGTGCTATTATCACCGGTCAAATGGATCTTTTAGATCCATTAACAACATTGTTAGATCACTCACTTGCAAATAATGGAAATGTTCGTCGACTAGCTAGAGATATGTTGAACGCATACAATCCTGCCGTTCATGGGGTGCAAAGGTTGCTTCGATATCTTGCATCTATGACATCACAATTGCGAGAGATTTTAGCTGTAAATGCTACTTTTCGTAATCATTTTGCCATGCCAATAAAGCAAATGTATCATGGAGCATTGCACCAAGAAGCAAAAATCATGCGACATTATGCTCAGATGAGTAATCCAACAACTGCCATATATGTTGAGAATCATCAACGAGGCATTGCTGCTATTCAACGACACAATTTTCTTAAAGAACACGATGCATTTGAACGATTGTTACGAAAGGAAATAAGAGACGGAGCAGCAGCAGGAACAAGTTTGATAGACATATTTAAATGCAGGACGGTGAATTATCTCATAATACAGCATTTATTGTATTGTTTGGAAATGGAAATGAAGAAGATGAATGATGCTTGTTATGCAATGCCTAACCATCCTAGTTGTCAGATTATTCGAAGAAAGGAGACATTGAATACAGAACGATTGATTTTACATATTGCATACATAAACTATGAAGACATTGAGTATTTTCGAAAATGTTATGCAAGAATTTACAGATGCAAATGTTTTTTGTGAAGAGATTAACAATGTTTGATTAGTTTGTTGGACATATTTGGATCATCACTTGGATTATTTTCTTGATATTTGCGTTTTCTTTGGTTACTTTTGCTGTTTGCTGTCCACCATGTTGAATCAAAATCTTTATTATATTGTTTGGTTGTTCCATTGAAAAGTTTGATGTGAGTTTCAATATTGATTTTATTGTTATGAGGTCTTGTAAGGACACTTTTTGAAAGATCTTTGATTGGGAATGCATGAATAAAAGATGGAAAATTTTTTAATTCTCCAATATCTTGATCATCATTGTTGATGTTGGTGGTGAATGAAGATGAAGGTTCAATCCATAGAAACTTTGCAGTTTTGTTTTCTTCATCAGTACCATGTCGCAAGAGAATTAAGGATCTTAATGTCTTTTGACGTTGAATGTAATACAATTGTTCCAAGATTTTCAAATGAAATCTTTTGTGTGTTGCTTTAAACAATGCTGCATATTCTTTATATAAACGACGATAGACCTCATATCGATTGTTATTTGGATGTGATTCATTGGGATTGTTATTATCATCATTAGTGATTTCTTGTTGAATATTTTTCATCCATATTTCAGGGCAAGTATCATCATCATCACCACCTTCAGGTCCAATGCTGTCAAGTGTTTCCCTCTCACCATCTTCTTTTGCACGGGATGTGTACAAATATGATGATGCAATTGGGCAAATTCCAATAGCTACAGATCCTGATCCTGAATTTGATCCAAGCTTGTTAGATTTTATCAATATTGATTCAATAATTGGCCTAAATGGATCAGAGGAGATTAATTCTTTGCATGGTGATGAAGACCAGTATGAGGAGAAGGAGGATGAGGAGGACGATGAGGAGGAGGAGGAGGAGGATACAGTTGAGGAAGAGGAGGATAAAGTTGAGGATGACATGGACTCCTTAATACATTTGCATTTTGATGAATGCAAAACAAATTTTGAAGGTTGTGTTGTCGAAGGAGAAAATGCAAATGAAGAACTGGATGTAATGGCATCAATATCATCTCTTCCCAAAATATCTTCATCTTCAACATTAACAACAGCGTCTTCACCAGTAGTAGCTATCTCAGATCCATTATTGTCCATCTTGTCATCATCATCAACATCATCCCATGACGATGATGACGATGATGATGGTGATCGTGTAACAACAACAGGATATAATGCATCATCAGATTGCACAACTGCAGGCAACCAATCTATGACTTGGGTTTTGGGAACATTTGGAATAATGAAACCATCAAGGTATGGTTCAGTAAAGTTTGATAATCTTCTGAATTTTTTGTTTGTTGAGGAAATGCTCAAAGAATATGATAAGCAATGGCTTAGAATCCATTTGCTGCTAATCTTCCATTTATTGAACAATTGATGAAGGGATTGCATTGATTTGATATGTTTGGCTAATCGTAGCTTGACAATATAATCACTTTCATTCTTGATTTCTGATTTAATTTCAAAATTAATCTTGCGTGTTTTTTGTTTTTCCATCATTCCAAGACGAATTTTCTTGCCAAGTAAATCTTGAAAAGAAAGTGCATGATGAGGAGATTTGATGAAAAAAATTACTTCTGTTACCAAGTGTTTAGATTCATTATAATCTTCATCATAATTTTGCTGATTTGGATTTTTAATCAATGTATTTCCTATATTGATTGTTGTCATATTCCTTATTTTATAGTGAAGAAATGCCAGAGAAACATGATTTGTTCACAACTGTACAAGAAACAACTGTCCTTAGTAATCGTTATGGCAATAATGAGGATAATCTGTTCATTCTTCCTAAAATACCAGCTACTGGTAAAGTAATGCATGAACCTGTTACAAATATTGTTAATTCAAAGCAAGCAAATCACAGATTTGCTCCACTTGGTCTTTGTATGGGAAAAGTTTTGAAGAAAGATGTTACACATTATCGTCCAATAGCACCTAAGAAACGACCAGCTTCAGAAGAATTTTGGTCTCCTGATGATAATAAAAGCAAAATTCCAAAGTGTTTGAGACGTACTGGTCCTGATGCAGAAATAGTTGATGATGAGACATATTATGGTTTCATTAAAGTTAATATGCCAATTTCACCAGATCGAGCAAAATATACAAAACCAGAATATTTCCAAAATAGTACAGGACGAATGTCTCAATGCAATGAGAAAGAAGAAACCAAAGTTGAAACAATAGAACATTTGCTGATTTTGACTGCCAAAGCTTTGTTATCCAGAATGAGGATGGTTGAATTTATTCCCGATACAGAGGTTGGACGATTCAAGGTTCTAATCAATGAACATTTGGGTCAAATGTCATGCGATGATAGAAATTGTGACACAGTACCTTTGGAGTATGATTCATCTTTTGTTTCAAGATATTCCAATTTATGTTTAGCATGCGGTATCAATGGTGTTGTTGATATTGAAGAATTATGTTGTCCAGATCATAATGGAAGTACAAATAAGCCTTTCATTAGGAGGAGTAGGTGTAGAGATAAGAGATCAACTAAGAATGCTCTTATTGGAGGCTTGTGTTTTCATTGTACTTTTTCTATGAGGATAAATCGAATGACTTTGATTGCAACAGATAAGGGAGGTATTGAGCAATTCTGCAACAACAAAGCCTTTTGTCGATGTTCAAGATCTCATTATTTTCAAAAGATGATGCTTTTAGGAGCGTTATCTTTGAATCATTCTCTGTATGCACCAATGATAATGAACAAAGCACTTACAGAAATGATTGAAATGGCTTTCAATAATTTGTATCAATCAAAGCGGCGTGGAAAACATTCATGGGAATATCATGCTTATGTTAGTCTGATTGCAAAGAACTTGATTGGACACTTTGCGTCTTGTCAAAGTCGTGCTTCTCAATGGTTTATCATCATTATGCATAGTCTGGCAGAAGGATTATGGGATCCCAATTATGAACAGTTTCTTGACAAGATGAACGAGGAGGCTATAAAAAGAACATCAGATTGTTCCATATGTTGTAGTCCAATGACATTTGAAAACCTTTTTCGTATTGGAAGTAGTCAATTGCCTTATCATATGCAAGTTTCTGGTGGACTAAGTGTAGTTAAGAAATATTATTATGAGTTTTACAAATGAACATTAAAGTTTAATAAAAGTTATGCTTAAAGTTCAATAGAATGGGATAATGGTCCTGAACGATTTCGCTTGTTATTATTGTTATTGATCTGCATGATCATGTTATCAGCAGCAGCAGCACCAGGAGCAGCAGCGTCAGCAGCGGCAGCAGCACTGACAGCATTGATTTCTTTTTCAATTAATCTTTGTGTGCTAAATTGGAATGCAGCATCATTGTTAGTATGTTGTTCAAGCTGTTCTTCTTGAAAATATTCTTGTTGCTGTTGTTGTTGTTGTTGTTGTTGTTGTTGTTGTTGTTGTTGTCGAATATGTTCAACAGATTGTTGAGCAACTGATGCAATCATTGATTGGTCAATAATTGTTGTACTGGCATCAATTTGTTGTTGTTGTTGTTGTTGTTGTTGTTGTTGTTGTTGTTGTTGTTGTTGTTGTTTAGTTTTTCTTCCTCGGTTTGATAGTTTTGCTTGTTTAACAGGAGTATTGTTGGTGATGTCTTCTTCAAGTGGAGGTGGTGGTGATGGACGTTTGCGATTGACTTTGGTTTTGGATGATGATTTGTTATTCGTCTTGTTGGCTGGCTTGTTGGTGTTGGTTGTTTGAACAATCATACTATTTTCATTTATCTCCTCAGGATTTATGTCTTCAAAATCAATTTCATCAATCTCGTCAGAAGACGAGGAGAAGGTAACAAAGGTTGGGACTTGATTTTCTTTATCCTCCCCCATTGTTATTTCAGGCTGATGACGATGATGATGCTGGTCTTGTGTTGCAAAGATTAGATCTTGAGATGACATGATTGCTGGGCAAAGAGGTAATTGTTTGGCACTATTCATGTATTGTAAGTTTTCCATTTGAAGTGATCTCAGGATTTTGTTGTCCAATGTTCCATCATCTTTTGCAAGACAAATGGCTTGGTTGCTGTCAATGGGCATTTCAATAGGTTCTCCAAATGCTAATGGCAGGTTCTTTGTTAAGATATTGGAATTTCTATTAGAATATTCCAATAGTGCAAACAATGCAGGGGCAATCAGGAGTATCGTGTCACCATCTACTAGTTTTTGACTACAAACTCGTTGCAATGCTGCAGAGAGCTGAAATGTTGCAGCCAAGTAATGAACTCGAGATTCTGGCTTGGAAGCTTGGATAAATCTTTGTCGGAAATTCTCAATTCCTTTGTCATTGCAGATTTGCAAAGTCACAATCATACTGTCTTCAGTATCTGCATGTTTGTTGGCAGGATTCTTGAATGTCAGCAATGAACAACGAAATGATTGTCCATGGTTTCTGTTCAGTTGATGTTCTTTTCTAAGATCTAACACCGTCTTGACATGGTCTGGAGTTATTGGTACGGCACAACCCACAAACCAACCAATTGCTGCAAGTTTGTCATGTAATTTCTTCCTTAGTTTATTCCACTGAGATGGAGTGATGTTGTTGTTGTTCTTGTGCAAGAGATCTTCTTCTTTAAGACAGTAGGTTGCTTCACTTAACAATGTCTTTGCACAATCTTGAAGGTGACCTTTCATCTCTTTAAATTTTGCAATGTTGAGTTTGAATGTTCTTTCTCGTTGTTCTTGTCCAATTTCTCCATCCTGCCGGGTATGGATCTTGTATTCGTTTATTCCAATCCTCACTGTTTTTCCTTCTATTTCTCGTTTGTACTCTGCATCCGTTGGTTGAAAGGAAATCCATTTGAATATTTCCAATTCAAACTTCTTATGAGTCCAACCTCCAGTACTAATAGGCACTTGTGGACTAGTCCAAAAGGTATCTTGATCAATTTGTTGATATTCTCCTTTTTGATCGTTTGAAGAAGCCATTCTGCTTGATGTTTCTTCTTCAACTGCTGGATGCAACTGAGTGCCTAAAATCATATTCACGAAGTTATTTATAATGCTGCTTTCTTTTGTCTTCTAATTCGCTTGGCTAATTCGCTTGGCTAATTCACCTAGCTAATTCACCTAGCTAATTCACCTAGCTAATTCGCCTAGCTAATTCGCTTGGCTAATTCGCTTGGCTAATTCGCTTGGCTAATTCGCTTATTTAAATTTGAACACTATAAAAGAACTGATGTGATGAAGGAAAGTCACTCATTCTCAAGTGATCCTCAGAGAGAGAGAGTAGCCGATCATCTGAAGTATACTATCTTACTTCAGATTCTAATTCAAGAACCAATACAAGAACAAGAAGAAAAAGTCACTGGTGAGTTTCTATTTAAAAGTCTCTCTGTCTCTGTCTCTTAGTCTGTTGATTTAGTATCATCATCATCATAATCATGAGTAACCATAACAATGGTTTTAAAATTGGTTGTAATTATTGCGCATGGAGTGGAGGTACGGTAACACAATTACGTTCACATTGTGCTCGATATCATCCTCAACAGCAGCAAAGATGGACAACTGAGAAGAAACAAAGAAAGAATCAAGGTTGGAAGTGTGTTCATGATGATTGTACACATGTAGCACCATCACGAGCTAAATTGAGAGAACATGAAAAGGTTATGCATAAGACTTGCAACGAATGCAATCGAGTTTTCTTAACAGTACCTCAATTGAAGAATCATGTGGAGAATGTTCATAAGAAAGTTATTATGCATCAATGTCCTTTATGCAATGAACAATTTGAAAGTAAATGGCTCTTAAAAGAGCACCAACGTAATCAACATGCAAAGTATGTTTGCCCATATTGTGCTCTTGGGAATAATAAATTTATGACAGAAGCTGATTTTAATCGTCACAATGCCATTGTTCATAAACCAGAGAATCAATGTTCTTTTTGCGGTCAAGGATTTTCATGTTCCAATAAGCTACATCAACATATTATTTCAACTCATTATGACTATCCATGTTATTACTGTGGAGCTGGATATCCAACTCAAAAGCAGTTGTATGAACATCAAACAAAACATTGCTTCAAAAGTTTTAAATGTAAACATTGTGAAGAAAGTTTCGATGATTTGATTTCTTGTCAACGTCATGAAATGCGACAGCATGGAAAATTTGGGATATCTCTTGAAGCAACGCCTACTGTGAGATCAATGCACATGTTTACGAATTATTTGAAACATGAAGCTCAACCTTGGATTAATGATGTAGACAATACTATTAGCAAACAACCGTATTATTTTGATTCTGTTATGAGAGTTGTCAATCAAACAAAGCGAACTTTACAAGGTCGTGGAGTCGATACAGAAAATCTTGATATGAACAATCACATTATAAGACATTCTGTACGATCAGTTCGAACATCAACCATAGAAGGGATAAAAAAGGCCTACTTAGATCATGCATCAGAAATGATGACTCATTCTCAAAGGACTGAAGACAGAGATATGTTAACTTATAACATTCATTTGTTGTCAAAGATTCCATTTGAGGAACAAATAGAAGAAATCTTAAATTCTATTTATACAGAAAATGAACATAATCTTCCATACAAAATAAGCTTGATGTTTGCATTTATGCTGTTTACTCCAAGCACAGGAAGGGTTGGATATTGGCATGCAAATAGTCATTTAAGTCATGATCGACGAGAGAATGATCGAGACCTTTTGCAGCAAAGAGATAATGTATGGAACATAACATGTCAAGCAGACATGACTAAATGTATTAGTGATGTACAAAATAATGATTTTTTTACTTTGATGAGAAATGCATTGGATGATTCAAATTCAGTAATCTTACGTTGCACAAACGTACGAATTCAAATATTCCCTACTGCTGATAATGCCATAGGAAGAGGACGTAATGTTGACCATGACGAGGATGACGAAGAGGAAGATGGTGATGATGATGAGATAATGGATGATGATTATGATGATTGTGATGATGATGATTATCGTCGTGATAACATCATTGAAGAACAGGAAGAACAATTGGAAGTAAATGATGATGATGGTGATGAAAATAGTCGTGATGTAATGATGCTGGATAATAATGAAGAAATGGACGAAGGGGAACGATCGAAAGAAATTATTAAAAATTTTTTGCATCGAAAATCCAATAAGAAATACATTTGGAGCAATAAAGGAATAAGATCAAATCATCGTAAAATCATAGACACAAAATGTTTTTTTCATTGCATAGCTGTTCAAGAATTGATATATGAAGGAAATCATGGAATCAATGAATTTTTCTCTGTCAATAGAAATGAAGAGATTAAAGAAAAGAGTAATGAATTATTTGAATTGTATGCAAAAACCTTTAATTTGTCAAGTGTTGACAAGACTTTGTTTAATGGAGTGCATTTTAAACTGATTCCTCAACTTGAACATTTGTATGGATATAGAGTGAATGTTTACACAATAGATACGATATATGATCCAGAATTGAAAACAAGCAAAATTCACTTTGATATGGCTGCTATGAGCAAGACAAGGTTTGTTTACAATGCACGGAAACGAATGGATTTGATATTTTTTGATAATCATTATTATCTACTTTTGGATAAAGATGCAATATTGAATAATCGATTTATGTGTTTCAAATGTGGTATTGAATTTGGGAAATTGACTAATTTACAGCGTCATACAAGGGAATCCTGTTTGTTGTTGAAGCCGAAAGAACAATATGCCTCAGGAGCTGTTGCATCATCTCAACTTTTGCTAGAACGTATGAAAAGTTTATTTTCTATTCCTGATAACATATTGAAACCATTAGAATATAGTCATGAAGAAACTGAGAAAGGAATGTTGACAAGAGAGGGAAATGAAAGTTACTTTACCAATAAGTTTGCAACGTATGACTTTGAAAGTAAATTATGTAAAACAACAATGGAAGAAATTCGACAGCGTAGATTGAATTATATGCAAGACTTGTATGGAAATGAAAATGATGGTGTAATTGAAGAATTTACAATTGCTGAAGAAATGGAACAAGAGGCTATTGATCATTACATCAATGAATCATTGGTATATGATGATGAAAGTAATCAAGTGACTGGTAGAGAATTCATTGAGTTGTATGGTAATGAGGATTATATTTTGGAAAATATACCCATTTCTTATGTGGTTGCATATAACTTTGGAACCAATCAAGTTGAAGAATGTAATTTCATAGAAAACAATCAATCAAGTACTTATAGATGCAATGTCATAGACAATCAAGTTGCTGTTACACGTTCAAATGAAAATCCAAAAGAATTAATATCAGCATTCTATAATGATTTGAAAGAAATATCAATGGTTTATAGAAAAGAAAACTTAACTGATTATGAAGATTTGATAGGATATTTGAAAGAATGGTTTGATGAACGAGGTTTGATATTGAACATAGATTTGCCAACTGATGACATTTGGAACAATGATAATATCATATTTGACGATGATGATGAATTAATGAATAATAATCTTAAAACGAATAGAATGGAAATTGTATATCCAAAAGAAGATGATACTACCGATGGTGATGGTCATCCATCGCCAGATGGTGCAATCACATTGAATATCAACGAATTAGCATTTGATGGTAAAACAATGGTAAAAAGTCTTAGCGAAGAAATAAAGTTGATGAGGGATTTCAAGAGATTCTTGGAAATGCTTGTTGTTGTTGGATACAATAGTGGAAAATATGACATTCCCTTGATAAAGCCCTATCTGTTTCATGAGATATTCGTTGTTGATGGTCATCCAACAGATAGTAATCATTTTCACATGATAAAAAAGGGCTCTTCTTATATTGGAATTCAAGTTATAAATATGACAACACCTGGATGTTTTGGATTCATGTTGAAAGACATGCGAGAATTTACAGGTCCAGGAGGAAACTTGCGTTCTTTTATGAAAGCTTTCAAGAATGATGATGATGAGCAGGATCATCATCATCAAGATGATCTTGATCCAGATGAAGAGAAGATAAAAGGAAAATTCTTTTGGCCATATGAATGGCTAACTAGTTATCAACAGTTATTTACAACAACAAGCATTCCACCATATGATGCATTTTGGAGCAGATTGAAAGACGAAAATGTCTTGGAAGAAGAAATAAATGATTATGTTAAAAAAAAGAATTTATTTCATCTATCAAAAGAAGAATTAATGCAGAGGTGTGATAGACCAATGTCTGGTGAAGAATATTATGAATTGATTAAACGAACTTGGACTAGGAAAGGTTGGCAAAACATGTTGGATTATCTGCTGTTTTATAATGAAATGGACGTACGACCATTTCTTAAGTCAATATCAGTTTATTTGAAGGCATTATTTCAACATAAGGTCAATCCATTATTTTCTTGCTACTCACTACCTGGTGTAGCAAAGAAAATTTTATCCACTTATATGCCACCTGGAACAATATACCACATAGACAATGAAGATGTTTTTAAGCTTCTTCGCAAGGCAGAGGTTGGTGGTCAATCAATTGTTATGATGCGTGAAAACCCGGAAACACATCCATATATCGTTGGTTATGATGCATGTAGTTTGTATTTGTCAAGTTTTGCAAAGAACCATTTTATTGGACGTCCAACATTGTATACAAAATTTGATGAAAGTTGTCCTTTATTAAAAAAGAATGAATTGGAACCCACCAATAAGTGGAATAAGAGAAAGAAGGATAGTATACAACGAAGACGACGTCAAAGTAGTAAAATTGCCAATGAATACTTTGATACTATTCAAGCAGTTGATTATCCAGAAAAATTAATTGTTCGTGAATGGAGATTTGCACTTTCTGCAAAAGAAAAAAAGTATGTTAAGCAAAGATATGAAGAATTGGGAATAGGATTAAATGCACCAAATTCATTCCTAGTAGATGGATTTCTCCAAGATGAAAGGACAATATTTGAATTTGATGGATGTTTTTATCATGCTTGTGAAAAGACAGATTTTTGCAGGAAGATGACAAATGGAAATAAGTACTCTCGATATATCAGGAAAAAGAAAGATGGTAGTGGCAAGATAATATTTGAGAAAGTTAATCTAACTACCGAGCAAATTAGATCCTTGGATAAAATTCGTGATGAGGTTTTGTCTTCATCTTCTCGTGGCTATCGAATTAGACGAGTAAAAGAATGTGATTGGAATCTCATAAAAGCATCAAATTCCAAATATAAAGAATGTATTCAAAAATTTCAAGACTATGAATCGAAAATGATAATGTGGAATGACAATCATTCTTTGGTTACGGTAAATTTTACTTTGAATCAAATATTGAAGGGTGAAGTTGATGGAATTGTATTTGTCGATATATACACTCCTGATGAATTGAAAGAGCGTTATAGACAATTTGCACCGATAATTAAGCATGCTGTTGTGAAGATGAAAGATATTGGCTGGTATATGCAAGGAGTAGCTGCTAAATTAGATGTTAAATTTCCTGAAGGAGGTAGACGAATGGTGATTGATTCGTATTTTGGTGAAAATGTTGGAATGACTTGTGAATCTATTCGTCAATTAGTTTCAATGGGATTGAATGTTACAGATATTCATTCTTTTATTCGTTATGAATCATTTCCAATTTTTAAACCTTTTGTCGATCGAATTACTCGTTTGCGAATGCAAGGTGATACTGATCCTAGTAAAGCAATCATTGCAACAATGGCTAAGCTGCTGGGAAATTCAGCATTTGGTTCTTGCATAACAAATGTAGAGAAACATAGAGAAATTAAGATGGTTGTTACTCAACCCCGAGGACGTCCAGGAGGTCCAGGAAGAACGAAACGTCAATTGATGAGAGAACTGGCAAGCCGACAAAAGTTTAAAGGATATGAAGTAGTGAATCCAAACGTATTGGAAGTTTCCAATGAAAAGGATGTGATATTATATACTCAACTACGACAAATTTCAAATGTTATTTTTGATGGATCAAAGAATACAATGCGTATTTTCATAGACTTTTGCTTTTCAGTCTTAGAAAAGGGATCATATTATTTCATGAGTACGGATACGGATAGTATTTATATTGCTTTTAAGAATGGACCAAAATTTGAAGACAATGTTGATCCTAATAAATGGAAATATTATCAACAAGAGAAGCACAAATATTTTGTTACACCAACTGCGAAATATGGAGAAAGAACACCTGGTTTATTCAAAATTGAAGCAACAGGAACTAACATGGTTGCATTGTGTGCAAAATCTTATGTTGTATATAATGAAGATGCTAATGGATGCATTGAAAATGACAAAGTAAAATTTTCATGCAAAGGAGTTCAAAAAGGAGAAATGTATAAGTTAGCAGATCGATTGAGGCAACAAGAGAGAGAAGATCATGATGATGATGATGATGATGATGATGATCATGGCGGCACATATAAAAGCATATTCAAAATTTATCAAGATGATTTGCATAAGGGTCAAACTCATATGATTACCAACAGAGGAATGAAACGTACAAATGATGTATTTACAAATTATGAACAAGAGAAAAAGTGTAGTACATCATTTTATTGTAAAAGATTGGTATTGGATGATGGTATTCATACAATTCCGTTAAACATTTAAAGACAACTGTTATGATTGCAAGTACTTCATTAGAAATGATGATGATTATTCAATAAGTTGGATAAAGATACATCATTCTATCATATCTTAATCATAGATTATTGACGTGGTCGTGGTACTATTCAACAGCAAGGAAGAATATCAACAATATGTTGAAATCTACGAAGAATAAAAATTCAAGTGATCGACATGCTGTTCTTTGTAAAAAAACTCCTCCAAATGTAAAAACAACATCAAGCATAGATGCTCCAAAGGCTCCAAAGAAAAAAAAGAAACAAACAACTGCTCCTAGTTACAAAACTCCAGAAAAGGATGAATATGATCCTTTGAAAATGTTACAAATGTTTCATGGGTTTTTCAAGTCTCGACCTGAAGCAGCCAGTGATCTTCTCGATGTCATGCAACTGATGAATCCTCATCAACACAATGCACTTGCAATGATAAAGCATGAGCTCTCACAATCACAAAGTCATTATCAAACACTTGCAAACATCAGTCGAAATATCATGATGGATGCAACCAAGAAGGACAGTGATGATTGCCCTGCACCTGCTCATGCTGCTCCCCCACCCCTTCCTCGTCAAAAGTATCAAGTCTATCCAATTCATAACTTTGAAGTTTGGACAAAGAATGCAGCAGGAGCTTACAAAATTGCACCAATGATTTTGGATCGTGGAAGTCATGAGAATATCATTGGAGTACATTGGCTGTGGAACAAGCGATTCCTTGGAAAACAAATTTGGCTTCAATGCAAGACTGATGATAGAAAATTTTTTGGCAAAAAACTTGAGGATCCTGTGACTAAATTCATGGAAGATGTCATTGGCCAACGACAACCTGAAAAATCAGAATGTTGGAGTGCAATATCTGCTTTGAAAAATGTTGAGTTGATCAATGAAGCCAGTAGTAGTAGTACTACGATTCAATTGTTGATGGCTGATTCTCATACAAAAAGTGGTTCCATCATTAAAGATGATCGTGAAAGTTTGAAAAGATTCCAACAAAAAATGAGTGAAATAGATGATGAAGAAGAAGAACAACAAGAGGAACAGGAAGAGGATGATGAAATTGAGGAAAAAGAATGGAATTGTCGCAGAAGAAGAGTTGCATCATCAAAGAAAAGTTTCAAAGAAGAGCATCGTTATTGTTGTTTAACAACTGATGATGATGATGATGATGATGATGATGATGATGATGATGATGATGATGATGATGATGATGATGATGATCATGATGATGATGGTAATCATGATGATGATGATGATGATTGTGATGGTGATCATCATGAGAAGGATGGTGGTAGTGGTGGTGGTCCTCATGATGATGATGATGAAAAAGACAATGAATGAACAATTAATGTCAAAAACACTTATTAAATACCATTCATTATTTTGTTTTGTTGTAGTGATGATTATGATGATGATGATGATGATGATGATGACATGACTTGCCCCTTATCTTCTTGTACATCTGAATTGAAGTTGATAATTTTCATAAAGCAAAGAAAAGCACCATTTGTTCAATGTTCTCCTTTTAGAACAAGACAACAAAGGACAAAGAATAAAGTATATTATTCATTTGATTGGTTGCATATTCTTGGATCAAAGTCACATGTATTTTCGATAAAGAAAGTGCTCTTGGACGCTACTAAACAAGGACTCAAGAGTCAAATAAGTCATTTGACTAAACTACATTGTCCTAATTGTATTCATCGTCAGTACTGCTACAAAGGATTAGAGATCTTCGATTACAAGACAAAACAAAGATTGATTCATTGGTCTTTTAAGTTACAAGAAGAATTACTAATACAATTCATCATTAATTTGTTGAAAAAAGAATTTCAACAACAAGAGCAAGAGCAAGATGACAACTTGTGAGGGTAAGTAAGAAATGCCTTTAGTACTAATAGATGATGATAGTAAGATTAGTACTAGTAGGATGGAAACAATTATTCTCAAATTTACATGCCCTTGCAATATGGAAGTATATAGTTTTGAAGTTCTTCATCAACTATTCAATTCAACGCAAATGTATGAAGATTATTTTCCCATGTTAAGGGGAGATGCTTATCAAGTGGGTAATGTTGCTTTTGGTTATCAAGAGCTTACTGTTAGGAATTGTATTATAATCCTAGAAGTAGAATTGCGAATTCTGTATGAATTATTGACAATGAAACTATTGACAAGAAATGAATGTTTGGAGAGATGTCAAAGTAATAAAATAACAATGTCAAATGCTGAAATTGTATTACGTTTGTCGAATTATTGGCGGGATAAATGCATAGAGAAAGCAAGTTTGGCAAAAGGAAGCACAGAATATTGGATGCTATTGAATGACAAAGAAACAAATGATGATATAGAAGATTTATTGGAAGAACAAATGTACAAGAATTCTCCTCACATCATTGACAATTCATCAAAAATTTTAAATGGAAGTGGTAAATTAGATACAATTTACAAAACATCAAGTATGAAACAAGAAATTTCCAATACTTGTATATCTTGCAATACGATAATTTCACCACGATGCTATATATGTGATTTGACTGATAATCATCTATCGTCATCGGAAATCTTAGAACCTGCTCGGGGATATTCATGTCATAGATATGCAGTTAATAGTGGATTATTTAGTGATTACTATTTGTTCAAGATAGAGGTGATCAATAAAGGTACGCAATTAAATCGTTTGAAGAATAGTTTGAAAGGCGTTTTGGTTACAAAAGAAGGTCAAGTCTTAAACAGTACCATTTGTCAAAATACCAACTTTAGGAGAATGTATCTTGGAAAAAGTTATATTCTATTGGATGCTGATCTGTTAGAAGCAAAACCTGCAAAACTACCTAATTGGACAATGGAAACATTAAATAGACATAAGAAAACAGCAAAAAAATCTCGCAAACGACGTCGTCAATTTCAACAACAACAACAACAACAAGAAGAAGATGAGGATGATGATGAAATGATAATGAGAGGAGAACAAACAAAACATCAGCGTATTGTTAAACGCCAGGACGATTTTATAACAACAAACTTAGATTTGACAGATTTAACAAATATGATATTTGCACATCAAGAACAATAATAATAAAGACAATGGTGGTAATCATCAACATTTTTTCTTTTTTTTGTATTTAGCTCTTGCATTGGATTTGATGTCTACTGATGCAAATTTTCCAAAGAATGGAAAAGATGTTGATGATTACGCCGAAGGATGGATAGAAAAGTTGGCCTTAACAAATCAACCAATTCCAATTCCTGAACATATATACAATTTGTCTGGAGGTGTTAGTTTACCTGTTCAAATGGAGAATAAATTAAAGAGTGAAGCACCAAAGAAACCCAAAGTTTCATTTGCACCAGGAGACAATGAAGACGAAAAAGAGAGGGTGCGACAGGAGGCGGAAAAACAATTTGAACGAGCACGTAATGAACATATACGTAATGTTGCACATGCAATGCAAAGAGCACGAGAAGATGAAATTCAACAAGGGAAATTTGGTTTGAAGAATGCAATTATGGAAATTTTGCAAAATTCCAACGAACAAGAAGAAGGTGGTAATCCTTTACCAAATTCATTAATAACAAAAATGCATTATGATCGATTGAAGAAGAAGAACAATCAACAAACTGATAAAAATAGCAAAGAAAAAACAAAGAGAAAAATGCCTCCAAAGAAAAATACAATACCAACAAAGAAAAGAAAAGGAACAAAGAAAAAGAATCCCTTCATAGACGATGAGGCTGAAGAAGATGATGATGATAATACAATCATTGAACAAGAACAAGAACTCGAAGAAGAAGCGGCCTCTTCTCCATCAGATCCTCGTGTGTATTTGTCTCCATATACTAGTAGTAGTGGTGAAGATGATGATGATGATGATGGCAATGATGAAATAGAAAAATCTATTCCAGACAAGAATGTTGTATCAGGAGCACATAATGGTAAAAGTAATGGTAAGTACAAATATCTTTCAGTTGAAATTGCAATCATGCCTTTGTTGGATGAAACTAAATTATTCTCTTGTTTTTTGTCTGGAAATGGCTGTTCTAGTACTGATGATAATACAATTACTAGTAAAGCAATCAAATACAAAGATTTACGTAAGTTAGTAATAGCAAGTGACAACATAATTGAAGAATCAAAAGGAAGATGTTTGTATGGTGGTGGTCGTCATGGTCAAACAAGACAAAAGAAACGAAAACGAATGAATGATAACGATGATCACGATGATGAGGATGATGATGATGAAAAGAAAGAATTGGCAACACAAGCAAAACATGCAAAATTGTTTGAATATTATAATTTGTATAAACAATATGAAGGAGAACGATTACGTCACCAATTAAAAGCTAATAATCCATTGAAAACAATGAATCAAAATGATTTTTATAACATTAAATCATATTTTGATGATTACAAGAATGGACTTATAAAAGATGCAGGAAAAACTTATGATTTACGATTAAAAGTTCCTTTTTCCTGTTTGATTGTTGGCAAGTCAAAAAGTGGAAAAACAACATTATTATTAGACATTTTAAGTCAATGGAGAAGCTATACAACAGACGAAAATGGAGAATATGAAAAAAGGATTTTTTGGATATATGGAACTGAAAATGGAAAAGATTTTCATAAACTCAATGAAATTATCCATACTAACTACAAGAGTTATGGTGAAGATGTAAAAATACCAAAAATTGAATATTTCAAGGGTGACCTGAAGAATGCAGCAGTTATAGAGAGAATAACTAGTATTCCAGAGAAGTCAATTGTTATTCTTGACGACTTGATGACAGAGATGGTCAAGTCAGAATCCATCTCAAATGTACTAACTCGAGAATCTCATCATAAAAAATGGAATGTGTTCTTATTATGGCAAGATATGTATCCTCAGCAACAATTTGCCAAGACGATTAGTTTACAATGTGACTACAAATACATTTTTAGAGATCCACCTCGTCAAGATCGTTTACGCACACTTTGTTTACAAATGTTTCCAAATGGTAGTGAAGGACGTGATATGTTCAAGAAAATATGGAATTTTTTCACAAGATCATCTCCAGAAGATTATCCTTATATCCGAATTAACTTGCGACCAGATTCTCCACATTCTTTGTTAATAATGGCCAATGATCTAATTCGAGATAAAAAAAGTGCAAAATTTGGTATATTCAATAAACCAATAAAATTATTTACTTTTTAATTAGATGCTAATGATGAGAAAGATGGTCATGAACAAGATGAACAAGATGAAGATCAAGATGAAGCATATCCTTCTGACAATCCTGCTAGTATGAGTGATAAACAGCTCTTGGCCTTGGAGAAAAAATATGCATATTTGTATGAACGAGTTTTTCCAATAGGACTAGGATCAATTGGAATATATCGAAGACAAGGATTTTTTGATGAAGTTCTTAGGCGAGAACTTAGTGACAAGCTAAATACTTATGGAAAAGTATGGCCATGGCTTTTATCTACTAGTTGTGGAGATAATAAACAAGATTACCAATCATCCTTTTCGGATTATGATGATGATGAAGAAGATGATGATTATGATTGACTGATTGATTGACTGACTTATTGATGTGTCTGATATGGTAAGTTTGATGTACCTTAACAAACACTGTTGGTTATATTATCTATGTATATTGTTGTTATGCACTTGTAGTAGTAGTAGTAGTAGTACAGGAATTAATGATACAACGATAGAATGGGATTGTTGGTAAATTCTTTGTCATCTTCTTATTCAAGACCATATTGTTTTGGTCAAAAGTCTACTAGTACTACTACTAATGGATTAAAAGGAGGAAGATTCAAAAGAAAAGAAAAATCTTCTTTACTGAAACAATTGCTCATTAAAGCTAATTTGAAAAGACAACATAAAAAAAAGTTCTTCTTGGGTCGTGGAGATGATGATGATGATGATGATGATCATAAAAAGAAGAAGAAAAGAAACAATAGCCCATTGAGTCCAGTTAGTCCGCATGCTTTAGATGATCATCAATTTTATGTATTGGATAATTTTCAATTTCCTCTACAACAACAACAACAACAACAACGAAGATTAAGTGATGCCGGTAGCAATGCTAGTAGTAGTAGGAGCAGCAGCAGCAGCAGCAGTAGTTGGCCAAGTCCTGGAAGTAGTATTGCAGGCATATATGGATCATACATTGGATCTTCACCAGAAGCATCATCAGTGGCTCAATTGTCCCCATTATCATCAGTTGCTCAATTGTCGCCACTATCGTCCGTTGATAGTGTCTTACAAAATGGTTCTATTATTACGCATCCTCCAAGTAATGAAACAATATCTTCTCTTGGAGACAATGAAGCAGTGGATGGAACTTATAGTCCAGAAGGAGCAGCATCATCATTATCATCAGCTTCTAATGTTAGCCCTCGTAATTATAACTTACGACCAAAAACACCTCCAACTCCAGGTCATCTCCTTGTTGCTTTCCGAGCTTCTCAACCATCTCAACAATCATCATCATCACCCTCAGGATCTCCACAACAACAACAAGAACAACAACAACAAATGGGTTCACCAGTTAATATTCCTATGGCTGTAAGACCTATTCCAATTCAAGTACAACGAGGTCAATTCAGACCTTCGTCTACAGCTCAAGAAATAATAGCAGCAACATCATCAGGACCTTCAGGAGTTGGTGGATTAGTCCTTCCTTCTATGGCTCCACCAGCAGCAACAGGACCAACAGCAGCAGCAGGACCATCAGGGGTAGGTCAACAAATAGCCATTAGTCCACAACTTATAAGTCCAATACAAAGTATAAGTCCCCTACCAGAAAGCCCACAAATGTTTCAGGTAGCAGCACCACCACAAGGACCAGCACAATATGTTCCACCAGTAGTTGTTCCAGTACCCCAACAACAACAAGTACAACCTCCAAGACAACCCCCAAGACAACCTCCAAGACAACGGGGAAGACAAGGCAGAGTCCAAAGAGTACGAGCAAGACCAGTTCCAGGTCATAATTTCTATAATAGTCATTTCATCAGAGCATTACCAAATCTAACTGCTCAAAAACGAAAACAAGTACTTCAAGCTGCAATTCCTCAACGAAAAAGAATATTATTGAATTATTATAGAGATAATAATTTAAGAATTCCTGCTATGATGCATTCTCCTGCACCTGGGTTTGCACCATTAGTACCTGGATCTCCAGTTGTTACACCACCACCAGCACCAGCAGGAATACCACCAGCAATGTCTCCAGATAATGATTTTACACCGCCTCGACCACCTCCGCGTCAACCTCGATTAAGACATCAAGCTCCTCCTATTCCATTTCCTCAAATTCCAAACATAGATAATATGGATGATGATGATGTTGATGATATAGATTTGTTATTTCAAAATAGGAATAGAGCTCAAATCAGAGGTAGTTTACGAGAAATCCTCGACACTTATTGTGCAAGTGATAAGTCTCAAGCAGATATGCGAATTTTTAACAGAGACTATTTGAACAGTGTCAGTGATATATGTAACAATAACATATAATTATCAGAGGAGACCTAACAATAATCAAATATCAAAATGCAGAAGCCAACTGGATATGGCATGCCTGATCTTAGGCTAAGAATTATTCATGGAACGAGATTTGGAGGTATAAAGGGTTATGGTATTGGATGGAGAGCTCAAAAGCATTCAATGATTCGACACCAAAAAGGTCCAAGTGAAGAACAAGAAGTTGGTAATGGAGGAGGAGGAGGACATCGAAGAAGACGAGGACGAGGAGGATTAGTTTCTATTGATGGGAACATAGAAGCAATAACAACAAAAGGAGAAAGAAGAAGAAGAAGAAAAATGCATCACAAGAAGAAGAATGGTCAATCTCATAGATTTACTCATAATTCAGTTGTTGATGTTGCACCAACTGAAACAATGCATGGTCTTGTAGGATACAGAGATAGAGTTGATCGTAATAGGAGAACTCAACAGCCTTTAACAAAAATATATGCAAATCTTGGTCGTCATAGAACAAGCAAACAATTGGCAATTGGATCTGGCACACCTCGAACCTACGTGAATTCTCGGGAATTTGAATCAAATTATCTTGGACATATAAACAGAGGTCACTGAAATAATATAGATGATATCATTGATCATACATACATATCTTAATCCTATATTTGACCAAGATTAGTGAAGATTACACATTAGTGCAATGTCATATGATTGCGGTGTTTGTGCGGTAACATATTGCCTTTCTTTTTGGTGTTGGATTCCTTTGGGAGGACCAGGCAGTAGTTGTTGCAAATTATCTTCTTTTTCATCATTGTTGTTGGGTTTTCTTGTTATTCCATTAATTACCATCACCATCATTGGAAAACAAATGATTGCAAGAACCAGAAGAAGAAATGAAATGTGTTGTTAGATGCAAAGATTGTAAGAAAAGATTGTTACAAGAAGAAGATAAAAAGAAATCAAATTCAAAAGACTTAGAAAAATTAAGAGGAGGGAAAAAAAAGAAGAGACATAACAACAAGAACAAGAACAAACAAGTATCCTTCAAGACAAAATCTGGTAAAGTTGTTTCTTTTACACGAAAAAACTAACCAGAAAGATGGGTCGTGGAATCAATGGAGATCCTCTAAAGACCGTGAATGGTAATTGGTATGTTTCAAGTGTTCAGTTAAAACGACCAGGCTTTGGACGGCGAGAAAGAAGACGTCCAATGGTCATGGGTGGTAATCCAAAAGTCAGATCAACATTCAACTACACAACATTTGTTCAATTCACCAAATTTGGACCCTTTCCACGAACATGCAGAGCAATCTACAAATTAAAGAACATGTCCAAACCTGAATATACAACAAGATAACTGTCTGCAATTCAACAAGTGATAACATAAACATTTATATAATCCAGTAGTATGTGTTAGTAATCAGTAGTTATTTAGTAGTTACTGATGTATGAGTATTATGATGATGATGATAATGATGGACAGTTAGTTGTTGAAGAAGAAGAATGGCTTTTCCTTCGGAACAATCTGCGAATCCATTTGGAGGACCTCCTTCTTACATCCATCAACTGCGAAAAGGTAGTGTTCCAATTGATCCAGGACCAGGACCACCGAAAGCCTCATCTGTAATACCAGGAAAGACAACGCAACATTATGGTCAGATGACAATGATTCCTTCACCTATTGTATCGATGGTTATGAAAACAATAGAAAGTCATTTTGAGAATATAGAAAGCAATGAAGCTTTGAAACATATTGAACTTGCCCGGTCGCATGCTAATAATCCAAATTTATTTAAATATCATATGGGAGAGGCAGAGCGATATAAACAAGTGGCACATAGCAAAAACATAAATGACTTGATTAGAAATAAATTGTCAGATTCAGAATTGGATAAAATTGATGGTCAAATTGCAGCTTTACGTCGTGGTAAATTAAGCAATCCAGATGTTATGAGACAATTGCAGCAGTTACAAATTGAAAGAAATAGACGAAAGGATATCTTAATGCAAAATGAAGTACAAGCATATAATAACTATTTGACAAATCCTTTTTCATCAATGAATGAAAAACCACAAACATTACCAGAGAATCATGCTCAACGAAGTCTTCAGCAATTTCTGCAAACACATCATGGAATTGTAACGCCTAATGCTCGTGGTCACTTGATTATTGATGGGAAAAAAATTTCCGAAGATCCACATGACGTACCTCGCCTTGTTCATTATTTAACAAAAGACATAAGTGGACCTCCACCTACTGGCGTAAAAGAGATGATAGAAGCTATGCGTCGAAGAGGATTTGATGTCCAAAATGATCTTGGTAATACATATTTAAAGCATCAACTTCGTTTAGAACAAAGACAAGCATCATTATCACATGACAGAAGGCAGAAAATAATGACAAGTCAAACAGCTCGACGATCTCGAATTAGTAGAAAGCCATATGATCATTCTACTCCAACAACAACAAGGACAACACCACTAGTCCCACCATCATTTCACACACCACCATCATCATCAAGAAGTAGTAGTAGCTTTGGTCCTGATGATGATGATGATGATGATGATTTCACTACACCTCGTGGTTCTTCTAGAATGCGAACAACACCAGATACTCTCGCTCATCATACAACTCCTACTAGTAGAGGATCATCATCAGCACCTGCCCGTCCTACTAGAATACCACAACCAACTGCAAAAACACCAGCAGCTCGACCAAGACGTTCATCAGCTTATGGTAGTTATATCTCACCTTATTCTAAAACTATGACTTTTCGAGAATCAATGCAAAAATACGTGAAATCCCCATCTTTGCTATATGCAAAGCGTCCAGCAACACCTAAGCAAGGTTATGATCCATTATTCTATCATCCAAGTCCACGACCACCATCAATTCCAAGTCCAGCAGAAACAAGATCTCGGAGGCGTGCAAAAATTGCAAAAGGAGAAATACCTCCTTATTTTCCATCATTACAAACACCACATCGCAAGAAACGAAAATAATGATGTGAGTTGAACTGAAATAAATCATATTTAAGTCAATTTGGTATTGATTTTTACAATGATTACATCAGCAATGGACTTCAATAGTCATGGAGCTCTTGAAGATGACTTGGATAATGATGATAATGGTGGTAGTGGTGAATCATACGATCAACAACTACAACAACACCAAATTATTCCATCATTGCCCTCCTCATCGTCATCTTATTTAAGAAATAATGACATTAGAGAAAGAAAGAAAAGAGTTTTCAATGGATTAATGGATTTAATTGATATTCAGCATGAAGAGAAAAAACAAGAAAAGGCAAGAGAATTGTATGATTTTTTCAACAAACGTCATAGACAACAAGAGAAAGGAAGATCATTATCATTATTGAGAGGTCATCGTCGAAAGCGAAAATATTCAGATGATGATGATGATGATGATGATTATGATGATGATGATAATCATGATGATGATGATGATAATACTACTAGTGATAATGGTCATAGTGCTTCTTCTTCATCATCAGAATCAGATAATGACCATGATCATGATGTAAGAAAAAAACATAATTCAAAAAGAAGAAAGGAATCATTCAATAATGATCATGGCAAAAATGAATACATGAAAATCTTTAAAACTCTCATAGCAAATTTCAAGAATGATAGAAAACAATTTAAAGTTGATGCAATTCATGATGGTTTGGGATTAGATAAATTATTCGATGATGATGATGATGATGATGATGATGATGATGATGATTTGGATAGTGATAGTCATGATGATAATGATGATGATAATAAATCAACAATGACTGATGATGATGATGATGATTCTTCAGCAACAATCAATGACAGCCGTGACAATTATGATAAAGAAAAATCAAAAGAAGGTGCCAACAATGGTCCAACTGGCGGTATTCCACCAGAACAACAACAGCAACAACAACAACAATCACTTGAAGATCAACAACTGGTCAATATGCCTCGAGGGATAGCCAACAAACTGGAAACAATATACACGCGATATTACAGAATATATCCTTTAATTAAAGCTTTGAAAAAAGGATTTATCGACCTACAGAAAAACCAAAAGAACAAGATTCATTGCAGAAAATCATTACATCAACATCAAAAGCACAAAAGTCATCATGACAAACATCATAGCAGCAAGTCAAGAAATCGAAGAGGACACAAAACAAACAGTAGTAGGAGGAAATGTCACCATTCTCATCATAAGTAGTAGTAGTAACCATGGTGAAAAAACAAACAAATAATAAAAAAACAAACAATGCTGTAAATAATAATTCATCATCTTTATTTAAACAATTAAGTGCATTATATTATGATCCTAGTTTTCCTGGTTCGTTTGCTGGACTACCAACATTTTTCCGCCATGCAAAAGTCAAAATTCCTTCACTAACTCGAAAAGATGTGGATAAATGGAAGGAACACGACCTCTTAGTAGCAAAACGAAGTAGAATTACAAAGCCAAAAATTCGACGTTCCGTACTTGTATTTAATCCTAATCAAATTTGGGAAGGTGACTTGGTAGATATGTCATCATCAAATATTAGGATGAATAGAAATGTTCGTTATCTTCTTTTATTAGTAGATCAATTTACAAAGAAATTGTATTGCGAACCAATTTTTGGAGGAACAAAAGCACCTCCAAAAGTCATAGATGCATTCAAAGAAATATTTGCTCATACGACAAGTAGACCTAAGTTCATATACACTGATCAAGGAAGTGAATTTATAGCAGGTGAAGTGAAGAAATACTTGAATGATCGACAAGGAATAAAGACGTTTACTACTAAAGATAAAGACATAAAATGTTCTATAGTAGAAAGAGCAATTAGAACGTTGAAAGGTCGTCTCTTCACATACATTGATGCTGGTCACATACGATACTTGGATGCACTGCCAAAAATAGTTGCTGGCATAAATGGAACTCAAGGTAGAACAACTAAAATAGCTCCAGACAAGATAGATCCTGTAAATGTTGGTGAAGCTCGACAAAACATTTACACATATAATGAAAGACAAGAAAAGAAATTTCGAAAAAGAAAAATGGGAACAGCAATAACAAAGGATAATAAAAAAATCAAACCGCCAACACCACCACCACCACCAAAATTCAAAGTTGGAGATTATGTTTTAATTAAGAAAGAAAAGAAAACATTTACAAAAGAACATAAAGGGTTATGGAATGATCAAATATTCCAAGTGGACACTGCATCATCTGATACCATTCCATATGTGTATCATCTCAAAGATTTGGCAGGAGAAAAACTTTTAGGCTATTTTAACGAGAAAGAATTAAATAAAATTCAATTGCCATCCACCTTGCAACTGGAAAAGACAACCACTTTCAGAAGGCGAATTTTCAAGTCTCCTATTAACGGAGAACAATACATTGAAATAAAAACATTAGCCTATCATAATCCCATATCTCTTCCTTTACGAGTATTCAAATCTAGGTCTACTCAAGAAAAAGAAGACAATTCTATTGGTACAACAACCTTTATCCTATATCTTCAAGAACAGCAGCACCATGATGATCAATAATCTAGATCAAGAACAAGAAGCCACGATGACACCAACAACAGGAACAACAACACCTCGCTGTCGTCGAAAGCAGACTACATCATCGGGAGATTTTATTGTTTCAAGTAGTAAAGAACAAAGAGATGAAGAAGAAAAACCTCATCATAATGATAATGATGACGCAACAACAATGCCCAGTGGAATTGGATACTATAGCAGTATTGACAAAGCCCGGCAACGTGCTCATCTCAAAAAAAGAGAACAACGAGAATTGAAAGAACGAGATCGCAATTTGTTGGATGCAATGGTTCGAAGATTTGATGCTGAACTTAGATTTAACTTTGATGATCTTAGCTCTGATATCTGCACTCGAATGGAAAAGATTAAAAGTATCTTAAAAGACTGTCTTACATGGGATGTCATTGTTGCAATTGCTCTATTCATTACTTTTCTTGCTTTAACAACCGTTGGGTTAATTCTTTTGTCATCATCATCATCATCATCATGCTCAACAGAAGAATCAACAACAGATCATTTGGATGAAAAGAGTATTTTGATTGTCCAAGAAATCATGAAAGATGGTGGACAATGTTGCTGCTCCTCATCCTCATGTTGGTGTAATCCTGATGCAAGAAACAACAAGGAGAACGAAACAACAACAACAACCACATCAGCAACAAGACCAACAACACCTCAAATTGATACATGGAAAGAACATATTTGTGACATGCCATGCATTGACTGTAATCAACTCTTGATTGCATGCGCTGACTATGGAGCAAAAGGAGCTTGTATCTTGCATCAAAGTCGATGTAGTTACCTTGGAGATTATCAAAAACGAGATGAATACAGTCTTTGTGAGCCAGGCTGTTTAAATTGTCTTGGCATGCGATATGGATGTTATTATCACCAAGATCCCGGAATGTGTATTACTTATAATGAATATTGTCGGGAGAATGAACAAATTGCTGGAGGAGGAGGAGATGATGCAAGAACCACCAATGTTGAGCAACAATTCATTGAAAAGCTGCTACTTGACTTCAAACATTCATTGACCTCATTTAGTGGCAGACGTCAACGTTCCCAAGAAACATTCCAAGACGAAGACATCTTTGGAAAAACTCCAAATTGCACAAAACTTGAAACTTCTTGCAAAAAAGGTGGAAGTTTTTCATCATATTTGGATTGTTTGGAGTGGTTTATTTCTTGTCACCTTGTAATTGTAAATTGAATTTTTTTTCTTTGGAACAATGTATAGCAACGCTTTAGGTCAAGAAGGAGAAGATGTTGTCAATTTCAAAGTCATATCAAACACAAATGACTTTAAAGATAACAATCCAAATTTTTTTAGGGTGAATCCTTATGATGGAATTGAATTTGATAGAAGATTCCCTTGGTATATTAGTGCTTTATCTGCTTCTGTACCTTTTGATAGAAATCCTTTGATAGAAAGTTCAATTTGGTACAAACGACTTCAGATTCCATCCTCCAATACTTATAAGCAGCTGTATGATAGTTGTTTTACAGCAAGAAATTATGATAAGACAATTTCTGAATGTCCGAGAATATCATTTCCACAAGATAAGGGAAAGGCTTTATTTACTGGAAAAACAGCAGCTTCATTAATTCCAGATGAATTTATAAATTTCTTTAATTGCAAATATGTGAACAGAACGCAATTCATGGGTCATTTGACTACAATGGTAGATGTATATCCTCTACTTACAATTGCCAAAGCATCGAACATTAATGATGAAGCAAATGATCTATTTGAATTGGAAATTAACAGAAGTCAAACTGATGATGCGGACTACAGGATATTGTCAACAACACCTTTGAATGAACGTGGATATGTTGAAATTATTAGAATGAGTAGAACATTGGAAATTCTACTTGGTCTAAATGTAGTAGAGGATTTAAGTGATGATAATCCCATGTCGCGACGATCATTTCCTAAATTCAATAGCAATATTCCAGTATTGAACGTAAAAGAATTCACAAAAGATATGTTTGAAAAACCTCCAATTGACCAATTGAAAACAATACTAAATGATCAAAGTCTTCAAGAATCAGGATTTTGGGGTAATCTCTTGCTTCATTACCAAATACCTATGGTGCTCATAAAGATTAATCAATCCTATGAGGATAATGACAATTTCCAAGGAGGAAATCTTGATGAAAGTACATTGACTGACACTACTTACTTGGAGTATCATTTCAAGAATCAAGAACAATTAAGAAAGGAACAATACAGTGATTACTTTGTCGTAACGATTTTGAAGAATGGAGATTCCCTTCGTGGTCAATATTATAATGATGGAAAAAAATGGAATAACATCAACATCCTACCACGATCATCAAATCCTAATATGCTTCAATTGACAAGAGGTATTTCATGGTCTGTTAGCAAATACATTCGCTATCCACTTGGAGTAACATTTACAATCACTGGAGATTTTATTGAGGATAACATTTATAGTGGACGGCGGGAGAAGACATTGCTAAGTGAAGAAATTCCCCTTGGCATAAAACATCAATATGCTTACAGTAAATACCATGTTCCTGTCAAAGTACCATTAAGTAACGAAATGAAATTATACAATTTCATTACACTATCATTTGAAACGAAAAGACAACTTCGCTCACATCTTCATCTGACACAGAAGAAATTATCAAAGTTCAAACACAGACTTTTAAAGAAGAAAGAAGTTCGTCTAAAATCATACAGATATCCCATCTTACTAACATTAAGAGCTGCAGCAATGATAAATCAATAATGTTTTTAAATAATCAACAACATTATAGATACAGTGCAAACAAATTATTCCAGCCTGGAATTCTGGGATTGGAAAAACGCTTTCTTCGTAAAGTATGGATTAAAGAACTTGATGTACCTTGTTCTATCGCTCGAAATAGTGATGATGGTGATGATGATGATGATCCATATGGTGGACCATTAGTTAATTGCGACATAATGGGAGTTGGCACATCTCTCAACTCATTGTGGAGTGGCTGTTATGAAACAATGAATATTGCAGTTGGTCAACTATCAATAAACTTTATTGAAAATCCAAAGAAAACACAATTGATTTTCATTACTTTGGATAGTAATGTAAAACCAAAAAAACATTCGCTCTCGGCGCTATCATATCCAATCCCTCAAAATGGTAAAGATAGCTTATTGATATTTGACAAGATTTTGACACCTGCTCATATGCTTGATGATGATGCAACGATGATGCAACTTAGTGATACGCTGTTTACAGTAACTAATAAACGTTTACAATTTGTATCCATTGACATAAATGCAAATAATCCATTTGATTGTGAGACATTACAACTTGGATGTTGGACTTATGATCCGAAGTTGCAGAAAGTTGTCAACTTGAAACCGGCAATTAGTTCTTTTGCTGCAGAAATCATCATATGTAATGAGACAATGAAAATGGAATATGAAGCATTCAAAAATTTCAATTTGACCGTACCTTTTGGACATCCATTATCTACTTAATTGAATTGAATTGATGGTACTACAATAGTTTTATTGAAAAGATGAGTTTTGCTCAAAATACCAATTCATTTTTCATAAAAGGAACAATAGATCCTGAACAAAAGACTAAACTTGGCACTTATGGATTTGATTGTAAATTTATTTTGGATTCTGGAGAATTGTTAACAAAAGAAGATTACGAAGTACCTCCTAATCAAGAATGGCAAATTGGCTTATCAAAAGTACAATTTGTACACTTGGACCATTGTTTTCATTTTCCTAGTGCAGAGAATGCCAAAACAAAAGAATGGAACAACGTATACGATCTTTATGAAATTGAACTAGATTATGGCGCATTACGCTTTTGGCCAATCTTAGAAGATGGAAATACACATCCTTGGTATCCAAACGGTTTAGCAGTGTTGGCAGACATTGAAGAATTTGCAAAACCATTTGCAGGCAGTCAAACTTCGCGTCCTTTCATAGTTCACAATTATTTTAAAGCACTCCTTTTGGAAGACATTCACAAACGACAATTCAAAAGCAACTACAATTATGTTGGAGCTAATAAATTTGCAGGTGGAATGACTTCAGCAACGGATAAAGCTGCCCCAGTATTAAGATGTAACCTCCTTAACGTCCTCCCACGATTAGGCTATAAGATAAACCCTGAAACTGATACTTATAGCTTAACAGCAACACAATTTGTTCACGTTCTAAACAACCTATTTGACACAACAGAATTGAACAACTTTAAAAAGAGTCTGGAATACATGGGTGTTGATGTATGGGATCAATATCCAAACAAAAGATTTTTTGGAAGAAATATCGAAATATGGCAAGATCCTTTGAAAATGATGCCTAAATTCAACATTGTATGCAATAAAACAGGAATAAATGGTGGAAAATTTGTTATAATGGAAATAAAGGTGCCTTTATCTCTTCAATACATTGCCTTTGGGTCAATATTGAAAAACATTTGCGGCTTCCAGACTTTATCAAAAACCCCAGAAGTTATTGACACATCAAACAATAACACAATAACAAGAGGTAAATTATCCATCATTTATAATGCAAGACAAAACAGCTTTATTGCACCAGGAAAAGTTGAAAAAATTCAAATTGATGATGCAACAACTAAATGGAAAACAGACAAAGATGCCATAATAATAACTCCACAATGGAAGGAAAATAACATTACAAAAGCAGATAGAAAATTAAACTATCATTTATGGTCATTTCCAAAAATACCCGTAATTAATGGTAAAGAAAATGATTTTAAAGCCTTGATGACAACAGAAAGTGGAAATTCACAATATGATTTCTTTACACTTCAAGGTCAAAATCCTATAAATCCCTTAAATGCTGGTGATATATTTTTCTATTCATCTTCTACGTTGGTTAAATGGACACACATTGGAAATTACCAATCACCATTAATTGCTCATACTCCTGCACCGGTTTATGGATTTGGTCTGGCAAACTTGGAACCAAACGACCCTACAAAGACTGTCGAATTAGATTCAGGTGTTATCCAAATAAAATTCGAATGTGATCAAATAGAGTACAACACAATAACAGAGTCATCACTAACAAACTTCAATGTTGATCCTCGTAACGCATATGGTGATAGAGTACAAATACCACTTACCATGATGGATTTTTCAATAAAGAGAGTTCGGTAAATACTCAAAGACAAAAAAAAATGACACCTTCTCACCAGAGGAGGAGGAGGAACAGGACAAGAGCTGCTCCTGCTGCTGCTGCTACTTGTACATTATTGAAGGGAGGAAGTTCAATTTTCAATTCATTGTTAAAATCATCACGGAAAGCAGCAAAGAAAATTGGCAAAGTTGGAACTAAAAACCTTGGACGAGTTGCAAAAAAGACTACCCGAAGAGTACAAAGAAAAGGTCTTAAACTAATTGCACGAAAACAACGTGCTCTTGTAAAACAAACAAGTAAAAAAACCAACAGTGCAATAAAGACCTTATTAGGAACAAATCCTCCACAGCAAAAGAGACGACGACGACCTCACAGAAGACAGAACACCAAAAGATTACTACCAACCACCCAAACAAGAATTAACCCTGCTGCTGCTGCTGCTGCTGCTGCTGCAGCTAGTACTAGTGGTGTTGCCACTCTCACAAGACGTCGTCACCGTAATCACCGACATCATCCCAGATCATCAAGAAGAAAAAGAGGCATAAATCCAAGAAGTGCAGTTAAAAATTACATTGATCGTGGAATTCTCCCAGATAGAGGAGAGATAAGTTACTGAGAAGCTATGGGTACCGGCGGCAACAATAAGAAGCGGAACCGCTCAGCTCATAAAGCCATGATGACATTACGAAAGTATCGACGAGCTGAACGCAAAAAGAAAAGAAGTAATGAACTACTACTATTAGAACAGCAGCAACAGCAGCAGCAAACGTCTTTAATAGGAAATGGACGTTCCCCACCAACATCTTCAACAACAAAAATATATGATATTACTCGTGATCCCAAAGCTGCTCACATTCCTTACTGTCGAATTCCCCCGCCATTCAGAGGAAAAGCATTTACTCGAAAAAGAAACATGGATGCTTATGAAGCCATGATGTACTCGAATGCTGTTGCAACAAAAATGTACAAAGGAGATCCTCAAAGTGCTGCTTTGATTGGTGCTGGACTCAACCCTACACATCCCAATGTAAAGGAAGCTCTTGGCACACAGGCCCCACAAATGAACAATGACTATTCAAACACACCACAAACGCAAGGAGGCCGCAATTTTGGTGGTCGGGAGCCTGGATTTGAAAAATTGATATTTGAACCTCAAATCAATGTTCAATCAATCTATGAAAGCATAATGGAAGTCAAAGTTCCTGCCCAATCACGAAATCCTGGAACGGGAGATGAAAGCATATTTGTAAACATCCCTTGTCAAGCTCCTGCATTCATGGATAGACGAACATTATGCTTTGAAATGACATTGCAAGTATTTGCAGGAAATAACGTCATCGACAATAATTTGGAGGCAAAGGTTCGCTGGAGTGATCATGTTTCTTTTGTGAACAATCTAGTACCATCCCTCTTTAAAAACATTGATTTTCAAATCAACAACCAGCACCTTACCCTAAATACATTGAATCAAGCATTCTCTGATCACATGGACATTCTATTGAATTCTGAAGCAACCAGAGAAATGAAAGGTGAGCTCCTCGATCAATTGTACATTTTCGAAAGATCAGGGAGTCTATCAAATCAACGTGTTGTACCTCAACAACAAGATGGAACTCCTCCAACTGCCGTCAATGCCAAGGCTTTGTATTTCTTCAGAAAACTAATGCAAGGAGGAAAAGTCAAAGTTCGTTTTACACCTAATCATCCTTTCACAAACAATGACACATTGTTCAGCATGGCCAATTCCATTGGCATCACCTTGACACGAAATGAGCCCAAATTTTATGTAACTGTTGCCGATGAATCTTGCTTTACTGGAACGGCTATTGCAAAAGCTGCAAATCATGCCCTAGCCGTAGCTTTTGCAAGAACATTGAAAATCAGCATCACTGATTTCAAATGCAGGTTCTACAAATATGAACTGTCTCAGAAACTCACAGAGGAATACATCAACACATATACGATTGATCATCCTGACAGATTTCTCTTCAACCATCAAGAGATTCGGACAATTGCCATCAACCACACATCTCAAGTTTGCCAGACACCTCTGAACCTGGATACTGTACCAGACATGATTGTTGTAACGCTTCGAGATAAACAAGCAATCATTGGCACATATGAGACGAATCCATTCGAAATGTATCCAATTCCCACACCACTTGTAGGTGGTGGCAATGAGTTCAAATTAGAAATCAAGATCAATAGTCAATCGTGGAGAGCAGATCCAATTGAGACTAATTCCGAAGCATGGTTCAGAATAGCCAATTCAATCTTTGCAAAGATGACCAATCCAATGATTAATCGTCATTGCATAACTGATAATGATGATAAACCTCCTAGCACTTGGAATCAAGTGAAAAGAACCACTGGATATCCATTCTACGTATTCTCGTTAACCTTCATGGGCAAAGGTGGTGATGGAACACTGTATGAAGACAGACGAACGGGAAATATTGAATTGTTCTGTGAATTATCTCCAGGAGCTGTGTGGCCAAACAACTACACATGGATGATTCATGCATTTTCCTCTCGCAACTATTCAATCAGCAACGAAGGACAAATCTCCAAAAACTTTTTGTAAACTGTACAAACAATTTTTATTACTTATACATACTTTATTGTGCATTTAGTTATATAACCATTGTAATAATCATATTTGGATAATCATCATGGACGGTCGTCAAATATTATCTTGTATTTCTTCTCATGCAAGTTTAAAGCGCAGCTTTGGAGCAATTCTTGCTTCAGATGATGTTCGCAAAATATGTGATATAAACATTGCTGGTATTGAACAATTTAACAATAACAAGAATGAAACTACTAATAATGGTAAAGAATTCTTCACTTGGATTAGACAGCAATTTGATGGTGATAGAACATTTCCTCTTGGATACATTCTCAATACGGGAACACATCAAAATGGAGGTCAACACTGGCAGGCATTATACTTTGATGTTAATGGAATATCTTACTTTTTCGATTCGTATGGCAGAGAAGCAAAAGTTGAATTCAAAAAATTCGAAATCCTCCTTCGTTCAATGTATCATTTTTTAAATTACTTTAATTTTGATACTTTGAAGGCACTTTTACAGCTGAATATCACAAACTTTATACAAGTTGGACTTCAGAAAGCTGTTAATGAAACAAAGACTCAAGGATCAACTCATCAACCAAGTTGTGTCAGATATTGGGATCATCAAATACAAGATGACAATACAAATGTTTGTGGGCAATACAGTACTTTCTTCTTGTATAACATAACATCGTCCGTACGTGATCCTCCATTGGAAGCATATAAATTCTTTGCCGAACATTTCTTCTACTTTAAATCGAAATATGAAAAAGACAAGACAAAGAAAGAACTTCAAAGTCAAGTATTTAAAATGAATGATCGAAAAATGGCCACACTATTTCAACGTGCATTTGGTTACATCGACAAAAACATCATGTCATAATAAGTAAGCAAAAGTAAGCAAAAGTTATGTTGTATGGGTTGTATGAGCATGGCAATCATCTCTCAAGAGCAGGCGAGACAGGTGAACGAACGCGAATTAAGAGGAAAAGGGTACAAATTATATTTACAAAGCCTACTCACCTGCAGCGCAAGAGACCAACCGCCATACCCATACACTAAACTAATGATATCCATACATTAATAACTACTAAATAAGAGTGTCATGTAATAATTACAATATGTTCAACGCATGCGCTCTTTCAACATCAACACATCAACAGTGACGACCCTTGCCTCCAATACTTTTATAATTGAAACCTGGCTTTTTCCTTGTACCTCTATTAGCAAATTTCCGAGCGAGACTTGTAGCCAAATGAATGTTGTAAATTGAACCTCCACGAATTCCATAGACAGCACCACGACTACCACCACCACTGCCGATGCAAACACCACAACTTCGACGTCCTCGTCGTCGTCGTCGTCGTCGACGTCTTGCCATTTTGTTTTCTCTTAATCAAAATCTCTGATGTCCTCCTCTCCAATGAGATTTCCGATTGTGACCTTTGACGAACCAATGATCTTTGTAAACTTTAGAACGACGTTTACCACGTCCACGTCTACCACGTCCACTTGGTCCTCTACCAAAAGCCTTAAAACGCCTGTTCTTTCCACGGAAATATTTTATGCCTTTTGGATCAATTTTTTCAGGTGTAAAAAATGCCGTCCCTTCTCTTTTCAATCTGTTTGCACGCTTTGTAGTTAAACCAAGTAGTTTTTTGAAGAAGTTACCTCCTCGAAGTGAACGGGAAGATGAAGGCATGATTATGCCGGATATTACCATTTATAATAAATCAAAATAACAAAGTGCTTATAACATAAGTAAGAATAAAAGACTGTTATGTCAATTGTAATGTCAATTAATTACAATCGAGTATTTCGACGATGACGAGTATGAGGTCTGATCCGACAAGCTTTTACTTGATGTCGTTTAGGAGTTTTTCGTCCTCCTCTCAGTAGTCCTCGTCCTCTTCCTCTCATCTTACGCCTTCTACCAGCACCCATCATTTTCATCATCATAGGTACAACCACAGGTGCCAAGGTTGCAGCTGCCATTGCCATACCAACACCACGACCTTTTAAATTTGATGCCATTTGATGATTATCGTCTTCTTCTTCTGCGACCTTTACCTTGAAATAACTTTCGAAATCCTGCCTCAATACCAGCAGATGCTAAACCTGGTAACAATGCTTTTTTAATAAATGGTACTGCAAATCGCTTTGCTAATGGTAATAATGATTTTGCAGCTACACCAGCACCAAAACCTCGACCTCCAATACCTGGTGTTGAGCGTGGTCGTCGTCGTCCTCGTCGTCGTCGTCGTAGTCGACGTCCTCCTTGTAATGAAGCCATATATGAAAATAAATAGTATGTAGTAGGTAATAATAGTATGCAAATAATTGAAAGTGTTATGTTTTTTTGTAGTTGGGTGTTGTATGGCAACCATCAAAAATTTGGAAAATGGAAGAGAATGGGCAACATACAATCTTAATGAAATGGAGGAGGGAATATGGTATGAAGATGCGCCAGTAACAATCAACGGATTACAACAATCCATGAAATTTGATGGAGGTCAGATACTACAAAATAATTATTGGCATGGGTATGGAGAAGTGTATGTGGATACAGAGATGAAAGAAGGAGTACTGTGGATATACTTGCGTGGAAGTACAATTCCAAGAGGGGAAAATCAAGGAATAGGAGGTTGCTGGATTTTAAATGGTTTGAGAGATTTGGAACACAATTTGGATGGAATAGAAGAGTTATGGGAAGGAAATGAAGATTTAAAGGCTTGGTCTATGGAATATGCACATGAAGAGAAACTAGATGAGGATTGGTTAATTAGTAGATGTTGGGATATAGTTGTTATGTATTTAAATGATGAAGGAGAAGAAAGTTTTCTTTGTGTTGGTAGTGGAGAAATTAGAGATTTGTATAGATTAACTGCTGCTGCTTGTTAATAATAAGGATGATAATGAGAACAATTTGAGATTGAATTGAGTGTTTGTTGTCATGGAATCTATTGTTACTGCAACAAAAGATAAATAAGAGTTATTTCTTGTGTTTGTTGCCGGACGGATGACGTCATTCGCGCATGCGCAGTAAGAACGGCGGATTGTCTATGCGGCTGGCGTGAGCTCCCAACTATATACTACTAAAGTTCGAACATAATTCGAAGTTTCTTAATCTGACGGTTGAACATACATCAAAACTGATATTTCAAACTGAAATTCTAAAACACCACCGATGTTTTAGCGATCCTCGCCACAGCTTGCAAAACTCAATGTTTACATCATATTCACTTCAGCGGCCCAACTACGCGGCAGCCATTTACCAGAACTGCATCCGCCATTTACCAGAACAAACCGCTCTCCCCAGTCTCCCCTGTCTCTGTGGCTTATACAGTCTTGGTCCGATGACGTAAGTTAAGCTCGGTCGAGTGAGGTCAGACTCGGGATGGATGACCTTGGAGGTGTTACCTCACAACTCACTTCGTCGTCCTTCGGAAGGGACGTTAAACTAGGGGCCCCATGCCTGGATGGAGCATGCACAGTGGGCCGAAATTAGCTTTCAGTAGCTAGAAATCCCGACAAGCCCACTCAGAATAAATTGAAAACAAACGAATCAAAGACTTGACCTTTATGATAATAGCTGATTTAATTGCCCGTGTTTTATGAAAGTTAGTTATTGTGAGTCTGATGTGACTTAGAATTATTTGTTAAATGCAGGCTGTAGACAAACTTCCTTCGTCATTAAGGTTTGCTTTGGCGGTTGCCATAAACCAGCAGAAGTAATCATGCCACTGGAAGACTTATAGTATCATTCATAAGTTGTCCTAATCTGTGAACCACTTTTTATCTATCTTCTCATGCTTTCGTCATAAACTACAACTACTGTAACTCTTTTTATAGGCTAAGAGAGGTCGATGGTGCTGAAGAAATCGCTGAAAAGATGATTCAGGTTCGTGTTTGAATTGAATTGCAATAAGGCATACCACATGTCAAACTGCATAATTACAAATCATCTGATTGATTATAAGTGGCATGTAATACCGGGTGAGCCAGAAAAAAGTTTCCACTTTTGAAAATTCGTAGCACCAAGGGTACTTCACAGATTCAAATGATTCAATTCCAGTTAAAAGCCGAAAGATTAAAGTATTTTTATGATTTTGCACGCTGTCTTACTAACACTAGAAATATAGGTAAATTCAACTTGACAAAAATTTCATGGCTGCAAAATGACTGAAAAATGGCCTAAAACATTGATCAAATCGCAAAGGACTCTCGCACAGATGAAGAAAAGACAATTGTTAATGGGTGAGAGATATTCACTGCCCTTGTGTTGCTCTGGGACTGAAAATCTATAGTATTTGGTTGAAATTTGATGTCTTGTAGCTCTCTAGAGAGGTGGAAAGCCCATTGCGTATCGTTCTGTGCAAGGAGAGTCCTTACAATTTGATCAATGTTTTAGTCCTTTTTTCAGTCATTTTGCAACCCTGAAATTTTCGTAATTTTAAATTTACCGATACTTTCAGAGCGAGAATAATTACAGAAATGCTTCGATCTTTTGGCTTTTAACTAGAATTGGAGTCATTCAAATGTGTGAAGAACTCTTCATGCTATGAACTTTTTGAAGTTGGAACTTTTTTCTGGCTCGCCCTGTAGAATTGAGCTTATTGGTGTTTTTAGCGTTGCAAAGTGTTTCAAAGTATTATTTTCGCTATAATTGATGGTATCTTCAAAGAGACAAAATGGATTGTGATTCATCTTCGTTGATCATAAAATAACACGAATGAGATTGTACAATACTTCAAGGATCAAGCCTTCTTCAGAAACTTTTTATTGTTTCAGCATTTACTGAATGGCTTATCAATCTTTCACTAAGTTACCTTGTCAATTTGAGAACAAATCCTAATGTTGCTTTTAAAAGTGGCCAGTCCTCATAACTCAATCAATACGAAGCGATCACCATCGTTATCCAGTCCATGAGTTAATGGATACAGCAAAGAACTGACCAAGGCCACGAACCCATATTTCAAGATAAATGCCTCCCCCAAAGCATTGAAGCAAACCATTTTTCAATAAAGTTTGATTTCAGGAGTGATATAACTGGTGCAGTTTGTTATCACCCAACAAAGCAAAAGTAATTCTCGAGGGAAAGATCGAAATTGTAAAATCATTCAAATAGTGGCCACCCAGCCTGATAGCTATCAGAGTTTTATAACTTTTATTCCAGTGTCATCCTGAACGAAGAGTAACCTGTGATGAAGCATTACGTCACAGCTATTTCTCTGATTTACCCAATGAAGTGCACGTTTTGCCTGATTGTGAGTTTGATTTCTCAGTCTCGCTATTTCTATTATTGTAATCATATTTTATTTCACTAGTATTTCATCGTAATAAAGAAGCATATGATATATCATATCTTATTCACGCTTTCAAGCGTTTTGTTTTCGCATGATCTTACTGGAAGGTTGCAAAAATATTCAGCTTGCCTAGTGATATGGTGCATTTGTGAATTAAATGTGAAAGCTGTTAATAATTACAGAGAGTCGGTGAAAGTTCATAGCATCAAGAGCACCTCACATATTTGAATTATTCCATTTCAAGTTAAAAGCCAAGAGATCGAAGTATTTTGTCATTTTTCGCGCTGTCTCACAAGTATTAGAAATATACGTGAATTGAATTTATAATCATTTCTTGGCTGCAAAATCCCTGAGAAGGAGCCTAACATATTGATCAAATTATCAAGGACTCCTCGCACAGACCAATTAGGAAAATGCAATTGCTCATGGGTGAGAGATATCCACTACACACTTATTGCCAATAGACTTAAATTTTTGGGTATTTGTTTGGAAATTGATGTCTTATAACTCTTAAGCGAGATAAAACGTCCATTGCGTATTGCTTTGTGTAAGGAGAGTCCTTACAAGTTGATCAATGTTTTAGATTACAGATTACAGAGAATTAAGATTACAGAGAGTCGGTGAAAGCTGTAGTGTTGCTTATAGCTTACATGGAAGCAACATTTTGTACTGAAAACAACTACAGTACCTTCCTATTTTCTTTTCTTTCATTTTTTGTCATGCCAGCACCTCTAGGGGGACCATTATGGAAATAAGGTTAGTTTGACCCTTCAGTACTACCCCTGCCACTGTAATTGTGGGTGTCTTCCTTTTACGTTTAGACCTTAATGTTTATACATTGTCGTTTGTCTATTGTTATATGTATTATAATAAATTGTAATTTTATTGTGGCAAAAAGATACATCCATACATGCTGTCAAATTTGAGACGTAGATGACTAATGCCCATTTAGATAGATTTGGTTTGCTTGCTTGATATAGAAAGAGGAAAGATTCAAAATCCATCAAGCTTTCGTGAGATATTCAAAATCCTCATGTTGACGAACTTTTCTTTGATCTTTTCAATTGTTTATTCATATGGTACCTCAAGGCAAGTCCCTGCAACTATTCAGTTGCGTTATGTAATGAAAATCAGATGTCAACTTTGCAAAGAGATGGACTTGTAATGCAGCACATCTTGTTTGTCTGTAAAAAATATTGTAATAATCGGTTTTGCTTCCATGAAGTTATATGTACTTAACCTTTGTACCAAGAGCATTTTGCAGTTGTTAACTAGTTTGTATTACTGTTGCAGCGATATCAATATTCTCAGTAAAGGGAGTTTGTCTCGAGAAAGAAGAACCGCCGTAAGTACAATGATACTGTAGACCCGTGCACCTACTCACCCCATTACTTTACAAAAGAATATATGCTTTGTAACTGACTTTGAAGGGGCTTTAGAACATTTTTATAAAGGGTGATCGCAGCCATAGAATTCCTCCAGCCTGCCCTTTGATGTGTTAAGGTAAAACACATCTGAAACTTGTCACTTGGAATCCGGCTGGATCTGTATAATCGTTAATGGGATGAAAAATTTGATTGCAGTGGCTATTTCTACGGAGATGACGCCCACCCAAACAACACCTTCTCAATCTCAAGAACTTTGACTAACAGAGCCCTTTAGTTCAGTCCTAGGGGGCACTCAGCACAAGTGCACACGGGGGGTCAGTCCAAGGAATTTTAAGGCAATCCAAAAATATCACCGCAGCTTCATTGCAACCCAAAAATATCAGCTCATTTTATACTCAAAGACCTGTACATGGACATAAAACATCGTGAAACAATGCACATAGAGGTCAGAATTGCCTCAGGCGAACCCAGAAATATCGGTTGAACGATATTTGATGTCATAAAATATCATGAATATGATATCAGTTTTATTTGGAACCAAAAATATCACTTTTGGCAATATTCTGACCCAAAAATATCGGGCGCACCTTCCCGTACATGCATGTACTGAGTGCCCCCCCCCTGGGAATCCAGTGCTTTTCATTGCTCGACATTTTGCCAATACGAAAGTACTCAAGGCTGAACCTTGCTATTAGATTTGCTATGACTTTTCGTCGTTGTTGTTAGCTAACAATATATTCAATATACATGGAGTTCACTAATCTAAATTGAATGAATAACTAAATCAAATTAAATTCTATACATACCTTACTCTTGAATGAAGTTGAAACTACTGCAGGCGCTACATTTGCAATTTTTCGGAGCCATTCCATTTCCTTATCAAAAATTCAAAGCTTTTCAGGTTTTCTGTGGATTGCATTTTGGTTAGTAAGTCATTCCATAATTGAGGGCTAACGGACTCAAGACTGTTTGAAGCAAAAGTTACTTGATTTGGTCTTATATGCTGCCTTAGTCATATGGAAAATTCATTGCAGGTCTCGGGAGAAAAGGAGTGACTCCGATGAATCAGCAAGGAGCATCATAATCTAAGCAAAGCATATGACACCCCTTGATTGAGGTCATAACAAAGTTGATGACGTCACACTCACCACAACCATCACAACTTCCTAGAAGCTGATGGCATTTCCAGGAAACTGCACTCGCATCACCCGCACTGAATGCCGATAATTGGATTGCTGGAAAATCCAGCCTGCAAGTCAGGTAAAGGAAGATAACTATACGTCTTTCATAAAGATGTTTTAAAGGAGTATCTTCTATGATAAGAATGGAAGAAATAGGCGAGTCTAATAGGTGTACCGCCATTTTGAAAATCATAACTTATGGAAAGCAACTGCGATGTTCATGGAAATTATTGTGTATGTTTCTTTTCACATGATTTTGTTTTTAAGATTCTGTGTAAAAGATTCTTTTGTTTTTTATGTAAAAATAAAAAGCCATTATTAATCGTCGTTAACTTTGCGCTGTTTTACATAGCTCCCGTTTTTGAAAATTTTGAGTAATTCTTTATTGCTGGCAAAGCCAAATGACCGGATACTCTGGCAACAGTGTTAAAATTTGAGTTGATTCCTGCTACAAGGACAGATTTTGTAAGACAATGGCATCAGTTGCTTTTGAGTGACACCGCAATTCAAAGCGAGAGACGATTACGCAAAATATGGCGATGAGAAACGTTTCTGGAAGTTCCAATGCGTTCTTTAAAAGCGAATGCCCCATTTCCTATATAATCGTCAATTATTCGTAATTCGAACTCAGTGCATCTTGGGTAAAAGTTCCTCGCCGCCATATATAGCGTAATCGTCTTTTTGCGATTATGGTGTCAATCAAAAGCTACCTGCCCTTGTTGATCCCTGTTTGAAAGTTCGTTCAATTATTCGGTCAATCTAAAATTTAGCCCACTATAATTATTCAAATAGGCGGTACTTTGTTGACTCACCTGGTGTAAAGCTGGTATCTTGTGTTACTTAAGCCCCCGTGCATCAAGTCTTCGCGTTGATCTTGTCGATGGTAACAAGGACAGATTTCGTAAGACAATAGCAGCAGCTGCTTTTATTGACACCTAGATTCAAAGAGATGTCCGATTGCAGACAAAGGAAATTCTCTCAAGCAGAAATTCAAAACAAATGAAGCCGCAAAGTTTCTCTGAAACCCAGGTAGCTATCTCGTTTTTTTGCATTCCAGAAATGATTTTTAAGAGCTAACATGAGCGTATATTGAAAGAAGGAGGATTTATCTAGATATCTACCACGGGCATTTTACTTGTTTGGTATAGGAACCGATTTGGAGGCGATTCAATTCTCGCAGTTTTTGGGTGCAATCAAAAAACTTACTTCTCAGCTTCTGAACAGCAAAAATAAAATGCCCGCGGTAGATGTTTAGATATATTCTTCTTCTTTCAATATACGCTTATGTTAGCTCTTAAAAGCCATTTGTGGAGTGCACAAAAAGCGAGATAGCTACCTGGGTTTAAGAGAAACTTTGCGGCTTCGTTTGTTTTGAATTTCAGCTTGAGACAATTTCCTTTGTCTGCAATTGCAAATCTCTTTGAATTCAGGTGTCAATAAAAGCAACTGCTGCTATTGTCTTACAAAATCTGTCCTTGTTGTCGATGGTAAGCCTGCGTAAATGCCGTTACAGTTTAGGAAGTGTTGGCATCTGGACCTTTCGTTGATGAATAGTTTTCAATAAAAACTCAGATTACTGTGTCTACAGCATTTTTCGTACGGTAGTTGAAAGGGATGTGATTGGCAATAATTTTTATTCCTAAATGCAGAGCAAAAAGTAGAACTAATCATGTTATTTTCATCCTGTTGAAAAGGTTCATGAGATGAAGAATGTTTTAACTTTCTCAAATTCTCTCATTTAACATTTAACTTGAAAGCTGCTGATTATTTGAATTTTCGAGGGCATTATGAAATTTTCTAAATCCCCGCAAGATAACTGCAATTGAATACCTTGGTAATTTATTTCATACTTTCGACTGCATGAATATTCTCGTTCTTCGTTCGCACTTTTTACTAGTTCTACCACCGTTGTGTAGTAGCCGTGATGGCAGCAGCCGATTAGCCTACCTCGTCAGCCAATCACTACTTGATTTCAGGAGGCAGTGAAAAAACAACTACAAAATCTTTGCTCGAAACAGATAAAAATACATTTGGTCGAATAAATCTCATTGGTGAGCTCACTAATATAGGAAAAGAAAACCTACCAGTTGAGGCAATAATAACGCCCTGCGTTTGAAAAAATCTTGCTCCCTGAATGTCGAAGCAATGATATTGAAAACTGTCTTAGTTTTTCCCCGATATGTAAAATTAGGTGCAGTAATTGACCAGGCTTTAATCGGCCATTCCTTCCCATCGAATTAGGAGACTTTCTGCAGAAAGCCCCTTTCGAACACCTGCAAAAACGAGTGGAAACACGAAGCAAGATTTCCCTTTGTTCTCCTTCCTAGAAGTAATGACTTTTGGATGTGTTCATGTATTCTGTCCTCATGGGAGAATGGAATCCCTCTGAAGAAGTTATTCACACTATGGGAAAGACTTTTCAACTCGTCTAAAAGAAAGAACGTGCTAAAGCGTGCTGAAAGTCATAAGGGATTTTTGCTCGTAATTTTAGCACTTTTTTAAAGATTTCTCAAAGGGATTCATTTCAGAAAATCGCTTATAGAATCTGGTGACCGATTTAGCCAGGAAAATTTCCAAAAATAATTGAACCTCTTAGCTATTTAATCATGTATTGCAAAATACGATGCTTACATACTCATGGAGCGGTAGCCTTTCAAACGCGGGGCGTTTTCTTTTTATTACTCAACCGGTAGATTCTTGTGATATTCTTGAAAGAACAAATCAGGGGTTGGTGTGATTAATGATAAAATCCAAGATTACATTGCTATGAATGGTGTTTAGTACATTACCCTACAATATCCTTCTTTTCTCTGCGACACATGGTATCATGACGTCATAAAGCGGAAAGAACTTGTGATCGATGCTAGCCTCTTTATCGTATTCAGAAGGACAAAATGGCGAAAAATTAATAATTTTGGCCCAAATTCGCAGAATACTAACTACTTCACAGCTGTTGTGAGCGTCAAAATATAGAAAAAGTTGACAGTTCGCGGTAGCAGTTGGTAAGGTTGTTATTGCATTAATCATAAAAACCCTGGCATTGTCCTTTACATTGGTTTAAGCAGATTTTACACGATTTCTTCTTAATGATTTGACGCCTACTGTAAGGGCCGTAAATTCTGACATGCAGGTTCGTTGCAAATTTTCTTTGCAAACGTAGCTGCTTGAATGCTGAGATTTGATTTGTGAATATATATGCAGCTCGGAATTGTTGGGAATTCTTGTCGCTTATGCAAATGATCTAATCAATAAAGTTGTTGCTGATACCCCTATACTGGCATACTTTAGGAACGTGCGAAGATCAAAACAATAATCATTGCATCAATACAATCGAAAGGAAGTTATGTACTGCTAGCAAGTTTGTATGCTGTGGAATATTTTGGGAATCTAAGTTTATATGACCCTCTAATTGAAATATGCGTGCAAATGCAATACAATATGGCAATATAGGTATGGCAATTTCCGAACAATGGTTGGACAGCTGATCTACATCAACTTGAAATACTGATGTCTGATATGTTAGAATTTGACCGCAAATTGTATGAGCCATTGTCATATGCTGAGCATTTGCTTCGATTCCCTAAAGTATTAATCTTATTGTTCGTTCAAGATATCGTAATGATTTGATAGTTGAAGATGTTCGTGGCATATGATGCTTTTTTGCATCGACAGAATTCCTGCCATTTGGCAAAAAGCTTTTTATTTGGGGCATTTTGAGACGTCGGAATTTACAGTTAAGGATTGCCGCTTCCCCCAAGCTCCCAATAACGTCTGTTCCTCCAGCTCCTGATTTTAATTATCAACTACTCAACATGTTAAGGCAACATAAAGCTCTTTTAAAGCCCATCAAGACCATTTCAAAATTAACGTTGGCCAAGTTCACTTCTAAGCTTGAATGTTTAGTTGTTCCGTTTGTAGCTGTTTCGTACCCAAGTCAATAACTTTATGAAGTATACGCCCAAGAACTTTACGTACTGTGTAGAGTTATGAACTGGGTCACTGGCTATTAATAGCAAGGTGCAAAGTCCGTGGCTATTAATGGTATCGATTTGACCCTAACAATGAGATTTTTTCATCTCGCCAAAAGTCTGTAAGTATTACCATGACCAATAGGACACCCTATGAAAGAACTTAACATGCTTGTTATTCCTTGCTCTTGTTGTTGGCACATGCCTGTTTAATGTCACAACTAGCGATTCTGCCACTTACAGGCTGTCCCAGAATTAGAATGCAACCATCACAAAGTCATTTATAAATCAAAACGTTATTACGAAGACAACGAGTCAATTTCAGACTTTCCTTTGCAGAATGCCTCCAGCCATCCATACGCTTGAGCAGAATTTTAGAAGACGAATCTTTCTAAATTTCATTTATTTTACTCAGAATTGAGTACGAAAAAAGCAAAAGACAGCAGCGTATTGTCGGACAAAATACAGCCTTTGATTTTCGTCCATCACACAAACTTGAACCTTAAAATCGCGTAGCTCGATGAATTTAATTGAATTTGCAAAACGGAAGTGTCTAAAATTCATCTAGACACTTTGTTATGTTTTTATTGAACCCCTTTGTTTTGCCGTGTTTCAACATTTAAACAACTATGGGACTATTTTTGTCGGAAAATTTTGCAAAAGAAACACAACTTGAACCAGTTCCTCGAGTTTCTATCTGATTTGCATAATCGCCACAGTTACCTGTTGCTCATAGTGTTCACTTACTTTGACAAGAGATAAGTGCACGTAAAGCTATTACTTAGATTTATGTTTGTATGATGCAAATGATTAATTTCATTTACTTTATAGATTTCTAGATCTTTTGATGTAAATAGCTTACCAGCTTCTCATTCGATATCATGAGAAGTTTTATGCAAAGTTTGTGTTCACAATCGATGTGAAAAAGTTGTACTTTTATTTATTTACATGATGATGATGATGAATGGATTTGATCATAAAAAAGATATCGTGGTCATATTTTTTCGTCCAACTGTCTGTTACTTTTGAAACTCAAATATCAGTGTGTTTGATTGATGGAAGACTCGGAATTTGTGTTTGATTGACTACCAGATTCCGAAAACGGCAGGTTTCGTAGGTTTTGAAGGCCTACCGAACTTCTGCACCAACAAGCGAAAGGTTTTGCAGACTTTGGAGAGATTCTCGTTTTCATTTGCGAAATTCTGAAAACGAGGCGAATTTGCTGTGCTTTGATAACTGGTAACTGAGTCAGTTCAATTTTTGTTTTCAAGTGGACTTGCCCAAGTCTCTTCCGCGTACCAAGCCCAAGTCTCTTCCGCGTACCAAACATTCTCTTTCCGGTGACTGTTTTTGTGGGTTTTAACACGGGAGATGTATTTTAACACGGGAGAGACTTGGGGAAGTCCAATTTTCAAGCACCGGACTAGTCTTCGCATTTTTCACCTGGATACTCCATTTTCGCCAGGATGAATCTGAAACCTGCTGTTTTGAAGAATTTCGTGCTTGATTGGGCACTGTGTTTCGATCTCTGCGAAGTCTTGGAATCACCAGTCAAACACACCCTATTGAAATTACGATTTTGGTTAAATTTTGCGATACTATCCAAATAAGGCTTAAAATAGCTCAGCCGTCTGTCGAACAAAATGCTAAAAATGTGTTTGTGATCAGCTGTTTGGCCATACAGTTTTTGTGCAACCCGTTTATAAACACAATTTTCTACCAATCAAAAAAGAATACAAGCATGATTTTACAAGACATTAAGGTAACTCTGCTTTCCGCTGCAGTGGGCAGCGAGTTGCCGTTTTGCAAAACCACTCTCCTCAGAAAACAGTTAATTTCTCCAATACTATTCGTTCGATCGAAAATCGGTAAAAAGTACGTTGTTCTACATGGTCTTGGCAGTCGAAAGATATGCAAATCGCAATGTTTCCGTTAAGGCTGGCTTTGTAAATTATTTTTCAAAACTATTCGTTGATTTCAGAAAATTGGATTTATCTCCAAAACTACTCGAAAAGTTTTCGGTTTTCTTTCGCTATGTCGTTAGCTAGATTGTTGATCTACAACTTTATCAAGTCTGATTGAAAAAGCTAGGCTAGATTTGTTGCAATCGAATCTTATACTTCTGTTTACTTTGTGACTACGAAGGGTGTGATTGGGAGATGATAGGCGTGGAACTGTGGCTTCGTCCATGCTTCTCCAAGCACCGCAGCGTAGGAGAATGCCTCAGTATGATGTGCAAATGTTGACTGGCCTCTTGGAAACTAGGGATCAAAAAATCAAACAAGGAATAAATTGTCCTGGAAATACAGTGCCGAAAAATGAAAGATTTAACCTTAGAAAATGGATAATATTGTTGAAAGGAAACTATCAAAGCTTAGCCGTGGCATTGGAACGCTAAGTGGGAGACTTGTAAGAGAAACACCTGTTTACAGCAATGAATCCGCCACAGATTTTGTAAGTACAAATCCAGTTTTAGGCCTAAACCGCGAAATGTCGATTTTGATTTGTTCTTGTCAAATTCATGGCTGTTTTGTGGTCTCATCGCTGTTCTTGTTTTCGCAAAGTAGTCGTTATTGTGACCAAGTGTTAGCAAGTGCAATGTTATCAACAATCGAATCCGGCAGAAAAAGCACATTCATGATTCATATCGATGACGCAATCCCAGAATTGATTTGATTGCGTATGCTCGAATCGAAGAACGAAAGGTGAAACGAAAGTGGCGCACACCCAGTGAATCAATAGGGTATTCAAAGAATACAATAGATAAGAAATAGAAAACTTATGTTTTAAGTTGTGATTTTTCCAACAAACAGACATTCACAAGACACTTATAAGAAACTTCCAAATAATGTTACAAAAAGGTGAGACTTGGATTGGCAAATCACCGAAAAATGGGAAATTTGTTGGGAATAATTTTTCACTAATAGAGCCCCAATGGAAAGAAAGGGTTGTGTACCAGACATGTCCAGCTCACAGAGCGCTTACTTTCTGTTGTTTCCATCGTTTTATCGGCGCACTGTCCGGCACACAAAAATTTAACCTTCCATACTGGAACTAGAGTGGTTTGGAGTAATATGGAAAACTTAACAGAAAAATTTAAACTGCTTAATTCAAGGCAAAATTGGCCACACTTGGTACAGCGATTAGGCCTAAGTATGCTCCATTGATTGTTCCATCAATACATTCTATTTCTCAAACATTGGTTGTTGATAAGGAAGGCAAAAAATTGAGTCCTGAATATTTTGAATATTTTTTGGACCACACACCCTTTAGATCATTTGAGAATGTCACTGTTGCTAAGAATTTGCCAGTGAAAGAGGCAGCAGATTACGAAAACTGGTAGGTATTCTTGTGAAATTTTGAAAGTAGGACACCAAAATCATATTGGTTGCTGAAATCAATTGGTAGCTAGTTGTAAGAAATATTAAACAAGACAGATGCCTATTTAGTATATTTGGAGTATTCTTAAAGCTTGATACTAACTTGTTTTGAGTATGATTCGGGTATGTTTGAAAGCTTGATCCAAGAGAGAAATGCACCACTTGCGCTACCTTGCAGCATGTTATCTTTTGAACTGGAAGATAAACTCAATCAAGCAAGATTGTAGTATGTTTGAGAATGACTTCAACATGTGATTATTGTCAAGCTTGACCAAATTGGCCAAAATTATGTCAACACATTCATTTCAGGCTTCTTCAAGCCAAAATCCTGCTCCTTTCAAGCTTGCATAAGCTTTTTGCAAGCTGAACTTTTTCTTCGGGTGGTCAACTTTGACAACTTCCTTGATGTATATGTTTAAGTGTTATTTTTCATAAAGTTGATTTGCAACACTCTTTGCAGCAGAAAAGGAACAAACTTTAGCATAAAAATTGGAGCTTTTCCCAAGACAGGAATCACATGTTTTAGCCAGTAATTTTTGCCTGTGGCCTATGGCCGGACACCTTCAAAGCCTCATTTTCACTAACCAATCAGATTGTAAATAAGCAAAAAGACAAAAGAAATGTGTGAAGATGCTTCTAAATTTTACCTACCTTCATAAAATGCAACCAGGACAAAAACTGCAAAAACTACTTCAAAATAATCACTAATACCAAGTGTGACCAATTTTGCCAAGTTGTTTAAATTTTTCTGTTAAGTGTTCCATTTGATGGGCTGCATATGAAACAAAGTGATGAAAAGAGACATATCACTATTTGAATGAATCAATATTTTTGGAAATTTCACAGGAAAAAACTTTTGCCAACTGCACATCTTAGGAAATTTTACGGTATAAACTTTCATTACTTTTGGCCAAAATGCAAAACAGGCAATGGTTTCTTCCCACTAAAGTTTCTTTCCCCTAAGTTTTGTTATGTAAAAAGCTGTAAACTACTGATATATAATCAAGGTATCATCAAAACACACTTTGGTCAGTGGTCTTCCTTACTGTGATCAAATTTCTTTGGGGCAAGCTAACTGGAATGATAAGGCAATTCCCTCTTGAAGTAGAGTGTATTGTTGCAGCTTAAGGATCAACATTCTTGAACAAGTTGTTGTTACCATGACACCAGTTAACGCATTGCCATTTCTTATATCTCTCCCAGTAGATTTTTATGTAGCATTACTTGTTGTTAAAAGTTTTGTCATCGGTATTTTGCAACATTATACAACTTGTTCTTTGCAAGAAACTTAAAGGACCAAAAATGAATCCAAAGAAATCTAATGTAAAGTTCTTCTTGTACACATTACATTTGAAAACATGGGAATTACATCAAATGCGTTTTGTAAATTGCCACATATTTTGTAACTTAGATATCTACTGTATCTAAATTATATATAACAAGAGTTTGCTTTCATTCCAGGATTTTCTGAAAGAAAAGAGCTCAGATTCATTGGATGATCTCTTCCTGCTGCGAATAAGAGGTAAAGATGCAACACAACTGAACCATCATCATGCAGAAACACATCAGTATGAATACCAAGCTGAAAATGGAGATGTGCCAAAAACATACTCCACAAGGCATGGCAATCTATTCTTGTTTGCTGAAAATTTGTACCTTGCAAAAAAGAAGCAGAGAAGAAAGAGGAAAAAGAAGAAACCAGATGAAACTGAAGAGTTCAAATATGAAGGAACAGTGGAAGATTTAGCTGACAGTATCCTTAGATTTGGAAATGTAAGTTTTTAAGTTCCATAATGTGCTTACTTCTGAAGCATCTTAGTATGTCTCTTTGAATCAACTTACATTCTGTTACATTATTTGCATCCTTAATTACAGGGGTGTCAGCAGCCCTAAGTATGTGGGGTAGACTTGTATTAGACCAAGTTTTGAAGTTATATCAAGCCTTTTTTACATAATTTCTGCTTATGAAAAAATACCACTTTGAGAAAATTGGTGGAACATGGCCACCAGCTGATGATACCCTTACTGAATGATTGAATGTAGTGAAATGAATGCATTTTGAAATACTTGAACCATAATTTTGTCATAAAGTAAGTCCTACAAACAATGAAAAGGTCAATCAAAGATTGGTGTTTGATTTGAGATACCAATCTGGTTCATTGATGAGCTATTGCAGATCCTGTAGCACATTGTGTATACTTTTGGTTTTGCTAATGCTATCTGACCTTAACATTACTTAGAACGAGAGCACTTGGTTGTTTGCAGAAAGATGCTTTCCTTGTACATTTCTAAGATTCATTTCATCCAAGAATGTTCGTAAAAAATTCTTCGACCTTAATCGCAGGATACTGTCAAATATTATGAGAAAACTATGAATAACAATGGCGAAAATTCTGCAATAGACCTTTTAGCTATTCTACAGAAGAGCCTGGATCGAGCGATATTTTTATACAATTTTATACGCGAGGTTCGAAAAAGTGGCGTTAGAGCTTCGATCGCAGTTGTAAACATTCAAAATTCTACAAAATGCTATGAGATATCGCTCGATCCACATCTGTTTTTAAATAGCTAAAGGTCTTTTATGAAGATGATTTATATGCAACAAGAATTTCTCTCGTTTTCAGAGTAACTTTCGATTCGTTGGAAATAACAAAGGTATACGAGATGATCGGATAATTTCAGTGCGACCTGGATATTCTCCCATGCGATATGTAGCGAGTGCATCAAAATTATGGGACCCTGAACAAGTCGGGAAATTATTGGAGGAAAATGCCCTGAAAGAGCGCCACATTGAACGCTACAAAAAGATAAAACTTCCAAAAATCGACATCATACCATCAAGTGACTATGACCCTCTGTTGCGCGAAAGGCCTAAACCATACTCGCATGTCTCGTTGCCTGATATACTTCTAAAGCGAGATCCAGCCCCTAGTAGAATAGATGAACAGGAGGAAGAATATTATGGCAGTGAGCCGCATGTAGATGATGCTTCTAGCGGTTACGCAAAGAGCTTTCGATCCGTTCGGAAAAAACCGAACCGGAAGAAGCGAATGCACAAAAAGAGTATGCAAATGAACAAATTGGAGATCCAAATACCTAGTAGGGGCGCTAATGAAATGGGCAACAATGAGATGGGGAAATTTGATGGAGAGAGTATTCTTTCTGAAGACAGCGACAGCGTATCAGAATGGCAGAAACGAGTTGAGACGGCTAGGAACGTTGTTGATCGGACGTTCGATGATTTATACGAGAAACATCGAGAGGAATCTCGCAGCTCTAAGAAACGCAGTAGCCTAGGCAACGAGCTGGGCGGTAGAGAGAGGAAAACAGAGGGGCAAAGCTGGCCTAAGGATTATAAAAGTTTATCATCATCAATGACATCAAATTTTGAAGCAAGAGGTCTTGAATATGCATCATTAGACCTGAAGCAAAAAGAAGAACTTATTTCCCATCTTTTACTACGAGGTATCGGGAAGGAAGCAAGTACTATTGAGAGCTTGATGAGCGATAATAAAGAGGACAAACAGAGTATTGTTTCAGTAGGTAAAAGAAGTATTGTTTCAGAATCGAAAATCGACCTATCAGATCACGTATCGTTCCCATCCATTGAAAAGCCTCTGTCGCTCTCTGATTCGTCGAGTGTGCGCGGTTTTAAAGGCAATGCACTCCATAGTAGCATACCATCATTACCATCATCGAGTTCAAGTAAATCACTGCATAGCTCAAAAGAAGGCAGCCTACGAACTGGTCTACTGATCTCGTCAGTCAACAAGTTACCCCCTATCCCTGCGACACCTTATGTGAATGAAAATGCTGATGTTAGCAATGTTCGTCAGGAGGTAAAGCTGCCCGTTTTAGCAAAGAAGATCACTGGATTAGTTCATGTGAAAACTTCGAATAAAGGTGAGAGTGATTTGGATGGGCTGTTTATCGGTGGACGTGGAATCGAGGTTGGTGACGTACAAGTGGATCTTAAGGGTGACCATGGCAAGGACCATGTTGGAGACAGTATTTCTGAAGATGAGGTTGAAGATCTTATTAAGATCTTGAGACAACGGGAGGAGGATAAAGAAGCGGAAAGAGACCTAATGATCACAAAAATGGACAATGATCGGCTTAACGGCGACGATACAGGTAAGATTTTTTATAAATTCGTTGTCGAAAATTTAGAATAACGACCAGGACAAACAACGATTAATTTCAGTCATTAATCGTTGGAAAAAATGATAATCATATTAAACAATTTCAAAAAACAACGATTTCAAAATAAACGTAAGACAACATCTGCAAAAAAAGCTGCCATGCAGTTAAACGCAATCAAGAGACTAGCTGGGTTCATGGGTAGCAAGGAGAGACGAGTAATTGTAAATTCATTCATTTGTAAATTCATTCATCCTTTGTCACTTCAACTTCTGTCCTCTTATCTAGATATTTTGCAGCAATGCAAGCCAAAAGAAACTTGAGAAAGTCATGAGAGGGCCTTACGATTAGCACTCTCAGATTGTACTTCATCGTATGATAATCTTCTAGTCATTGCCGAATCAACTACAGTTCACATTCATTCTATTAGGCTGCTAGCACTTGAAGTTTACAAAACTTTGCACAACTTCAATCCAGCTTTATGAAAGATTATTTTCTCCCAAAATCCACCAGCTATGATCTTCGAAGAAATGATGTTCCATTCGTTCCAAAGATTAAAACTACAAATCATGGTATAAGATCTATTAGCTTTTTGGGTCCAAAGATTTGGAATTTTCTTCCAAATGAAATAAAGTTACCCAAAAATGCAAATCAGTTCAAAATCCTCATAAAGGATTGGTATTTCGAAAACAATGCACATGCAACGCTTGTAGTCAATAAATTCCAGAATGCAATCTCTGTAATAATTGAGGCAATTGAAAATAAAGCTTCTCCACAGCAGCAACAACAACATGGCACGTTCTTTGGACACCCAGTATAGACACAGGGACTGGGTAACCATTGTGTAACCGTTAGGGTCTGCCGGGTAACCATTCATATTGCAACTTGGCTGTGGCAATACCTGTTCACAGTGATCCAGCAAGTGGAAGAAATACCAAAAAATGAAGTTGGTATTTCGAAAACAAATGCACATGCAACGCTTGTAGTCAATAAATTCCAGAATGCAATCTCTTAGGTTGTTTCATATTAGTATATATTAGTGTCCACACTATTGTAAAATTAACATTTAAAAACGTATTATTATTAACGAGTTATCCATGACACGAAGAACAAGCTACCATACAAACTACAAGGGGAGCAAGTTTGTCAAAATTTTCAATGAATTTTTACAAAAATATTTGATATACCACCACTTTGAAAATAATCAAAGATATCTGAATATTGTTACACCAGACTTATAGCAAATTACCTTAAGTTCTTTTGCAGTCATTCAATCCATGGAAAAATTTGATACAATTTTACACCCACCTTTTTAAAGATTTGAAAGACATTATGTCCGAGACAGCTTCGCATGAATAGAGGCGTTCAGTGGAAATCAGGAATCAACAACAATTACCCTTAGCATATTTGCTCATTAGTGAGTATTAGCTAAGTAGCATACAGATACAGATACAGATTTGAGCCCTGTTCTTTTTCCAACAAAGTTACAATTAAAACAATACAAAAGTGTGATACTCATATTGGCGTATGTTTACTTTTTCCCTTACTTACTAATTCCCTTTTTTATATATATAAATAGAACATTAAAACAACTACAATACAATAATCTGAGCCAATCATAGCGGGAAAAGACACATGATCATCTATTCCCCACTATGAATGGCTCTCACAATGAATTTGAGCAATAATCTAAGAATCAACTAACAAAAGAACACAACGTTACACTACACCACTCTTTACCAATAACACTACGCTACATTAAGGTGGTAGGTACGGCAAACAGAAAAATTTCTTCGTGGATGCCTGATGGAGATGATTTTACGCAAATTGCCCAAAATTTTCAAAAATTGACATTTTATTACCTTACCTGGCCCCTTAAGGTACAACGAAAAACCATGAAGGGCGAAGCCGCCCCCAGCCATAGAGCCACCAGCAATCCACAGAGCACCATTCCTCTTACATTCCATTTTCATTTTATCATTAGATACAGTTAAATATGAACCACGCACCAGGCCCCACCAAGGAGCCCAGCAAGCGGAACCCGAATCCCGCCGTTGCAAGATTCAAGTACCACCTGCCAAACCCCCTAGACGGCACCCAGCCCGCAGCACTCCGAAAATCAGCGGCAAAATTCTAATTCCCAAGAGACCTACTCTGCAAAACTTACATAGCAAATGAAAGCACAGGAGTCCGGCTTGCAGAAAATCACTATCTCTTTTATGTCAGACCTTTCGTTGCAGTAAAATTTGAATTTTTCAGACGGCGGCCTTTTTTGACACACCGTTATATCTGCAATGACATAGCCCCTGAAACTGACGTTGCACTGGTTTTTTACTCACTTGGTATTAAGTAACTAATTTTTTTCACTGCTTATCTGAGGAAGTTTTGACAGAACATGAAATCAAATAATAGCCAAAGCCATTGATTGGAAGCACCATTTGTAAGCAGTTGCAAAAATATTTTGACTTGTTTCACCGACGTTGTAGCCCGGGGGAAGGGGTGCTTAGTATATTTTGCTGACTGGATGTGCACTCCTTTCTGGGTATCGTTTCGTTTCTATTTTCTAACGCCTGGTATCAAAAAAGGCAATTTTTCTGAAGCTGCTCGTCAAAAGTATTGTTTCATTGTTTTTTCTATGAATTCGTTACGTTTTCGGAGAATACTTTTCGCCTACTTGTTCTAAAGCCGGCTATATTTTGGAGGAAATGTTCTAAAGCCGGGTGAAAATTTTTTCTCGGAGTGCAAATTTTTCCCCCGTACAATTGTAGATCAAGTACACCCTCTCCGGGGCGTTCTAGTGCAAAAACCGGTTATTTTTCATTTTCATTTTGTCATTTTATCATATTTTAACACAAAACCCTATCAGCTAAAAAGAACAAAAAAGAACTATACAAATATCTATTTACATATAGTAAAATCTTAGAAATTTGCTGGTCTTCCTAGGGATCGTGCTTCGGGAAGGATGCTACTTTTTCGGGAATTCATTCAGTTTCCTTTTGAAAATGGTATTCGTGGAACTCATCCTGATTTCTAAAGGGATTTCATTCCATGTCTTTGCACCAGAGTAGAAACTTACTCAATTATTGAATCTTTGGTACTCGCTTTTCTCAGGCAACTTGGATGCAACAAGACATCAAAGTCCAGATAGTGGTCGAAGCACAGGTACTGGTCTAACAGCCGTCAGTGATGCTGTTTTGGTGCAGTCTGAGCAGAAAATAGAACCCATGACGCCAGTTGTGGAAGAATCTTCACAATCTTCCAAAACAAGTAAAATTACTAATAGAGAAGATTCTGTAAACAGAACTTCTTCAAGCATCAAACAAAGCAGTACCAGCTTTATCACAGAGAAAAGCAACCTTCAAAGATCGCCATATTTCACTAGCCGAGAAGCCAGTATGTCTTCAAAGATGCTTACAGATACTTCCTTGAAGGACTCTGGAGATACAGATGCTTCCATGAAGAACAATGCAGAGGACAGCTTGTCTGGTGAACAAGCAGGGTCGAAAATGTCGTCCACATCAGTTAAAAGAGAAGATAGTTTTTCAGGTCAGCAGAATGCAATCATCAACGATATTGAAGAACAAGAAGGTGAAGAAGGTTTTGGAGCTGATGAAGCGAATGCAGAAAGTTTAGCTGCTGCAGAAAGTGGTAAGGAGCTGTGTTTTAGCAATCAAGTTTATTTCGACAGGTTACACTGAATACGTTTTCAGGAAAATTTGACGTCAGCTGGCTGCGCTAAAACTTTAGCTACTGCGAAGGAGGAAAGCTGCTAAAAGGCTGTGTACAGGCCAGATTTGGGTAGCCTGCGTGTAGACGTCCCTCTTCCGAAAGAATGTGACTACCCCGTTGCCATTAACATGAAGAAACATTATCTACATAATAATAATGATAATAATAATAATAATAATAATAATAATAATAATAATAATAATAATATAATAATAATAACCAATTTATTTAAAGTTGGATAAGGTGTAGCTTGCGCTAAAAGTACAAACTAATAAATACCAACTAAATTAAACTAATTTACAGCAACACTATTTACAAATATTACAATTGCAACCCTCCCCAGTCCAATTTTTTATGTTTTTGCCAAAAACAGAGACTGTATTGCTGTTTTTAATCACATCAGGTGTACTGTTCAAAGTATGCTACCCCTGAACGCTATCGAATTTGTACCGAACGACGCAGTAGAGGCTTTGGGAAGAGTGAGAATATCTTTGATTCTCAGATTGTAATTAATTTCTTTCCTTGTGAATAAATCCCATAAGAAAGAAGGGTTTTCATGATTGAGTGATTTATATACTTCAATCATGAGTTTCTGCAAGTTCTGAACGTGAAAAGTTTTTCTTTATTTCTAATGAGTAGTTCATCGAATGAAGCATCAAAGTCTTTCAATAAGATACGAAGTGCTCGTTTATGAACCCTGTTAATTTCTTTATTGGCAGTTCTTCCACAAAACATCCAAATGAGGGGGCAGTACCTGAAGTTTGACATGACAAATGAATTATAAAGCAATTTACATTTGGGTGGGTCAATGACCTTAGCAGCCCTTGATAAGGCACTAACATTTCTGTTAGCTTTTAGACAGAGAGATTTCACATGGTCATCAAACTTCAGCTTGGAGTCAATAATGACGCCCAGTAATTTGACTTGCTGAACGGTTGTAATTGCCATCTCATCTATCTGCATGCAAAGTTTGTAGTCATGCCCCAAGCCCATAAACATAAACTGAAATTTTGATGGATTTGCAACCATCATGTTTGATTCGAACCAGACGAGTGTCTTTTGCATGCCGTTTTCTAGCCTTGATATCACTCTTTCTAGCTTGAAATCAGATGCATATAAGGTATTATCATCAGCAAAGTTGCATAGATGAGAGTCCTCTATGAAAAAAGTAAGATCGTTGATGTAGATGTTAAATAGTAAAGGACCTAGGACTGAACCTTGTGGTACACCTGATGTGATCTCAAGCCAAGAGCTGTAGGTAGAGTTAATTCTGACACGCTGTTTCCGAAAAGTTAGGTAGTCGAAAATAAGTCGTAGACTACCAATCCCAAAACCATATGCCTCAAGCTTTGCTATCAGGAGGTCGTGAGGCAGAGAATCAAATGCTTTGGAGAGGTCCATAAGAACCATTCCAACTATCCCTTTCTTATCAAGGCTTTTTCGGCACTGTTCAACAAGCCTCAAAAGTACAGATAAGGAATTTAAAGGGATTGAATCATCTTAAGAAATGAGGTCCATGTGATCACTTTGATTCGAACCTTTGATCCTAGTTTTTGCATGTTTACAATGGTTTACAATATTGTTTCTTTTTTGATACCTTTTCAGTTGTGTAAGCTTCTTTGGAGCTGTTTTGGTGTCCCAGGCGGCTATTTCTTCCCTCTTTAGGTACAAGGAGATTATACTGCTTTTAGATGAGAAGGACATTGGCCTCATCAAATTGACCAACACCTTTTCGAATTGTATAAGCATCACTTTGTCTGTGCACGGTTTCTGAATCAGCCTAAATTAAAGCAACGATACAACAACACACAATTTCATGTGATCAATACAGAACTGACCAATCAAGGCCCTTGTTTTCATATGCATTGTCAACAGATTTTGACAGAAAGGGCATACCTCATCCTCTTCTGCTGATTCAGTTCATTTAATACCAAAGTTTGTTTCACATCACATGTCAGATCAAAATGATGATAAAGAAAAGTAACTGTTGGAGAAATCTCCTCTTACATCATGATATCACTTCATATATGAGACAAAATTCTTCTTTTAGAACGACAGCAGCCATCCATACAGGATGATGAGGGTGTATTTGTTGATGAAGAGAATCGAATTGTTGAAGAGGAAAGCATTGGTATGTTTCGTTTCTTTTTGTATTGGTAGATGTAATTACAATAGTCCTCAGATAGGAAAGATTTTTCGACCAGTTCTGTCGATGGAAACCCATTCTGTTTTCACAAGCCTGTAGATAAATCATCTTGCTGCAACAATGTTCGCTTGTTGAAAACAATCTATGTTCGCAAGGACCTAAAACTCATCCGAGACACCGAATCCGTTGTACGATTCAAAAAAGATCTGAAATCTCACCTTTTGAGCTGATAGAAAATAGGTTTGCACGAATCCATGGAAGAACAGTACACGGGGGAGGGAGCGGGGGAAACATAGTTTGAGCTTATATTGTAAACTATTAATTGTAATTTATTTTCCTTTGGTATCGTATTTAACTGAATGGATGTTGTGCTAAAATAAGATTAAATGAAATGAATAAAAAACGAAGTTTCCGGCAAAAAGCTCGCTCTTAAGACTCGCTGCGGAAGATGCGGTTTCCAAGGGCAATCGATTTTGTCCACAGGGCTAGCTGTGTAGATACTCGTCATGCGCTTTCAAAAGCAAGCATTTAAACAGGAATCTATTAATTCAGTTTTAACCGACATCTATTGATTCTTCTTGGAGTTCAACATCTTTAAGTTACGTAATTCATGAAGGAATAGAAATAGCTGCTATATCAAATCGGTTTCCATGATGAGTTAAAAAAAGTCATCTTCAGCGAACTTCTTATTTTGAATAATGAATGATAGAATTTATTTTAAAATCGTGCAATTATGTTTTATCTATTGTTATTACCTGATTGAAGTTTCAAAAACGAGGCAATACAGAATCCCGCCACTCCTATTGGTTAATCACACCTTTCTTGCGGGTTTCCCGTAGCCTTGTATAATACGATACAAGGACGTGTTTTTGTCGCCACAGAAACTGCTTTAGGCCTATGAGGTTTACAAGCGACTCAAACGATATGACAGTGACAAAATGTGTTTGACTAAATGATAGAAGTCAACATTAAACATTAGAAGGTAGCAGGTAATAAAACTCATACTAACCGGTTTTGTCGTTGTACAGGAAAATATAAAGCCCTCAGTCTTAATGAACAGACCTCGCAAGCTCGGCCGGTACTTTTAAGACATCGGGCTTTGTACTTTCCTGCACTACACAAAACCGGTTAGTATCCGCATAGTAAAGTGCTTTTGCTGAATCGTTTCGATGTGCTGGCCTCTTCTGAATGAAAAATATCTTTTACCTCATCCAGTTCAGTTGTACCGTTGAAGACAATTTTTGTGTACTCTCGAGTACCGAATAATCGTCCCCCCCCCGCTTATTAATTTTTGAAAAATTTTCCAACCCCCCCCGCTCTTATTCCAACTCCCCCCCTTTCATTGATTTTTGGAAAAATGAAATGATATTAGATATAATTTCTGAATAAACGCAAGAAAAAATCTCAAGAAGTGCATTCAACAGAACCAGAGTTCAAAAGTAAATGTATCAGTAACATCACTGTTCACATAAATATATGACTGATACGTGTTTACCTATGAAAAGGGCTATTTTCTATTTCTCCAAGCACCCCCCCTGATTATTCCAGCCCCCCGATTATTGCTATATCGAACCATTTCCAACCCCCTCCCAATTATTCTCACCCCCCCCGTTTATTCGGCACTCGAGAGTAGAGCAAGTCGCTGGGATGCAACGTGAGTGTATTGATCGCAGCTATACAGGCTGTACCCAAATAGAGTTCCAACAGACCGAACTATAACTTGGTATTGTCAGACGTGATAAGGAATTCTGTGATACAGTAAGGCCTCATATAATTGTAACTTACTAAAATGCCGTAGCTCTTTCGTACATCTGAAAGGCGCTATACCCTCTAGTACTACTTTACTAACTATAGTGAATACTAAGTGCCCCCCTCCCCCACCTGTATTTGAGTCTACCCTAAATTTCCACGGATTTGGCCTTAGTTTGATTACCATTAGATTAGTTTTTGTTGCATTGCACGTTGCGGTGTTGGTCTAAATGTTGAGGCCTTCTAAATCACCATTCTCCTTATACCCAAGATTGGCAAGACAGTTGGATTCAATGAGTTAAAGTCAAACTCACATCTGTTGTTCTTCTGCTGGCTTTGGCGTAAGATATGTGACAAGGTTTCGAACCACTAACAAGCCCCCTTTTTAGCACTGCTATCCGCCACCTTGTCAACTTCATGATCACAACTTCTTTTCCAATAAGATCAAAACCGGTTTTAACCAGGAAGACGAAAAATAAAACAGGAAAGACGGAAATATTGAGATGCTGTCCTCGTTTATCATTTACACACGGAGTACTACTAAGCCCCCACTTCGGTGCAGGGCAGTTCATTGATACAGCAATCATCGTAAAACTGCTTATTATTGACTCGAAGATAGATTGTCCTTTCACTTTCACATGTAGTCTGAGATGATGCTCATTGCTGAGCCTGATCTCAAGCTATTTCAGATGGATGCATCAAATTTATCTTAATGTTCTTATTCTTGGAAAATTTCAATTAAGTTGGATTGTGCATTTTTGGACATAATGTATTTCTGTTACGACCTTTGGTGCCTTTGGTTATTCACGTAATAAATCGTAAATTTTTCTTTCACTGGGTGAGCAAGGCAAAGCAGCATTTTCCCTCATTTCTGGCTCTAAATGATGAGTGATTATACCAAATAACATTTCAAATCTAAGACTGCGTTCACTGGATGCCGGCGGATTTTGAAAACGGTAGATTTTGAAATAGGAACCCTTACTGGCACCATCTGAGAACGGGGTGAAAGGCCGAATGGCTTATACAGTTCTCGTCAGGTGACTGAAGTTAAGCTCAGTTGAGTGAGGTCAAACTCCGGATGGGTGACCTCGGAGGCCTGACCTCGTAACTCACCCCGTCGTCCTGCGGAAGGGACGTGAAACTAGGGGTGCCATACCTGGATGCTGCATCCACAGTGGGCTAAATTAGCTTTCAGTAGCTAGAAATCCTGACAAGCCCACTCAAAACAATTGAAAAAAAACAAACAAAACAAACGGCATCGTGTGAACATTGAAAATGACGAAGATGGCACATTTTCGACACTTTCAAGATAAGGCTAAACGAATTTTAAAGTGCAGGTATATTTCTTTGGCATCAAATTTTTGGAGAAATTTTTTGGAGTGATTCTAGAATCCCCCCATCAAGAATGAAACAATGAGATCTAAAGAATGAAGCAATAAGATTTAAGAACGAGACAGTGAGATCTAAGAACAAAACGTGAGAAGGGAGGGTATTCTAGAGTCTAGCAAAGATTTTACTGAGTAGGTTACCGTCTAATGTTTATCTTTTCATTTGTGCCGGTATCGTGTGAACGCTAGCTCAAATTTTGACACCGTCGCATTTTTCACCGCTTTCAGAATGTGCTTGCATTGTATGAACGTAGTCAAAATGGGTCTTTGACTGATTCTTTACATTTCAATTTTGAATATCGCCGTTGACATTTTATTCTACGTCCTGCCAAATATGTTAATTATTTTACTCATTCGATAGCTTCAAGCAGAGATGACCTAACGCGTGGAAGAACTTACACAGACACAAGGACAATAGCTGATTCGATTGATATTATTCTTGAAGAACACGAAACTAGAAGTGATAAGAAGTCAGTGTCAGAATCATTGGGAGGTACTTCCAGAAGCAGTTCAGGATTTCTGCAGATTCAAGCCAATTTAGCTGCACATTCAGCATTAGCAAGGCCACAGTCTGGTATGGATCTGATTGAAGATATGAAAAATGCAGCAGCTGTGTTTGGGAAAATGTTTGGTGATGGTATACAAAGAGGTGAGAACTTTTGTGATGATCAACGAATTCTAATTCGCTTTTAACTTTACACTTTTTAGATTTGTACTTTTTAATGTGGCAAATGAAAACTCTTTTTTATTCTTTTTATAGTGCTTTTATTGCGGCCGAAGGTCGCTTACTAATCTGTGCGTAGCTGAGTGAATTTGAGATTTGAGCGCATACCTTGCTAATTAGGCAATTGTTAAAACAATGGCAGTCACATGCCACGACTTTATTTGATTGGTGGAAAGGAAGAATGAATAGGTTATCATTGGCCGGCCTAACAATTAGTAGGGTTTTCATTGGCTAACTCGAAGAAAAGAATAACCAACAATAGGGCGACACAGCGACTGCGACTGATGAAGGAAATATTGCAGTGACTTTGCAGTGAAGTTGGAAACGGGCTGGAGTTCGAGATTTCATTTCAAGTTACGAACAAATACTTGGAATTTGCCGATGTGGAAGGTGGAAGCTTTTATAGGACCTGGTAAACCACAAGAAAGATCCAAAACTCACAGAGATGCAAGGCTGTGCTCGACATCAGTAGATAACACAAGAAACCAAAACAAACTCACTTTCAGTTCACTTTCAAGTCTCAGTTCCTCCGGATCAAAGCTAAATTCCACATTGGTTCAATATAAGAAGCAAACTCTCCACCAAAACAGTTTGTTATGTCACAGCAACTGTAACATTCTTTCTGTAGAACGTAACAAGCTTGGCAAGTCCATCCTTCGAATTTCCAAGCACTGCAAAGTCACAAACACTCGGTAAACTTGCTTCAAGATGCGTCCTAAAATCAACTTCCTCTTATAGATTCCTTCCTTTCAACACAAGTCAATGAAAACAAATTTGAATAACAGTATAATTCATTTCCATGGTTGCAAGGTCAAAGTACTAAAGGCAAATTGTTTTTCTCTGTCAAATATTCGTTCCAACATTTCAAATCCTCCGCAGAGGCAGTCCAGTTGAAAGAGCCCCTTGCAGCGAAACAGCACTTTTGGTAGACTTGTCCCAAGTTTATTTCGTCATCGGTAATAAGTCTACCTGAAAGACTTAATGGCAAGTCTACACTTCTGGGGACAATCTTTCCTAATTCGAAATAATTTTATATCCAACAATACTATGATTCAGCTACCCGGCCGCATGTTGTAATTTACAAGTTACTAGTTATAAGTCAATATTCAAAGGCGCTTTACAATACCCTTATCCCCTCGGCTCAGACATTGTTCTCTCTTAGGACATATTATCGCCACAGCATGCAGCCGTACAGTTGCCTCCTCTGAGGTGTTTCATGCCTTCAGCACTGAGGTACCAATTTTACACCTCGATGAGGTGCTGTTCATACGACACAAGGTGTTTCCAGGGTGCCACCCTTCCTGGTAATGACATGGCCCAACCATGGTTAACTTCGATAATCAGATGGAAAGCGGTGTATCCATGGTGGCAAATCGTAGCTTCTAAGAATCATGTCATTCTAAGCTGCAGTATCCTGTTTGGGGCTGTCGACATTCAATTTTTTGGTTTAGCGGCATTTAGCCTCTAACTTGTGACCCTTCCCTCCCTACCCCTAAGGGGCCATTTCTTAAATCTTAGTAGAAAACAAATTCAATAACACTTTGGCCAAGGTTTCGGGAGCCGAATAAATGCCGCAAGGTCATCTCAGAATATATATTGAAAGTGAGGATGATGCTTTCTGAATTGCCAAAATGACAAAGAATACATTCGAATACATTCAAACGTAAGATCAAGGGAAAGTTTTTCCGAAAAATACAAAAAGAGGAAGATGACCTATACATCTTCTACTAAGACCCTTCCTCATCTCTCCCAACCATGTTTTTGTCGCACAAACCGTGTTTTGTACTGATAGCAACTACAGTACTTTCCTGTTATCTTTTTTTTCATCTTTTTCTGTTATATCAGCACCTCTAAGGGGACCATTATGGAAAAAAGATCAACTTGACCCTTTAATCCTATCCCTGCCACTGTAATTAGGGGTGTTTTCCTTTTTCGTTTTCAACCTTAAAGCATTGTATTGTATCTATTTTTTATATTTATTATAATAACTTGTAAATATTTCTTATATGCCAGATGATACATACGTACATACATAGAGGTATGACCTTTACATACTTTAGTATTATGATGAACAAAAACACACTGAATTCTAAAGTAAAAATTTTGCTGTGGACTTTTTCCTCCTTTCTTGGAGTTAGAGGACCTAACCAGATGTCACTAAGGGCCTGTTCATATGGAGGCGAGCCAGCCCGCTTACCGGGTTGGCCCGGTAGGCGAGACAGTTTTCATCTTGTGTTCATATGGAGAAATTCCAGCCCGTTTGCCGAGACAGAAATTTGACACGTGTCAAAAATGAGACACGTGCCCATTGTTTAGAGACGCAGCTCATGAGCAATAGCAACATTTTCGTCTCGGTAGCCGGGATGGAGTGTTCATATGGGGAAATTTTCATCCCGCCTACCGAGATCTCGCCACTACACCAGTGGGATCTCGCTAAGCGGGCCAGCCCGCCTAGTCATATGAACAGAAATCAAGTTTTGTATTGGAATTAGGGATGAGGCGAGATCTCGGCAAAGAGCTCCAGCCCGGTAAGCGGGCTGGCTCGCCTCCATATGAACAGGCCCTAAAAGATATAAAATTCAAATTTGACGATCCCCTTATTGTCTCCTTACAAGGCACTGACATTTCATTCTCCTATTATTTCAACAGCAAGTAAATCAGGAGTGATAAGAAGAGGTAGAACCCAATCAGAGAGCTTCTCAACAGCACGAAATGGTGATTATGATCCAACTAGATCGAATTCAGCGATAGCAAAATTGGCAGCCCAACGCATGGGTAAGTATTATCCAAAAAAGATGTTGAACCGTCCGTCATTAGATGAATTATGATTTTATGTTTGATATGGCTGTACCTAGCGTCTTACTACAACAATTTTCCGACCAAACCTGGACAAAGTTTCGTACTTCAGGGGTCTAAAATTTGATTTTAATTAGCCAGCATCTATCATTGACGCATTCATCTAACGAACGGTCGAAGAATGAAATATCCTATTGAAGCGATATGTTTGCAAATTTTGAATGCAGCAGGCGTCTAAGTCTTGTCTACTGCTAACTTTGACAAACTTGAATTGTGCTCCTCTACTTCCTCCTTTCTCTCTTTCCCTGTCCCTTCCCGTTCTTTGCCTGCCTTTACCTCCGTTTTCCCCGTAATTATCCTTTTCCCCCCTTTCTTTCCGGGGGGGGGGGGGTAACATAACCTGTTGGGGGTACGGGTATGTGCCGCCCATATGGGTGGGTTTTTGAGTCCGAAATTCTCTAAACAAAGGGTCTCTTTTTCGGCAGATTTTCCGTAAACATGAGTGGGCTATCCAGAAATTGGCGAAAAATAGCCAAAAATGGGTCATTTTCCGCCAAGGTTTATCATAGAAGTGGATATGACAGCAACTGTTGGTAATTAGAAGAGAGTAGCTTCTGAAAACCAGGCGGCAGACCCCCGTCCATCCGCAAGTCATGTAGCCCCCCCGGGCTTTCTTTTCTAAGAAATTTTAGCATTTTGGCTAACTTCCTGGTTTCAGCACTATTGCGCAATTTCGTTTCTTTGCCCTGGATAGTAATTACTTCACGAAAGCAGCACGACTTACTTGATTTGAACCTTAGCGCTGTGCGACATTATCCTTTTTATTTTTAGCCTTGATGAAAGTTACAAGAAGTTTGAAATATCTTTCTTCGAACTTTTAACTTATTTAAGTCCAAAGGTTCCTGGAAGCATTTTTCTTAATTAAATGCTGATGAGCACAACTGACATTCAAATTCCCAGCTTCAGACTTTTCACGCCGAGCTCTCTACTAGAAAGCCTCTTTGCTTTTGTCGTCAGTGGCGAGAGCAGACACTCCGGCAAAAAGACGTTCCAAAATGGACATTCTTCATTCAAATCTTATTGACATTATCAGTTATTTCACAAATATTGAAGAAGACAAGAAAGCAGAATAGCCTGCAAAAGAGGAAGAAACACCCCAAAGTTGATCAAGACCCAGGAAAGAGCAGAGATGGCTCTAAGACTGATGATGAAGTTGTAGAAAGGGAAGAACAGGCAATCAAATTAGATGGACTTAATGTTGTTCATATGAAAGAACTTAGAGAGAGAATGGAAAGCCAATTTTGTGAATGGAAGTGAAGTTAAGCTCAGTTTCCTTAATTCTTGTTGACGTTTCAAATACAATTCTTTTTCTTATTACAGGCACTGTTGATGTTGATATGCTCAAAGCAAACGTAACAAGTCTTGGCAGCCTTATTGATAAGAAAATTGAGCAAGGCAGCAGCAGTCAAGAAGCAAATCTTGAGAAAGAAGACACAGGTAAAGGTTAGTAACGTGATCAGAATTTCTTAAATCTAAAACCTTCCTAGTCGAGTTTCTGGTAAACAGAGAGAGGTAAGGAGGTGCGAGACCACTTATTGATCGGAAGACCATGGTAGCCATCTCATGTATCTCGGAATGTCGGCTATTTGAGCTAATTTCCATTGCTGGGTCCTATCAGATTGCGAGATGAGTAAATTCGACAATCGAAATTTTGAAAGAATTCGCAGCAAATCAGGTTGCTTTTTCCTTCGGCGATCAATTCTTTTGAACCATCATGTTGTTGTAACAAGACTTAGGAATAAGCCACGTGATTTGTCGCCAGTTTCTGTGGAAGTTTGAAGGTCGGTTTCTTGCATCCGGACAATCTGATTTGTCTAAGAATCCAAATAATTTGAGCTGTCGCGATTGTGGTTACTTTCGAACCTGTTTTTAATCATTTCATGGAGAACTTTGTAAGCTGCAGTATTCTGGTGTGATTTTCATGAAACTGGAGGAATATTCTGATGAATGTTGACAGAATTTTTTATATAAAAATGCTAGAGAATAAATTAGTCAAGCTTTTGTAATGTTTAAACTTTTATAAACTTTTATAAACTTATATAGGCAATAGATTGATTGCATATTCGTAGTTGTCGCTATTGATAGACTGATGGATGCACAAATTACGACTCACAGACTTCCACACCGAAATTTGGGACTAAGTTATCGCTCTAAATTTCACGACTAGATATGGAAATCATAGCAACACTGTGCGAACTCCTAGCTATTGCGGCTGGACCGAAATTACCGGCTGGAACCTCAGATGCTAGAACACCTCAAAATTCAAGTTTTCAATGATGCTAGCCATGAACAAAAGCTGCAAGTATCCAGAGGAATGTTTCCTTGATCCAAAAATCAACAAATCTTTCGCTATGAGCAAGAAGATCCTTATTTTTAAGGCCAATTAGCTTTCATGAACTTCACCGCGGCAAAGAGAGCTTCCAACAGTCAAGGGTTGCTTGCCTCGCTTCTGAGATTGCACCTTGGCCTCGTTCCAGAGTGCGCACCTAAACGTGTTCGTTTTCGTCTCAAATTTTTATATGAATGTCCACAAGTCCTAGTTTAGCAAAATTAAAAATTCAGTCGTTTTGTTTTCATTGTTGTTGCTGTTGCTGTTGTCGTTGTTGCGATGACTGGGACTATGTTGTGAGTCTATTAAGGCTGGTCAGGGACCACACTCGGTGCAATCGTCGTTGTTTTGCTATTTGAATGGACTGAAGCGATAGCAACAACATCCATTCAATTTACCGAGTGGATAACAGATTTCAGTAATAAGTGAAGGTGAAGGTGAAGGTGAAGTTGCGTTTTTCAGCGCCAAGCGCTGGGATCGCAGAAATAGAGCAGACCTAATCGAGTCCGCGACCCCTTGTCATGACGCTCAAGTGGTGGGGCTCTACCGGGGCTCGAACCCACTCCGCCTGACTATTCTGGCTGCAATGTCAGAGGATTACACCACGGCGCCACAACACCTTCAAGTAACGGTTTTGCAAACTGACCAGTGTAAGAGAAAGCCTTAATTAAAGAGAATTGCATTTTATAATGTACGTTTTACAATATTTATATAAAACTCAAAAGGTCGAGCATAACCGAACTGAATAGACAAGTAAAATGTCCTTCCCATATGGATTTTTAAATGTAGCCAGAGACGGTGCCAATCTATTTTCTTGATTGAGATAATTCCATGATTGTTAGAACAAAATTATGAATTAATTTAGCAAGGAAGCAAGTTGGCACCATCCTTTGCCACCGTTAACTAGCCTCAAGACAAGTAGATTTTTCTTTTCTTTTTATGATTATTCTTCTCTTCTGCTTAGCGCATAGAGTGCACCCGTGAATTATTTTCGCATTATCTTTATAGAATTGGATGGCAGTTTGAACGAAGACCAAGGAACAATCGAGTCATTTCCCGCTGCGTCTTCCAAATCAAACAGCGCCAGAGGGCAGAACATCCAAATGGACATAAGAAGTTACGTCCAGCCTGAACGAGAAAATCCAAAAAATGAGCTTCTAATCCAAAAGGAGGTCGATGATCCACAGGGAAGCGAGGAAGTTGTAGCTGAAATTTTAGCCGATGAGAAGCAAGCGGACACTGATGAGGAGCAATTTCAGTTAGCACTCCAAAAGATCGTTGATGAAGTAAAGGATTTGAAAGAGAAGAAACTGCCGAAAGCTAAGAAAGCACGCAAAACACGAACAGGACTGGAAGAAAAAAATACCATAGTGCGAGAGATTGCATCTGTGTCTCCACCGTTTCGTGCGGGAAGAGCCAAAGAGAGTAAGCCACCCAAAGGTCTAGAGCGAATTGAAGAAACCAAGAAAAAGCCTGCAAAGAAAGCAAGCAAGGTGCCAAAAGAGCAAGACAAGAAGATGAAGGTAGGGAAAGCGAAAACTGGGAAGAAAAAGGTGACATTTGTGGAAAAGAAAGAAGAAAACAAGAATGAAATTGGTGGTCATCAGGTGAAGGAAGAAAAGAAGACTGAGAATGAAGATTTAGGAAAGAGTAGTAAACAAGAGGAAGTAACAAGTGATAAAGAAAATATATCAGATAATCATGATAAATATGATGTTCCAATTACTTTTAAATCGGTTCCAGCAGAATCTGGGCTTAACTCTGGAAGTGAAAAGAAGGAATCGCCACGCGTTGAAACTGATTTAGGAAAGGATTTAGCAAGCAGTGAGAAAAAAGAGGTAAAGGAAGCGCTGCGATTTGAGCCGAGTGTGAATTTGAACATCTTGAGTTCAAATGAAACTGAGACGGATGGATCTGTGACGCATTCATGCAATGAGGACGGTGCAGAGGTTAGAATAGTTGATGCGAGGACACAGAAACGAAAGATGGAGGCTGAAAGACGTCGATTGAAAGTCGAGCAGCGGCGGAGGGAGAAAGAAGAGGCAAAGCGACGAGCAATTGAACAAGCGGAGCGGCAAGAACAGCTGAAGCAAGAGGCAGAGCTTGAAATGCGTCGAAGAATTGAAGAGGTCAAGAATCGGAAAAGTCAAGAGGAAGAAGAAAGTCGTAGACAGGAAGAAGCGGAAAAGGCACGACTAAGAAAGCTTGAACGAGAACGTGAACGGGAGAAGAGAGAAAAAGAAGAAATGAAGAGGAAAATGGATGCAATAGCCGCACGGTTGAAATTGGAAGAAGAAATGCGCCGCGAACGGGAAAGAGTCGCTCGAGAGATTGAGGAAGAGATGAGGCGACAAGAAGAAGAGAAAATGAAAGAGATGGAAGAAAATGAGAGAATAGAATATGAAAGGCAGAAACGAGAAGAAGAAGAACAAAGGTTAAGACTTGAGGAAGAACAAAAACGAATCGAACGAGAGAAACGCTTAATTGCAGAAGAAGAACACAGAGTAAAGATGCAGAAACTTAAAGAATTTCATCAAATGTTGCTAGAACGTGCGAAATTCTGGGAAGGAATGAGAAATAGTAAATGGTTTATAGAACTAAACCAGCGACTTACACGTGCATTCACGTTTTCATATTATGATTTACTCCCTGCAATGCTGTTTGAGTTTACAAGTCTTAGGCCATTTACACCACGAGAAGAAAAAAACGGGAAGTTACCTCCAATTGAAGAAGAGAAAAAGGACACTTAGAGTAGCCTCGCATAAAGAGCAAGTATATCCAAGACCTTGGAAAGTCTGGTGCTAAGAATGATCTTACTGCACAAGGAAGATATCCCATGTTGCGTTATTGATTTTACAAAGTATCAGATTCTCAGCGGAAAAGTACTGAGATATTAGTTTACCCAAGATCGAAGAAGTTCTGACACATTTCAAGTGGATTTGGATCGTAGATTCCATGGAAATGAAGAACGTCTAGCTGACGTCTGCAAGTGTAGGCCTTAAATGCCAAATCTTTATGCGGAAAGTGTAGAGATTCGACGCTCTAACTCGCTGATTCAGGTTTAATCCTATTCTAAACGACAGAGTTTACTCAAAGAGAACAGCAATCTTCACGTTTTCTGCATCATTCAAACGGCACTCTTAACGTTCAACGTGTAATTCGCAATCTTTGAAATCTAAAGGTTCTAACTCATACAATAACTTTTATATCAACAAACAAGGAACTTCAGTTTTAACTAACCAATCAGGATTAAGAATAACAACTAGTCAGCCCAATCAAAATCAAGGTGACCAAGCCATTAAGTATGCTAGGAATAATAGTTTGACGTTCTGTTAAGTTGTTAACTAGCAATAACCTGAGTCAGTTTCCTTGTCTCTACTTGATACTGAGGTTCTTATGCACTCAAGCTGTTCTCAACAATACAAAAGTAAAATTCCTTGACTCACAAAAATGTCCGCTTGTCCTGTAAAATAAATGAATGAGCCTTCTTGCTATACTAAGCAAGTTTCTAAATACAAAATACACATGAACATAATAAGCGAGTGTGAGGTTTCCCAACATACCCCCCTCCTTGACCCAGGTTATGGGTCAAGCATGAGTTTGGACTTCCAGCGCGCATCCTTAGCTGCTGCACGGCCCATGTGGCTCCTTGTCCCACAATCATTCTCCAAACCTATTTTCTCTCCATCAATTTTTGACTCCACTCTCTCTTTTGTTATGCATTCTTCATTTCCATCTGTTTTCAAATGGTCTCTAGCTGAAATTTCTAAAGGGAAAAGCTTCTGTAAAGGTCTAATAAGAGTTTCTGGCTTACCCTTACCAGCCTTGCGCACAACTGCACCTCTTATCTCACCATCTTTCCCATTGATCAGGTTTTCAACAACAGCTGTTTTCCATTGTCCTCGTTTGGTGCTGTCTTCTTGTAACAAAACAAGATCTCCAATCTCGATTGGTACTGCTTTCCTGCATTGCATCTTATGAAATTCCCTCAAGTCTGTCAGGTATTCCTTTCTCCACCTATTCCAGAAATGAGAGAGTTTCTTAGTGAGGTATAGAAATCTCCTTGAGAGGTTATCAACATCATCATTAGCATCAATTTCTGGATTTATGCCCTCAGACAAATGTGACAATCTATGACCATAAAGCAAATGAGAAGGTGTTAAAACTTCACCAAGCTCATCATACAAATAGGTGAGTGGTCTGGAATTCAAGGTACTTTCAACTTCAGTGAAAACTGTAGTGAGTTCGTCTCTTGTCAGCCTGGCATTGCCAAGTACCTTCCTTAAACAGCGCTTGACACACCCAACCATCCGTTCCCAGTACCCGCCCCACCACGGAGAAAGGGGCAAATTGAACTTCCATAAAATTCTGCGGTGATCTAAAAACTCAAGAAAAGTATGGTCAGTGGCTAACTTATCCAACAATTTGTCTGCTGCTTTGAATGTCTTGGCATTATCAGAGTTGATAAGCCTTGGTGTTCCTCTCCTAGAACAAAATCTTCTCAAACAATTAACAAAGGAGATTGTATTCAAATCTTCTACCAGTTCCAGATGTATTGCCCTGGTAACACAACAGGTAAACAAGGCAACATATACCTTCTTCATCTCACCTGGGCCATTCTTCACAAATAAAGGTCCAGCAAAGTCTACTCCAGTGTTACTGAAAGGCAAAGTTTCATTAACTCTAAAATTTGGCAACTCTGCTTCTGGGGGTGATTTATAGGCCTTACCTTCAAGTCTCCTGCATATGTGACATTTGCCTATCACTCTCTTTACCTGTTGTCTACCTTGTGGCACCCAAAATCTTGCTCTAAGCTCTGCAAGAGTTGACCTAAGCTTGTTGTGGAGGACTCTCTTATGGCAATCATTGATGACTAGGTCTGTAAAAGGGTGGCTCTTGGGAAGAAGTATAGGATACTTACTCCTGAAATCCAGATCTGAATTTCCTAGTCTTCCCCTGCATACCATCATTCCATCCTCATTCACAACTCCTAGCTGAACCGATATTTTCTCAAAATCTTCTCTCTTTTTTAATGACTGCTGCACATCTTCAATCCACAATCTCTCAGCTATTTCGATTTCTTCTACACTCAGCCTTCTCACATTCCTTTGCATACCATCTCTCTTTTTCTTCAAATTGCTCACAAATCTCATGACATAAGCAGTAACTCTGAGTAACCTTGCAAGGCTCCCATGTCTTTCCAAGTTCACAACATTGCTCACTTTTTTCTCCTCATTTTTTGTGATTAACATTACTTGGGCACTCTTCCTTTTCTCGCTGCTTACATCAGGGGAATCTTCTAGGGGCAACCAATTTGGCCAGCTTTCCTTACCTTTTTGCAACCAATTTGGACCTTTCCACCATAACTTACTGTCTTTGAGATGACTAGCAGGCACACCCCTAGAACCTAAGTCAGCTGGGTTTTCTATACCTGACACGTGGCCCCAGTCTTCCTTCCTTGTGAGACGCAAGATCTCATTGACACGATGCTGGACAAACTGCTTCCACTCACCATTGTTGTAAATCCAAAATAGAGCAGTCTTACTGTCCAGCCAATACTTGACTTCATCAACCTTGAAGTTTGGGCCTAATGCTTCTAAAATGGTGCTCATTAAAGTGGCAAGCACCCTGGCTGACATCAGTTCTAGGCGGGGAATGGTCAGTTGTTTTAAAGGAGCAACTCTAGTTTTAGCACTCAAAAGCCTGGTATAGGTTCCTTCAGTGGTTTTGCAAACTAAAAACACCATAGCGCAGTAAGCCTTCTTACTGGCATCTGCAAAACCGTGTAGTTGGCAACTCAAGACCTTACCTTTGCACTCTGCGAAGACACACCTGGTGACAGAAATTGTGTTAGTACATTTCAAATCCTTAAGCCAAGTTTCCCATCTAACATGTTTGTCCTCAGGTAGAGGATCATCCCACCCCAATTTCTCCAAACACAACTCCTGAAAAAGAATCTTAGCTAAAACAGCTACAGGGCTAACAAGTCCATGGGGGTCAAACAGGGAGGCAAGGGTGCTTAAAATCCCTCTTTTGGTGGGTTGGGAGGTTTTACCAATTTCTTTACTTACCTGGCCAAGATCAAACTCAAGGGTATCTCTCTTATTGTCCCAGGGTATTCCTAATACCTTACCTTTTCCATCTGCAGTACTTGGTGCACCTAAAGTTTCCTGAGCATATGATGGGTCCCCTGTTGTTTTTGGCTCTTTTTTCTCACTCTCTCTCTGGGCTATCTCTTTTGCTAGCTCTCCATCATTCGTCTTCCATTTCCTTAGGGTGAATCCCCCTTCCTTCATTCTTCTCTTGGCCTTCTCATAAAGGGTCAGGGCCTCTTGGGGGTCTGCGCAAGCAGTCACAAGGTCATCTACGAAGAATCCCCCTATCAAAGTGTTGACAAATTCAGGGTCCTCCTGTTCATACCTTCTGATGTGGTGTCTAAGTACACAATTGAGCAGAAATGGGCTGGCATTATAGCCAAAAAGGACACGCAGGAACCTATACACAATAACCTCAGGGTCCTTAGCATGGATGTCCTTTAGCCATAAAAATCTCAAACAGTCTCGGTCCTGCGGATGGATCTCAATATTCAAGAACGCCTTCTCTATGTCTCCTACAAGTGCAACTGGATTCATTCTAAACCTGAGGAGAACATCAAAAATAAGTGGGGTGAGAGAAGGGCCTACATGTAAACACTCGTTGAGTGACACACCAGATTTACGATCTTTGCAAGAGGCGTCATATACAATTCTTACCTTGGTGGTTTCTGCATTCTCTCTAATGACGGCTCTGTGGGGTAGATAGTGTATCTTACTCGCAGGTTCAAGTTCTGATACCTGCTCAATTATTCCTTCTGAAACCTGCTGGGAAATAATGTCATTATACTTATCAAAAATATCTGGGGTCTGCTCCAATTTCTTCACCTGGCTCTTCAACCTAAGTAAGCAAACATTGTAATTGGAGGGCAACGGTTTGTGACCAAGTTTCCAGGGAAGTCCAACAGAATATCTGCTCCCTGTGAAAGCAATATCATCAAGAACACTCTCATGTACCTTATCTTCTTCTCGTATACCTATGCTGTCCAAATCCCATAATTTTTGCAAGTTAGAATCTATCTCCTGCTTCTCAACTTTGTTCAGAGAAGACATTGGATCAACACAAACATTCACATGACAATCATAAGAAGAAGGAATTTTCTCACCTTGAAGAGGTCCAGACAATACCCAGCCCAGGCTGGTTTTTACTGCAACAGGTTCTTGTGGCCCCCCTCGTATTGTTTCCTCCTCTTGGAAGGACCACAACCAGTCAGAACCGATAAGACAATCAATCTCCAAAAAATCATCATTCCTGCAAACATCAGAAAACCAAACACTGGTTAAGTGCAAGAAGGTTTCCTTTACTACTTCCACATGAATGTTTGGAATAGAAGCAATATCATTGACTACAAATGCCTCCATTTTGACATGTTTACTTCCGTTCAAGGGGCCTAAGGAAAAATTGACAACATCCCTATCTGCACTTTCCTCTTCACTGCTCCCAAATGCTTTGATTCCCAACCTTTCTCTTCTCACAGGCCTCAAATCAAGTTTGCTAACAGCCTTGGCAGTGATGAAAGATCTGTGGCTGCCTGAGTCAAACAAAACTCTCATTCTACTCCCTTTTTTGCCATTCACCACTGCTAAGGCTGTTTGCAGGGCCACTTTCCCTTCTGAGCCAGTTGTCCCTGTCCATGCTGTGGCATTCGGGTCAAGGGTGGGTGCACTATGCTTAGGCTGCGTTTCCTTAGGGGGGTAAAGGCTAGGGCAAATAGAGCAATGGTGGTTCCCCTTACTGCAGATCTTACACTCTACTTTTGACCTACATTTGAAGAACCTATGGCCTGTTTTTAAACAACAAAAACATCTAGCAAACTTAGTCAAAACATTCTTACGTTCACCAGGGTCCTTCACCTTTTCACAGCTCTCTGATAGGTGGTTTTCCAGGCAATAAACGCATTTCCTTGGACTGTCTTTTCCTGCAAACAATGCTGAGGCGGTTGCTGCTTGCTGATGCTGCTTAGGCCGGTTTGGTTCGTAATCAGATTTCTTCCATCCTCCCTTCTCGAGCTGCAGCATCGGAAAATGTCCCTCCAAGACGTCTAACTCCTTCTTCAGTGCTGCTATTAGGTCGTCGAGGTTCCACTCCATGTGGTTCGCACCAAATCTGATCATGTTGTTGCGGACAGAACTAGGAATCTTCGACATCAAGGCTGGCACGACGACGCTGGAGTACGTTTCCTTGTCAACCCCTTGAGCCTCCAGTGCACGAAAGCGTGTCTCGATCTGATCATGAAAATTACGCAATCCTTGAACATTCTTTTCGTTGTACACCGGGGGCAGCAAGGCAAGATCATTCAGGTGCACTCTTTTTATGACACTTGGCTTAGCAAATCGATCTTTGAGCATTTCGATGGCAGAGTCGTAATCAGCATCAGTCAGGGGAAATCCCGCGACCACGCTTCTTGCTGGCTCCTCCAAATAACTCCGCAGATATTTGAATTTATCCACTTTCGCCAGTTGTTCGTCGTCATGTACTGCACTCCGAAACCCGTCCCAAAATTCTGGCCACTCTGCGATTTTGCCGGAGAATTTTCGCAATTCCAATTTTGGTAACTTCACCTTTCTGCCACAAATCTGAGCCGAAATATTCGATGAGGCTACAGAATTCAAACTCTCTCTTGAGGCACTCCTTGATAACTGCTGTGATCCTTGCAAAATTTGTCCCTGTTGAGATCCAGAAACGACAGAACCAGCACTTCGCACGTCTTCTTTCAGTGCATCTTCGAGTAGAATTAGACCGTATGTGATTCTTTCCTTAATTTCGCTTGCTTCGTCTGCTTCTTTGTCGCAGTCATCTTCGCTCAAAAGTTCTATCATCAGATCAAAAATCTGTTCATCCAATTCTTTTAAACATTCCGCCTTTTCCTTTAAATCGGTTTGGATTTGTCGTAGTCGAAGTTCGTTGACATTTTCCTCCTTCAAGGCATCATCGAGTTTGTTCAAAAGTTTCGTCGTAGTTCCACGATGAGATTTTCGTTTTTTCTTTGCTTTATCTAAGTTCTCCATGGTTTTTCAACTCTGCTAACACTCAAACCTTCGGACGGTGGACCATAATGTAGAGATTCGACGCTCTAACTCGCTGATTCAGGTTTAATCCTATTCTAAACGACAGAGTTTACTCAAAGAGAACAGCAATCTTCACGTTTTCTGCATCATTCAAACGGCACTCTTAACGTTCAACGTGTAATTCGCAATCTTTGAAATCTAAAGGTTCTAACTCATACAATAACTTTTATATCAACAAACAAGGAACTTCAGTTTTAACTAACCAATCAGGATTAAGAATAACAACTAGTCAGCCCAATCAAAATCAAGGTGACCAAGCCATTAAGTATGCTAGGAATAATAGTTTGACGTTCTGTTAAGTTGTTAACTAGCAATAACCTGAGTCAGTTTCCTTGTCTCTACTTGATACTGAGGTTCTTATGCACTCAAGCTGTTCTCAACAATACAAAAGTAAAATTCCTTGACTCACAAAAATGTCCGCTTGTCCTGTAAAATAAATGAATGAGCCTTCTTGCTATACTAAGCAAGTTTCTAAATACAAAATACACATGAACATAATAAGCGAGTGTGAGGTTTCCCAACAGAAAGGCTTGCATTTGTGGTTGGTTAAACATATAGATCTATTTGTGGCGTCCAAATTCCGTGATTGCACTGAGAGAGGCTAGATGTGCTCATAGGAATTGCCCCTAAGAATATTTGCTTTCGTAACAAGTCCACGTCAAGATAAGATATCAGAAGCAACAAAATGTCCTTGGGTTTACAATAGAGCTTTCACTCAAGAATCTCTAAAGTGTTCACTAGTCAAGTGGATAAATTTTGTTCCATAAAATAACAATTTTCGCTAGTGCCTTGATCTACATTTTCTCCTTTATAATCTTCATTTGACAGGCAAATGTATGTGTGGGCAAATCAAAATTAGTTGATTCTCCCCCAGTTTGGTCTGAAAAATATAAAGAATTCGGGACAATATTTACCCCTCTCTGTCAGCACCTGCTTCTGTCATTGCAATCAATGCTGTTGACTCAGTTGCATTTTTTTAGTTAGAAAAGTACTCGAAAGATCATGTCTAACTTTCGTCCAGTAATTTCAAAAATGATTTTTCGAGTAAGTTTTTGAAACCTCACTTCAAACCATTAGGAGGTCCAAGAACTATTGTTTTTATTCAAAAAAGACCAGTTCGTTATGAAATCTTTCATATCAAATACTGCTACAAACTCAGTTTTCGTTACTCTTCTGTCCCACAAAGTATCTGCGTTAGATACTGTCAGTTTGCAGGTCTCTTCTGGAATTTTTCACCTGCCAACTTAAATCTCAATTCAACATCATTGTCTTACAAGGGTTTTCGACATCAATACTTCCTAAATATGTGACTGTTGATGTTTGATTTACGTAAGACGATGATGTTATTTAGAGCAGATCGTAGTTTTTAGGGGAGACAACAGTTCAGTTTCATATCAGTTTCATATATAATTCAAATTCTCTACATACAATTTACAGTTGCTCTAACAATACAAGCAAATTACTACACTACAAAGATAATAATGCTACAGAAAATTAATAAAATGATACAGAAACATTAATACAATATACAAATACAAAAGGAACTAAATAAATTGTATGCAGGGAATTACTTAGAGGAGGAGCTCTCTCAATAGGTAAACTAATCGAGGAGAGAGCCCCCCCCCTTTCCTATAAATGTTTCCAAGTAAATCTAATTGAATTTATATCAATCATTTGCATCATCAGTAGCAGAAAAAAAAGTTAGATTCATCGGTCAACCTTATTCAATAAATATATTTTCAGTTTCATTTTGAACGATGCTTTTGATGGCGCATTACGGAGTTCAACTGGCAATGTGTTCCAAAGTTTAGCACCAAGATATCGAATCGACTTTAGACCATATTGAAGGCTGTTTTTTCGAGACATATATAAATCACAGCAATGGAAGAGTAGAGTAGAGCAACAGCAATGGAAGATGTGAAAAGTTGCCAAATATAAAGAAAGGATTTCGGTGAAAGATGAAGTCATTGATTTTCAAATTCGACGCCTTACATGATTCATCAGGACCTGTGAAAACCAAGAGTGTTGCCATGTCCACCCCCGTCTTGAGACCATCATTTCCAACAACCGCGTTGTTGGTGTTATTGTGGCAGAGAGGATATTGCCTCTCTGTAACTTTTGACAGATCTCTACTCTACAAGGACCCTTTGTCCCTGTTGGATTCCAACATTTTGTTTCTGTGGCAGGACAACCTGACTTTCCTGATCCCACGCCGTGGTGAAGATAGGCGAGGCCATCGCTATTCACTCTGCACTCGGAGCCCATTTAACGACAATTTAATCGGTCATTATGCACTACTGGAGGAAAATAAAAGTTGACCTGCTACTGAAGGATCTTCAGAGCAACAAGGACAGATTTTGTAAGACAATAGCTACAGTTACTTTATTAACACCACATTTCAAAGCGTTTAGTGAGAGCAGGCAAAGGAAATTCTCTCAACCGGTAAATCAAAACAAACACGACCGCAAAAGATGCCCCGAAACCAGTAAGGCAAACTGTCACCTTGTGCAAACGAAGAGTGGTTGTAAGAGAAATTGTGTGCTTATAACGAAAGAAAAAGGGTAGATCGAAAATTTCTTTCACAGATTTTGTATATATAACTTAGGAGGTGTGTGGTAATTGTTTCACTTGAGCCTAAATAGCCGAGAATTTTATGTCTTCTGCTCAGCTTCTGAATCAAATAAATAAGCACGTGAGACAGAACTTCAGATCTACTCTTCTTTCGTTATAAGCACATAACTTCGCTTAAAAACCACCGTTCGCTTGTACAAGGCGAGAGTTTGCCTTACTTGTTTCTGGGCAACTTTTGCAGCCGTGTTTGTTTTGATTTATTCGCTGAGAGAATTTCCTTCTTTCACAGTCGCCAATTTGAACCGAGGGGTCAATTAAAGCAACCGTTGCCATTGTGTTACAAAATTCGTCCCCGATTCCCCAGATTTTCCTGCCAGAAGGTTCCTCTGTGCCCGTTTTCCCATCAGTCCAACGGGGGGAGGGGGTGATTGGGGCTGCCATGACCTCATTGACATTTTAACATTTGACAGGCAGTTTCATGAAATCATAACCTCCTCCAAGATATTATACCCACATGCAACACCGAGAAGTACACCACAAGTCAAATTTGATTATCCTTTGCATTCCTCGTTTAGCCTCTGTTGAATAACATTTTTGAACGGTTCCTAGTCGAAAATTTCTTGCAGAAAATACGTGTATTTAAATAGTCTATCCGTTTATAGACGTTATAGATTTGTAATATTTGATTCAAACTTAGTAAATATAAATTTGTGTACTCTCGAGTACCGAATAATCGTCCCCCCCCGCTTATTAATTTTTGAAAAATTTTCCAACCCCCCCCCCGCTCTTATTCCAACCCCCGTTTTATTAATTTTTGGAAAAAAGGAAATGATATTAGACATAATTTCTGTATAAACACAAGAAAAATTCTCAAGAAGTGCATTCAACAGAACCAGAGTTCAAAAGTATATGTATCAGTAACATCACCGTTCACATAGATATATAACAGATACGTGTTTACCGAAGAAACGGCTATTTTCTATTTCTCCAGGCACCCCCCCCCGATTATTCCAACCCCCCCGATTATTGTTATATTGAACCATTTCCAACCCCCCCCCCCGAATATTCTCACCCCCCCGTTTATTCGGTACTCGAGAGTAGGTTAGAAGTGTAAATTTATTCGAATTGATTATGGGTGATTTCATCAAAAATGAGGTACATCAGGTCCATAATTTATAAATCTGTAAGTATTTAACGTTTTAGGTAACTTATTCAGTAGATTGAGTTTGTAGTTTTTTTTGTTGCATCCTATACCAATGCCAACAATGCATTGGTAGGACCAATGCAAACATATCCTGTGAGTTTAAGATTTGGACCTGGTATGAAAAGCAAAATGTCGTTAATTAACTTTCGCGAATTGACCAAAATGGAAAATTTCACGGGAATAAACTTTCACTTATTATGCATTAGCCCATTTTATTGTCACGTGCACGTAAAACTTCATTATCACATTGGATGAATAACTTTTTCTAGGACTGGGGACTAGTAATCGAATTCGCGGGAATATTTGCTGATGTCAGCTTTGTCAAAATTTGTCCCACGTTACAGTTGCAGCTGCGAGGCGCTTTGTTTGTAAAGGGCGACGGTAAACAAATAGGTGCTGAAGTGCAATTTCGTAAACTGATGTAATATAGTATCGAGGATTCATCCATAGGCGCATAATTGTGGATGTATGTATCAAGTAAAACACTTGAAATCTCGCTCGAAATTAAAAGGATCTATCTATCCTGACATTTATGTCGACAGTGTTTCAAGGAAACAAGGTTGAATGTAGTAACGAAAGGTGGAGTTTAGGAATGGACATGTTGAATAGAAATGTTCAAAGTGTGCATGATAATTTGCAGGCGAATTGAGAACAGGAAATGTGTAGAAATTTTTTATGTGATTTTGCTTCAAACAACGTGAACAAATCAGGCGGATTAATTAGCCAAAAACCACCCCAACGAATGCTAAGAAATTTGTTGCAATTGACATGAATTTATTTCTAGATACCGTAAGTACGAATTCTTAAAATCAGACGCCAGTTGAGTTAATTGCCTTAATTGTTTTGTTTTCAAAATGTACTAATCCGTTGTGACTGACCAAGTTGATGACCGACACGATGTGATGCCTACGCACACAAGCCTTTTGAGCGTGCGAAGTACCTGCCTCGCTCATAGATGTAAACACAAGACGATTGACAACCTTGTTGGAAACTTGCAGAAGTATTTGAAATATCAGCTAAAGCCCAGATGGGTCAACGCATCAATCCTTTGACAGTATGAAATAAAAAGGATTGTTAAACTATTGATCAATTTGAATCATTCGAAGTGGATTAAAATCAAGTGGGAAATGGCTTCTCTGTCAGACATAGAAAGCAGCGGAAACAGTCAAGGAAATACTGGAAGTTTCTGGAGCATCACACGCCGAGCTTCAAAGAAAAATAGTTCAAAGAAAAGAAGCAAATCAACTTCTGATATGCGAAGGATGCCTTCCCCTAGAAGTGAGATATTTTGATATCTTGTTTATTGAACGCTCCAAAGTTGTTCGTTTGTGATGATAACAGGGAAAGTGGCCTAGTAACCTGCTGGACTGCTTCGGCATGTTTGTTTTGAGATTTGCTCGTGATCTAATAATTATTTAGCTGACATCGAAATCATTATTGATTGTATCCAGCAAGCTATTAAAGCTGCCGTTTATTAGATCGATTGGCTGCCTGAAATGACGAAATAGAGAAGATGTATGATGCTCGATTGAGGCCTGAGAGTGAAACTGCACCTGATCAGCATTCAGCAGCGAAAGCATTTTCCTTTTCGTTTATTAATTCATTATTGACAAGTTAACACAATGCTTTTCATAGGCTGTGTGTTATGACAGTGTTTATTCTTGGAAAATGAGCAAAGTTTTCCATATCTTGATTCTAAATTGTTATTTTTACATGTATAATCTATGCTTTGCTACACACCTTTTGCTTCTTCCCCTGACCCCAAAAGATGTCTACTGAAATGGGGGTGCAATTCCAAGATATAATTAAAATATTTTTGGATGTTTTCTGTTTTCTTGGTTAATCGTTTGTCGGTTTATTTTAGATGCAGGATTTTGCAATCATTCTTTCTTTATTTCCTTCCTTCACAATGAGACAAAACGTAGGATCTAAAGGCAGGCTTTTCGAAACCATCGGAAGGTTTTCACAAATTTGAGAACGTGTTTGTCAAAGCCTGACGTTTCCAAATAGTGCCCTGATCGACTCAAGTCGAGATTGTTGAAAACTGCACCCGGCTGCTCACTGTCAATGTGTTAATGCCCTTCCCTTTTACCTGAAGAGAAATTCAAATATGGCTCAGCATGCAAGCAAATAGAAACTTCCAACTACTTTTGTTTGTACAGAGGAAGCAGGTCTGAGATAATCAAGTGGGCTTAGAGGAAATAGTAACATGTCTTTGCAGGATTATCCGCTGAGTTTGTTGTGAAATTTGTTTACGTTCAAAACAAAAACCAATTAATTGCAGGAGGGGAATAGAAGAATCCCGAATGAGATTTTCAAAGCTGGGCTTACGTTTTGAATGGTTTGTTTTTGATTTGCAATCAATAAGACCATCAATCAATGAATTTTTGGATTTGAAACAAAATGGATTCGGTCATTTGCTGCCAAAGAATTGAAGAGGATGATAATGAAAAGTTGATTTCTGAAACAGGTTTATTTTGACAATATCCTTTACAATTTGCGTTGTTGTGATTCCTCCGTTATTCTAACAAATGTTTATTTATATCACGTTCATTATCAAAATTTGCCTTCAACGATGTCCTCCACAGAGTTGATTGTAAATTAATTTTTTTGATGAAACATCGTTGCTGGAAATATTTCATTTTGAACAATGCTTTCGTCTGCAAGACAGTCTGTGTTTGTTGATATTTTTACGAATCAGTGACAGGTTCTTGAAAGACTTCCTTCCGGAAACATTGAGCAGACAGTCAGGAGAAGGGAATATCCGTCAAGGGCTGCAGATTCGCTTCCTACTTTCTCTTTTTGTCCAGTTAAGCAGTTAAGCCTGGTTTCCATATGATCGCAAGGATCGCTGGTGACGCAAGGATCGCACAAATTTGTGACCAGCAACTCTCAGCGATCCTTGCGTCATGTAGTTTCCATTTATCACAACTATCGCACAAATCTTAGAAATTTGGTGCCAGAATCCAATTCTCACAATGGTGGTAAAAGATAACAAGGAAATATCATTTAAAAATTTCTTTCAGCAGGTTCTTATAAGTGTACTGGTTGTGATCCTAAATTAATACATGTCTTTTTCATAGAGAACCTAAGAATTCGAGCCGATAATGAATGTGCTTAAAAATCGTCAGATTTTGCTCAGAGTTGGTTACAAGTTCTATAACAATCGTCATATATGAATTTATTAACAGTACAATAGGAAAATGTTTTGAAGTAGCATTGTTAAGTTTCTTAAGGGAATACTGTTGCACGCTCTCCATGGAAGCGTGCTTAATGGTCAAATATAAAAAAGCTCTTCAAGGCGTGGAGAATCACAAGTCGATAGCAAGTACTTTTGTGAAAGATAGGATCCCTCCCACCCATCCCCTCCCTGTTTTTAGTGAGTTTCAGGTTATATTTATCGAATGATCATACGAGCAATAGGAGTAATGTATTTTCCATGCTGCTTTATTTGGCACACCTATGTACAATCTTGCTAGACTGACCTCACTACTACCTGTGTATCGTAGTTTGGTTAATAAATAAAGTTATTTTCGGTTGAATGAAATGAATTAGAAAATGATTACTCATATATAAAATAGACTCATTTTAGAGAGTCTCTCACCTGGGGTTCTCAGGTACACACCTTGTCACCTTCCGAGAGTTTGGTACCCAGGGTACTTCCGGGTAATATGGTGCAGGAAACAGGTGAAAATAGGCTTATGCCAAGGATTTAGATGGTTTCTTGTGAGTTCTTTTCCAACAGCAGGAATTGGAGTCTCTTACTTGCTGAGTTTCTTTGTAAGCAGTTTCTTACAAAAAAGATAATTATATACATTTACTTTTTATATGATATTAGGGTCTGGCAGGCAGTCTCTTCAATTTTGGGCCACTTTGCTACCAAAAATCTCTTACGTGTTTCTTTAATGCGGAAAATGTAGAGTTCATTTGATGTCGTTAAAAGGGCTCCCAAATTACTTACTAGTGATATATCAGAACACGTAAAAACATAAGTCACACTCAAAAAATGTCCAAACAGAACAGTTGCCGTTATTGTACAGTGTCAAATAGTTTGATCGACCTGGGAAAATTGAAACTGCAAAGCACAAGTTTCTTAGCATTTTGAATTCAGGTAGGGATGTTTCTCAGCTTTCGAAAAATTGTGCCTATCGTTTCTTGGAAGCTGTTTCTTGCAAAGTAAAATACGTGAACAGTACAGTATTGACTTTTGCATATGGTAATCTTACTGGCCATGTGACCTTTCAAAAGGCCCTCAACGTTGTAATCAAACCCTTACATCAACCATATTCTGATTGCGGCTTTTCTGGTTGACCTTCAAATAACCTGTTCGATTTCATTCATAACAGCTACAGGTGTTTCTCAATTATGTGCCTTTAATTCATTCATGTATTCTTTTTGTTATTTCAGAAACCCTCTCCGCAAATGAGCTGAAAGCATCTGCAATCCTTCAGATATTGCAGTTGAAACTTGCGTATCTATCAGGTGAGGAAACCAGCTATAGGATCCATTAATGAACAAGGGGGCATTTTCTAAACATAAAAAGGGAGCTTCTTTGTTTATTGTAAAATCTGGGGGGGCACGTGCCCCCAGTGCCTCCGGTTCCTACGTCTATGTGTGAAACTGTATTTTACTGCGAGCGTATGCAAAAGTTGAAAGGGAAAAACTTGACCCAACTTTGGCTTGGAGCTAAAATCTTTCAAATCCTTAAAAAAGGTGGGTGTTAAATTGTGTCACATTCTGCTGTAAATTTGCCATGGCAATTTTTCATCTTGGTTACATTAAAATGACGGAATTTTTATTGAAAAGAAGAAATGATTATAATCAACGTAAATCTTAAATCACTTGTGGAAAATAGATACAATTTTCAAGCAATATATAGTAGTGTGAGAAGGTCTTCAATATGGTGGCAAGCAGGAGTCTGTAGCTATATTGATTAAGAATTTTGGAATTTGTTGACGTCATAACCTGGAAATGTTTAAATGCTGCCATTTTGAAACTAATAAGAATATCAAAAATTTCACTTTAATTCAAAGAAGATGAAATAAAATAGACAATTACGCTAAAGATGGCGGCGAGGATATTTTTACCAAGATGCATTGTATTCTTTAATCGAATTCCTATAGAATCGTTCAGGATTCGTAATTAGAGCGCAATGCATCTTGGTAAAAAGTTCCTCGCCGCCATCTTTAGCGTAATCGTCTATTGTAAAACCACCCTTTCAAAGATTTGAACCCTGTACTCCCTCTATACCCCCAACTGCAGCTGTAGCACTTCTGAAGACACACCACCCCAGAAATCTCATACACTCTTTTATTGAATCCTAACAGTCTTCAAAAAGCCCAAAAAAGGGAAACTCTTGAATATCTAAGAAATCTTCTCATAATTTCGGAAAGCCCGAAGAAATTCCAAAAAAATCTTCGAATATTTAAAGGAAATCGCAGAAATCTCACCCCCAAAATAATACGAATTCTCAAAAAAGTAAACATCTTTAATAATCAGAGGCTTGGTAAAATTGAAAAATCTTGCCAAGTTTGGAAGTCTGTGAAAATTTCGAAAAACTTTGAGAATCTTGATCACCTAAGAATCTCAGTAAGTCTGAGAATCTTCAAAATTCTTTGAACATCTCAGAAACAGATCTAAAAAGTCTAAATCTCGCACGTTACTTTGGGAGTGATTTGTTCCTCGAAGCAGTTAGCATATAATGTCCTACGTTTTTATGGGGTATGGTTCAAACGTTCCATTCTAGTGAAAATAATGATGATGGTCATCATCAGCATTACTTCAGATCAGGCAAGATACTTTGCATCTTTGTTGTGCAAAAAATAGTTTAAAACCAAAAGACAAAGTAGGCCTCTGTATTTTGCCATTTTACCCAACATTTATACTTAAAGAAATTTTTGATTGCTCAACCATTCTAGCGCTGGAAATGTTTTCATTAAACTAATTTCTCCCTGGTATCTACCCTGGCTAAATATCGCAATTAAGGCTTTCTGTTAACTCTCCTTTGACGCCATTTTCTCATGCATTGCAACCGAGTTTGTGAGATTGCTAACCAGCGCGCAAACTGTACCACTACGCAGGAGAAAACGAGAGAGAAGGAGAAATAACCAAAATCTGCAAAACTATACTTTCAAATTAAAAGGTAACTAGTTAGTTGGATAGAGCATCAAAAGTAGCATATATTCCTTTCCATCCATCATCGTATCACATTAACTGAAGATTTTATTAGGAATTATTAAAATTTTTCACAGACATCTCTCGAAAATTGATCGCGTTTACCAGCTGGAATGAATTTTTTAATTCTTTCAACAAATTAAATTTTGATTGTGACTAGGATGAAAACTAAAAGTCAGAATGTTTCAGCATTTTAACTGCACTTGGTAAAATCTGCAAATCAAAAACTGCTAGGGGGCTGATTCAGCCCCCCAGGCTTGATAGGGTTAAGGATTTAGAAAAATGATGACGTCACAGCCTCAAGACTAATAAAATGGTGCCGTTTTGAAACTAATCATGATATCAAAAGATCGTTACGGCAGATTTACAGGAAATTATCCAAAGTTCCTTTCAAGCACTTTAATTCAGAGAAACTCGTAATAGAATTTCACACCGACCCTGACAAAAGTTGAGCCATATGCTATGAAATCTACCAAAAACGAAAAATACCTTTCAGCGCACTTAGGACAGCGGTGCTCAGGCTGAACTACAACTCAAACAGCATCATCCCAAACAAATAATTTTCAGCATAAGAATAGACCCAGAAAATAATTTTTCAAACCCAACATACTCTAAGGTTCCAAAGCCAGTATCTTAAATCTGTGGAAAAGTACATTTACTGGTTAGATTCCTCATAATCTTTTCAAATATTTAAGAGTTTCGATTAAATTTTGCTTGTAAATTATCTTTTTTCCGATCTTTTTGCTTTCTCCAATGTTTGAGACCCAAGAAACAAACCCAGAATTTCAAGAACAAAAAAGTAACTCTACAACTTGTTGACCTGCAAAGATAAGCTTTGCCCAGATTGTAGACTCGAACAAATCACCTGAGCTCACCTATCCGAGATATACCAAGGTACACCTTTGGGATTTCGTGGAGCAAAGCGAAAGGCCTAACAAAGTTTGTCGTTTTTCATAGACACTTGTTTTATGATCTCATATTGATTCTTGAAGACACAAAAACAAGATCCAATTTTCCTTGTTGCATCAAGACTACGATATGATTAGACTTGCTCCAACCAAATCTATTCGGTAGTATATCAGCACTACGGAACAAAGTTACTTCTGCGGGGGCGTAAGCCGCAAAGAGGCCTCTTCGTAGTTTACGCCCCCGCAGATGTAATCATTTTCCTCAGTGCTGATATACCACGGAATAGAGCAAGTCTGTAATGTTATAGAATTAAGGACAGCTATATTTAACAACTGTCTCAGTGGTGTCCTTGCTGCGCTGCATATAAGTAACCTTTCAGAAATAAGCATATTTCACGAGTTAAGCCTATTTTGACCGAGATTAATTGCAGTATGGGAGAAACGAAGATCATTCCACGAGTAAATTTGAAAAATGATTATTTGACTACACATAATGCAAGGATTTCCTGGTCGTAACTTGCGGTCAGGACTACCACTAAGATTCAATTTTCCTTCTATTAATGTAATATCATTTTCGTCAAAATATCATTTGGCTGGATTTATTTCTCGTTAGGAGCTTGAACCGCATTCGAAATATTGAGTTTGTGGCTTGCTGACATGCTTTTCAGATTACAAACCCAGCCAGCATTGGAATGTTCAACTCCATCCAGTGCATTGTAACTACTGTGTTTTAGCCCCCCTCTCAATTAAGCCTCTTCTCCTTTATCGCAAAAATTTTAAACATGCCCTTTTCTGTAATCCCCCTGTCATCCAATGCAAGAGGCATCACAGCTTTTGCGTTTGATTAGCTGAAACAATTTTGATGTTAATTTGTTAATGTTTTCAGATCAAAACTGCATGAAATTTGCGTATTTTACTAAGGAAATCGTGATTTTGATTCCGCAAAATATGAGGTAATAGACTGTAGAAGGTATCATTTGTCGCCTTGTCACTTGGTTTTTTCCCTTTACGAAAGAGCCCACCTCTCTGATCGGCCTCTCTCTGTAATGCATGTATTTCTTTTAAAAGAAACTAAGAATTTAGGCCAGTACTGAAAGTTTCTTTAAAGTATCAGATTTGGAGTACTCAGTCCCGTAACAAATGCTCTTTTAAGCGTTTCCAATGTTTAGACATCACCCAAGTACCCCCCCCCCAAGCATCCCCAAGGAAGCAAATGAAAAGACAATGTGTTAAGGATTTTCTTTGTCAAAATAGATACAGTAGTGTCCCGCATATAAGAAATATGGATTTATAAACACCAGACCTTGATTTTTAAGAGAACACCCCCTCTCATAAAAAACTAGTGCAGGTCTGAAAAAGGCTTGTTTCTTATTCAAAAAATAAGCATGTGTTAGGAATTTGAAAAGCATAAAAAATTCAGCTTTGCAGTTGAATCAGACTGTACATATTCAAACGAAAACAAGAATTTTGCGTGCAAATGAAACAAAAAGCACTTTCCTTGAATAATTGTACTTTTTCTTGGTAGTGAAAATTTACAAATACAAATCAAAATAGTGTAGTTTATATGACAATGGAGCTTGTGTCTCAGTAGTTCATTGATAGTACATGATATTTCTAATAAGAAACTTAAGGAACTTTACCCTGATTTGAACTTTATATCTCATTTTATAAGAAACAAATCAGACCTCAAATTGAAAATATCGTTTCTTACATGCGGGACGCTACTGTAGTTTCCTAAGTTAGATTTTCACAGTGCTCGAGTCGAGGTTTTCCTAGTGCTTAATTTTTTTGCGACCTGAGAATTGAGTTTCATATAAATAGTTTCTTATAAAAAATACATTTAGGCCCCATGTAGGGTCTCCAAAATGAAACAAGTCTCCTAGAGAGGGCTTCTACTCTCTACTCTCCTCTAGTCAACAGGCCACACAGGGAGGGCTACTCATAAGCGTACGGGGCGAAAAAGTTTAGGGGGCGGCCCGACAGAAAGCCCATTGTTTGCCAGCATTTTTGCCCGACTAAGGGCAAAAATTTGCCCGAAAAAGGCTGATTTTTGAAAATTTTTTCAAAGTTGGGGGGCTACCGCCCCCCCGGCCCCCCCGCCTCGTACGCTTATGGGGCTACTAGATCTCAGAGTTGAGTTTCTTATAAGTAGTTTCATATGAAAAAGTACGTGTAGGCGCCATCTAGGGTTTTCAAAATCAAACAGGCCTCCTAAAACGAGGGCTACTTTACCATCATTGGTTTTATGGACACGATTTAGCTGGGCCTTGGCTTGATCAATAAAGATGATGTTTCTCTTAATTGCCATTAGAAACTTTGGTTATTCTCCGCTGTAACCTGCCCTTCACTCTATCGTTTGTTTTTATCTGAACTTCAAATGGTTCCTGATCTTGATTTTGATAGCCTGGGAGCTTGTCTCTAGGATGATCCGAACGTCTAGGCCCAACCATACAACAAATGATGTTTCAGTGTGTCTGTATAGTGATCCTTAACATCGCTTAGGAATAAACCCATATCTGCTCGTAGGCTGTCATGGGCATAGTCAGTAGCCAAGATTTAAAATCGGAGAATTCCCTTGCTTGTATCTGGCAATTCGTCTGTGAATCTTGATGCAAGTCGAAAGTTATTCGTCGAAAGTTAGTGCAAGAGGGTTCTTCTAAAAGAATTCATTGTATCACTATTGGAGTGGAATCGACAGTTGATTTCTTCATGAAAAGCCACCATCTTTCTAAGAATAGATTTTCTGTTTTAAAGACACTTATTAAAGTGAGTATTCAACATTTTGTAGTGAAGGTCTAACAACCACTTGCACAAGTTCTTTGTCGATTGCGCCTTTGTAGAGGGTGGCTTCGTTGGAAATGTTTTCAGAACTGAATTTTTTCTGGGTATCTGAAAGTATACAGTAAGAATATTTGATTTATTTCAGTTGTTCTTAAGGGCTGCAAATTGTCATGTTATTTGTGCTCTGCACGTTCTCTCTGCCTGATCTCTCCGTGAGCAGTTGAAAAAAAAACACTTCACCCTGTGCAGAAGTCTTAAACAACACCTCTTTACGTACGATATTTTGTGAGCAACGCACCATTTATTTCCTTCAACAAATACAATAAGGCCTTAGTTGATCAAGTGCAATGCAATTACCGCAATGCAATTACAGTGCAATGACAGTGCAATGTATAGGTTGCAATGCAATTACCGATGTGATATGCTATGATTCAAAAGAGCCCATGTAAAGCTGCTACCCTATTTCTGGTCATAGATTTAGTTTGCTCAAAGTTATGAAGTGATCTTTACTTTACTTTAGTAAGCTTGATGAACGCTCCTCCTTAATTTTGATAGCCCCACTCAAGGAGAATAATGTATATACCCCGATGAGAATCATAATGGGAACTGGAGCTAACAAGTATTTCACAAATTAGACACTATCACCAGCAAAAGCAGGTTGGAAGAGAGATAGTGTTATCTCCCCAAGAGAGAGATAATGAAATTCCGGGATAGAAGTTGACAGAACAGTTATTAGAGGACCTCCAAAATAAGTTATTGGCCTCTTCTCCTCCTAAATATCTTTTACTTCTATTTACAACTTATAAAGTAGCTGGATGAACACATACTTACCATTAGAGATAAGAACAATAGGAAATAGAATGTAAAGTCTGGAAAGAGATGACTTACGTCAAGGTTAGAATACCATTTCTTGAAAGAATTCATTCAATACTTGTGCTGGTTTCATCGACGCGACAAAGTTCTGACGTTTTCGAGTGCAGCCCAACTCTACGAGTGTCCAAAAATGGTTAAATTGACCACGGGGGGGGGGGAGTGGGTCCTTCCGTATACTTTTTCGGACCTCTAGTCTAGCCAAGGGTAGACTTTTTGGCAATTTTGGTCGAATTTAGTCCAGGTGAGGGTATGCTTTTGGCAAATTTTGTCGAAGAAATGTCAAGCTTCGGTACTTCCTGCAAAAAAACCCTATTTTTAAAATTGTGGTTCAGAGAATGCGAAAATTTGGCAAGTCTTGTCCAGATAACGCCAGCTTAGGGCACTTTTGATGGAGAAATTAGTCTCGCCAAGGGTATCATTTTCACAAAAAATTGGTCTAGCCAACGATTACATTTTGAAACTGTGCGCAGCACACCCCTACCCAAAATTTAGCCGAGAACCTCCTCCCCTCCCCCCTCCCCCCGTGAAATTCAATGACTAGTACTTTGTTGTTACAGGAGGCCTTGACAAGAATGGACGATGTATCATCACAATACCATCGAACAAGGAGCAGAAGGCCACTGCAGAAGCTGTTCCAAGATACGATGAACTTTCAACTACGTTACAATACTTGGACAAGATCCCAAGGTATGTTAACTTCTGCTTTGTAAAACGCGAGCTTTTCACTCAATATTTTGCTTCGTCATTTGTAAGGTACTTCAACTGTGGCTCAGTTTTTTTATTTAGCATCATTGCTGTCTGCATTTTGTAAATCGAATTGAAGCCAGTGCCAGTAAATGGAGTTTGTATTTTTCGAATCCATTTCATAATTCGTACTGTTTGGTTTTTCAAATATGAGATTCCTCGTTTTCAACTCATCCGGGAAACAGATTGATTTCAACTCAACAAAGAAGCTATCCGAGTTGGTTTTATAGTCACCATCGTGCTCAACATCGCTGGCTCCCGACCCACTTTGTGTGCCAAAACTTCTTTTGTTGTTTGAGAGTCCAAAGAAGATAAGCTGTCTTGGCTACAGGATGAGTGGAAAATGTTACGGTGTTTAAAAGTCACTAAACTTTGAAGATTCAAGTATTCTTTAATTTGCTTTTTTGAGGTAATGCAGAAATGATGACGCTGTTTACCCTAGCTACGGCTCTCAGTTCCGCAAAAGCTGAAAATTTGAAGCATACCTGAAGCATACTATCAAATTTCATACTATATACTACACACTACCTGAAGCATACTATGAAATCTCATGCATCTTTCTCTTGTCAATTTGACTCACCAGGTCGGCAGCTGTATTTTAAAGCATATGTTAGCAATGTTTAAACAGTTGATGCAGCATTCTATAACATATATTTGCTTGATGTGAATGACTTGAAAGGAACTCCAGCTTCTGCTCTGTAACTCAACTGTTGGACTTTCATTCAGTAATCTTCAATTTTCTCAAAATGATGGGTTTGTTTTCTTTTTGAAAATCTAAGAAAATTTAGATAAAAAGAAATCATCGTAATTTCTAAAAATTTTGGGGAAAAAATGGAATGATCTCCAAGAATGCCATATGAATATCTGAAACGATCATAAACATACGTCTATCACTCGTTACGATTTAGAAATTTGATGACGTCGCGTCGTCAAATCTCGGGGGGGGGCACATGACTTGCGGATGAACGGGGTCTGCCGCCCAGTTTTCAGAAAGTTACCCTATTCTTGTTACCAAAACTTGTTGTCATACCCACTTTTATGATGAATCTTTGCGGAAAACCACCCAGTCTTGGCATTTTTTCGCCAATTTCTTGATAACCCATTGATGTTTAAGAAAATCTGTCGAAAAGGGGACCCTTGTTTAGAGAATTTGAGCCCAAAAACCCACCCATATGGGCGGCATGTACCCATACCCACAACATGTTATGTACCCTCCCAGGCCTCAAATGAGTTGACAAATGAATTGCGCTTTAACTTCGAAAAATTGAAAATTTCTGAAAAGTCTAGCGGTACGATTATCCCAAAGTACTTAGAGTTCTTTCAAGAGATTCAATTAAAAGAGACAGGTAATAGAAGATTTAAATCTTATGCTCTGGCAAAGTATTCATTCAGAGTTCAGACGTCGATTTTTGTGGACTGCCAGGTAGTCGAATAATTTTTTGACATATCCAATAGTCTAGACAGCTGTATAGCCGGTAGCCTGGCGATAACGTTTCTGTCTGTTGCCATCATTAGATTTACCTGTGAAAAATTTGAATCCTCGCAGATCCATTCCACAATCCACTTTCTTTAATTTGCGCTCAATCGTAAAGTAATGTTGATAAAATCATCCAATTCATCTTTCAGCCAAGAACATAAAGAGAGAGGATTCATGGTCATTCTTGACCTAAGAGGCAATGCTTGGAAAGAGACCAAAAATCTTCTCAGCATGATAGCGGTAAATATAGCTTTTTGTCCAATTATTGGTAGGCAGAAGATGTTGTTTCTCTTCTGTTGGTGAAATGAATTTTATCTGTTTTCTCAATTTGATTGAAATATTAGGATTTTGGTCGATCTTAAAACCGGATTGCATTTCTGGAGAGGTTAATTGATCAAAAGTTAAGTCTCGTTTACACTGCTCTGTTTTCGCCTAAAAGCGGATTGATTTTACTCCGTTTTTGGTCAGTCTGGTACCCACGGTAACCTTACGTTCACCTTCATCCCCATTGAAAAGTGACAAATTAAAAAATGCTGATGAAAAAGGTTCCAAATATAGACGGATAGTTTTCAAGCGCAAACGCTGAGACATATGAAAACAATTACCCCTATCATGTCCACTGTTTTCGTCTATAAAATGAAATCGGAATATTGTGAAGTGCGCAGTTAGACTTGTGACGACGAGTCTCTTGTTCCCTGTGCTCTTTGACTTCATGATGGCGCTTCAGTCAACAGAGACTCTGAAAAACTTGGCCCTATTTAGGCCCAAACTTCGCGATTCCTCCAATACCAATCAGATTGCAAGATTTGTGAATTACTATTGTTAAGGTGTAAATGTGATAGAATGCTCGATTCGATTGAAGAATTGAAAGCACTCCCACGGGATTGAGATTCGAAGCCGTGATTCCATTATAATTCCATTGATGATTGAAGAAAATAGGGCCAAGTTTTTCACGGTTTCATTATGAGTCCCTCTTGAGCAAGGTTTACCGCAGGGATACAAGGGACTCATCGTCATAAGTCTAGTGCGCAGTGTTTTCAATCGTTTTTAAACATTTTCAGTTGTTTCAGACAAGCTTCGTGTTCGATCGGAAGGCATATCAAGATAGAAACTATGCAGTTTGTACGAGGCCTTAGAGGGGATTGGTACTAGACTGATGACGATGAGTCTCTTGTTGCCCTATGCTCTTTGACTTGATGATAGCGCTACAGGCTATAGAGACTCATAGTATTACTCTGAAAAACTTAGCCCTATTTAGGCCCAAACTTCGCAATTCCTAACGTACCAATCAGATTGCGAGATTTGTGAATTACCATTGTTAAGGTGTAAATGAGATAGAATTTTCGATCCGATTAAAGAATTGAAAACACTCCCACGGGATGGAGATTTGAAGCCGTGATTCTTTCACAATTCCATTGGTGATTGAAGAAAACAGGGCCAAGTTTTTCACTGTTTCATTATGAGTCCCTCGTGAGCAAGGTTTACCGCAGGGATACAAGGGACTCATCGTCATAAGTCTAGATTGGTACTGGATGTATGTATGCATGTATGCATCAATTTGCCACCTAAAAAGAATATTTTACAAGTTATTATAATAAATTTAAGAAAAATAGATACAATACAACACAATATAATTTAAAAGTTAAAAACGTAAAAAGGAAAACACCTCTAATTACCGTGGCAGCGATAGCATTAAAGGGTCAAGCTGACCTTACTTCCATAATGGTCCCCTTAGAGGTGCTGGTACAACAGAAAAGATGAAGACACGAAAATAGAAAAGTACTGTAGTTGTTATCAGTACAAACACGGTTTATACGACTGCAGCTGATATGGGAGAATAGGCGTTTGAAATAAGCAAATTCAGATTTTTCTTGAATCATTGAAATATCTTTATCTTCATCTTTTATGTAAGCCATATTTTAGTCATTAAAACAGCTTTGCTCATGAAGCCAAGTTTTGCTACTGCTGTTTTGCTTTTCAGATGAATTGATATAGCTACAACTAGTTCAGCTGCACAAAAATAGAACTGACTATGTCCCGGATTACGTATTCTAGGAGGGATAAAAATATTACGTTTTCTAGCGCTTCGCCTTTTCAGAGCCAAGAGAAGGGTAACCTCTTTGTGAGAGAAAGACAAACCTTCCATTATGATAGCGATAGCGGCAAGGGGCGCAGGCTTATTTGTCTCGGGCCCTTGAGATTTCGCGCCCCAAAGGTTTTTCATATAGATTTAAAGAGAGTTTCATTTTCATCCTTGCAGGATTCACTCACCTGCGTAAAACAGGTTTTGATTATCAAACCAGATGATTTTTGGGAAAAGAGAAGATCAAGTTTTGGCTACAAAATTCAGCGATCTGGACTCGGATTTGACGTGAGTTTAAATTGTTAGTTCAAGCTTGAGTAGGTTGGACCACATTGTATCAATTAGATGATGTGGTAGCAAAACGAGAAATTTTGTGCGCAGAGATGACCAATAAAGATTATCATTCCTTTACTCGAACTGAAGAAAACCAATTCCTACTGATTAAAGCAAATCATGGCATCTCCAGAAGGAGTCAACTCTTTTCAAAAAACATACTTGGGCTTTTCTTGCATTTGATATGTATCGATATGACAAAGAAAAATAGCATTCAGTGTAAACATGTGGAGCAACTTGCAAGGCAAGAAAAATATTCCCCTTCCTGCTACTAAACAAAAATAGTGCTTAAAGTGTCTACAAGAACACAGTAGTGAAAATATCGAGCATTCTTAAAGAGGTTATGGTCCAATGATTGGCAATGAATCTAGAGGAAGTTTGGAGCTGATTAAGTTGGAAACCCGTGAACAAGATCATCTATGAGTTCTAAGAGACATAAGGGAAAATCAAGTGCTCCACTTACCTCATATTTGTTGTATACAATATTCATAGAAACTGTAAATGAGATACAATCTATGTTCGGTAACTTGCTTTACAAGTAATTTTCATTATGAAAAATGAGAAAACAGTGCGTTATACACGAAAAAAGATATATTCTTAGAAATTTCCTGCAGGACATTTTGAATTGAAAATTTCCTGCGACGGCTTGGTCGTACGGTCAGATGGATTTTCATGCCCTGACAGCTTGATTATTTCGTAAGATGGACGTATTATTTAATTTCATGCGAAATGACTTGCCTGCTACGTTCTTGCAGAGGGTTGCTTTTTGCTCTCCGTAAATACACATGACTTTATTTCGTCTTGCTTCATATCTGTGAAATCTTTAATGCGCCTTTCTAGTGATAGCAAAATAGCCAAGAAATATTTTCACGGTTGCATGCTGATTTTGATAAGAACAAATCTTTGATACGAGAAATATAGCACAAAAGCAACAAAAAACTACAGCTTTGAAATTTTACAGTTCCCGATACATTTGCATTCAGCCTGTAGTAGATTTTTGTTTATGATATGAACATTTGTTTGAGTCCTTTCTCGTATAAGACTCGCAAAGCATGATGATTGGAAATAGTTCTTAAATTTGGTCCTTGAAACAGATTCACATTTCCTTTACATTTCATGATCCGTAACGTTTTCAACAACAGAATGGTTTCAAAGTCAATTAATGATTTATCATCGAACTTATTTGAGTTTTTTGCCCTCTGCTAGCTTGCACGTCAAGACATTTGGATACTGAGCCGGCCTTTTCTTTCAAAGGAATAAGTTGGTTTACAAAGAGTATCTATTGAGATCTCACTAATCTTTTTGATGAACTATGATGTAATTTTTAGACTGTTCTATTGTCAACTCCGGCAAAGATATTCCAATATTGCGAGCAAACTGAAATAGTGAGCGATTTTGGTGGCTTTCTACAATATGATCACAGTGCTTGGATTAAATTGAGAGTGGTAAGCATCTGTTTTTGGCCTTTTGAAATTATGTTTGCTGTTAGATCTCACAGTCGTAAATGTGCGAGAGCTCATATGTTGAGATTTTTGCATTGAAAAATCAATTTTCTGTTTGATCTCTACCGCCGTTTATGATGGTCCTGATCGATTTGAAAATGTAGCGTATATTACTTGACATTGTACCGTGAGACCATGAGCGATAGGACACCCAGTGTATAGCAGTTTGAAATTTATATCAGAAACGAGCCACCTTAACTATTGTTTATTTTTGTTTTGAACTTATTTTTACTTGGTATACAACCACCTTTTACTCTTTCGTAATTTTTAAAGTTTTCGGTAGTGAGCCACCTTAGATGTAGAGCCACCTTTTACGATTAAAGGTGCTCTGCACTCAAGGTGGCTCACCACCGCAAAATTTCGAAATTACGAAACAGTGGAAGGTGCTTGTATAACAAGCAAAAGTAAGTTCAAAACAAAAATAAACAATAAGTTAAGGTGGCTCGCTTCTGATGTAAATTTTCAAACTGCTACACATTGGGTGTCCTATCGGTCATGGTGAGACTTCAATTCATTCACTATTTTTTATCAAAACCTCATCTAAAAATTACAAGTTTATTTTCATTATATACAGTAGAAGCAACTTGAAGCAACAACTTTTTTCTATCCTGTGCCATAAATCAGAAACTTCTCGCCAGATTTACCGTAAAAGCTCTATTAAGCCCCCCTCTCTATTAAGCCCCCCTCTCTAATAAGCCCCTCTCCTCTGAGTCAAAATTTGAAGTAAGCCCCCCTCTCTATTAAGCTCCCCAACTTATAAAAAATTCTAGAGTTTACAAATAGTTTCCATCTATTTAGCAACACAGCCTTGCATGTTAATTTTAGTTCGGTTTGGGATCAAAACTGTGTCGAATGTATGTATTTGAGCCGTAATATTGTATGTTGATTCCACAAAATATGGGATAAAAGAACCGAAAAGCTATCAAAGATATCCTTGTCACTTGATTTTATGAAGAAACCCCCCTCTCTAGTAAGCCCCCTCCCCCTCTGGAAGGTCCGAGATTAAATAAGCGCCACGGGGGCTCAATAGAGCTTTTACGGTACTCAAACTGTGTTAAAAACGAAACAATTAAAAACACAGCTCCTCCACAGCAGTCACACAAATAGGGCACCCTTTTTTGGACATTAGATAACTGCTACAAAGTTTATGTCTAAGGAGTTATTTGCCCTTCTCTTTTTTGGCAAACCTTTGAGTTGTGAAGCTGTAGTTCTGGTCTAACATACTGCGGTACTGTTCGAAGTAAATTTCCACACAAAAGAGTCAGCCGCCTTCCTAGTAATTGATGTAGGGACAGATTATGTCATGGGAGGACCGAAAAGCTATGATTTGTACAAAAGAGCTTTCGCCTGAAAAGAGAGGTCATCGTTCTTGCAATCACGGAGGGGATTTGTTTGCTGAAGCTTTATTTAGATATCAAAGCAAGAACTTTTGCATTTGATTGATGTCTATTAGATAGAATTTTGCTACTATTTGCCTCATCCGTGAAGAGTTAATCACTTACTTTTCCTCTAAAATGTGCAGATGATTTTCAAAAAATTCAGAATTCGTATCGACAGCCTGTTTTTGCGCATACTGAGCTTGTGGGGGTTTTGTGATCATTTGCTGACTAACTGTGTTGCAGCTGCCTTGGAAATCGGGCTTTTTCGTATGATTACACCGGTTTCGTCAAAAGTTTTCCGAAATGATCCACTGCATTCAATGATTAGACTCTAAGCTGTTCTGAAATGATAAAGTCTGGATCGAGTTATGTCTTTGTACATTTCTGTTTGAGTAGCGTGAGAGTTTGTATGGACTTGTTGAAGTCTCACTCGGTTGCGGAGAGGAATGAGAGAAGAAAGTTTTGACCGCTGATCAAACATGCCGTTCACCGGCCGAGAAATGGGCCGGCAAATCCTGCTGAGAGCCAAAGGAAGCAAGTCAAAACTTTCCTTCCTCTTTTTCCTCCGTAATTCATTCTCTATTCCCCCGAAGTGCCTTTTATCTCAGTTGACTGATGAAAGAACGCGAGATTCGAACAAGTCCAGAGTTTGTGTCACTATTGTTCACATTTGAATGTTGTACAAAATATATATGATTTTGTAACAGGTGAATCAATGAAAAGGCCTGGCGTTTGAAAGGCTTCTGCTCTTTGAGTATATAAGCAATATGATGTGCAGTATTACATTATCTGACATATTCAATTATCTTTAGAAGTTTTCCCAGCTGAAATCGGTCACTTCGTTTCAAGTTTTGTAAGGGGTATTCTGAAAAAATTTCCTTCGAGAAACCTTAAAAATGTGATAAGATTACAAGCAAGTTTCCCCAGTATACTTACTTTACAGCGTTGACTCAGCACACTTAAACACGTGCTATCCTCTTGGGGGCATGAAAAGTCTTCCCCCTAGTATGAACAACTTATTTAGGGACATTTCATTCTCCCAAGAGGGCAAAATAAGGAACAGATTCAAGTGTCATTATTTCTAGGAAGGAGAACAAAGGGAAATCTTGCTTTCTGTTTTCACTCGTTTTTGCAGGTTTTCGAAGGGGGCCTTTTGCAGAAATCTCTCATTTTGAAGAGAAGAAATGACCGATTAAAGCTGGACAAACTACTTGGCCTGATTGAACATATCGGGATTAAAACAAGACAGCTGTCAGTATCAATGCTTTGATATTCAGGGAGCAGCATTTTCTCAACCGCCGAGCCTTTTAATGGACCTGGTAGGACAGCTACAGGGTCTGTTATCGATCATTTTGTACTTGAAAAACCAAGTTACGTTGAAAACTTTTTAACGAAGATTTTCCATGCTCTTCAAGATTGGTGATTTCCTAAAAATTAATACCTGAAATGCTTCAAAAACAGCCCGAAAAATGATAAATTCACAGGTAATAAGCATGACCATCCTCTTGATAGCAAACGAAAATGACAAAGATGTATATTTCACAAGTAGAAATGCATTTGTTTCGTGTTTGAATTCCTTGAAAAGCAAAATAATGCAATGTCCCGGGTATCAGAGCAATGCAGTTGTTGTCATTGTAAAACTTGAGAAACAAGAGTGGTCATAATGATCGTGACTTTTCATATTTGTCAAGTATTCTCAACGATTCCTGTCCGAAGTCCTTTTTAATACTCAGGCCGCTGCTTGATATAAACACACTTTTCCACTTTTTATCCATTGAAATTAGTTGAAGCTTCCTCTTCCCACAAGCAATGTTAGTTTACAAGGCTCTTTAGCTAGATGCCATCAGAATAGCACATTGTCCTTTCATCTTCATTTCATCGTTACAGAACAGGATAGGGCTTGAATCTTAGCAAAACTTTGAAATTAAATGTGTAAAATGTTATTACCTCATCGTTTAAACTAAATACATCGAGGGAAACTTGAGGACGCTTGCCATGATTCTAGAAAGAGCGTTTTTGATGTTATCATTGTTTTCAGAGTTACAGCATTTTAACATTTCTGCTGGTTTTGAACTTGTGACGTCATCAAAAGGCTAAATCGTAAAACACAAAGGCCACAGAATTTTGCTTGCTACCATCTTGCAGATCGTCAAACACTTGAGTATTTCTTGTATTCATCATTTAACTTTCTGCAATCAGATTACAATATATGGTGCATTTAATCTTTTTCAAAGTTTCTGATACCTCCTCTCGTACATCCTTTCATAAATCTTCACACACCGTAATTTCAAGGATAATGATGATATTGCAAATGCTCTATCTGGAATTATTACAAACGACCTGAAGTATAATTCGATCTATTCAGTTGAAAGAATTAGACAATAACATTTCACACAATCAGTTTTTAAATTTTGCAAACATTCGAGCCCAATTTTTTACAGAACAACATTGTTGTAAGGAGACGGGGAAGTCGCAAGACATCGAAAAACTTGATATGGTATTCAAAGAATTTTTGCACGGAACATGAAGTCATGGAACACTTTTTGCTGCACTGCTGTTCTTACGATGCATATAGGAGAGATCCTCTCGATAGTGTTCATTCAAACGTTGCAACCGTCTGGTTTGCCAAATCTTTCAAAAACTCTATTTCTGAATGAAAAATCATACTGTATGGCGATGAAAGGTTGTCCGTTGATTTTCAATTCAGAAATCCTTAAGGCAACTTTAAGATAGGTAGGTAGGTAGGTAGGTATTTATATTTAACGTGGCTAGCCCGCGAAAGTCTGAGAAACTTATTTCCAGCAGGGGCCACGGATGTATTACCACCAGTCCGCCACAGCTACGCGCCACAGCTACCAGATTTCCCTCACAGGGCTCTGGTCGACCCGGGCTAGTGCTGCGGACAGCGACCAAACTGTCCAGCGTGGGATTTGAACCTACGGCCGTTCTGATCTTTGGTTTACCAGTCAGACGCCTTAACCACTCGGCCACACGCTCACTAGATCTAGATCTATGTGCAGCACAATGTTTTGAATAACATGATGCCAGCGAAGCTTAGCTGCTGCAACCTGTACGGGGAATTAATGTATTTTTTTGTACAGTGATTAAGTGTATTATTTGGTTTTCTTTTTCTTTGCATCTTACTTACTTGTTGTTTTAACTTTACGTTGAATGGCCGCAGAGTAGACACAGGCTTGCGCTTCTTGCGGTATCGTTTTGGTAGTGTATGAGAGTACTTTGTAAGTAGTGTAACTGGTAAAGTGATTTTGTAAATAGTGCATCTTTTATGTGTCATGTAATTACTTGTTGACTTATAAGAAAGACTTGAATCCGATCCACTTTTTTGAGGGGCGTTTACACGGGATCGGATCCAGAACTGTTCGTGTTTACACGGGATCGGATCCATTTGGATTTTCATGAACTCTTAGAAGCGCTCTCGTAAACCTCTGGTCTCATTTAAATTAGATCCTTTGAAATTTTGCAGTCTAATGGACTCTTTTTCTCATCTCTGATTTCCTTCTTTGGAGTGTCAATAAATGCGGTTCAGTTTGATCGCGTAATTTCCTATCCGTACCAGTTTGGATCCGCTCCTACCCGTTTACATGAGAACTTTTTGGGATCGGATCCAAACGGGATCCCTTTCGAAAGTGATCCTGTTTGGGTACGGGTAGCAGATCCAAATGGGTTCGGATCCGTCGGGTCCCGTGTAAACGCAAGACCTATCCGTTACAGTTTGTGTACACTGCCACTTTGAATCTAATCTCATGATAACGGTCCCTTAGTATCTTTTTTCTTTGTAGAATTTTGAAAAGTTTATCGAGAAACATGCTGTAATGATGCGACAATTGAACGAAGTACAATTCATTCTTGACGAGAAAACTATTCCTGAAGATGCTGAAATTTGTCGAGACTTTATTATAGAACACGACTTGCTTCAGAGCAAGATATTTGAACTAATTGAAAACATTGTCCCTTTGGGTGAAAGTGTCCTGTCAGAGTTAAACCTACCTGGAGAGCCTTTGCCTGGTGACCCTGTCGCCGCATATAGCATGGACAGTGCTCTAATAGATGTTGAAATCGCAATGGATGGTCTTCGAGTTCGCGAAAAGGCTTTGATGGAAGCATGGCAGACGAAAAATGTGATGTTAAAACAATGCTTGAAATTTCATGAATATGAAGAAGGCTACTACAAGGTGATGGTTTACAAAATATTTCCAAAAACTAAATAAACTTGATATTAAAAGTGGTTACCAAAGCTTTGATACTATGAAGAAGGTGGACGCAAAGAAACAGACAGATTTTATGACACAGTGAGGCCTTTCGAACCTCAGTGTGCCAAAATCTGACTTTTTCTTTTGCGTCCGCCTTCTTCATAGTATTTAAGTCTCCGAAAACAAAAATATTTATATTCAAGCCGGGTGTCCCAAAGTGATGTATCAGTGTTTGCAGAGATGTATAATCATGAATATGCGCCAATTCCAATGATTCACCTCAAAGGCTCTTTAAATATATATATTCATATAAAAATCTTACAACATGCATTATATCTTACAAACTTTCCTAATTACTTTACAACATTACAGCAAAGACGGCACCATGGGGAGCGAAAGACATTGACTACCCGATGGCCAATATATAAAGACAAGCAAGTTAATCTACCCACTAACAACCCCGCTCACAACTAACTGCAACACAAATAAAAACTATTGAATACTGTACTAGATTCTGTCTTGCATTACATGTCAGGCCAGGGTTGCGATAATAGACCTTTTAGCCATTCTGAAAACGAATGTAGATCGAACGATATTTCATTACATTTTGTAGAATTTTCGAATGTGCACAATTGCGATCGAAGCTCTAACGCCACTCTATCGAGCCTCAGGAATAAAATTGTATAAAAATATCGCTCGATCCAGGCTCTTTTGTAGAATAGCTAAAAGGTCTATGCGTAAAAAGTCACGAGGACAATTCATGTGGTGTTAATAGCGAAAAAAGATGACCTGACACTTAATGTAAAACAGAATTTACAAAGAAAAAGAACATTTAGATTAACCTAGTTGTAAAAATTTACGTCACTAACATCGGTCTTTGGATTCTAGAGTCCTGGGCATTTTTACTTGGAACCTATTTTATAATAAGTCGGGAGAAACGCTATAAAATTGCAATCAAATTTCATTCGATTTTCATCTTTGATAAGATAAAAAATTGAACAATAATCCTTATAAGAAAATTAACTACGCAGCCCATGTACATTTAAATGTAAAAAATACGCATTTCCCATCACGTTTTACTCCTTGGAAGATTAGCACACTCGCATTCATTTTTTGAAGCTGAAACTTAAAATAAACATCGTAGAGAGTTTTAGTTATCTTTGACGTGTCTTTTTTTATATTCTCTAACTACTATGCAACACTACGAGGACGATACCATGAGGAGCAAAAGACAAAGTCTACTCCATGGCCAACACATAAAGATATACAATTAAATAGACAACTAAATAAATACCTACAAAAAGATACACATATGATACGATACTGATGGTGGAAACTGTTTCACATTGGCTGCCAGGTCAGCAGAGGCAAAAATTTCACTGCTCAAGACATCGCCTCTAAGTTACCAGGGTTTATAGATCACAAAAAACGTAGGTAAAAATGTTTGAAATTTTGTGAAAGTGTTTCAAAACAACCCTAAACCAAAATACCCCATAGCTTTAGTTTGGAATGGCCAATTTTAGTGAAATAGATTTTTGCATCTAAGTTACACTTCCTACCACAAAATGATTGATGAGAATTTTCGTAGGCCCTCTCTGATTTGCTTGAAAATTTTGGTGGCCGCTCTACAATTGCAGAAAATATTTTTTCAAACCCCCTCCCAGTCCATGAATGTGTAGTAAAGTTTTCAAGTGCATCAAGATTTACATCGTCACATTAGCACAAATGTGACGAGAAAAGAGAAAGCAGTTGCATAAAATTCCTCGGAAAATGTTAAAGACATACTTGCTGACGAAGTAGCTTTCTTGAGAATGCAGAATTTTTTTCAAATCTATTTTCATATCCCCTCTCTGAAATGTGCTGTACTTTTTGCTACCTTCTCTTTCAGCAGGCACAATTCTGGTACCCCCTCCCCAGCTAGAAATAATGACCCATCCCTTAGGTAACAGTATTGATGTAAAAGTGATCGATACATTCTTTTGATTGATTGATTGATTGATTGATTAATTGTTTGATTGAGTGATTAATTGATTCATTGATTGAACAGGTTCTTGACTGGGTCACTGGTCCTGGCTTCGATCAAGTTAGCAGCAATTGGGAAATAGGAGATTCAATAACATCTGCTGAAGTACATCGAAAAGAACTGGAGGAACTTGAAAAAATGACAAAGGTATTCCTTCATTGCAAATGTGACGAATGAGGCAAAGACATCATGTTTGGCTTTACTCGGATTTATTGCTCAATCTGCACTTCTTGGGTGCTTCTTTTGATAGCAAAACGATCGATGATATTCATCTTCAGGATACTGTTTTAACGTCGTAGAATCTAACAACTGCTTACTCCAACTACTAAGATTTATAAAACGATCATTCCTCTTTCATTGATTACCAGGAATTTCTCCTGAGGGTTCCACTAGTTTTCAAACCATAGGCTCAATACCTTTAAGACAGTTGATGTAAGATTGCAAGACCCGTTTCTTGAAATGAATGGCTTGAAAGAGGACACTTTGGAAAAATTGTACTGTTAAACTGTTTTGAAATCTTCAGCATTTTCAACATTAGAGGGCTTTGCTCCTTTCGATGCATGCAAGAAAAATTGAAACAATACTTAAAACCATCGTAATTTCTAAGCCTTTTGAGGAAATACAGAATGAGTTTCAAGAAAACAATAGTTTATGGATGTCTACAATGTGATATCAAGTGAGGGACTTTCTCTTTCTGGTTTACATCAAATTAGTTAAAACATGTATTACTCTGTAAATTAAGAAATTCTTATGATTTCTGAAAACTACATTTGTAGAATTATTGCAAACTAGCCAGAGTTGTTTTCCGACCATTCAGTTCAAAGAAAGAGGTCTTAAAATCACAACCTTTTGTGACCAACCTGTCTGAAGATTCTTCAGCATAGGTTCCAAACCATCAAATCAGCGTAAAAAAAGGTAGGTTTAAAGTTCTGACATATTTTTTCTAACTAAATGGCTCTAAAGAAATTTGTGGCTTCTTATCTATAATTCTACCGTTGGACTTTTCATAAATTTTGAATATTTTGTTGAATTACCACGCATTGAAAAAATTTTAGTTGATTTGAGGATTTGACTTCATCAAATTTCAAATTCATAAGCCACAAAGTGAGAAACTCTTGCTTAATACCATATTGTAGACATCCTTAAACTATGGACTTCTTGAAAATTATTTCACGTTGCGTTAAACTGTTTAGAAATTGCAAAAATTGTAAGTTTTTTAAAATTTTTTTCTTGAATTCTCGGAAAAGAAGAAATATACTCTAATTCTGAGAACATTGAAGATTTCAGAAGAAAGGTCCAGCGGCAGAATTATAACAAAATAGCTAAATTTTCTTTGAAGCCAACTGAAAGATTCAATTAAAAGAAAAAGTCCTTGAATTTTACACCCACCTTTTTCGAGATTTGGAACCTATGCTGATTTCTCCCCTTGCTGTGCACAGCGATCGACAAAAAAGCATCAATAACTGATTCCGTTATTCAAGACGACCTTCAGAATAAAATAGAATATATTTTTCTATTCTTCACCTAGCCGTTCATTGATTTATTTGGTGAATTGAGGGAGAAATGCCGTATGATGCTGCATGAAAATCATTATGCCTCAAAAGAGCTGAAGCATCGAAAGAAGTATTTGGATATGATTTGCAAAAGTTTTGCTGATTATATGGAAAAGAAACGAAAGATGATTATTACATCTGTTAAGTTTCACAGACATTCTGCTGAGGTAGGACTTGTTATTGTGCAACTTTATCCAATATGACATCAACATTACATCAACCCGCCTGCGGAGTTAACCTTTCCGTTGCAAAGGAGAGCCATCGAGAAGCTCTCCTTCACAGTGGAAAGGAAGTCTGCACGCTGGCTACATTATATTTAACTCGAACCAGAATTGGTACTAAATATTTCAGTGAATTTATTAGACTTATGCCTTTTCGTCCCTTGTTTCCCTGCGTTCTTTGATTTGCTGATATCACTTGGTCAACAAGGGACTCACAATATTACGCTTACATAATGGGCCCACTTTTTCAAAATGGCCTAAACAGGTGGAAATTCTCGTATACTCAACCAAATCGCTTCAAATCTGGTTTAAAGAGCTCGAACATTGAAAAGCAAACATAGTACAAAGAATGATGTTGTCTTGACCTACAAATCACAAATGCATACCTTTCAGGCAGTAATCTTCCTCTGTAGATGCCAAATGGATCCATCGAAGCTGCGAGAACTCCAGGCTTCATCAAACGTTCTTTAAGAGCATCAACAATAACATTCTGAATAGCGGCCCCTGATTGGTTAAAAACTGAATTTAATGTCATTCTTGACCAAGGAGTCCCTCTTGACCAAGAAACGCAGGGAAACAAGGGACGAAAAGGCATTAGTCTATGAATTTATCTCGAGTAATCTGATTTTGATAGACATGTAAAACATTTCGATTAAAATAAGAACAAGCCAACTAACAATAAAGTAAAATTGGAACAGAATGAATTGAATGTGTTTTCAGAAACTACCGGGTGAGCCAGAAAAAGGCTCGCTCTTTTGAAGTTGCATAGCACCAAGAGTTCTTCACATAGTTGAATGAGTTAAATTCTAGTTAAAAGCTAAGAGATTGAAGTATTTTTGTGATTTTTCTCGCAAGGAATATGAGTTTTACCAGCACAAGAAATATACATAAATTCGACTTTCGGTTGCTAAATGGCCGAAAAGGGCCTAAAAAATTGATCAAACATAATTGACTCCTCACACAGAATAGCACCCAATGGGCATTTCAACTCTTTCAAGAGCTCTAAGACATACATTTTCAAATAAACACTAGTGATCTTCAGTCCGAATGGCAATAAATTTGGCGAGAATATTTCCCGCTGGTTGCATCTTCTTTGCAGTGCTGAGCGAGGATTCCTTTATGATTTGATCAATGTGTTAGGCCCTGTTTAATTCATTTAGCAACCAAAACTTGAATTTACGTATATTTCCGTACATGAGACAGGGAGAGCAACCACAAAAATACTTCAATCTTCTGGCTTTTAACTTGGATTCAAATCATTCAAATCTGTGAAGAACCCTTGATGCTATGAAATTTCGAAGGTGGGAACTTTTTCTGGCTCAGCCGGTATTCCCTAAAAATGAATGAAAATCAATCTATTTGACTATTTGCTATATATGCATCACAATTTCGAACTTCAAGAAGACCAAAAACAATTCCTTTTCACGCATTTTTCGTACATCTTCACATTTAGATATGGATGTCCCAAATTACATCGGTTACGATAATTTAGGACACTGGTGCTAATTCTTATTTGTTGATTGTAAAAAATGTGAAAACCCTCATTTTGAGCTCGAATTATGATGATCATTCGGAATTGGTTGAATCTTGTTTGTTAAACATGGCTCCATGATTTGATATGGGTTTTCTTGATAAAACACCGTTGTTCTAAAGTACCTCTGTCCCTAATTAGCCCGGTTTGCCCTTTCCAAACTTAGCTCCAATTTTGCTAACTTATTTTACTTCTTGCAGTTTGCTCGAAGACAAGATGATCTTTTGGATTTCTTATGCACTGAATCAGATGTTCTTGCAGAAAACGTGGTCAAAGCTGAAGCAATGCTTGAAGAGCTCAGACAGAAGATCGAAGGTTTGTTTATACAAAAATACTTTTTGAGCTTCGAGTTCATTTTAAAGATCGTAACACTTGAGAAATATAGTTCTTATAGTTATGTACTCGTTAATCAAGGTGACTTTAAGGGCGTGTTCTTTTGGGCTCTTCTGAAAACGGCAGAGATCCGAGGCTTCGGAAACCAAACTTTTGAAAAATCGCAGAGGGCATTGTTTCGTGAATGAAAAAGTTTTCAAAAGCATTCGAAAAAACAATCACACTGTGCAGATTCTCTTCTCTCGGGATTGGCATAACAAAAGTACATTGTATTGCAATGGCTTCAATTCGCTCGGTCGAACATTCAATTCCCGTTCTTTTGGCATTTTTCTCTGCGAAGTCTGCCAACTCTACCGTTTTCAGAATTCCCATTCTTTTGGTAACTGAAAATTTTCTCTTCGAAGCCTACCGTTTTCGGAAGACTTCGCAGACTTCAGATGCCAAAAAGAGCTCTTTGCCGAGATCTCACCTCATCCCTAATTCCAATACAAAACTTGATTTCTGTTCATATGAGCAAGCGGGCTGGCCCGCTTAGCGAGATCTCACTGTTGTAGTGGCGAGATCTCGGTAGGCGGGATGAAAATTTCCCCATATGAACACTCCATCCCGGCTACCGAGACGAAAATGTCGCTATTGCTCATGCGCTACGTCTCTAAACAATGGGCACGTGTCTCTAGACTAGAAGTCCGAAAAAGTATACCCTTGTGGGCGGCACATCCCCAGGTACCTTTACTATGGAAGAACCCCCCCCCGTGTTTCAAACAGTGTATTCCTTTTTGACTCTCTTGGTATCTCGTCTTATTGTTTTCAGGGGTGAATGCTGTCGCCAGCCAAACATACCGAGAAGGCAATAAAATCATAGCAATGGCAAAAGAGCCTCTTTTCAGCGCTACAGGAACAAACATTACGCCAGATTTCACGAATGTCGTACAACATTGTCAAACAGTATTGGATGAACTCGATGAAAGAAAACAAAGATCCGATGAATTATCAGAAGTGCGAAAATTGAGACTGCAGCAATGTTTGCAACTGAAGACTTGTGAAAGAGATGCTGAGCAGGTAAAGCTTATTATGCTGTTACGCACCTGTTCAATTTTCCCCCTCTGAAGGCAGTTTTGGTACACTGAGAAGCTAATCTTATCGAAGTAGTGTCCCGGTCCATACTCTTGATCTGACCATACCTGTGATTTCTTTAGTAATGGTGCATGCCGCATGTTTCATGATGTTATGCCTCTGCGTAGCATGTTTGAAAGGCGGGGAAGTGAACCACAAACCTTTTCAGCTTATTTACTGATCTAAACTTCTTTCCGCCAGATTTGGGTTTAACATCCAAACTTAATCCTTCTTACACGATTCCCCCTGATACGTAAAGCAGTAGCAATGAAAATTTGTCGTATTTCAGCTTCACTCTGGTATTTTTAACTCCCAGAAATGATCATTTAGGGCAAAAATTCATAACAAGCCCCCTAGATGTTGGACATCCCCTTCGCATCTTTTATGCGACAGAGTAAAGGTTGGGGAGAGGCCGGGAGAGGTTTCCACACACTTCCGTTACTTCACTAGTCGAGTACCCCCCCCCCACTGGGTCCAACAAGTACAAATATGATAGAGTTAGTGATGCATTGAAGACTCCAGTTCTATTTACAACCATCGCAAAAGGTGCCACATTTGGTGGTCATTTGTGTCCTCGCTAGGCTAGGGAACTGAACGAGAATTTTACATGTAATGCATTAAAACAGAATACTGTTACTCTTTCTCTTTATTTTCTTCAGGCTGTTGTATGGATGAAAGAACTATGTGACGTCATGATCAACACCCAGACAGATCTGGGTCGTAATGAAGAGGAAACCCAACATTTGTTAGACGAGCATCAGAAATTTGAGAAAACAGCTAGTGTTAGTAATTAATTTTATTATCAAAACTTTAACGTGGAATGATTGATGAGAATAAGTAGGGGCCTTCCTGCTGCATGTAGTGACTCCATCTTTCTGTGGTTAATTCAGGGTGGACTTGAGCAAGTGAATTTCTCAGGACTTTTCTGATCTGTTTGGTTTAAAGAGCAGCTTTATCTGTCAATAGATTAATATAGATTGATGTCAATTTTTTGTTTCAAGTGCCTGCGGATTTTTTATAAGCATCTTGCTTTTTATTTTTTCCTTTTCAGCAGATTTGCTGTGATCAAGAACATTGACCTCCCAAAGCGTCGTCACAATTTTCTTTCAATATACTATATCTTAAAAACTGTTTTGAAGCACCATAGCCATGCTTCATGTGTTTCTGAACGAAAAACAGAGTCATTCTGTAATAGAAAAATGTATTATGTAATAAAGACATGTAAAAAGTTTTGGTCCGACAAAGGTAACATTGACAAAAGTCCTTTCTGTGATACAGTAGGTATCTGGAAATATGACAGCCTTTTTGTAGTTCTCGCTTATTGTTTAATAGCAATGAACCATTGCTTTCCTCTGTTTTTAAATTCGAAAGCTACAGTAAATCCTCGCAAATAAGAACCTACCAAAATAAGAACCTTGAGGCTGTTTTTCCTAAATTATACACCTTTCAATTAAGAACCCGTTTCAATTTGATCAGAGAGACTCTGGTTTGATGAAACATTGGTTCTTATTGCAGTGTAGAAAAGTTGATTTTTGATTGCTGTTGTTAATTTCATTTTGGCCCACTTGGCTTTTAAAGTTTGAGTCTGGAGCTGAACATTTTTGTAAAGACTCTGAAAGGGCTTACGCGAGGCACCTTTCAATAAGAACCTTCATACATTGAAATTAGTCTTACTACCTTTGAAATGAAAACCTACTTCAGCCTGGCTTTTCAAAAAAGTGGGTACTTATATGAATATGAGGGTATTTTTGAAAACGGTAGATTTTGAATTTGGAACTCTAACCGGCACATTTTGGAAACGGCATCGTGTGAACACTCGAAAACGATAAAAACAGAAAATTTTTCAATGCTTTTGGAACGAGATTGATCGATTCTTAGGGTGAAGGTACATTTCGTTAGTATCAAAGTCTCGCGACGAGTTTTTTACCATCAAATTTCGTACCGTTTTCAAATTGTTCCGGCATCGTGTGAACGCTAGCTCAAATTTTGCTACCGTCACATTTTTCATCGTTTTCAAAATGTGCCGGCATCGTGTGAACGCAGTCTAATTTTCTATCACAGTTACACCGTAACAATAGTAATTCACAAATCTCGCAATCTGATTGGGCCTAAATGGGGCCAGGTTTTCAGAGTAATATTGCGAGTCTCTGTTGACTGAAGTGAAGCGCTATCATCAAGTCGAAGAGCACAGGGATAAAAGAGACTCATCGTCATAAGTCTAACGCTGCTCAGCATGATTTTCAAGTATGCAATCCATGTAATTCTTTCTTAACTTTTTCATCTTTTCTAGGGAACGTATGATTATGGGAAACAGTTATTATCTGCAGCCTTGGTTCTTCGAAGATCTTGTCGATTCGATACAATAACCAACCAAGAAATGACAGAAGAACTTGAAGAAATTTGGGAAAAATTCGAAGTTGGTTTGAAAGAACGTCGACAGAGGCTTGCGTTAGCTGGAAGGTTCCACAACTCAGTTACTAAGGTATGTACCCCATTCACACTTGCAAGTAAAACCAATTTAACTAAACCAGGTTATCGAATCGAGCTTTCTGATTGGACAATTCAAAAATTCGAATGCATTTGATTGGCTGAAATTGAACCTGGTTTAGGTAAATCTGGTTGAACTACGTCCATGTGAATGTGATAATAGATAGCTCAAAAGTAGCCTTAGTCAGTCCACCTTTTCAAGGTAAGAGGTGCGAAAGAGCAAGTCTTATGTTGTTAGGGATATAGCATTTTTTAGTCGAAAATCCTGTTCTACTTATAAAGTCTAGCATGGAAGCAAATTTTCACTTTCGTATCTGTCTTCATTTTGAAGTTATGGCGATTTGAATAATTTAACGCCATAAGGGTTTTGGCCGTGAAATAAAAATTCAGTCAAAAATTTGTCCAAACATGTGATTTCACGGTCAAAGCTCTTATGAATTCAAATTCTTCAAATTGCCATGATTTCCACACGGAGACAGATATGAACGTCAAAACGTGCTTCTTCACTAAACTTTGTACGCAGAGCACGATTTTAGACACAAAAATGCAATACTCTAACAACAAAAGGCGTCCACTTTACCGCCTCTTACCTTGAAATGGTGGATTGGCTCATCGTCATTATAAACCCACAAACGCAACATTGGCACTGTAAAGAAACTGTTACCTCATGTAAGAAAATAACAACCAAATTAACCTGTAACTAGGGAGAAAACTGTTACATCGTGCAAGAGAAACAACGAGTCAAACTGAAACCAAAGGAGAAAAACTTATTTAGCTGCTGCAGTAAAGAGCAGCTTTGATTGACCAAAACGCGTTTCGTCACACTCGTGTAGATGATTCTTACTAGCTGAGGTTGTTCTTTGAGGTGAATAACCAACAAGCGTTGATTTTGTACTTGTTGCCATATGATTATGTGCAATTATTCCAAGGTTTTCCGCTTTTATTCAAATTTCTTCTCCCTATACCCACGGCTATCATCTTCCATGCACAGGCAATGCAAGAATTCGAAGAAGTCGCGAATGGCAATCTATCAGATTATTCATATCAGACAGAGGAACCAGACGAGATCCTTGAGGACATCCGCGAATCATTACGTGAAGGCTTTGCAGAGGTCTTAGCAATGGGTAAAGTTTTGATTGATCGACTGCGCTATCCAATGTTATCCAATGATAATTCACAAGAAACTATTGAGCCTCAGATTGCTATAAATGAATTTGAAGGAATCTTGGATGAAATACGAGCAAGACAGTTGGACATCGACCAAATTGTGCAAAGTTTTCACCAAGGTGATGAACATTACAGTGTCTTTGATGAAGTAGACAGCGGAAACCGGAAGTATGTTGTGAATGAAACACCAGTGATGCTTGAAGTGCAAGTTTTTCAAGAAGAAATGCCTGTGGAATCACTTCAGAACGATCTTCAAATTGAAAAGCGGATAGAGGAGGTAAGCCTGAAGCTTTGATCAACCGAGCAAGCATCATGTGTGGAAATTAGAGATAGGAGCAGATAAAGGCTCCAACATATCCCATCTTTTTTTTAAATAATTAGCTATCCACTCTCTAAATTGCTTGTGTGGATAACGTTGGTCTTTAAAGTACAACCAAAAGCTAAGGTCTCTTTCGAAAGAGGGAGAGAAGCGTAATATTCTTTATGAAGCACTTTCCAAATTAAAACATGCAGAAGGGGGCTCAAATCAATCCTCAGAAAAGGCAACTTTTGGCCTACGCAGCCGTCGAGGTTGAAAAGTATACGATTAAAAAGCTCTACTCTGGCTGTATCCAAGTGCTCCATTTATTTGTAACCCCAATATATTTTTATCTACATACGAAGAAATGGCCAAGGGTTAGCAGATTTTGGAAAATCTGATTTCCTCAATAACGGGGGAAGCAACGAGTCGCTACAAACCATGGGGTACTTCATAACTCCCAATGCGGGGAGCTCCATGGTAATATTTGGGGTCTGAAATCGTAGATCAATATTTGGGGTCTGTAAATTACAGCATGGACAAAAATTCAATATTTAGGGGCCACAAATCTGAAAAAGGAAGAATCGTGGAATTTGGTGCGGGTCTCCATAATATTGGACTCAATATTTGGGGTCCCCAAAAACGTTAGGCTCAATATTTGGGGATCAGCAAGGAAAAAGTGGCATGGACCCCCCCATGAAAGTTAGGGAGTACCCCCCCCCCCCCTAGGCGCTACAACAACAAACAAGGAGGACTTTATCACATTGAAACTGTATCGTGCATGATGATGATGATGGTGATGATGATGATGGTGATGATGATGATGATGATGATGATGATGATGATGATGATGATGATGATGATGATGATGATGATGATGATGATGATGATGATTATCATTGGACGCAAAGGATCCTAGAAAAGGATTCCCTGATATCGTCTTCAGCACAGTCGTCAGGTAGAGTGCAATGTATCTTGGTAAAAGTTCGTCACCGCCATCGTTACCATACTCTGTTTTCTGTTTGCTAATGAATTTTCGAGTTACAAAAGAGAGGAGAGGAACGAGGTAGTTTTTCTTTTGCAGGGTCTATCGAATCTCGATGAATTAGTGCAACAATCGATTAATGGAAATTTGTCATTTGGGGAAACCTTTGAAGAAGCTTGTACATTGAGTGACGAACACCAGAAAGTCGAAAAACAACTTCAGGTAAATACTTTTATAAAAGAAATGTTTTCTTGAATTAAAAGTATTTGTACAGGGTAATAGATCCACATAAACTGACTTTCTTTACAAAGCCTGGTTTATAATCAGATATGAATTGTTTGTTTGTGCGCGCGGCTATAACAACCAATCAATGTTCAGGGAGAGTGCCATTTAGTTTCCCTTCCGTGCCATAGCTTAGACTTATGATAAATGGATAAAGATGAACTAGATCCTCACTTCTATCTTTTCTACTTTCATTCGTATGCACATTGAGTGACTTAGCCCCCAGGTTTCAAGGTATGGTTGATTTGCTCATTGTTTATCAGTTCTTCCAAAGATGACTGTGCCTCGTGAATTCTTTGTTAAGTTCCCTACTTCAGCTGAATTCACACTTGAGTACCCTGGGTACCAGAGCCTCAAATTTTAAATGGAAGGAAATTCATTATTTTATTATTTTTTGGCTTTGAGGTGTCATTCTTGACACATTCTAAATGACAATGACTGAATTCATCACACCATGAAAATCAGCTCTAATGTGAATTCATCTTTGGAGTTACCTTTTCGCAATGCAATCGTAGACGTACTTACGTGTGTAACTTTGTGCCAGACTGTGCACTTGGCTGCCATCGAAGGTCGGCATCTGCGTTTAAGATTACTGACACTCCATGCAGGGGCGGCGCCAGCACAGAAAAAGTGGGGTGGAAAAGAAATAAAATTGATGGCCAGAAGGTATACCTAACGATTTTTATGTCTTTTTTGCTTAGGAATGAACACCGACCTGAGAAATGTGGGGTGGACAGTCCACCCCGTGGCGCCGCCCTTGACTCCATGGAGTTATTATGTTTTCTTATGACACTACAGTAGATGTCATGATGTTGGTATTTGTCAAGCTGATCCCTGTTACAGTTGCATGATCCTATGTTAGAATTCACTTATCTGATATTGCCGCATTGTCAGAATAACAATCTTAAAACACTGCCATGATGTTTTGCCCATGCGAAAAAGCAATCACTTTTTTGTAAAACATACAATAAGTAATTGGATATTTATCAACTCAGCAAGCACCATATTGCAAAAGCTTAGCTCTGACATATCCAAGAGTGTAATTTTAACACTAGTAAATCAATCAATTGATTGATTGATTGATTGATCAGTTAACTAATTAAGTAGCTAACTCTCGTAACTGTATTTATTCCCGGATTTTTTTCAAACCATAATTATGATCTATTTTAATCTTCATGTGATGGCTGAAGACCAAGACTCATTCACTTGAAGGCAATTTAGCTCTTGGCCTAGTCTGCATACAGAATTTACAGATACAGAGATAAATATTTGTTTCATGTCTGCACACTGGCCTTCTTGGCTTTGTAGTGGGATTTCTTGATTTGCCTGGTTCACACTAAGTTGTTTGGGTCCTTGAGATCGTGCAGAAAGACCCGAAAGACAAAGACTCGGAGTTTGAGTCCTTTGTCCTTTGGGTCTTTCTGCACGATCCTAACTACTCAAACGACCTAGTGTGAACCAGACTTAACCCTATTTGCACTGGGGGCGTTTTTCGCTCCCCTGTCAGACTTTTCTATGCTGCGCTAAAACGACAAGCAGTATCACTCCCAATCTTGGTGACTTTTAGTCAAAGCAAAGAGGCTATTTAGCCACTTAACATTTCATTGTTCTGACTCTGATCATGTGACCTCAGTAATACGATATTTGGAGAGTACTTAGTCAACAAAAAATGATTGAAACCTCCACAGCTTTGATCGCGTTTGTCCGATTGATCTCAAATATTGCACCATTCGATCGCTTTTGGTGAGTGCTTTCATTTGGTGCATATGATTTTCATTTTAGCTGATGTCAGCAAAATTTGATATCTATGTATGATGTCATTCACATTTATGACGTCATTGCTGTAATACCTAAGTGTAAAATACAAACGAATTTAGTCTTTCTTTCAGAGTCCATATTTACGAGGAAAAATGACAACGGCGAAGAAAATTGGTAGATGAAACAAAAAGCTAGTCTTACTGTATTGTGCCGTCCGACAGGCAAGGGGAAATTGCAAATAAATATGTAAAGAAGACTCATACTGGCGCTTTGCAATAATTCTACAAAAAAACAAGCGACATACCTGCGAATTTGTTTACTTTGAGTGCGAACTTAATAATTGATCATTCCCAGCATGGAATCGTAGCATTTCCCAAAGTTATTTCATTTTTGTTGTTTTATGTGTGTGTGAAAGCTCTTGCTAGAATGCTCTAAACTAGTTTTATTATAAAAAACTCAGGTTGAGCAAAATCCATGTATGCATAGATGTAGGAGACATCTAGGGGGCTTTGGCCCCCACTGTTGGAAAAATTGCAAAAAAACGTTCATAATCGAGCAAAAATCCGCATATAGTTATAGTCGGGCAAAATTTTCGTAAAAGACGGATTTTTTATCTTGCAGGCCCCCAAATTAATCTCCCCGTAATGCTTGTATGCATCACACAACTTTGACCTCATTTCCACAGTTTTACGCCAAAATCTTGTCTTCTGATGAAGCGAGCAAGCCAATATTAAAGTGAAAACTCTAATCAAATCTAAGAGAGTTGAAGCAGGACGAAATCTGTGTCTGTATTCGATTTAAGATAACGGTGCTCAGGAATATTTTATCTATTACTCGTTAGGGCCTAACTTTTACTGCCATAACCACTAAACACATACCTGATGTTATCAACTTTCTTGATTTGTTATCAGAAGAAGTCTTTTTGAAATATCTTTCACAAAAAGCCACATTGCCCTCTGCGGCGAGGAACAAGGCTTCGTTATTTATCACAAGATGCTCTTTGACCTCCTCTTGACCCATGTCCTTGACCGTTTATTGACCCACGTTCTTGCGTTGCATACATTTATATTTTTAAGGAACTGCTTATAAGAAACTCAAGTCCGTGATAGCCAAAACATTATGGAACTCCAGTAATGGTAAAATTTGACTTAAGTAACAGTTTTAGTTTGATAAAGGGAATCCTAGACACATCCGCACAGATCATGGACCGCCCATGGATGAGAACAGAACGTGGACTTTTCGATTCCCATACGAATTCCTTACAGACATTATTCTAAGTGTTGGGTCTGAAAGATGTGTGATTTTACCAAGCAAAATTTTCTCATCTAAGTTAGCATTTGAAAAATAGATCGACATGTTAGTTTGAACATAAGTTGCATAATTTTTATTTCATAGCCCGCCAAACGAGTAAGCTTTTTTCAACTCATCCAGTAGCTCTTAAAAGTATGTGGATGTTATGTTTTACTTGTTATGTAAAACAAACCTTTATGTTTTACATGGCGTTTGTCATTGACAGAAGCTTTTGTTTGTTGGTGGTGAAAAATGAAGAAAATTCTAAAGAGATTCTTACATGGACCCCGGGGGGGGGGGTAACTTGAGTCTCCAAGATACGGGGTTGTGCCATTCAAATCGTGAAAGTACCACCCATAAATCCGGAGAAATTTCTCAAAAGTATACCCATAAATCCGGAGAAATTTCTCAAAAGTATACCCATAAATCTGGAGAATTTCTGAAAATCATGCCCATAAATCCGGGAATGCCAAAACAGCTCACCAATAAACCAATAAATGAATTCTGACAGAAAACTATACCCATAAATCCGGAAGATGCAAAAAGTTGCTGAAAACCATACCCATAAATCCGGAAACTATCATGAAAAAGGTACCCTAAAAAATAGGACAACCCCGTACCATAGACAAGTTAAGCTACCCCCGGGACATGGACGTGAAAACGTCTCGGACAAAGTCCTTCAAGGGTTCATTATGTAATCGTTGCTAAAGATTACTATCACGCAGAGCCAACGGTGGATATGTGTTTTGTTTTTATGTTTTCATGGTCCCATTAGAAAGAATACGTCCTGCTCCTGGAAAATCATCGTTGCCTGCTTTCAAAAAAAGACTAGATTTGGAGCGAATATTTGGAATGAGAAGAGATTCCGAAATTTTTATCTATGAGACTTGTGCATTAATTCAGAAAATATTACATAATGAAAATGAAAACTGGAAGAAAAATGAGACTTTAAGACACGTTAGTAGAGTCGAATATTTATTTAGCAATGGCGGGAAAAGTTGTTAAGAAGCGAGAGGAAGGCAAAGGATGACATTTATGAACAGTATCATTAGACGAATGGTAGGCTGTTAGACAGCATGTGAAACAGATGACATAATCGCCAACGCAAAAGTCGACAGGGTACACAGATAAATTTGATAAATTACATCATCATCAGCGTTTGGCACAAAATATACCCATTTTTTTAGGACAGAGATCACAAAATGAGAAGTCCATACGTATAGTGTAGAATAACTGCTTCCAAAGACCATCGAAAACACCTGGTTTGGGGGGGGGGGTTGTGGAAGTAACCGCGGAAAAACTTTGTTTTCAAAATTTGTCCTGGTTGTCCTGTCCTGGTTGTCCTGTCCTGAATAGCGGGAGGCTGCGGCTGCTACTTTGAGGTCGAAGCGGCTGTGGGCCGCTTTGAGGCTATAAAGTTCTGTAATGGTAATGGAAGGGAAAGGGCAACAAAGGACAAACATCCTATTGATATTTTGAAGTTTTGTGGTCACCAGGGACGTGTTGCTCTCGAATGGTTATCGACCAAAATCATGACCATCTACAGGTGCTAATGTTTGTGAAATTGGATAGATCCCATCGAGACAAAAGAAGGAAAAAAGATCGACTCCCAAAAGACCAAGAAACTGTGCAAGACCTAAGAACTTCCTAATGATTGTTTGGTGTTGTAAAATTTGACAACAGAGGTTGTGAAACCATTGCAGAGCTGTGATATTTGTGAAGCCCTTTCAAAGCTGTCGTCACAATCACGGTTGAGCTTTTGGAAAACATAAAATCAAACGATGTTAGCTGATCCTTATTAGTTGGTCTGCTGTGTGCAGTTTATGAAATAAGGTATTTGTGTGTTTTCGTGGAGTTTTACTCGATTTATCCCGGCCTGGGAGATAATCTTTGCATCGGGATGTTACGGCTATGTCAACACAGCTGTTTGTCATTTCAAGCCTAAGAAAATCTCGTATTTGTTCTTCTGCTATCCAGATGTGTTTTAAAATAAACAGCCGTTGATTTAAGCAATTACTGAACAGAAATTGAGCATGATACCAGTGATGAATATGCAGTGTTATTTTCACTGGAGGACCGGCGATCAATAATAAAGTCATCTGGCATGGCTGCTAAAAAATAATTTTCCCCGTTTTGTTTTTCTGCCCTACTTGGAAGCAGAACTGTTTTTTGCGTTTGTTTTGTTGACAAGCTACCAGCGAGTTCATTGACAACTTGAACTAACATTGGAGTAAAGATAGTAACTCATTTTCGGATCAATACTATACTAACTGTTCTCATTCTATGGATCCCTTCCACACAATGTCGGTTGGCCCATCCATCCACTCCCACGCCCCACCAAAGAGGAAAGTGACCTTGCCCCGACTTTGCCCACGAGTAAAATGGCAAGTTGGGTGCCAAACTGTTTGACTGTGCATAATAGGAGCGGAAAACTTTTATCCTACCTACCTACTCACATGCAATGCTGCAGAAATCCCAGAACATAGGTTTACCATCCATCCATGCCACCAAGAACATACACGTATTTTTTTGTAAGAAGCAAAAAATTGGGGCCAGTACTGAAAGTTTCTTAAAATTATCAAATTTTGAGTGTTCAGAGTTTCTTACGAGTTTTTGAAGGTTCCATAACAACCGTCTTCTTATTACCAAAGCTTGCTTGGCTACCCACTTTTATGATGAATTTTGGTGGAAGACTACCCTTTTTTGCTATGTTTCCCCAGGTGTCAGCCAAACCTACCTATATTGAGGAAAATCTGCCAAGAAGGCCCAAAACCCACTACCCTCTCACTATATTTTATAAAATACAGTCATAGTTGATGGTGCCATTTGCCCCCCTAATGCTACCTTCCCACATCCCCCACAAAAACATGGAAAAGTCTTAAATTTATTCAGACATGTATTTGCAAATCTCTTTGTTGCACATGTTCCCTGTCTGGCTTTAGAAAAACCACAAGGAGACAAAATAGGAGATTGAAAGCAAAATATTTACAGTCTTGTCAAATTCAAACAACTTCAGGTAGAGACTTCACTTTCAAAACATCTTTTTAAATTGGGAAAAGTTGAGATGAGATGAGACATTCTGTTGTCTTGAAGTATGTAATGTAATGTTTCAATTCAGTTACTTATGACTGTTGTTCAGCACCTTGAATCCCACTGTAAGCAATGTTTTCACAAGCAACAACAAGAACCATTGAGAACTGTTTTTTGACATTCATTTGAAAAAGGACTTGGTCAGCTTTTTCACCAAAAGAGCTGTTATGACTTGGTCTCCCCATGAGCCACTACAGGTTTTGCAAAGTTTCTCGAAGTCAGGTTTAATCAAAATGCTTGCCAAAGAATTGCTAGGTTTGTAATAAAGGTAAAGTTTTAGTTTTGTATCAGTCTGTGTGTAGTGCAAATGCTGCAGTGCAATGCAGCAGAGCTTGCAGTACCAAACAGACCTCAATTATGTTTTGTCCAAATTCCTACCATCACCCACATCACCCATCACCCATAGCCATTTGCTCAAAAAATATTTCTGGCCCCAGGGCCTTTGATCACAAATTTTTCCCTGGCTCATGGGCGAGTCACATTTGACAGTATCAGGGACTTTCACTTAAACAGTTGCTGGGACATGGCATTTTTTCAGTTCTTGACCCCATGAAATTCGCTAGAAAAGTTTGCCTGGCCATAGGCATTTGTGCATGAACTTTATGTTAACCCCTAGGCTAGACCAAACAAATACCAGACCACCGCCTTTTTATGTATAATACATTGGCAGATTGCAGCTCAGCTTGTTGCAGCATGCTCAGAGAACTTTGTAATTTCGAGCAAACAGACTCTCCCAGCAATCCAGTTTGTAATTTATTTTCCCGGCATGACAGCAGATTCAAAGTAGAGACACATTGAGTTTATCATCAAATTCGTCTGTTTATAGTTGACTTTTCTGGTTAACAGCAAACTGCTAAACACTTCTTTTAGCTGTATGGTTGAATAATACAAGGGCCTTGTCAAGGGGCCCAGAGGTACTCATTAACTTTCAGTATAGGGGGTCTGTGCCAGTATTTTGGGTATGAAGTCCTCATTGAATTAATGGTTGGGGTCTGAGAATAGCTGCACAGACAAAAATTCAACATTCCAGGTCCACTGGACTTGCTACCCTCCCCAAAATTAAACCACCTGGCAGACAGCGAATGGCATCTGGAAGGGCTTCTTGCTTTGTTTGAAGCTCATTCCCTCTATTTACCTGGTGTTTCTAATTATGGGTGAGACTTGTACCAAATCAAGGGTCCACGAAGCAGAAGAAAAGAAGCATGGTGCAAACTGGTGCAGTTCACTACAGTGGCCAATTCATTAAATGTCATTCTACATACAGGAGGGCTACACAAAGAAACAATTATATTCAGGGTCCCCAAAATGTTAGTCTCAGTATTTGGAGTCCAGCAAAGATATAGTGGTGTGGACCCCCTGTATTGACAGTTAGGGAGTACTCCCAAGACTGAAGTGAATGTACCACAATAACCCTGTCTTTCAAAGTCCACTCCCTTTTTGGGCTGGCACCTATGCTTGTCACTGCCATATTTTTTTAAATTTGAAATTGGTAGTGGAGCCAGTACTGAAAGGGCAGGGGAGGGGGTCTGGGGTATACCCTCAGGAATATTTGTGAATGCCCTTCAAACTCTCGGGATTAGAGCAACTCTTCAGAAATCATAGATGTTCTAGAGTGCCAATACACATATTTTTTATAAGAAACTAAGAATTTGGGCCATACTGAAAGTTTCTCATAATTATCAGATTTTGAGTACTCAGAGTTTCTTACGAGTTTCTTAAATGTTCACTATGTGTTCTCTTGAGAAAATGTCAACAGACTGTTTTTGAAGCCATCCAATGTTTACGCGTCATTCAAGTACCTTACAAGTATTATTATACAGAAAGAAGAAACAAGTGGAAATAAAGTAAAAATATGCTAAGGACTCATTTTATAGAAATAAATAGGCTCTAATAGTCATATTTTTCCAGCACTGGAGTTTCTTACTTTTTAGCGATTTGAGTTCCTTATAAGCAGTTTCTTATTGACATTCCTCTTTATCTTATTGTGAAAAATTTTCCCACCTGTGTACTTAAATGTGTTGGCAAGATTGTTCTTGTCTTGGCGAAAATCGACAAAAAGCCAAAGCTATTGAAAATTGTACTTTTATTTTGAAATATTTCATTTTACCATCCACAAAGCCGCCAGTCAAGACCACCAGCCCCACCAGTTTGTCAATTTATCAAATTTTTTGCACCTCCCCTAATTATGAAGTCACCCTCCAATACGCCTCTTCAATTAAAGGCCTCCTTTTGGAAATTTTTCAATATTGTTCTTACAAAGTTTCTGACCACAGATGTGGATTCAGCACCTCCGGCACCTAGTCTAATCGCAATTTTCATATTCCTAGAGTTTATGAATTTTAGATATAAGGGATTTGACCGTTAAGATCGTTCGGGGTGTAACTCTACACCCTTAGTCAAATCCCTTATAATAAATGTTCACGGTCACGATCCCTTATAATAAATTTTCGAACTTGTCATGCTCATAAAATTAAAATCGCTGACACAAGGGCTACAAAAATATGCAATTAGACAAAACTTTGGATGCTGAATGTGAATCAGGGGTCAGACAGAAATTTCATATGACGCAAGCTGAAGAAATTTTGAAAAATTCCAAAACGAGGCCGCTTAGCTGAAAACGTGTATTCGGAGTGGAGAGTAATGAAACTAAAGTTTTTCTCATTCCATACTGAGAATCTTGCAGTCGCCTTTGCGTTTTGTACAACAATTTCAAACAGTTCCCCAATCTTTCCCATCAGCAACGTCATTCTTCATTTGCCTTTCCTCAGCTTGATACGGTTGTCTCCTGATAAGTAGGATGTAATTAACCATTGTTGACACACCTTTATGAAACTAAGGAGCATTCAATCAACTTTCCTGTGCTTTTCTTTTCTTTCTTTGATCCGTTAATGCTTATTGCGACTTCAGATTAGTGTTTTATTTCACGAATAATCATTTTTCGCCAGTATTGTCAGGTAATGTCCATATGCATTCTTGCAATCACTTGGTACTGCCGGCTTCCAGCCGCTAATCGGGCACGTCTGTCGTGTAAATGCCTCGTTCATTAATTAGCTGTCGAGCATCAATATCGATAAAATTGGTAGGCCCATATCGATGATGATGAAGTTTCATTGGAAATGTGAAAAATATGAATGGACAAAGCAAAAACACGAATCAAATCATTCTCTGAAAATCTCGGAAGCATTCACCGGCCGGGTGTCCGTTTTTCGATTTTGATTAAAAGTTTCTCCAGAAATCCTTTTCCTCCATAAAGATATCTTACCTTTTATGTTTGCTTTGATTTAACAATTAAACTCAAGATCTTGTTGATAATTCCCTGAAATGTTTGGATAGAAGCTGTTCGAGTTACTTTTCGAGCGCAACTTAGATTTGTTCTTTGAAACTTTACTACCATATCTGAGAAGTATTAAGAAACTTTAAAAACTTAGAAGCATGGATATCATAGCAAATATATCGTTGAACCTTTGTCCTTGAGTAAAATTAACCATATGTATTCGTAACACAACGGGACACTGTTTATTCCTGTCTGATGTTTTGAATGTCAAGAAACATCTCTGCCGCCGTGTTAGCGATCACATTGATAATTCACTCATTCAAATTGAATACTTTTTAAAGGAAAAGGAAAATACTTTTAGCAGCAAGACGTGCAGTTGAAGAATAGACTGATGACTTTCGGCTAAGTTTTGCTCCATTGAATTGAATTGTTATTTACTGTTATAGTCATTCCGCTAAAACTTCGTTGAAGCGGAATGGGTATAGTGGGGGTATCGTTGGGGTAAATGGAGCGAAAACAAGGACGAACGTAGTAAGTCTAATTGAAGAACAAGCACAAAAGTTTCACTGTCTATCTTGTTCATCCGAGAGACGAAGAAAACCTGAAGTTTTGCAGGCTAGGAAGGGTACAGTTCAGGTCCGCAAGGTTTTACTTTGTAGACTGCCATATGTTTTAAACAGGTTTACAGCAAAGATGCGCATTAAGGTTTGGGCAGTCAGCAGCTCCAAAGTATCAAATGTCCTTGTGGACAATGCTTTCGCTCGCTTTCGTTGTCAAGAAAAATCTTCAGATACTTTCTAAAAATGCTATTGTTTTCCAAAATCTCGTACCCGCTTTGAAATGATGAAGCACTCCTCGGTCAGATTGTTATATGTAGTATCACTTAGTTCCCGCTTAGTTCTGAATATTTCAAGCTTCGGTCATGTACCTCATTACTTTGCCGGCTAATGGTCTGTTGAAGAGTGACCCCCTTGGTAGCAGAGAAGAAAATTAGGAATGTTTATACTGGGAATGATCTTTGCGAGTTAATCTCTTGGCAGGATGTTTTTGAACAGCTTTTGAACAGATTTGTACTACTCTCTTTGCAGGAAACTGGGGAGCTTGTGGAGGAACTGTGCAGAAATCGTAAACTATCTGACCAAGAATTGAGAAATGAGACTGGGCAGGGATCACAGAATATAAAGACAATCAAGGAGAAATTATCTAAATCATCCAAGCAAATACGAAAACGCAGAGATCTCTTGGATTCATCCGTTGACTTTCATGAAAAGGCAAAAACGGTAAGTTAAATAACATATATCGATAGATTTCTTCTAAGTGTGCAGTCGGCTCAAATAAATTGGCTGAACGAATTGCCAAAGATCAGAAATGCTCACTGCTTCATGGCTCACGGCTATGAGCCGGAGGAAGGTATGCTTTTGAATTGCTTATTTGAGAAGGATTAGTAATTTTCGAAGCTATGTAGGAAACTTTTAGGATATTTTGGCAAATTTCATGGATTTTAGAGCTATAAGCAGCGCGGTGAGTTCAAAAAGCCTGATTATTTCGACGTCTTGAAATGATGAGATGAGGACGATTTCGCAGGCAAAATTAGCATCATACCCGGAGGAAATTTGAACCTTTACTGGCCTCAGTGAATTGCCCGATATCGCGAATGGCTTGATGCTCCTTCCCACTTAGCTCAAACATAGGTAGCATTACGGGTATACTTGCACAATTTTTTCAAGCTATCGAGGCTTAACGGTATAAATTCACCTTTGCGAACCTGTGTTGTTTCAGAGATGTTTTTTGCCAATTTGGTCGCAACTTGGGCTTGAGAAATTTAGCGATGGCTGAAAAACCGACGCGAGTGCTAGCGTCCTTTTGAGAAACAGCTTTCAAACGAAATACTGATGCTTACGACAAATATCGCACTTGGGACATTCTTCGAAAGATTCGACGAACAGGATTTTCGTATCTGTTTACATTGCACAAATTTTCTTAGTTTATTCACACACCTTCTTGGTGACACAAGGACATTTGAAACGTCACCAAAAATCGGAGTCGAAAACAAATAGATAAGATTGTTGTTCGTATGATATTGTCCTATTGGGACCATATCAATCCTGGAGGTGTTGCATAGCGGGTGAGCCCGAAAAATGTATCCGCTGGTTGCAAAACTAGTCTGGACAAACTATAAATCTAATTTACGGAATTTTAGTTTCATAATCATACCAAGGCTTCAACTTAATTTTCAAGATTTGTCTCTTAATCTCAGGTGCATTATTTCCGACAGAAATCTGGATTTTGGGAAACCCATATTCCTCAATTTTGCCAAAACAGCCACAAGGTAGCTTGTTATCCGGCTCATTACTACTTTTAAAATATCGTCTGGCTAACACGCTACCAAGAATAGGCTGTTTACTCTAATGTAAAAGTTCTAATTTTTGATGACCAACTTTACAAAAGATCATGATATATTTCATTAGTGTTCCTCATCAGTTGAAGGCATTATATGTACTAAGGAAAACTTATACACTATGTAGGAGGCGGATACAAAGAAAGAGATAGATCTGGCACACCGTGGCCTGTCGAACCTACGTTCTCGTCTGAGGGCGACTTTACAATTTGTGATACCTACGCTATTTTTTTTGGTGCTCAATTCCTGTACAATACTTGCCAAAGGCCCTTGGAACACTTAGGTCAGTTTTTTCTTTTGGGACACACAGTATGCTAGCAAGGTGTGACGTGAAAAGCTTCCCTTTTTAAACTCAAATATCTCTCGACCTACCCATCCTAGCAAGGCAATTAAAACATTTTCTAAAATCGTAATAATACTGTTACTAAGTGAGGACTAGTTTGATAAAATTGAGCAACAGAAACAAAAACAATGGGTCATCAAATAGGAATCAACTTGCCAGCATTTGTAAGCATAGCGTTTTACAATATCAGCATGTAGATTAAACGACATTTTTGCGACAAAAGATTCCGTCCTGCCTACAGAAATGTGTTATGAGACTTTTGGCATAAATTCATTTGTAGGGGTGTCGTTGATGTTGAGGTGAGTTACAGATATAGTCAAGTCATTATGGTGTGGCCTATTGCACATGTTGATATTGTAGCTAAACCAAGGGTATTAGGACATGGATGTGATTATTTTTTTACCTTGTTTTTACCCATGTGTCTTGTTTTGTTGTTTTTTTTCTATTCTGTTTCTTCTTCAACTGATGTGTGCTATTGAGCGTGGTTAGGCCCAAACGCTCTTGAGTTACCCGAATGGAACTCCCTTGTATTTCTGTGTCTTAGTGCGCTTGGTCCTTACCACGCTCAGTTGTGCGCATCAGTTGAAGAAGAAACAGAGCAAAAAACAGACTAAAAACAAGACACGAGGGTAAAAACAAGGTAAATAAATAATCATCCAAACATCTGTGTCCTAACACCCTTGCTAAAACATTGTTTGCAAATGCTGAAAAGTTGACGTTTTTGCTGATCCTCATTTTGGTTTATTTGATTTTATTTGGTTTATTCTGTTAGAAAATGTTTTATTTGCTTTGCTAGGTTGAGCAGTGTAGTAGAGTGAATAGAATTTGTATAGCAAATTATTACCTGACTGAAGATTCAAACACGCGGCAATACAGAATCCCGGATTTCCCATAGCCTTGTATAATGCGATACAAGGACGCGTTTTTGTCGCAACAGCACCTTCTTCAGGCATATGGGATTAACTCAGACGATATGACAGTAACAAAATGTGTTTGGCGAAAGGATACAAGTCAAAATTAGAAGCTGTCAGGTGATAAGACTCATGCTAACAAGTTTTGTCGTTGTGCAGGAAAATATAAAGCCCTCGGTCTTATTGCACAGACCTCGCAAGCTCGGTCTGTACTTTTTAAGACCTCAGGCTTTGTATTTTCCTGTACCACGCAAAACCGTTTAGTATGCGCATAAACTAATATTGTTATTCTAATTTTTTATATGAATAAAGAAGAGAACGAGATATTTAAGTTTAAAACTGGGAAGCTTTTTATGAGAGAATCTGTATTGTTACTCCCGCAGTGTGATGGACCAGCGAAAGTATCTGTAAGATCTTACTGTTTTGTAATTATCTCAATACTAATTTCAGTTTGAAGATTTGATCGATGATGCAATGGAAAATCTTACATCAAACAAAGATTTACCGAGTGACTTTGCAACTGCAAGGAACGATCTTGGTGAACACCAAGAACTTAGAAAGAACATTCTTGAATTATCGATGGAGACATTAAACAAGGGACAATTGCTGTTGGAGAAATTGCGTGAGGCAACAAACAGAGCTGATATCAACAGTAGGCATGCAGCTAAATCAGCATGTTATGGCATCGAAAGAACATTAGAAGCATTGCAAGGGAGGCGGCGAAAACTGGAGGAGGTTTGGAAACACCGGAAGAAATTGTTAGAGCAATGTGTAAGATCATGCAAGCTGGATGAAGAAATCAAAAAGGTTTGCAATCATTTTTTGTCAGAGTTAGATTCACGGGGATGGGCGTTGTGTATGATTTAGGAACAGGAAGAGCCCCCTTTCGGGAGGGGGGGGGGTAATTTCATTCATTTGAAGAAACGTACGAGATTGTTTGAGAACGAAAGGATTTTTAACGATGTTTGATGAATTTCTCTTGAAAACAAAAGGAATTTTGCCAAGAGCTTAGTAGATTTTCGGGAATGAAGTGCCCATCGCCCCCCTGTGGCCGTAATCTGTGTCGAATACCGTCTGTCCAGGAGCACAATTGAACAAAACGAGAACTGTATAGCAAAATCTACGTAAGTAATAAGCAAAACATTGAATTTATTATCGCAAAGGAACCTCAACTTTGTTTTTGATCGAATCAGGAAAAATCTTGTAGAGATTAACACACTCATTTCAGAGCCATCGAGGTATATTTTGTAGCCAATGCCCAGCGAAAAAAGTTTTCGGTAAGATCCTTACTTGAGGGTGAAATAATGTGTTGTAGTTTGTGAATAATTCCAGAAACCAAGTTATGCCTTTGACTGATTACCAGCCCACTAAGGAAGGGCTCTGGTTAACAGGCTATTCATGCCTTAGGCAATTGAGTTGGTATTTTTTCGAAAAGACTTCATGGCTTTTACAGTGTGATTTTTCAAACAGAGGATTTCAAGATTTTAGTTCATAGTCTTTTGTTTTCAATTTTCCTTTCTGATTATGTTAAGAGTGATATTGAGGTTGATGTGTAGTCCGGGCCACATGTCCTTTTTCAACTTGGATTAATTGCTTATGTTATAGATGGAACATTTTCTTTCAGAGCTTAAAGAGGCTGGGTCACGTAACGTAAATAAACATCTCTCGAAAAGGCGATTTTGCAGTATCTTTGATAGGCCATATCACTGAGATTTTCCACTATCTTTCTCAAAATGAAGGTGTTATTTTGAAGATGGACCCTTGAAATCCGTAGAGAAACAAACGCTACTCTCATATGTTGTACGATTGCGGAGATATTGATGGATTTTTAGTGGCAACTTTATTGTGGATTAACCTCATCCACCGAAATCTGTGCAGAACACAATGGTCACGTATGGGAAACAATAAAGATTATAGAGATAATAGGTTTGCTTACGTTTACTTGACCTAGCCCCTTTAAACTCATGATTTGAAAGAATGGTTCTTATATTAGGAGCAGATCGACTCAGGACTTAGTGGGTCTTCAACTTCCATAATATCATTATTGTCATGCGAATCACCAATTCAAAATCTGTCAGTTTTCCTGGAAGACTGACTGCTGTCAAATTTTAGAAGAACATAAAGGCCAGTTTGTCAGCTGAAAAATATTGATAATTGATATAAATTTGATTAGAAGAAGGCAAGTCCTCAATGAAACAGAAAGAAATATTAAACAGAGAAATTTTTTACGTTTTAGAGCGAGTAGAAGTTCTAAATCCTTCTATAGTCGTCCCTGACTATGGCTAGTATCTATGGACCACCGCTGTGTTTAGCTGAGAATTTTTATGTAGGCTTGTACCTTCCTCTTCATGCATTTCGATACACACATTTTTTTCATATCAAGAATCATCGATGCAATATAATTGATATTTGAAATAATCAAGGCAGGAGAGATTCAATATCATAATGATTAAATGGTAAACCTTATCATTATAATATTCGATATAAAATTTTCTTTAATATACCCTACAATGTTGACAGTCCTATCATTTCAGTGTTTCTTAAAAGCAGTAGCCATCAGACATCTATGCCTAAAGCTATAATTTCACCCAACGTAGTTAGTAAAAAAATGTGCAAATTTTGAAAATTATAGAAATTTATCTGATTATCCGATCTCATCCCCAATATTCTTGCCTCAAACAATCGATAAAAGGTTTACTCAAATGCAGATATCCTGGATACGCCTGATAAGAAACTCTGGATGTCTTTCTTAGTAGCTAGGTGTCGCAAAAGTGATCGTAATGTGATATCATATTGGAAGCTTTTTTGGCGGATGCAAAAGGCTGGTCAATGTTTTATCAACAAAAGAGCCAGTGATTACTTCTTGATTACGAGACCCTGCAAAGAAAAAATTTTACAGTCGAAAACATTGGGGGCCTAGACTACAAGAAATCCATTCATTATTCATTTCCAATGACAAAAAGCCTTTGCTAAGGTTGTTGGAAGGTAAAAAACTGAGCACATTTTTATATGCTGGTCAATATTTCGGCAGCTGAATGTTGACATTGATAACGGAGTGAATACACTAGAAAACTCTCAAACTGGTATGTAGTCTAGAGGTTGAAAGACTAAATTTTCGATTGGGAACTTTATTACCACATGGACGTAATAATTGCTTCTCATTTATAACGCAGTTTCTTCACCCTTCATCTGCTATTAGGTTTTCCTTTTCGAATCTCATTCCACTTCTTTTACGTCACATTCTTATCCCGGGTTTTTTTCTTCGTTCAATTGATACGCAATTTTATCCAATCTCGTCCCCAGAGTGAGTTCGTTGCTCTACTCTGGGATGCAAGAGGCCCTTCGGCAATTTGATTGGCTGTAACTCCGTTTGGAGCAACAACTCCGTTTTGCACGGGAGTCAACGGCCACGACACGTCAAAATTCGACGGAAAGCCACATCCTTTACCCATTTCAACCATAATTTGCTACTTATCTCCGAAATTTGGAGAATAACGAGCCATTTTATTTTCGAAGATGCGGTGAATGTTTCTCGAATTTGCAACTTAGGCCCATTTTCCCCAAACAAACGGAGCTTATTTTCACACTAAACACACTTGCCAACCCCAAATTATTGTTCAAGTACTTTAAATGTTCACAAAGAGTTTGTTTTTAGTTTTTCAATTTATCTTCTGCAGAATTAGCGCTAGAGCAACGGCCATCGATTAGTGTTGCCTAGCAAACAGTGAAATCTATAATGGCTGCTATTGCACCCCATGGAAGTTATTCTTGCTAAGTCGCGAGTAAAGCCCTGGCCAAACGCATCCAACATTTCATCCAACATGCTGAAAAGTAATGTTGAATGAAATGATGGATGCGTTTGACCACACATGTTGGATCATCCAACGTTTGCAAATAGACCTTTTAGCTATTCTGAAAAAGAATCTCAATCGAACAAAACTTTGCTACATTTTGTAGAATTTTCGAATGTGCACAATAGAGATAACAGCTGTGACGCCACTCGATCGAATCTCCTGTATAAAAATGTATAAAAATAACGCTCGATCCAGGCTCTTTTGCTGAATAGCTAAAAGGTCTATTGATGTTGGATGAAGTTTGATCGAGATCAAAAACAAATTTTGTTCTCAAATGTTGGATGGAATGGTGGATGCGTTTGACCGCTTGATCCAGCATCTAGTGCAACATTTCATTGTGGGCATGCGCATTACGCTCTAAAAAGTTGATATTTTGTCATCAGAGTGCCATTTTCAATCTTTTTGAGTATTGCCAATTATAGACCAGATATTCGTATTTTCAACCTGCTTTACGAGTATTTTTAATCATTCTAAACATGTCTCTGCGCAGGCGAATGACGATGGTGGATTTTCGTAGCAATGTTAGATGAAATGTTGGATGGATTGTTGGATGGGTTTGACCACTCCCTTATCACCATAAACAAACTTTACACATTTTTTGAAGTGAATGTTGGATGAAATGTCGGATGCGCTTAGAATATGAACAGATCTTTAAATTTTTCGTTAGGGAACTGGATAACATGAAACCTTAAAAGCCTCAGGTGGAGAGCGAGTATTGATCAATTTATTCATCAGTTTATTGATGAAATGGTTGCCTTTCCGATTTGACTAATTTAGCCAAATTTTAAATTTGCAGGTTACAGATTGGCTTAGAACGGAAGGTGAAAATTATCTCGAAACCCATGTGAAATTCGGTGACAGTGCAACGCGGACAGAATCACTCATGGAAAGTCATAGCAAATTCGAAAGAAATTTCAAGGTAAAGATGAAAACATTAAGGTTTTACAGACAGCTTGAAATCTTACCAAGCTGTGCTAAAGGAATTTTCCTTGCTATTATAGATATGATTTATTACTCATAAAAATTGTTTTCGAGTAAAACGTAGCGCATCGATGCTGTGCGGTTCGTTTCTTTCAACAGTTATTTTTTTAAAGAGAATGAACGGCAGGGAGCACCGATCAACGGAGATGCAAGCCCCGCGCGTTCGTGCGTAAAGGCCGGTTTCCAGTTCGGCGAATTTTGTCGCGCGCACCATACAATCGCGCGACCGTGGTCGCTCAACCAGTTTCCAGTTCTAGCGAAAAGTGCGCCAACTTCACAACAACAAAGATGGCGATTTTGGGGCTCAAAGTGCGGGCCTAATTTACTCTTGGATGCAAGTACGCGTAGGGATCAAGTTCACATACCCGAGGCACCAAATTTGGCACTGATTTCTGGCCCAGCTTGTTGCTTTTTCATCTCATCCTTGTAAGCCCTGAAGTGTCCCACAGGCATCGGCATTGCCTGACCTCCTCGACAAGTAATCTCCTCTGTCCATTGGTGCCGAAGTTACGTTTGATTGAGGTCGTCAAACTCGCTAGCACCACCAGCCAGATCTTGCAACGTTGAAGCGTCATTTTCAGCCATATCTTTGCTGCAAGTATGTCTTTCGGAAACAGAGCTTCTTGCGACATCATCATCGCTTAAAACTTTGTTGGTTTGCTTAGGCCAAGTTTTGGCTGTTGCTGTGGTGAATGTGGCATTTGACGAAATCACATAATATGCAAATGAGTTTTGAAGTGATTTGATTGGCTGCACTTGTCTTGGTCGCGAAAGAGTTGAACTTGATTCAACTCCCAGAACTGGTCGCGCGCTCGCCTGCGATCGCCTGATTTCAGAGCTTCCTATGAATTACGCATGCTCAGATAGTTGTTCGACGGCATGCGCGACCAAATTTGCCGAACTGGAAACCGGCCTTAAGGAGTCTGACTATTCTAGTATTAGCCTGTTTCCACACGTGTTTGGTTATCGGGCCTCATTCTTTAGTAGTGACAGGGACAGTCATGTGTAGGAGGTTTCTTTGGCCTATTTATAAAGTGCCTCCACTTATCTCCGCTCATTCCATTTAACGAAGTCATTTTGTAAGAAACTCGTAAGAGACTGACCACTCAAAATCTGATAATTGAAAGAAACTTTCAGTACTAGCCCAAATTCTTAGTTTCTTATAGAAATATAAAAAATGACACGTGTTTTGAGTCTCATTTAATTTTTAATCATTCATTTTGTTTTTTGTTCACATCAAAATTTAACCAGGGATTTCTGATAGTTTCCCACTTTTTGAATCCTCTTTGCATGTTGTTGTCGAAGTAACCAACCGTAATCTGATTGTCTTATGCAAACTTTATGCATTTGCTATTGTCCTTTTTGCGGCAACTTAAGGAAACCTTTCGAGAGCTTGTTGTAATTATAATGGACATTTCAATAAAATAGAGTATTCTATTGTTTCAAGTTCTTATAACCGGATGTTCTTCTGCTGGGCCTCATAATACACAACGCACATGACATGGTAGCCCAACAAACAAACTTCTTGCCTCGTATGGTCTTTGCAAGTGAGGGCATCAAGCCTTTGTTTTACAGACTGAAAAGGCCGCAAGCCTCTGGCCACATGTTGTAGCATTTCGACTTTTGATTTCATTACCATATCATTATTTTGGGTCGAGAAAATTTTGCTTTCACATTGAAAATAAAGCTTCTGAGAAAACGCTACCAACAGACATTGTGTAGAAGATTCTAGCTGAAGATAGTCCTATTTGTTAAATAGAACTTCTCTATTTGAAAGCTTGAGTCTTTGAAATGACTTTGAAATCGAATTCTGGTTTTTGATGAGAAATTAAAAACTTAGATACGATTTGTTGGTAGCTTTATCCTTTATCTTGCATGCAGACTGAAAGATTTCATTGCCCGAAAAAGGCTGATGTTTGAGCACTTTTCCTATGGAGCAAGGTGGCTGCTGCCCTCCAAGGCCCCTGGCCCGTATGCATATGCTGAGCCCAATGAAATTCTGTCCATGGATAATGAAAACATTACGTGAAGAGAAATGCACCTTTTTTAAGAAAGAAAGCGAGAGTCCTTGAAGGGAATCGACATAGTAAAAGGCAGTTTGTGCCAACTTAAATGTACTTTATTGTATTTGACGATCTTGACACGTGCCGTTTCATTATGTAGCCAAAGGAGCTAAAGGGTGTCTGTTTATGGCGGCTTCTTGATTTAGCAATGTTTGTTCCCCTTAACTAATAAAAAAGAACTTTACAACTCTGTGCATCAATTACGGAGGCTCAGGGCCGTAGGTTTTGAGGCTCAAGGGTTTAACCGTCGAAGCAAATTCATAGAAACTGCATGGTTACATGTGTGGATAATTGATCTCACACTGTTCTTTTTCTCGTAGGAAAAATGTGATATCGTTCAGAAATTACAGAGAGATGGCCAGAAACTCATTCATGCTGGACATTTTGACGCTGCTACTATCAAATACAAAGTCAATAAACTCGATGAAATGTTCAAAGGTTTTTCGTTTCAACTTGAGCAGCGTCGAAGGATTTTAAATCAAACGCATGGCTTCTACAGGAGCAGTCAGCCGGTATGTTTATTACGTCATTGTTTATTTTTACAACGTAATCCTTTCATCGAAACATTGTTCGCAGAGAAGTCCCGAAAGCGATAGGAACAAATCATTTGATGTACACGGCAGCGAGATACCATTTCTCAGTTTAAATCATGTTTGATAGCTGGTTGAATAGACCTTCAAGCTATTCCACCAAAAAGCCTGGGTCGAGTGATAGTTCATGTTTACTGGAAAGGTACGATTGAGTTGCGTCAGAGACTCTGTCACTATTGTGCCCATTTGAACATTCGGCAAACTGTATCAAAATATTTGTCTATTCACATTCTCTCAAGGTCTCAAGGATAGCTTAGACTCTATTGTAGACATCGCCTGAGCAAATAATATTCATAGCCACGTTTGAAAAACAGGCCAGACTTTGTTGGGTTGGTTTACTCAAAGGGAATGACCCAGCTCTATTGTTTAGCTTCTGTTTACTCTACTATGCGTTGCGCACTATCATGATGTCAGTGGTACACCATTTCTGAAATTTTTTAGCCACATTCCACCGCGGGAGAGCCTGATTATCAAAACAATACCTTTTAGTCACCTTCTGTTCTCACGTTAATTGAAAAGTGGGAGATTTCTTTCTAAAATGCTTTAATATCTTCTGATTAACTTTAATCTGCCTTGCTTGAAGAACCTTTTCAGTAGCACTCCACTTTCATATTAGTGGCACCTTGAAAAAAATGTTCATAGCTTTAATTGAGCTTGGTAGAAATAGCAGAGCTATTTGCCTTATAATCACTTAAAACTCTCATTAGATAACACCTCTTTAAATCTGCCAAGTGAATACCGGGTAAACCAGAAAAATTTCTAGAGTGTCAAAATTCTTAGCATCAAGAGTTAGGGTTAAGGTTAGGGTTAGGGTTATTTCACAGATTTGAATGATTCAAATTCTAGTCAAAAGCGAAAAGATCAAAGTATTTTCGCAATTTTCTCGCTGTCTCACGAGCTCTAGAAGTATAGGTAAATTCAACGTGCAAAATGGTTGCAACATGACTGAAAAAGGCCTACGATCAAAACAGACCAATAAAAGAATGCAAAGGTTCATGGGTGAGAGATATCCACTGCACAGTTATTGCTATGGGAATGAAAATCTTTATTATTTGTTTGAAAATTGATGTCTCATCGCTCTTGAGAGGGGACGCCCATTTTGTATTGTTTAGTGTAAGGAGGGTCCTTAATATTTGCTCAGTGTTTTAGGCCCTTTTCAGTCTTTACAATCATCGAATTTTCATAAAGTTGAATTTTTGAATACTTCTAGTGCTGGCAAGACGGCGAACATATCGCAAAAATAATTCAGTCTTTCAGCTTTTAACAAGAATTTTGGAGACTGTTTGGGACATTTAAAATTGAAGCAATTTGCCCAAGAATAATATTTTTAAAGATACTATTAGTTTAAGTAACATCAATAGCATTTGCAACTGCGTATGTCCTTGATATAATGGTTGATTATTAAAGCTTTTGCTGTTTTGATATGACATGATATTTAAAGGTACCATGGAGACAGTTTTGCAAAAATGAATTAGAAGCAAATTTCGCTCTTACCTTGTTTAGATATTTTAATTCGAAGTAGAATCAAAAGCATCTCTAATGTCGTATTCCCTTAGGTCGTTGTTGCAGTGTAATAATAAACTATGTACACTTATTGCTACATTTTGTAAAATGATGTTTTCTTTTCTAGCTTCTTACTATGGTTTAATCTATGGAACTTAAACAGATCTGAGAAATTCTGAAAACTTAAACGTAATGTATCGTACAACTGTATAAAATGTGATAATTAAGGTGAATTGTTAATGTATTTGAAAAGAGTTGAATCAAACAATACATTAGAATTATTGAAAGCGTAAATTTTGAAACTAATGCAAATTAATGAAACTTTAATTATAATTCATTTAATAATTACTTTAGAATAGATTTTATACATCTGCTTTTTATCCATTTCTAAACATTTTGTACCTTTATTCTTACTACTGGGTGTCCCAAAAAAGTATGTGTTTGAGCAGTTACTGCAAAGGAGCCTTGGATTCGAAAATTTTTATCTTCAGTTTATGGCATAGATGAGATCTTAAGTTAGATTTTGTGACATTGCATGTCCAGATCGTGTTTGTTTTGCAGAGTAATTCACTTAAACAGGGAAAATTTCTGAGGGGGTCTAAGACAGATGGTTATTGCATTAAGCAATAACTATCTATGTGTAATTTGGTAAAAGCTTTTGGGCAGCTCAACAATATATCATTTTTTGAAGATTATTGAGCGATGAAAATGATACCTTCTCTTCACTAATTCAAAGACCAATAAGATTGAACAATGACGACAGTAACGAGAGGTGGTCGAAAAAGATTCTTCATTATTAGAACAGTACTTGACACAGTTGCTGTTCCTTTAGCCCTTCAGTCATAGAAAGTTGCGATGTAAACTGCTAAGTGTAAGTGCATCTGTTCTTGGCATTTTCTCGCGTGGATGTAATAGTTTGATTGATCAGGAAATTAACAGAATTTTAATGTTTGAGCTGACTCTCAATTTTTCGCAAATGCCGCATAAATAGTAGCAGCATAATTCAATAACCATCTGTCTTTGACTGCCTCAGAAATTATACCTGTTTAGGTAAATTACTCTGCGAATACAAAGCCGATTTGGACATGCAGAGTCACAAAATCTAAGTTAAGACCTCGTCTATACCCTTAACTGAAAACAAAACTTTTTCAAATCAAGGCTCCTGCGCAGTAACTGCTCAAAAGCTTTTACTTTTCTGGGACACCCAGTAGCTGTGACTGATTTTAAATCCTTTGCTGTTTTTGAATTTCGATCTTTTGACCATGATGATAAACTTTCAGAAACTTATTTAAAGATTAATAGACGATAGACTCCTGGTGATACAATTGTAATAGGACCAATCTGTAATTGCTATAAGATAGCTAATGATATATCTGTAATCTTTGTTCTCTTAATTTTTAATGGTAGCTATCTTAAAAAGTAACGTTTAATGTTTGTGTGTATTTTAAACGTTAAATGAAAGGTTCCATTTTTCTGTTGTCATAACATGTAGAACGCTCTATTAAGCCAACTTTGGACTTATTTGATTTCGAACATTCCAGAGGGGGGGGGGCTTAATAGAGAGGGGGCTTATTAAAACGAACGGTTATTAGTGAAGACTGTTACTTGTCGTACAAAGACGCATGCGTTCCTTAAGTTTCATAATTCTACCTACCCACGAGCTTTTCATCAAGCAACTTGACCGTGGGATTCAATGCTCGGTGCAGGTGCTCACGTTGTCTAGTTGCATTGATGAGCCCTGACATTGGGCGAAGCCGGTCTGTAGCATGACTTCTGAGGTGCTTGATGATTTCTCTCTTAATGCTCAACCTTGCTCACTGTGGGAGGGGACAGTCCCCCCGGGGCCTCTAACAGCACTTGCATGGCGGTGCGGCTCTGGGGGTAGGGCTAACTTAAAGATGGTAAAGACTGTTACTTGTCTTAGAAAGACGCATGCGTTCCTTATTCACAAATGGCATGGCAATGGCAAGGATATATATGATAGCTTGTCGGTTCTTTTGCCTCATATTGTGTGGATTCAACATACGATTTTACGAGTTAAATACATAAATTCGACCCATTCTCCATCCCAAACACTATTAAACTACTCGAGTACCGAATAAACGGGAGGGGGTGAGAATAATCGGGGGGGTTGGAAATGGCTCGATATAACAATAATCGGGGGGTTGGAATAATCGGGGGGGGGGGTGCTTGGAGAAACAGAAAATAGTCGTTTTCCTAGGTAAACACGTTCCCTTGTACATTTATGTGAACAGTGATGTTACTGATACATTTACTTTTGAACTCTGGTTTTGCTGAATGCACTGCTTGAGACTTTTCTTGCGTTTATTCAGAAATTACGTTTACTAGCATTTCACTTTTCCAAAATTAATAAAGGGGGTTGGAATAAGAGTGGAGGGGGGGTTGGAAAATTTTTCAAAAATTAACAAGCGGGGGGGGGGGCGATTAGTTGGTACTCGAGAGTAACATGCAAGCTTGTTTAGCGAAATATATGGAAAGTCGCTGGTAATTTCTAAAATTTGATATAAGTGGCGCGGGCTTAATTGAGAGGTGGTCATTTAAAGTTTCGGCTCAGAGAGGGGCTTACTAGAGTGACGGCTTAGTAGAGAGGGAGGCGTAAGAGCTGTTGGGGTGTATGCATGATTTTTTATATGCTCTCAGAAATTAGCTAAAAACACAGGCAACTTTGCTCACTCTGCAGAGGCTTCAAATCCAGATCATGCAGGCTGAGTTTAACAGTAAGCAAATTTGAACTTGGAATCCCTTCAAACAAATACCCAACATAACAGCCAACTAAAAAACTTTGGTCTTCAGTAGAAGCGTCTGGTCAAGATTGCTTTCCCCAGAAAATATAACTGTGATTGGTCGAATCGCAAAATTGGAGAAGACTGGAATGCTTTGTGTCTAGGGTTGTTTTCTTAATAAAACTGTTACATCATTGTAATGGAAAATTTAGTACATTGGAAATTCATCAAAATTCACCGTAAACAACTGGTTTAAAGTACTCAGCATAGCGAGTAGCCTTTTTCCTTAATGCCTTAAGGGCGAGGCAATGATACCACTTCAATGAATAATTGGCTGAATAACCAAGATCTAAGATCATCTTAAAATAATGTCATTCTCAGTCAAAATGACCATTTAAGGAGGATTTCGTTATCATAAGTAATGTATTAGAGAAATGTAGCTGACAAACAAGAATTATTTTGATCTTTGCTGTTGTTGAGAATGATAAAGAAGTTTTTCATATAGTTTTTGTATTGTAGCAAATTGTTAAGACAGTACCAGAGCTGTCCCAATAACAAGTGAGCGGTTTAAAGCCATGTTGAAGCACAGTAGAAAGAAATGGCAAATAAAAAAATTTTATAAACCAAATTCAACTGTCTTTATCAAGTACCAAATGCACGACCAAAATTAGCCAGATCGGTCAGAGGCAGCTGGAACATTGATTTTTTAACTTTGCCGGTATTTGTTGTTTTTTCTACCCTACTTTTCTGGATTGGATGACGTTTGTCATTCTTCCTTACTTCATTAAATGACGAAAAAATCTGTGAAACCGACATTAAGACGTTTCCGACGCCCCTCTGACGGATTTCTGCTTTCAGTTCATTTACCATTAATGATTCCCCGATATTCAGCAAGGCTAGGAGGTTGTCTGATATTTTGTGTCTGGCTACCAGTTTAGAAAAAACACATTCCTACGAAGTCCAAAGCATTTACTTTTTTTATTTTGAAAGACGATGTCATGCTTTAATGATAAAAAGACGAATATTTATACAGGATATACACTTCAACGAGTTAAAACTACTGTTATTAATGTGTGTCCTGTGTCCTATGCCTTAATGCTTCTTCCCTAAATATTTAACGTTGAAAAATGAATCTCATAAAAATAAGAATACAGATGTATAAAAGAGCAGATCTACCTAATTACATTCAAAGTTTCAGGTCAAATATTAAGATAAATGTCATTGAAAATGTTATTTAAGTTTTTTCCCCAAATTCCTTAGTGTTCTCAATTTTATGAAGTTCTAGCGGTAGTTCATTGTACACCTTCGCATCCATAAACATAAACGATTTTCGTGATTACTCGTACAGAATTCAAAGTTACAGTTTAACGAAAGTACCCAGGATAGATGTGTACTTTATCAGTAAAACATACCAGTAAAGCTGTGTTGGAATTACAGTCGCATAGCCTAGCCTTTAAGGAGTTTCGTTGCTTTGGCTGAAGATTGCCAGATTTGTCACTTGCTACGCCTGTCGTTTATTGATTTTTGAAGTTTGCCGATATTTTTGTTATTTGTTTGCCGTACTTTTTCTGGATGGGGCGACGTTTGTCATTCTTGCTTATGAAGAGATCTTGTGAAACTGACATCAGAAAGTTGCTAAAGGATATCTGCTTTCAGTTCATTGACATAATTCTTCGATTTTCAGCAAATCTAGGATGTTGTCAGGTATTTAGTGTTTGGTATTGAGTTCAAGTGAAAGATTTGAATGTGAAATTTCATTAAGTTCCAAATTTTCTCATACATTAGTGCAATTAGTTGAGGTTGCAAATGATGTATAACATAGCTGAAGATTGCATGCTCTATTTACATTGTAAGCCCGTTTCAGACTTGACTTAAGTACAAGTGACAAAATCCAGGAAGTAGCTTAAAAGCACATTTACTACAGAGTCATGAAATAGGAAATAGCTAGTTCCAGATATTCTCACAGTACTTTGATGGGTTGATACTTCAAGTGCTGTTTATCACAATTGAAGATAGCCAGATCTGTTACATTATAAGCCTGTTAAAATCTTGATTTAAGCACATATGAAAGTTGTCAGGAAGTACCTTAAGAACACTTTAATAGTACGAGTGTGAACTGTGTAGTAGCTCGAAATGTTCCCACAATACTGTTGAGGGTCTAGGCTTCGGACACTGTCTATTGATGTCGAAAATAGGTAGATCTGTCCCTTTATTAGCCTGTTAAAATCTTGATTTAAGCACACGTGAAAGATGCCAGGAAGTAGCTTAAAAACACTTAAATTGTACGAATGTGAACTATGGATTGCCTCTAAGTGTTCCCACAATTCTGTTGTGGGTCGAGGAGGGCTCAGACACTGTATATTACAAGTGAAGGTAGATAGACCTGGTGCATTTCAAGTCTGTTACAGTCATGATTTTAAGCGCAAGTGAAAGCCTGCTGGAAGTAGCTCGAAACACATTTATATTCACATATACCTGGTGAGCAAGAAAAAAGTTCTCACTCTTGAAAATTCATAGCACCAAGAGTACTTCACAGATCTGAATGATTCGAATTCCAGTTAAAAAGCCGAAAGATCGAAGTGTTTTTTATGTTTTTTTCCCGCTGTCTTTCTTGCTCTAGAAGTATGGGTAAATTCAACTTTATAAAAGTTTCATACTTGGAAAATGACTGAAAAATTGCCTAAATCATTGACCAAATTGTAAGGGCTCTCCTCGCACAGAACAACACGCAACGGGCTTCTCATCTCTCTTAAGACTTACAAGACATACCTATATTTTCGAATAAAGACTAAAGATCTTCAGTCCAGTGGCAGTAAAAATGCAGTCGGTATCTCTCACCCAAGAACAATTGCATTTTCTCTATTGATCTGTGCGAAGAGTACTATGTGATTGATCAATGTTTAGGCCCTCGTTAAGTCATTTTGCAACCATGGAATTTTTGTAAAGTTGAATTTACCAATATTTCTAGTGTTCGTAAGACAGCGAGAAAAGAAGCACAAACAATTCGATCTCTCGGCTTTTAAGCAGAATTTGAATCATTCAGATCTGTGAAGTGCTCTTGATGCTATGAATTTTCGACAGTGGGAATTTTTTTCTGGGCCACCCGCTACAATCATGAAATAGGGAGTTGTTCTAAATATTCTCACAATATTGTAGTGGTAGAAGGAGTCTCAGTCTCAAAGTAAATGGATTCCAAATACCCTTAGTGGTTTACCACATTTTATCATTTTCGTATTGTGATTGTTTGTAATCTGTTTCAAAGCTCTAGTTATGGATAAGTTATTTGTTTTGTCTCGTTCAAGAAATGCTGGATTAGAGCTTCCTTCAGTCTTATGAATGATGGTGACAGATTCCCTCTGGTTAAGATTGTGAAAGGCATGTGGCTACACGTTTGTCTCGACTTTCTCTGATACCACAGTTACAGTGGTCGATGGGGCAGTTACTTCTAGACTTCAAGAGCGTTGGTTTATTGTATCGTTGTGGCATCGTTTCACGCAAGTATATTTTTCATAGTATTCATTACAGATGCCTTATTTTTATCATGGTCAGCTGTCGTTACAACGAAACGAAACACACAGGCCTTGGACCTGCTTGTTGAATTAAACCCATTGGAAAAATTGCTTGCGTCGTTATTAGTATTTCTTGGTTCCTAGTCATCACCCAATCTTGTCACTTTCGAGTTTCCTTCTATTTTTCTTTGTTTGTGCCAATGGTGTATGCCCCCGTATACCCAGTTTCCCAAAGGACTCATTGTGCTGATATTGTCCTGGCTTGAACTGTGAAAATGATGCCGGCTGATTCGCCATGGATGCCGGGTGAAAAGGCCTATTTAAGAATGGAAGAAAAATGACAGTTACATATGCCTTTATGGAGGATGTTTTGCTGTGCATCTTGGGAAGCTAAATTTCCCAGTGCTGAGGCCAATTTCCATCGATGGATTGGTGGGTATTGATCTGGACTGATTGCGTATTCGTAGTTATCGCTATTGATAGACTGATGGACGCTCAAACTAAAAAATGTTGTTGTCGTTGTCATTGTTGTTGTTGCTGCTGCTATTGTTGCGATATCTGGGACTATGTCGTGAGTCTTGGTATTGATTAGCTGACAAGATGTTGCTCAAGAAATTGAGAAAGGATGCAAAGAGTAAAGCTTTTGTTCTACTTTCTTCCTTGTGCTTCCTTCTCTTCCCGCTTGGCGAATACCAATGTCAGAATCCTCTTCGTAATTATCAAGTAATGATCATAATAACGTAGGAGCTCGAAACGTCTTGTTTGAGCTATAGCACATTGCATCGGCCATTAGTGTACCGAAGCACCAGAGCAGGGACACCCATTCTAATTAGCTATGTAATCAGTCATGGTGGTTTCTGTTGGGTGTTATATCGACAAAGTGTTGAACATATCGCTTACAGATCTTATTACAAGTGACTCTGTCACGAGTCTGGTTGGCTTCCTATCATCTTTATACATGTTATCGTTCTTTCTACTTTGATAAGTTTCAGCTTCGCTACGTTAAGAACTTTCAAACTGTTTAATTCATCATTGTTGATGGAAAGTATTTGCTTCAGATTGATAGATGGTTCGTGGAGGGCTTTGTGTTTGGTAGAAGTTGATTGAAATTAAATGTTCAGTTTTAGACTGAAAATCCTTCTGTTACCGTTTGTAGGAATCTTCTTGCAAGTTAAAAAACATGCAAACGTGATCTCACATTGTTGAGGGTACAGTCGAAAGGCAATAAATTTAGAGTAATAGATTTAGAATGGATTACGATCAACGTTTTCTGTATTTTGATTAAATTCCTTACAAGTTTGTCGAAAGGCATGCAAGATTATGATGTTTGATCGAACTGTATCTTTATCGGAAAATAGCTGATAGTAATCTTCAAGTTATGCTGGCCACCCTGCTTTAAACTGATCATCCTCCTCATAGAATGATGAATTAAATCTTTACCTGATACCACAAAAATTGGTAACGAGGTTCCCTGTATCTGGTTACCACATTCTGATCGTTTCACACACCCACAATTAAAATCAATCAACTCTTTTACGAAAATTGATACGATGTTGCGACTTATGGTCCGGCTCAACTTCGATGATTATTATTGGCCATTATTTATGCAATCTTTTTGAACAATTATGTTTTGTAACCTCTACTGTATGGGTTTGCATTGATTGTTGGAAAATACGGGGAGCGGAATTGTGTTTTGTGTCTGATCCTTTACCACAGCTTTGGTTGGTACTAATGCACTTTGGTTAGCGCATTGAATGTTGCTAGTTGTGGGAATCTTGTTTGTGTAGCCTTGCACATGTTAGTGTTTGTAGCAGGGTAGTTGTGAGTTGCGAAGAGCAAAGGCAAATGCAATCAGGTAACTGTCTTTTTTATTTGAGCAGTTTTAACTGTGTTAGGAGACAATGAAACTTTGTCAGAAGGAAACCAGACGTGATAATAAGACACTCTGAGCATCTCTGTGTGAGCATCGTTGTCTTAGCTTCTTGCTCCAAGTTTTTTCTCTTTTGGTTGCAACAGTCGTGCAAGATCGCAAGATTACGCACTTATATGTGGCAATAATTATTCGTAGCTATACTCGTAGAGATCATTGACGCCGTTTCATTGGAAAAGGAGTATAAATAGAATTATCCTGGATTAGATCGAGGAATGTAGAAGACCAAATTTTATTTTCTTGGCCATAATTAGGAATTGTGAACATTTTGGTGAGGTAACGGAGAAACACAGAACATTGACATGCTCAGAAACATGTCAATGTAAAGTTTGGGCTTACTTTAGGATTGGCCATCGTGAAGTCTTTCCTGGATACCCAGGGGGGCACTTAGCACATTCACATACGGGGAGGTAAGTCCGATATTTTTGCGTCAGAATATTGGGAAAAGTGATATTTTTGTGTCAAGATAAAACTGAAATCATGTTCAAGATATTTTTTGACACCAAACATCGTTTAACTGATATTTTTGGGTTCACTAGAGGCAATCCTGAATTCTATTTGCATTGTTTCGAGATATCTTATGTTAATGTACAGCTTTTTAAGTATAAAATGAGCTGATATTTTTGGGTTGCCTGAAAATTTCTTGGACTGATCCCCTCGTATGTGTTTGTACTAAGTGTCCCCCCTGAACATGGATAGCTGTTTGCCACCCCGTAGAAGACCATTTGGTGCAGAAGCATTTATCTTTCGACATAACTGCAGGCCCCCTGGGAGGTATCCCTGGTTTATTGATGCGTACAAGATTTTTGAAACAGTAGAATCCTCGGGAACGCTTTAGGGTCTTGGCTTGAAAACAAAGGGATTTTTGCCAAGGACGTATAAGATTGTTCAGGAGTAATATGCCTTTGGCTGGCTCAGTCTAGTACCTGTTGATAGTAAGGGTGATGATGAAGCACCGCAAATGTTCGTGTTAGTATGTTTTAATGAAATAAGACAATTGATCCTTTTACACATTTAATAAGCTTCATTAGAGCTCAGTTTTAATAGTTTCTCATACCACAAAATGTGTGTTGCATACTGTCAAAGACTTATCTTTCTTCCCTGAGTCATTGAGCTTTTTCTTTGTTTTGAATATTTTTAACCCTATTTTGGTTGGGGGACACATTTGCCCCCCCCCCTAGTAGATTCTTTTTAAATAACTCCGCCAGGAAGATATTTATAGCCACGAAACTTCTTGACTTTTTGCAACTACTTATTTTGCAACTTCTTAAAAAGTTTCATCAAAATATTTTGAAAAATGAGGGGGTGGGAGACAATTGTCTGGGACTGACCCTGGAGAAATCGCAAATTCTCAAATCGCAATTATCGCGAAAAAAGGAGCATAAGTTGAATATTTTGCAAATTTCTTTTGTAGTGTACTGTTATTAGCCATGCCTCGCCCTTACAAAGCAGGAAAATCTACACGAAATGCGTCTTTTGAGAGCGAGGCACGGCTAAAACGTGGCATCTGTGAAGGAGCGAAAATAGGCTCATCGTTCATTCCTCATTGCTTCTTCACAGATGCCGCGTTTTGCCGTGTCTCACTCGCAAAAGACACTTTTCATGTAGTTGTTTCTACTTTTTAAGGGGGCTTTGAGCTGTGTTGAGATTGGGAGATTTCCACCTGATTAGGTGATGATAATATTTTTTTGTGCCCACCGCCAATTGAGTTTGAGAGATAACTACGAGAAAAGTGAATTTTGAAATCTTTGCAATAAAGGCTACCTCGGGTTTACAATTAGATTCAGGCTCCATACGACAAGAAAGATTCATATTTTGAGATTCTTGATCGCGAATGCAAGACTCTTTGGAATTGGCTAGATATTGATAGAAATCTCGCACACCTTTTTATTGACACACGAATTTTGAAGCACGAAGTTGAATCTACCGGATATCAGCTAAATTTCTGGTCTTTTGTCATTTTTATGTTTATTCTTCAAATATCAAACCGTTACTTTTCATAGCTACACTTCTAATAAGCAATTTGGCTCCCTGGGAAGTGATAAGGTCGTGGATAGAAGTACTGCGATTTTGGTTCCCTAGCGATCAATCTGCAATCTTGTTGGGGAGAAGAAGTACTAGCCCTTTTGCTTTGACATATTTATTGTTTCAACTTTGTTGATAGCGAATCAACGCCGGGGCTCACACTGTCATGCGCATCGGTTTTGTTGTTTCTTGTTCTTGTTCTCAGCGGTGAAAGTGAATCTAGTTTGCATATTACGTCATTGAAGTAAATCATTAGTGCGCATGCGATCTGGAGCCCTGTGTGGGGATTCCTTGAGGCCCACAACTTAGCCTGTTCGTATCCCTAACAATCTACCTGGCCTTGGAATCTGTCTCCTTTAGAGATCAAATTTGCCTCTCTGCATCGGACAAGGATGTCAAGGATCGAGAACTCCTTTGGTGCCATTTCCCGACTGCAAATAGCGCCAAGCAACACTTCATTGTCGATGCGTTTGTTTTCATGTGGCTAGCACTATCTCTGCACATTTCCTATTCATGTTACACACTTTTAATTATTTCATTCGACCTTACAACCTTTTGACGTTGCACCGCTGGGTAATAAATTCGAATATGGCATCGGAAACGATACCGTTTTCAATGGTTGAGTAATAAGTTTACTGAAATTTGATTTCACCTCTGAATGAAAGGTAGTGAATACTGCAAACCAAAACATATTGACGTTGATTGAAATCTGCATCTGATACATATGTAGAGAGTGTTTTGATATGACCTGAAGCTGGATCAACCGAGGCGTTGTTATCGATTAAGCAGTTTTACTCTTACATACTGTCGGTAAGTTTCAAGTAACTACTGTCTTTGGTGTAAGGATTACTAAACACACGTATGCATGCCATATGCGTACTTACAGAAGGAAATTCCTGACGAGGTTTTGTTACTGCTGAAGACATCGTCAAAACTGGTTGGACTTTGCAAGATCTGCCATTCAAACGAGTTCGAACTCGTTGGAGTTCATTTTGAGGAAATGTCAGGGTCACTGGAAGCAGTTCTTGCTTAGAGCGGCACAGCTATCAAAACGATACTTCTTAGAACGTTCAAGGTAAAAAGACGAGAAAAGAGTACTTCATGGTTAAGATTAGACTGATGACGATGAGTCTCTTGTTGCCCTGTGCTCTTTGACTTGATGATGGCGCTTCGAGCAATAGAGACTCATAGTATTACTCTGAAAAACTTGGCCCTATTTAGGCTCAAACTTCGCAATTCCTACAGTACCAATCAGATTGCGAGATTTGTGAATTTACTATTGTTAAGGTGTAAATGTGATAGAATTTTCGATTCGATTGAAGAATTGAAAACACTCCCACGGGATGGAGATTCGAAGACGTGATTCTGTCATAATTCCATCGATGATTGAAGAAAATAGGGCCAAGTTTTTCATTGTTTCATCATGAGTCCCTCTTGAGCAAGGTTTACCGCAGGGATACAAGGGACTCATCGTCATCAGTCTAGGTTAAGATCAAAAAATTTTGTTCATATCACTGATTCATTTGCTGTAATTGCAACAGAGATCCAAAATACGTTAACCTTCTCTGATCATTTACAGTCGATCAGTAGTTGGATGGTTTTTCAGATTGTTTCGTACTATTTCTGTCCTGCAATACATCCGGGGGGGGGGGGGTACTTAGTATATTTGTCCGACGGGGATGTGCCGTTTTTCAGGGTATCGTTTTCGCCCATGTTTTCTAGAACAGGGTATCAAAAGAAGGCAAATTTTCTGGGGCAGGTTGTCGAAACATGTCAAAAGAGGAAATTTTGTTACAACGGGTTATTATTTAGCCAAATTTTTGTGTTTTTGAGTATACTTTTCACAGATTTTTTCTAGAGTAGGGTATTATTTGAAGGCAAAAATTCTGGAGCAGGGTGAAAAAAATTTTTTTTCGTGGGCACATCCCCGTACAAATTTAGGTCAAGTACCCCCCCCCCCCGGGCAATACATGCAACATTATGACAAGTGCAAGTTTTTAATCAGTAATTTTTCAAAGTAGGGGGCTTTGGGGATACTATAACCCGCAAACCGTGACCACAATTAGCAAAATCCCCAAATCCCTCAGGCAAAAAATCCAAAACCCGAAATTATACTTCTGAACAAAAATCTTCAATTTTCGTCAGTAATCTTCGATTATTTCCAGCATTTTCGCTTTCACCGACTCCTTCCACCCTATTTTAAGCATTCGAAAGCTAATTTTTCAATCTCAGTTAACTACATTGACTGTGTAATTTCGAAAACCCGACAAGATAGGAATTTTGAGTGAAACACCCGAAACCCGAGTACAAAAAATGGCCAAACCCACCATCCGTGACACATCTCAAAACCCGAAAACCTGTACGATTTAAACGTAAATCCCGAAACCCGAGGGCTAATATTGGCCAAACTCGCATTCCGTGAAACCTCTCAGAGGTTCTCCGAAGTATTGCGTTCTCACTTTCATGGAAAGTTTATTTCAGACACTCAAAGCAGTCTTGAAGGGATGCATATTTCCGTAACTGGTCTTGGAAACTGCACAGAGACTTGTTTGGTTTATCAACTCATATTTTGTAATTTTTTGTGGGCATTTAAGTTGTACAGCTCCGACTCCAAGAGCAGCTGCTTCAATGCAATTCTTGTTTGGTAGCCTTTGACATTTATGTTGCCACTGGTAGGTACTTTAAGCTTGCCTTGTTCGTGATTAGAAAACCTTGGGAAGTAAAAACGTTAAAAACTTTAAATGGTTCCCAAGACAAGAAACAGCTGCGAAAAGAAACACGAGCAATTATTCATCTCAATCCAAGATTCTTGCAAGGGGTCTATCAGAGAAAGTGATGATTTTTCAGGGCCAGTATGTACGGGTCATTCAAAAGTTGTTACAAATCGGTCAATGTAATATTTTTTCTACACTTTCAAAATGGTGTTCTCCCCTTTTCTTGTGGATCACAACGTTGTAAGCTGAAACAGAAGCGGCAATATCCGATGACAGCAGGAACCCCATACCACGTAAGCCGCTCTTGAACTTGAAGTTGCCACGCTGCTTTCTCTCTCATGTAAATATTGCGCACAACATAACTCAGACGAAGGGTTTTTGTCTTTGATTTTAATATAAGATCTTTAGCCTATCTTTGATTCTCGGATCGGAAATAGAGGATTTATTGATAAATAAACATGCATGATTCTAAATACAGTGATTATGGCAATGCTCTGAGCCTTACTCTCATTAAACCGGTTACTCTTGCGTAAAGTTGTAAAGAATGACTAAAGACGTGTTGAGGTAAGTGTAAAAGGTAACACTCTCCTCTTCTCATAGTTCTTAGTTTTAATTTGAATAATAACTCGTCACTGTTTCACTTCTAAAATCAAGTTGCTCAATACTAACAATATCTTATCCATCGTTATTCGATAAAGCCGCCATATTTTTGTAAAGTTTTATCGACGTTAAGTTTAAGTTAGAGCTTTATGAGATAGTCACGAAGACGGTTGTGAAGGCCTCAGTCCCATTTTCTCAGTCAATGGTCCTCAGTCGCCTTCATATATCCATTCAAAGTTGCTGTTTACGTTTTGTTAAAAGACCCTTCAGGACCATCTTAACCTTATTCTTAGCGCGCAACTGACTTTCTGTTCACTTGTGATTTGAACCTCGATTTTAGCATTGCGACTGTTTCAACTCATAGAAGTTTTTCCGTTCATTTTTTCACTGAACAGGATTTTTGGTACAAAACTTTCCACACAGCATTACCCTTCCTCATTTCTTTGCCATTTACTGCTGACACAGGTACTTGAGTTCTGCCGTATGATTTCTTGCATTCCGGTAAATTTTGCTTCTGCTTTTTTGATTTTGGCTTCTTCCAAAGAGAAACAACTGAACTTGGCTACGAACATTTCATTATGGAGAAGCCAATTACTATCCATTTTCATTTTATTTTCATTTTATTCTAAGTTCTTTTTTGATATTTGATGGTATACTTACCGTATTCTTCTCAGTAAAATTTAATAAACTGACGCACGATGTTTCTTCTCTTTTCCAACAGGCCCTGGAGGTGCTTGACAAGCTTCTAGCCCGACTAGATGTAATCAAAGACGAAGCAGAACGTGCAAGGACCCGCTCTCAAGCCGCAGAGGCCGCCCAACCGGAGATAAGAGAAGGGAAGCTGTTGTTATCAAGGGTCGACATGGCTGGTGTCAAAGCTGTGCTAAGAGAGATCGAGCAAAAGTATTTTAGAGTGATGAAAATGACCGAAGACCATGTTAGTTCAGATGACGAAGAAATTGTTCATGTCAACAGAGAGGTCGAAAAGGTATAAGAAGCTTTGATTCTTTTTATGCAGTTTTGTGTGGCAAAGCTTCCTGAATGATTTGAGGTTTGTTATGTTTGATCCCTTGAGGTATGTCTGCAATATTTAAATCTTGTCCAGGATCATCCATAATGGGAACTGTACTAAAACTTCGAGTATTTTCCAGTGCTAGCTTGATGTTGAAGTCAGTTGAAGAGACCACAAACTGTTGACAGTAAAGCCTGGAAGGGTTCGCGGTTAATTCGCAATGTGCAATTCTTTGCAGTTGCTATCTAGCTAAAAATGGAAATCCAGATATTAACAGTTGTATTCCATAAAGATAGTAGACTTTGTTCGGTTTGCTGTTGATTACAGCCTGCATGTAGGAATATGAGAATTTCGTCTTTGCCTTCATATTTCAAAGATTCAAACAGAGGCCGAGAAATTGTGGAAGCACAGGAGCACTGCTCTGAGGAAATTTTTTTTCATGGAAATGTTCTTTCCATTAAAAATCATACTTTGTCACTAATATGAAAGTTAACTTCAAAGTGAAAAGAAGCAAACAGATCAATTATTGTTGCGTTGTTTCTTTTTAACAAAAATAAATTTCATTCATTTTATTGATGTAGAGTTTCACCCCAGGAAATTTTCCTCCTGAAATGTGCGCTCCAAGCTAAGGAATTGATTCATTTTCTCAGCCAATGGTTTAAAAAGAGTTGCGAACCGGGACGAGACAAACTATCGTGACGTTTTCGTTGCTGTTGTTATTTAGAGCGACCATGCTTTCCCGACCTGAGTTATTTAGATTGACACTTAGGTAGTTAACGGGAGTACAAAGGCCAGCAGCCTATCGTTTGTTTTGTTTTTGTGAATTTCGAACTGTCAGTTATTCTTGAAACTGTGCAGAGAAAGTGCCTGACTTCACGCAAAGCATGCTGGTTTTTATACTCCCTTTAACGATTTTTTGGATAGACTAGTTAGAGTTGTAGTTGTTGACAGAGAGAGTTGATAGAATTCGATTGATACAGGTGCACGATAGATTTAGGACGTGAAACATTTGCTTCATGGTCGATATACGATGTTAGAAATAGGACAGGATTTTTTTGCCTGAGACTTGAGAATACTTCACGATACAAGCACTACATATATCAAAGGGGAATTAACCCGTTTTTGGCTTTAAAATCGTCACACCATTTTCATTGGATACTGATTTTGGATATTGCATTGGTCGTTATTTATTTATAGATCCTTACAACAATTCTGAAAATATTTTATAGTTGTTTTCAACAATCTTTCAACTTCAATATATTCCCATCGTATATTTAGTTTCTATATTATTTACATTTCCTGAGGTAGGTCTTTCAAAATAGCTTCGATATTTTCATCCACAAGCGACATCCTCGAGTGCTTTTCAGCAAAATTTGATATTCAGATATGAAGCTTTGTATTATTTACTTAAAGTAGCATAAGTATAAATTGATACAGAAATCCGTCAGCAAAGCTTGCTCCGTTTCTTAGTTTGCCATCCAGGCAGTTTAAGAACTCTCGAATGTTTAGAGAATTTTTGAGACTTGGTAACAATGGTGGTAATTATAGTTGCCAAGTCGCTATCTCGTTGTGACTAAATGCATGTCTCTCTGCACTCGCACTGTGCTGTAGCAAAACGCTGATACCGGTGGCAAGGCGTTTGTTGGTTTGATAGTTTTCCACGTACAATAATAAACCTAGAAAATGCACAAGACGTGATGTTCTTTATTGAGGACATCCCAAAGGGTTTATGTGAAACAAGAAGTTGAATAGGACTACTGAGAGTGGAGGAGTTATTTCTTAATTTAGTTGAAGTTTCACTTGTTTCTTTATACGGTACAATGGTCGAAATAACATCAACTTCAAAAATGACATGATGATCATGATGACTACGTCAATAAGCATCATCAATGTCTTCTTGTCAAAAGCAAAAGAACAAAGTGCGAATACTTTTCCATAGTGTTTTCTCAAGGCACAGCGAAAGTTTACAGACTGAATGGGAAAATTATTGGGATCTGATGGAAAAGAATATTCTATACTCAGGATCATTGTGTGTCATCAGCCTAGCTTGTATTAGAGAAATTTTGATGCATCCAGAATTAAAAATTTTCCACCGCTTTTTAAGTGACTATGAATGGATGTGTCTTTTCAGGATATCTTAAAATTCTTCAACCTGATAGCACAAACAGAAGTTACCCCTCCTTCAAATCTGTGATCCTTTCTCGCCGCCCTTTCAATCCATCGTTATTTTACGTGACCCATTCAGCGGACTTTCCTAACTCTTCAGCACAAAGTAGGACAAACTTCATAATACTTAACCCTGATCATCAGTTATCTTATGTTCAATCACTCTAGGTATCAAGTTGGGTCACAAACATTGGTGAAGAATTCTTAACAGTCCATACAAATCTAGGAACATCATCAACAGCTGCCAAAGAATTTTGTGAGGACCATGGACAGTTAATGGATGAGTTGAAGGTAAGGTTAATTCTTCAAAGAAGGGGAGGAGCCCGGCATTTTGAGTACAGGCCTTCCAAGTAGTCCGATGAAATGGCTCAGTATTCATACATCAGCATTGTTGACATAAGGAGTTAATATATTTCCAAACAAAGGCGTGAATTTAAAGGGAATCTAAGCACCTAAAAGTGGCCCAGACCATTAACATCGCAGTCGAATTTTGGGATATCAAATACCGGTATTTCATGTCAAAAATGACTTGGGGCAAGCCTAGTGTAAAGTTTTAAACGAAAAGCGTAGAAGGAGGGAAGTCATTCAAAAATGTGACTCTGTAGTTCGAGCGAGCTGGAACTAAACTTTGTTTTGTTGCGCTTTTGAGTGATTTTCTCGCCTACAGCGTCAAGAGCTCGAAGATACAAACATGAAAATTCTATTACAATGGAGCCTCCATATCACGGACACCTGTAGGGCCAATGTTGTTGCCTGTTGTAGAGACGTGGACGCTGCATGGAGGTGTCATATTAGTCTTATGACGATATGAGTCTCTTGTTTCCTAGTGCTCTTTGACTGGATGACGGCGCCTCGGTCAAGAGAGACTCATAATGTTACTCTGAAAACCTGACCCAATTTAGGCCGAAGCTCCGCGATTCCTTGAGTACCAATCATATTGTGAGATTTGTGAATTAGTATTGTTTGCATTGTAAATGTGATAGAATTTTCGATTCAATTGAAGAATTTAAAACATGCCCACAGGATTGAGATTCGAAGCTGTGTTTCCATCATAATTCCATTGATATTGCAGAAAAAAGGCAAGGTTTTTCACTGTTTCATTATGAATCCCTGTTGAGCAAGGTTTACCGCAGGGATACAAGGGACTCGTCATCATAAGCCTAGTGTCGTATTTTGTCTGTATTTTGGGACGAAATATTTGTCTGGAGGTGTCCATTGTATAGAGGTGTCTGTTAATGGAACTCCTCTGAATCATTACCCGAGCGTCTATCGAGCATAGAGCTTTTCCTTTGCGTGCAGGGCCTTTATGAAATCTCATCTTTTTTGCGAAAGAGACAGTCAAACTTAGCCTCTTCGGTTAGAGTTGAATGAAATTCTTGGAACTAGGGTTGTTTATAATGCTGAGCTGAATTTTTATGAAATTTCATCAAAGCAAAGCGTATGATAACAGCACCTTGCGACCCTGTGTGAGTCAATTTACATTGCAGGTACAACCGTTGGTCCGTAACATAAAGGTAACTGATCAGCCTCCCATTTGCATTCTCCCTGCTAATCCGTAGCACTCTTGCTCCATCTACCGGTTGAGTCGAAAAAAAACGCCCTGCGTTTGAAAGGCTACTGCTCCCTGAGTATATAGGCAGTGATATTTTGCAATACCTGATTGCATTGCAAACATGTTCAATCATTTTTAGAAATTTTCCTGGCTAAAATCGATCACTCTCTTCAGATTCTGCAAGCGATTTTCTAAAATAGATCCACTTGAGAAACCTTAAACAACGTGCTAAAATTACATGCAAGACTCCCTAATCTGTTTACCTCACAGCGATGACTTTCACCACACTTTGACACGTGCTTTCCTATTAGGGGGTGGAAAAGTCTTCCCCGTAGTGTAAACAAGTTATTCAGGGACAAAAGGGAACAAAATACATGAACGCATCCAAGAGTCATTATCGATAGGAAGGAGAACAAAGGGAAATCTTGCTTGGTGTTTTTACTTGTTTTTGCAGGTTTTCGAAAGGGGCTTTCTGTAGAAAATCTCATATTTCGACAGGAAGGAATGACCGATTAAAGCGGGCCGAATCACTGAACTTCACTGGACACATCGGTGATAAGACAATCCAGTTTTTAATATCATTGCCTTGATATTCTGGGAGCAGGATTTTTTTTAAACGCCGCGCGTTTTTATTGACTCACCCGGTATCTTTTGATTAATTTTGTTCTGGAGCAGTGTAAATGCTCTTGAACAGTATCAACTTTGCCACGGATCAAAACTGTGCCGCTAAAGTGTAAACATCATCTAAGCTCCGCTGTCTTTTTCAGAGCACTGTCGCGAAGGTGAAGGAAATCAAGTCATCGCTTTCCAAGATGAGTGATCACAAACGAAGAAGTGCAAATAATCCAAGAACGAAATTAGAGAGAATGGAGGCAAGATGTGTTGGTTTGCAAGAAAGACTGGAATACAGATTACAGCTCGTTCGAACCTATCTCAATTTTCTCGAGCATTCTTCTGAGGTATGTACTAAATTTCAGTTTTTTCAATATTCCCAGGATCCTAGATTTTCGTTCCCTGGCAGATATCTAACTTGATATTTTACCAATAAGGATTGAGGCCTACCTAGACTGATTATTTGGGCGTAGTTTATCGCTATTGAAATGTTGCCGGACGCTCATAACTACGCTCCAGTATGAGCGGTCTCGGTACGATGTAGTTGCCTCGTTTTAAACATCAATTACTGGGACTCATTGTAATTAGTCTAAAACTTACCGTCAAACGATATTTTAAAGGCATGGCATCCGTTAATCATCAAGGAGGGATTTTAAATGGTTGGTGTAAATAAAATTGTATTTTGAATTGTACTAAAAAGAAGATCATTTTAGGAACAAAGTTTGTTAAATTTTTAGGACTTCTCTTATTTAGGAAAATCTTAGTTGGAAATTCCATCTAAAGGAGTTATCTAGGACACTTGCTATAACTTGTGGTGTTATCTCAAAGGTTAAGGGCTTATTTTCTCCAGATGTGTTACTCTGCTTGCATAATTCGTTGTTTTTGTTTTTTGCCCAGTATGGACTGTATGAGTATAACGCTAGACAGGCTAGTAAAGGTTATTTGTTTCTCGCACGAAAAAACACCCTTCTCTGCCTACCTCTACTTCGTTTTCCATCAATTTTTTCTGTCGTTATCAAATGCTGAAATCTTTTTCTTCTCATCACTTTTCCAAAGAAAGTTGCCTACCTCATCCTTATTTCATCGAATAGCAGCCTCTTGTCCCCACTCTTTGAAGGATTTGTTCATTTGCATATATGATTCACATATATGAACTATTCACATATATGAAATTCTAAGTGCATTCGTTTTTCAAAATGCGTAATGATTTCTTTCACGTATATGCTTAGCTGTTAAAGAAGCTTCGCCATCTTCAAGACGAACTGACAAGTGATGAGCCATATGAGAACACAGAAGCGAGTCCCGAAATGGTAATGAGGCAGAGACAAGAGAGGGAAAACATCAAATCAAAGATAAGAGCTGTTGAGAGGCATGGATCTGCTGTCCTTGAAGACCTCAAAAGGGTTTGTTGATGGATTTGTTTCCTATGTTCTAGATTATAGTACTGGAGACTCCGCTTATGGTTTGCAAATGGTTTCTTCAATGTCCTTTCTCGATGAAGATGACTGTATTACTGAGGGCGTATTTGGTTATGTATTACCAATTCTGAATGCTGTCGGTTTAGCAGACTCGGAATTTGTGTTGATCAACAAAAAGATTCTGGCAACGGTGGACTTGGTTGATTCGTAAAGCCTGTTTGCTTCAACAAGCTTGGGTTTGACAGACTTTGGAGAGATTACTGTTTTCATCAGTGAATGGCGATGGTGACTCTGAAACAACCTATTTTGGTTTTTGTTTTTAGTTGGAAAATTCGTTCTCGTCTCTACAAAATTTGATATTTTCAGAAAGTTGGTAGGTTTACAGTTACCAATCAAACAAACCTCTTAGTCTCTGACGATATATTTCAAAGTATTCTTTAACTTAAAATTCATAGATTCAAAATCTCAACTTATGTTGAATACAAAATTGTTGCCTTAACTTTTTAATTCGATTTTCAAATGCAGACCCATCTGTTGCCTATGAAAAGACGCTGCCTATGCAGAATACAGTTTCAAAACTAACAGCTAAAAGTCTGAATAGATGTTTTTGCAATTTGGAGAAAGGGACTAAGGAGAGCGTGGCCCATCCTGACATTTTTGGCAACGGTAGAAAATCAGGGGAATCGCCTCCTTGCGGCGCGTTTGTGCTCCTGCAAACTTGAGTTGTTTTTAATTTATTTGCACCTTTCAAGGGACACACGATAGTTGTTTAGACCAGTAAATGTTTTTTTCTGGATTATTTAGCCATGTGGTCATCCTTTAACCGATTGCTGAGTGTATTTTGAGCCACTGTATTGCAGATATGTGTCGTCGGCTTTGGAGCCGCACAGTTTAGGCTCAACCGGTCAACAGGCCTGACTTCAAACTTGAATGAACACATGCAATTAGATGGCCCAAAAGCACTCAGAAATGTGCGGAAGGATGGCAAGACGCCGAAATAATCCAGAGAAAAGACTCACCGGTCTAAACAACTGTTGTGTGACCCTTGAAGGTACAAATAATTCGGAAACAACTCGAGTTTGCAGGGAGATGCGACCAAGACGCAAGCAAACTTTTGTGAACGAAGCGGAGGGGGTTCCCCGAGTTCCTACTGTTGCCAAGGTTGTCACAATGGACCACGCTCTCCTCAGTCCCTGCCTTCAAAGTGCGCAAAGGTCCATTCATTCATGAATTCATTTCTCTTTCGCAGTGTCCCCAAGAAGAAAGTCTTGATAGAGATCTCCCAGCCCAACATGTGCTAAATCACCTTGCAAACATCGCAGATCATGCAATGCATTTAGATGAGTTATGGGAACAAAGAGAAGAAATATTGAAGTCACATAAAAGATTCAGCAGCCAGTTCCTTGATTTTGAGAAGGAGATAAGAAAAGTAAGCTTGCCTTTTCTTTTCTGAGGTATAGCGTTCATGATGAACTGATTAAGCTGTCTCTAGTGATATCGAAACATCGAAGGCACTAGATGCCTAATTTGAAATAATTACCATTGTATGGATGAGACGATGCTGCAATTGCAGGAATAGTAGCAAAGGAAGATCTTTTTTAGGGCTCAGTTTGGGAACTTTGGCAAAAAATGCAGTTATTTGGCTTCTCTCAAAAAACATAAACAGGAAAAGGAAATCGTTTCAAGGATGCATTCTGCGTTCCTAACTGAATATTTTGAAGGACAAAAATCCAGATTTTATTTTCGTTATTTGTGCGGTCAAATTATTGGCTAAACATCTTCTACGAACACTCTTCAACAGAAAATTTGCCTGTTTAAAAAGTGATAAACCTACGAATACCTTGATCTTGTATGCATTGTTTACGGTTTTCCATACTGAACCCTCATACGAGATCCGTCAGGGTGATTTTGCCTCAGTTCAGAAGAATACAGTCTGACATCAAGCGCCTCCGGTGCGGTGCCTCAAAATCGTTGTCTGTATCGTACAACTAAAATATTTTTGGCGAATTTTGGCAGGCTCAACATTTGCGAGATCACAATAGCAAAAACGTATTATGGTGTACGTTGAGCAGGGATGTGATAATGATAAAAATGCTTGAATCGCTACGTTAACCTGCTACTTTTATTCCAACCGTATCTGCAGTCCTTATTCATTGACTTCATTGAAATATTGTGCAATCGTTACGCTATGCAGTTTCGATCAATTAAATATCATTTTTTGTGAGAAAGCGAGTACTGCATTGTGACATACAGGGCGTCATTCGAATATGATAAACAAACCGATGTTGCAAGTTATGACAAAACATGTATCCATTAAATTTATTTCTTGACGTCAAAAACCGTGCATGACAAGACTTCAGAGGTAACTAGTCACGATGAATGATTTGTTTCAGTAGTAACATCCTTTGAGTTAGTAAGGTCAGTTTGATTAAAGGATTTGTGCAAGGCTAAATAGCCTGCATTTGCAGAGAGGAGAAAAATCTAAAAATAGCCCATTGAAATTGATGGCCCACATGTGTTGTTAATAATCGATAGCTAAAGAAACAATGCTGTGTTTGCGCATTTTCTTTGTTCTATGTATAGAGAAGCCTGTTTACCATTGCACACTCCCTTTAACGTTAATATTTTGTTATTTGTTAGGTAATAACCTGGATTCATGAACAAGGCGAAAAACTGTTCCCCATCGGTGTCGAATTCGAAGGACTGATTACAACTCAGAAGGCATTACAAACAACCCTTACGGAATTCGAAGAATCTGCAGCAGTAAGTGTTTCATTTTATGCACATTGAAAGAAAGACAAATTTACTTTGCATTAGATCGTTCAATTTGGATTTGTTTTTCAAGCGTTCTACCCAGTTTCAAGTAGAAGAGACAAATTGGGTATTGAAGAACCTATGGCGCACTGCTAGCTTCTCAAATCAAGTGACGTTTTCGATTTGGTTCGCTTGTGAATGTCAATTATTTCGATCCGCTTTCCTATCAAAAGCTTTACATGTCTTATTTGAATTCAATATCTGAAAGACTTGGAGACCTTATGTGCTCCGTCTGGGCCATGGCAGTCTCACAGTGATTTTCTTACTGTATGAAAGCAATTGTGCCCAGCAGTCACGAGGCTGCATTATTTCTTTGCCATCCCCTTTAATTTCCAGCAGCAGACAAGCTTGCTTTCCTGTCGCTACCTGCTTTCCAAGATTACGACATCGTTGCGATATGTTGTTGCAGCCGTTGTTTTGATTGTTCACAAACATATTCAAGATCATGGAGAGCACAGGGTATTTCAGTTCAGTGAACATGAAAGTTCGAAATACCAATTGGTGCCTGATTTCATTTTTATGGTTTGATAAAAAGAATTAGTATATAGTTTCAAAGTTTATAATCGACAAAGGTCTTGACAAGATATTTCTTCTTTATCATGTAGACTGATTAGACATCAAAGTTGCATTCAAATTTCAACAGGGCTTCCCTTCTGATGAAAGCCTGATGAGATCATCGACCATGCATTCCTGTACAGTAGATGCACACGAATTAGAATCATTGTTTCACTCTCAGCTTTTTTGTTTTAAAACAATGAGCCACTATTGTTTTTCCATTGTATTTCCTGAACTTGAGTATGTTATTTGCATGTACCTGTTGTAAAAAGTCACCACTGTGACTTTAATAATCCCATTTTCTACTGACGTTTTCCCAGAAACGAATGGATGGAAGGAAACTTGTTGCCAGTACTTTGTGCATTTTGGACGTTACATTAAAAAAGTTCCTTACATAACAGAACAGACTTCTACAGTCATTTTTTAATCAGTCTTCTATAATCGTTAGCGTGCATGCAAAGAAGTTGAAGATCATCTCACTGTGGCTGAAGGCCTCGCTTTGATGAGCAGTGATGATAAAGAGGCTGTACAAATCGTCACCAATGAATTACGAATTGCTCATGAAAGATTCAAAAGCAAGCTGTCGAAACATCAAGCTTTCTTGTCGTTGTGTCTTACATTTTACTCAAGTGCCGAAAAGGTATTTCAAATGATCTTCAATAGACTTGTAGGGGTGATTTTGTACTTCAGGTGTATATGGCGTTGGCTTGATAGCCTAGGTTCTGTGCTCATGAAGATGTTGTTACAGATAATACATCTTCTGAAGGCTGAGTTGTTACTTTTTTCCAGATTTAGTAATATCTCATTTCGAATATATGGTGCTATTTTCCGAGTATGTACCGGGTGAGTACAAAATAACTTACAACTCTTGAAAGTCGTAAACTCTTGTTGATTATATTATCGAGTATGAACCTTTTTTCATATGCAATACACCACTTTGATTAAGCAGCCTCGTTTTGGAAATTTGTCAAAATCTCTTCCTATTGTAAATATGAAAATTTCGAGCCCAGATTCGGATTTGGCACCCAAACTTTAGTCTGGTTTCATGTTTTTAAACTGCTGACAATTGTTATGTTGATTTTATGACGACGTAAAGTTCAGAGATTTATAAGGGATTTGACCGTTAAAAGTCGTTCGGGGTGAAACTTTACACCCCGAGTCATTTTCACGGTCAAATCCCCTATATATTTTCCAACTTTACGTCGCCATAACATTAAAACTACAACCGCTAGCAAGATGAAAACTTATGGTTAGACTAAATTTTGAGTGCTAAATCCGAATTTGGCGTCTGAAATTTCATATGAAAGAATTTTGAATAATTTCCAAAACGAGGCTGTTCATTAAAGTGGTGTATTGGTATACTTGTCACGAACCAATCTATTTTAGAAATCTCTGCAGATTCCTGAAATAGCTTTGTACGAATTTGTATATACTTTTAGAAGTGACCTTGTTTTGAAGCATTCTATGAAATCACAAGAAAGGATTATCTTACGAAATTTTAGTTTCACACTACTACCGAGTTTTGTTTCTTATGTCTTTGGTGAAGTGTGTCTTGTCGTGTCTCTGAGTCGTGTCGTGCTTCTGTGTCGTGTCTCTGTGTTGTGTCTGTGCCGTGTCTCTATGTCATATCTCAGTGTCGTGTCTCTGTGCCGAGTCGTCTTAAATTGCAAATTTTCAATTTTTGACTACAAATACCAGGTTTAACAATATACTGTTGCTCAAAAGAAGGTTTTTCTTGAGGTACTTTCATCATCTCTCTTCCGGAAGAGTGAAATAATGATCACTCGTTAAGTTCATTTGGTCGTTGGTCCTTTGACACAAACAGAAAAACATTAAAGATAGCTAACACAAATCAAATTTCGGCGATCTCCAAACGGTGTAAATTTCTTTGACTCACCCGGTAAAATAACGTTGACTGAGGTAATCTAGGTTTAAACTTTGGCTTGAATTGGCATCTGATGTAAGTTCGTAGCACTTCGTTGGAACGTTTATAGCTTTTTTGCTTCTATCTGTTATACGTGAATGGTTTTATCGTAATTACTCACTTCCTTTGCATTTGGCAAGCCATCTTTTTATCTTTGTAGCTCACTTCTCAGATCAACAAAACAATGCGTGATTTCACCAGTGAGAATCTCCCACATGATTCGATATCTGCGAAACACCTCCTTCAAGAACATCTAGCTGCTTACAAAAATGTCGAAGACCTATACGCTTACACTGTTGAATATGGAGAGGATGCTATCAAAGCTGCTGGCCAAGAGGACAATTTTGGGAGCCCAAAAGAGGAGATTGAGAGATTAATATCAGTGTCCAAGGAAAGGCATGAAGAATGGTCCAATCTTTGGGAAGCGCACAAGAGGAAATTGCAAGAGAGTGTGAATGTTTGTCAGTTTGAACAAGACATTAACCAGGTAGTTTTTCGAATTTAATCAAAGATCAAGAGATGTACACCTCCCTGAAGTTGAACACCTTGTTACAAGTACTTCTAGACATTGGCTAAGAAGAGTAGGCATACCTACTTTCTCCAGCTTCTTAAGTCTTTTCCACATCAGAAGTCATTTGAGATTTGCGATAGCCCAAAGTTACTGATACGTGACTCTTTCATTTTGTTTATTCGCGGATATCTTCAAGGATATTTTCATGAGACAGACTTCAGGAATCTACGGGCTCTTGCACTTTGACAGAATTTTTTCTTAAATTGCCAGATTTCTTAATCCACATTAGATTCTTGTTCAAGCATCGCTAGCGTCCATATAGCCATCGCTTGGTTTCATTTTTTGTATAAGCGTTGAACAGAAAATTTGTATGGCGTGAATGCATTGTACACCTAGTCAAGTTATTGAGGTAAAACAAGAAGGTATGTTTTCCTTTGTTTACACAATTTGCAAGATTCTCCTGGGAAAGTGATCACCGAACTTTTCATCCGTAGCTAATGCCGGGTGAGCCAGAAAAAAGTTCCCACTTTAGAAAATTAATAACACCAAGACTACTTTGCGGATTTGAATCATTCAAATTCTAGTTTAAAGCCGAAAGATCCAAGTATTTTTGTGATTTTTCTCGCTGTCCTACCAGCACTACAAATATAGGTAAATTCAACTTTAAATACAATTCATGGCTTAAAAATGACTGAAAAATGGCCTAAAACATGGATCAAAGCATAAATGACTCCTCGCACAGAAAAATGATGGAAATGCAACTTCTTACGGGTGAGAGATATCCTCGGCACATTAACTGCCATGGGATTGAAAATCTTCCGTATTTGTTTGAAAATCGATGTCTTATAACTCTTGAGGGAGGTGAAACACCCATGGCCTATTGTTCGGTGTGAATAGAGTCCTTACGATTTGATCAATGTTTTAGGCCCTTTTCCCGTCATTTCGCAAGCATGAAATTTTTATAAAGTTGAATTTAACAATACCTCTAGTGTTGGTAGGACAGCAGGAAAAATCACAAAAATACTTTAATCTTTCGACTTTTAACTAGAATTTGAATGTAGTAGCCTGGACCTAATCGGCTAAGGTTTGTTTACATCCTATGCAAGTCATGTGATCGGTCTCCTGTTGAAATATCTTTTGAGTGACATGAAACTTCCCAAGAGTAAGATCACATGACCAGCGATGGATAAAACCGTAACCGGTTGTATTCTGGATTGTATTCTTGATTGAGAGAAGATAAGCTCCATCTGTTGGGAGATCTTAGTGAAGGACGAGTCAGAATGCAGGCGTATCACGATTATGATCGTTAAGCTTTTTTTAAGAATTATTGGAGAGACTTGCCCTGACTTTAGAGAAGTCTTGTGTGATTATAGCACCTGCTTCAATTGTAGGTCAAAATGCTGATGGAGCAACAGACGAGGCATTTGCTAGAGGTCAACAAAAGATTTGGAAATTCACTCTTGTCTGCAGTCACGTTGTCCCAGCAATCAGATGCATTCGTTGAAGAATTCAAGGTGAACGTCAACAAATTTTTTTAAGTGCTGGCTTTTCATTTTCCTACTCCTTTCTGGCATCTCAACGTTTTCACAGCAAATTCAGTCTAGTTTAAGTGAAGCTGTTGCTGTTGTAAATATCCAGTTTAGATGCCGTTACTCGTTTGGTGGAGCTGGTTGATCTGTAAAGCGAATCATTTGATAGAGAATAGATGAATAATCGAAGCCTTCTTGATTTTAGGTGCCATTTTCATATTGAGCACATTCGCAAACAGTGGTTTCACGTTTGCAGAAATTCAATTTTTAATTGGAAATGGGGCAGGACGAACGTTGAGAAAACGGCCAAATTTCTCAAGCCAAAAAATTTCTGACAAATCCTTTCTCTTCGCTAATTATTCCAACTTTCTCATGACAATAGTGCCAAGATCTCTCATGATGTCCACTTATGATTTCACAATGCTTTTTTATATTCAGTTTCCTGTTGTGAGATAATTCAAGATGTTACCATTTTTCGCAATTTTTACAACTTGAAGACTATGGGGGTGTGTTTTGTTGGTAATTCTGACGTACCAGATTCTGAAAATTTTTGACTTTGCAGAAAGGGATATGTATTCTTCAGTAGGAAACAGAAGTCTTTGGTAGGTATCGAATTCATTTTCGCGATTCGTCAGTGAAAATGAGAATTCTTCGGGAGTCTATCCAACTTTCTGCCATTCAGAGCAGAAGGTTAAGATGATCTTTCAAACCTACCTAGCCTGCCGCTTAATGAATTTTGGGGTCATTCAAACACGAATGCAAAGTCTACCAAGTGTAGCATTTTCAGAATTGTTATACCAATCAAACACACGGTTACATTCGTTTGTTTCATTTTTGACAGTTGACTGAAAGACGTGTCCAAGATCTAAGAGGCCATCTTGATCAACTCATGGGAAAAAGTCATCAAGATAGTGAAAGACTACGGCAAGATGTCAGCGCGTTAGAACAACGATGGCATAGGCTCCAAGAACTTCTAAAAGATCATAGGAGACTTCTTGAGTTGGCAGTTGAATTTTATCAGTTATGTGAACAGGTTTGTGCAGATTGATTGTTCCAAGATGAAATAGTGGTCTCATTTTATCTTGATTGTTCCAAGATGCTCCAAAGAACGCAATCATTTGGTAAATTTAAGTACCTCCGTTTTGTATGAATCTCAACAACTTGTTAATGCTATATCCTGCATATATTTGTTGCAAGGATTCAGTACAAGAGTTGCCATAACTATAGCTGTGATGATGTGCAGATTGAAATACCAAATTGCCAAAAAAAAATTGCCAAAATTCGATTATGAAAGCTATCGTAAAATTTTTTTGATCTCTGTTGTCAGTAATTGAAGTTTGTTTTCGTCACGCAAAGGGTATGAAATTACAGTTCAAACAATCTCATTCTGAGCCATACTCTTTGAGCAACATCGTTGATCTTGCATCTAAGAGCCATGATATCGAAATTTTTCATCATCCTTCAATTCTACAATTATTCATTCTGATATTTATGACAAAACTGAGAAATCCAATCGAAATTTTTCATCATCCTTCAATTCTACAATTATTCATTCTGATATTTATGACAAAACTGAGAAATCCAACAGACCATAAGAACTTGCTTGGGTATTTATCAGTTCTCTTTGCAGTATGCTTCAAAACCAGGCTGCATTAAAAAGAGCTAAATGCATTAATTCAAATACAAATCAAAAGGTCAGCTATGTCTGGAAAAATAATTTGGTTTTTGATCTACTTGCCACGAAAAGAAATCTGAAGATCAGCCTTATATTATGACAACAGTTTAGTGATTTTTCAAGCAGGAGTACTTTTTTTCTGAGGCACCCGGCAGTATGAAACAGGGATGGCGCGATCGGGGGAGCTTGGGGGTAGGAGCCCCCCATCGGCAATTGAATTTTTTTTAAATTGCTGTTCACTGTCGGCACTTCCGTAACTTGCTTGTCATGTTTTTAGAGAGTTTTGTCGAATTTCGGGCCAATCAGAAAGGTGTGGTCCGTAAAAATTTCGCTTGCTTCGCTCGCTGTCGGCACTTTGACAGTGTTTGCCCCCCAGCATTTCTTCCCTGGCGCCATCTCTGGTATGAAAGATACGATATGACAAACTGTTAAGTCTCATTGAAAAGCGTTTTCTTCCACCCAGTATGAAATAAACAGAATTTCTACTGTAAGACCCAACAACAAGCTTCATGAGCTAGATCATAACCGGGTCCGCAAGATCAAATACTGTTGCCAAATGCCTTGTATCACAGCTTAGTTGAAAAGCTTAGTGATCCTTTGAGATGTTTCACGATCATTTTTAGCGATGATTACCATTCGAAAAAACCAGATTCAAAGAAAAGTTTGTATCCCGGATTCCTCATTTGTAATGAAATAATCGCCATTATTTTCCAGTCAACATTTTGTGAAGGCTCAATGTAGCGATGGAATCGAATTCGTCTGCTAGAGTTGTTTGTGTGCAAGATGATTGACCTCTGTTCCTCATTCAAATTTTGCACTCCAAAGCAGATTCGGAATTCTGCTTTTGCCATGTCTTCCATAACGTCGACTGGAAAACGATGGAAATCGTCCGAAAAATGAACAAATTGCAATGCATTTTTGAAACTGTTTTTTCGGACAGTGGGCATACCTTAAACTAACCAAGCAGTATCTCAAAACATGGCTGAGCGTTTCAGCGACATGCTGATACCTTGTTTTTGTTCATAATGTTTGCTTTTGGGAAAGTATGTGTCATCTAGCTCGTAAAGTTTTTTGGGTCACATCATAGACTTTTTACCGTCAAAGTTCTGATGCCAATAGAATTCATAGTTATTTTCAAATAATTACTTTTCTGTGCGCACTTACTTATTTTCAAAATTGGCAAATTTCGCAAAATTTTGATGCTTGCCTTGACGCCATAATATCTAGAAGCGATACTGCTGTCTAGACTTAAGACTGCGCTCACACGATGCGGGAAAATTTTGAAAACGGTGGACAGTGTGACGGATAGGCCTCCCGTTCACTCGAAAACGGCACATATTTTACCGCAGATTCTGCATAGCCGGCACGTTTTGCAAACTGCATCGTGTGAAAACTCTAAAATGATGAAAACAGAACATTTTTTCGACGCTTTTGGAACAAGAATTATCGGCATTTAGGGTGTAGGTACCTTTTTATGGCATCAAAGTCTTGTAAAGAATTTTTTACCGCCAAATTTCCTACCGTTTTCAAATTGCGCCAGCATCGTGTGAACGGTAGCTCAAATTTTGATTCCGTCACATATTTCACCGTTTTCAAAATGTCCCGGCATCGTATGAACGTTGTCTTGGCTTCCAGATGTTACATCATTGACTAGGCTAGAAACTCGAATAGTTTACCCTTTGGGGCTTCACACCCCCTCCCCTGTGCATGCATTTCCAACTCACAGAAACTGATCTTGAACTTAGGTCTTATCACTACATAAATGGTCACTGCTCTCTATTTTGTTCATTTTACATTGCTGTACCAAAGCATTCTTTGTTAGAGCTGCATCAAGCAATATTAGATTTATGGGTGCTAACATTACCAGAAGATTTACAGTTGCGCATTCATAAACATTTAGGTCTAAAACAAGTTACCTTACACCTAATAAGCAAAAGATTTTCGAGGATGAGTATTTGCTACAGACAATCTTCTCAGGCACGAAAAGCTAAAAAACAAATTTTAGTTTAATTGGAAGCTGAAGCTAAGCTGCTTATCATTTTCAACACCGCATCTTTACTTGTACTGACGTCACAGAAATATTTTCTAAGCACGAAAAGGGTTTGTCATTATCATTAAAAGGTTTGATTTTATTTGCATGAATTCATTGTCTTCATACCGTTGTAGATTTAGTCGAGTTCTACATTAAGGACACTGGAGTGCTCAGCTAATCTGAGATTTTTCTGATGAATTTGCATCTGAGATTTCTAAGGGATGTGGTCTTCTTGTTTATAAATGGCAATTTCCAGTCAGCGGAATTTTCCGAGCGGGTGGAATTTTAGACAATAAAAAGTTGCTCAGCCGTAACCATCTATTCAATTTCAGGGCGACATTTTCTCTTGCAAACAAAAGAATTTCCGCCCGCTCGGAAAATTCCACTAACTGGAAATCAGCCTTAATTTTTCAAAAAGAACTAAACACTATAGTTTATAATGATCTTCCCTCTTGCGTATACTACTCCAATAGGTATGCATGTACACGCTACCATAACTGTATTCTTTTCGTTTTGTTTCAGGCTAAACGTATTGTTTCTAACAATAAGTCAAGAACCCATTCACCTAAGCATATAAAATTTTAAAGGATAATTCGGAAATATACTACGAATCTGTAAACGTTTCGACTTTCATCTTCTTCAGTAACTCTAAAGAAGATGAAGGTCGAAACGTTTGCAAAGTCGTAGTATATTTCTGAATTATCCGTATTGTTTCTAACTTATGTTTAATTAAGTATGGATGAACTTTCGGTTTTTGTTTTCCGATATATAGCTGGATTGAAAAGCTTTTGGAAGCAGCAGAATTTCTGATGGCTTACTAATTTTCTGAGATGGTCAAAAGGTGCTACCATACTGGGTGAGCCAGAAGAAAGTTCTTACCTTTGAGGATTCGTAGCAATAACAGTTGTTCAAAGATTTAAGTGGCTCAAATTCTTGTTAAAAGCCGAAAGATTGAAGAAAGAATGTTTGTGACTCTTATCGCTGTTGCACGAGCACTAGAAATATAAGTAAATTCAACTTTATAAAATTCCATATTTGCAAAATGACTGCAAAATGGCCCAAAACATTGATCAAATCACAAAGGAGTCCTCGCACAGATCAATAAAGAGATGCAATTCTTCACAGGTAAGAGGTATCCACTGCCCACGTTTTGCTCTAAGAATGAAAATACATAGTTTTTATTTGAAAACTGATGCCTTAAAACTCTCGAGAGGCGAAACGCCCATTGAGTATTGTGCTGTGTAAGAAGAGTCCTTACAAGTAGAAAAATATTTCAGTCCTTTTTCTCTCATTTTGCAACCATGAAATTTTCATAATGTTGAATTTACCGATATTTCTAGTGCTGGTGAGACAGCGAGAAAAATCACAGGAAGCCCAGGCAGTTTGGTAACTGAACAATGATAAGTTTACAATCTTAAAATCGTTGATTGTATAATACCTTTGTGCGTTATTTGCTGCACTTCTCCATGGCTGCGTTGTATCTCATTGACTTCTGCACTGCACTCCATAATTGTTCGAATGCGAGAGTTCGATACAAAATAACTTGAGCATTCTAATAGGAAGAAACTCTTCCTAATTTCTTCCTATTAGAATACCAACAAGTTACTTTGTATCGAACTCTCGCATTCGAACAATTATGGAGTGCAGTGCAGAAGTCAATGAGATACAACGCTGCCGTGGAGAAGTGCAGAAAATAACGCACAAAGGTATTATACAATCAACGATTTTAAGATTGTAAACTTATCATTGTTCAGTTACCAAACTGCCTGGGCTTCCTGTGGAAAAATCAGAAAAATACTTCGATCTTTCGGCTTTTAATTGGAATTTGAATCATTCAAATCTGTGAAGTGCTCTTGATGCTGTAAATTTTCAAAAGCGGGAACTATTTTCTGGCTCACCCGGTGGTAAGGAAATCAAATCTCGAGGAAGTTTGAGAAGCATTTTTACGGTGTGAATAAAAGTTTGGCTTTGTAGCTTAAATCGAATCTCGTTGATTTAACACGTTGTGATGACTGTATGTACATGGGACAGCCCTCAATCTAAGGAAGAAACTGAAATGTTTCAAAAAGTTGCAAGAATTTATCAAACAGCAAAACAGAATTATGCATATAGGTTAGCGAAATAATTACGAACCGTGTAAAGGACATCCATCTCTTTATCTCAGAGCAATGAGAGATTTACTTTCGATCTTGTTTCCAGGTCGAAACATGGTTTAAAGATGCTGTCAATATCATAAAGAACACAAAAATGGAAGCAAAGAAATCTCACTCCAAACAAGAAGTCGAGAACCTCATCAAACATCTGAATGCTTTCAAAGAGAGCAGTCTGTCCGATCAAGAGGACAGGATAGCGAATGTAAGTGAATTGGCCTCAAAGCTCCAAAACGCAGATGCTAAGAACAGAGCAGGGGATCTCATCTTCAAACAAGAAAGTGTAACAAGGAGGTTTGCAAGCTTGTGTGACAGCCTTGCAGCAAAAGCTGTCAAGATGGAAGGAAATCAGACGAATGGTGCTCATGATGTAAGCAATTGTTGTTATACTTTGTCTTTATTCTGTAGAGAGTACGAAGAGTGTTTGAGAGGAACTTTATGATATTTGCATTGCAATTTGATTATCGTAGTTTCCGTGGGACATGACATGCCTTATGAATGTGCCAGAGCACACCAGCAACGCTTACAGACACATAAAATCTTTACATATTAGTCGCTGGCACATTCACAGTACCTAGAGTGCTTTTTTCTGGCGCATTCTCCCAAGTCATTTCCTCGCAGGGACAGTAAACTTTTAGTGAGGTCCAGGGCTTGTTATTACAAAAATATGCACGCCGTGCCTTTGTTTGCAAATTGGACGCCGAAAGTCAGGGAATGGGTATTATCTTACTAAGCTAGAGATCATTCTCATGCTAAGTTTGTGTAGACTGACAATGTGATTCCTTGTATTCGTTAAACGTCTTTAATTAACATCATCCAAAGTAATTCAGAAAACTGAGACTCATGAAATCAGTCTAACGTTCGTGGTATTGTTGTCAATTAGAGCAAAACTATACCGTGTAAGTAAAGAAATTCCCGGTGTTTGAGAGGCTACTGCTCCCTGAGTATGTAAGCAACGATATTTTGTAATACCTGATTGAATGGCTAACATGTTCAATTATTTTTAGAAATCTTTCTTACTAAAATCGGTCTCTCCGTTCAGATTCTGTAAGCGATTTTCTAAAATGAATCCCTTTGAGAAACTTAAAAAACATGCTAAAATTACAAGCAAGAATCCCTATTGTGTTTGCCTCACAGCGATGACTTTCAGCACACTTTAGGACGTGCTTTCCTTTTAGCGGGTTGAAAAGTCTTCCCCGTAGTGTGAGTAACTTAGACGGCGTTCACACGATGCCGCCACATTTTGAAAACGGTGAAAAATGTGACGGCTGCAAAGTTTGAGCTAGTTTTCACACGATACCGTAACAATTTGAAAACGGTAGGAACTTAGACGGCAAAAACTCGTTGCAAGACTTTGGTGCTAAAGAAGTGTACCTGCACCCTAAGAATCGATCAGTCTCGTTCCAAGATCGTCCAAAAATGTTCTGTTTTTATCATTTTCAAGTGTTTACAAGGTGCTGTTTCCAAAATGTGCCGTTTTCAACCGTTTTCAAAATGTGCCGGCATCGTGTGAATGCAGTCTTATTCAGGGGATTTCATTCTCCAATGAGGACAAAATACATGAACACATTCTGGAATCATTATTGCTAGAAGGAAAACAAAGGGAAATCTTGCTTGGTGTTTTCACGCGTTTTTGCAGGTTTCCGAAAAGGGCTTTCAGCAGAAAATCTCCTTTTTCGACGAGAAGGAATGATCGATTAAAGCCGGGTAGGTTACTGAACGTAATTTGACATATCAGAGATAAAGCAAGACAGTTTTCAATACCATTGCTTTGATATTCAAGGAGCAGGATTTTTTCAAACGCCGGGCGTTTTTATTAACTCACCCGGTAGTAAGGTACAAGTCTTTGGTCGTTTTGATTCATATATAGCGCTCCAATTGGTTTCACTGTATCAAGGCATGGGACGTAAGTTCGATCTGCTCTGCACAAACAACGTTAACTGGACAATGGGTTTCGTCTCTTTTTAGGAATTACTTTGAGCATCTCTGAAACTGAGTTGTGTGCTCCACTGCAAGTCTTCATCCTTTCAGGATCTAAATTGAGAAAGTGTGACACGCGATACTGTGTCGATCGTGTGACGTCAATACAAGCTGTGTTGAAATATCGTTGTTAAAAGAGCTTAGATTTCAATTCGAAGTGTTTGAATTGTTACATGATTTGATACTGCTTTAGATAAGCGTCAAACCAAAGCTTAACTTGTAAAAACATGGTTCAGAGGTTCTTGTTTACCGCACCTTCAAGACAGATAGAAGGTGTGAGCTTGCGGCCTCAAAATTTTAAAAGTTTCATTGCACACTCTCTAGCACCCAACGAGACCTTTCTCTAGCCCTCAAAGAGGGCGTATGAATTCAAGTACCCTTCTTCAAGCGTCCCTGCAAGTATCTTCTTGTATTTGAAAAGACAAGCAGTTTATTAGATGTGGTGCAGATTAAAACAGTTTTTGGTATAATTACAACTGCTACAAACTTGACACAATACCCCTAAGAAGAAGCTTACAAGCAGATATAAGTTGAGGTTGAGATAGATCCACGTAGATCTACGTAAAGTATTACCATCTCAGTCTACGTTAATCATCCATCTACGTCCCAGATTAACAGATCAATCCAGGACAAAACAATCCGTAACCTTTGATTTTCGACTGTGCTCGAAGACAATGGATTTTTGTGTCAATGTAGCAGAGTAATGGTTGTATCAACAGCATAGCTGCGCAAACCAAACCAGTATAAACAAACCATTTCTCTGTATTTATTTTGCAATGTTTGCCTATGAGATATTTTCATAATTCACTCCTTGACCACGCAAAGTTAGCACGAACCAAATGATCAGATTTGTACAGAACACAGAATGTCGTTTGAAAGACAGTGAAATATTGTGCACATAAAGTTGAGATATGGAAGTATGAAGTCGATTAAAGTCAGAATTTTCTCTGGAAGCCAGGTATATCAATCAATCTTCAGTATCAATCTCCTCGTTTCAGTTTATTTATTTACTGGTTCAATCAGACACTGAAGGTCTCCATCTTCTTCACTAGGGACCAATCCAGCCCGAAGTTTAAGGAGGGCAGCCTGCAGAGAGGGCCTACCAGGGGGGTACTCAGCACATATGCATACGGGACTCCATCCCAGTCCAATAGTATCAGTTTAGCTGCACTACAAATTACAAAATATCAATCAGCTAATTTGATACTTAAATACCTGTAAGCGAGCATAAAAATCCTGAAGCGGTGTAAATTGAGGCCAGGATTGCCTGTACAGAACCCAGAAATATCGGGAATGTTTTTGTCTTTGGGATTTCTGGATTGATTTCATCCACTTTTTCTAGGAAAGACTTGTGGTGTGGTTTAAGTTAGCGACTTATAAAGTGCGTTTGGGATGGTCTCTTTTTCCAATACACGTTTTTTTTTATATAAGAAACTTGGATCAGGCCATAGTTCTAAAAGTTTCTCAATTTCACATGAAATTTTGTCCATTTTAGTACTACAAGTTTCTTAATTAGTTTCTTATTTTTTGAATGCAGAATTATCAATGTGGTCGCTAACATTGCGGCAGGTGTTTCTTGACATTTAAAACATCATGAAGGGATAAACAGTGTTCTGTTATGTTGAAAACAGAAATAGTTCGAAAATATTGCTCAAGAATAAAAGTTAAACGATCTGTTTGCTATAATATCCATGCTTTTAACATTGAAAAGTTTCTTAGTACTTCTCAGACATAGTACTAGAGTTTCTTAAAATTTTGACCATCTTAGTACTAGTGTCTTATAAACCAGTTTCTTATATAAAAAACACCTGTATACAATATTATGTAGGTAAAGATGGAGGTGGTCATCTGCTCAGTGAAGGAGTGCGCTTTTTTCAAAGAATGACTTGCCAAAGTTCATTCAGGCAACGTTTGCAAACGGTGATGCTTTTGTAGTAGTGTTACTTGTGATTCTAGTTATTCGTTTCAAAGTTCTGAATGTTTCATTGTGCGTCTGAAAACTTTTTGTGACAACATTTGCATTCAATAATTAATTGCGTTTGCCTTTCCTCCGTTAGTCCCCATAGACGAATAGATTTACCCACAGAATATTGCATGTGTATGATCAGCACCCTTCCCATGAACAGAACATCGTTTTGATTCAGAAGGTTTATGCAAACTCAAGCAAATTTAGAAGCTTTGCAGCTAACAAGACAGAGTAAAGTTACGGAAGCTTCAAGGGGTAGTGTGAAAACCAGATGTAACATAAAACAGGTTGTGAGCTGAGAAAAAAGTAGCCTGTGTGCTGACTATATCGATTTCTTTCCTGAGAGAGAGGTTCATACCACTCTGAAAGGAGATCAGCAGAGTTTGCACACAGGCTAAGGAAAAAGGGCTGTGTCCGTCCTTAAAATGTCTGTTCTGTAGACTGGAGGTCATGTTATTAAGGCGGAGGCTGTTCGGTACGGTGGAGGGATGACATCATGTTGTCGGGGAGATAACATGCAGTAAATCAGAGGAAATGTCTTTATTCGAAGGGATAATATACAGTAAGGCGGAGGGATCATATCATGGTGTTAGAGGGATAGCATGCAGTAAAGCAGAGGTTATTCAGTTATCCGAAGAGATAATAAATAGTTGGGCTGCAAGGGCCCCCTTCGAAAGCCCCTCACATTCTCTACCGCGCTCAAATTGTTCCTAGTTCTACAGGTCTCCTTTTAGCAGGTAATGTTCCCCTACAGTATATTTTTTTCTTGCTTTGTTCTCTTTTAGGCGGATTCATTCCTGTTTCTTCAAAGCAGGAATGTGAATTCATTAGGAGAGGTCTACAGCAGATCCTCATCTAACTCCAAAAATTTTCTCATTTTTCATGGAAGTCTCCACTTTTAGGTTTCGGTTACGCATTTGTGCGTGAATTTTGGTGCAGTCTCTATGTCTGCTACCGACATTTCCATTGATATAGAGAGCAACTCTTGGAAAAATTAAGTTATTTTTGGCTCAAGAAAGATGGAATTGCAGTGAATTTTACCCAACAACGAGATCCTTGTATTTAGCGTTTGAATTGTTTCTTGCGCTGCACTCATTGAACTTCGGATCAGAATCTCTTGAATTTTCAATCATCTTGAAGTAATAGATTTTGCTAAAAACTGCACGACGCTGCCATGGCAAAGCTTTTGTACTCTTCTTAGCAGAAAAGAACAGTTACAGCAGTAATTTTATGATCGATGCACTGTTTTACGCTCTCACTATTTCATGCTCTCACTGTTTTACGCTAAGATTAAGGATGCCCATCCCAAAGGTTTCTGAAATACCTTAAGATGGGGTCATAATTGATCAACTGAGTGGCATTTACAGTCATCAGTCATTGATAAAAGAGGAACAAAACTGGGTGTGGGCATGTGAGCCTTTGTTTATTCTTCAAAATGTTCTTGATGGGCAGTGAAAGTGGGAAGAAATGATGGGTTGACTTCAGTTTGAATGTAGGAGGTATCGTTTCTTAAAATTTCCCCCAAAGTTTACCCCTGTATCAGACCTGCCTTGTCTGTTTCATTCTGCCGTATTCGCTAACTTCTTGGATAGTTTTGTGATTCTGTGGAGAGCTCCATAGCCTGCGTGCAGGCTCGAGGAACACGGGTGGAGGACAGTTTAACAACAGGAAATCATTTTTCCAAAACAGCATACGCGATTTGTTCTAAAGTTAGGGGTTTTGGGACTTCTTGGCAGTTTTACTCTGATTTAGAAGGGATTTTGCTGAAAATGCAGGAGATTTTATTTTCAGGAAGTCATTTATTTCAACTTTTATTTTCCCATTCTGTAGGGCCCGTGGCTTAAAGCGAAATGTTGGAGGAACGAATTTTGAAATATCAGGCTTTGTCGCAGTTTAAAATGACCACATTTCCAGTGTTGAAGCCCTCCTCAGTAATGATAGTGTTACAAGTATCCATCAATACGATGTTTAGTTCCGTCAATTTTGGTCAAAATACTTGGGAAAAGTGACAAACTTGAACTACTTCAGTCTTTGATTACGTGTCCCCCCGCTCCCCCCATCTCAATTTTGTTTGAATCAAACGCCATTCGACCATCTCAACATTGAAGTAAGGAGTTGGGGATCAGAAGGTTCTAAACGCATGTTTTCGCCACAATGTTTTAGGAAACATCACGAAAACATGGAAATTTGCCTGTGTCCCAACTTATTTGGCCCAGGATTGTGGTGTTTGGAAGGTACAAGGCAAAATGCAGGGCATGTTCTGTATTCAGGAATGAGATCTTCACATTTGATGACAAAATTGTGATCTAAGAAAAACAGTGTGATCTGATACTAAAACAATGACCCAACAGTCGAAGGAAAATGAATAAGTTTCACATTCATTGTATTTGTAAGCTTTGTACCCCATATTCACAGGATGTTGGTTACATTGAAATTAGATTTCACTCATATCTTTTATTCTTGGTTTTGTGCTTGTTGCTTGTTGGTATTGACAAGCTGATTTTTGTTTGCATATAATTTTAGCCGAGATTTTAGCGAGCTTTGTTAACTGTCAAACGTTGAGAATTGAGGGACGCCTACATGAATTGATTGAAGTAGCTAGTTTTGTAGGTTCAAGAAAACTACACTCTGAAGACTTCATTGCCATGATAACAGTTCAGACTCTTGAACATCCAGAGTTCGCTATCAATCACAAGAAGTCAGCTGTTGTCTTGTAACTAGTAATTTGATGTGCGATGTCAGTTTTGCAGCGATCTCGGTAACTTCATTGCTGAAGGGCCTCGAAAGGCCCAAGATTTATGATCAAGATTGGTTTGTCCTATCCAAATTGATTGATTGAAAACATTCCTTGCGTAGCTGGGCGTCTGCAGCTTTGTGTAGCAGAAGGTCATTATATCATTACAAAGAGCTTTTAAAGCGTTCCCATTAGAAGGGCATGTTCTATCTACCGGACCCTCTTGACCATTGGACTACTGGACCATTGGACCATTGGACCATGCCGCAGACCCCTTGGCCGCGATTTTGCTTCGCCCTTTTTTTCCGTTCAATGGTTTTTTCTTGTTGTAATTATTTGAATTATTTACCATGGGCTCTATTGAAGCTTCTTTGTACTATTGATTGTACTTTTCCTGGTAGAATAAATATTCACATTTGAATGTTTGAATCATAGAATAAAAGCACAGACCTATTTTTGTTATATTAAGAAAAAACATGCAGACAAGCACTTCTCGGTGAAGATGGAATTCAGACGAAATTACGAAATTTTGCATGTTTTGTCTAGAAAACGCCAACTCGGGGCACTTTTGATGGAGAAATTAGTCTAGCCAAGGGGGATCATTCACAAAAATTTGTCTAGCCAACGGTTACATTTTGAAACTGTGGGTGGCACACCCCTACCTTAAATTTGGCCGAGAATCTGGCCTACCTTAAATTTGGCTGCGTCACAGCACCTTCTCTTGACGAAAATTGGGTGGTGCAGAATACTTGAATTACTCAACATACAGCGAAACAGAGCAGCTTATATCCATTCTTTCCGAGGTGAACTTTGGGTAGACATGGTTTTAATCTTGCATGCAACAAATAGACGTGAACCTTTGATTTTGGCTTCAGCTTAGTATGGTAAAATCTTCAGGCCAAAAACCGATTCCTTCAGGCCAATAACTTCCAAAGTCTCGTACACCTTGGGCAGAAATCCTCTTGTTTTCACGGAAAATCCATCAAAAATCCATCAGAAACCTTTTGAAGAAATCTCGTATCCTTTTTGAATGAGTGAAATGCCCTTCGCTCTGCTGTATTGTTGCATATGTTGTAAACATTGAAATTCTATGGTTGTTAGTCCGTGCCGATCTCCTTTTGTCTCTTCGAGCAAAAGGATTATGATGCAGAACTGAGAACACAGGAAGTTTTATTCAGCATAATTTCATGTTACTCATCAATTGTTATTGGAAGATACAAGACACAATGCACAATATCTTGGCGGCTAGGGGTTTACGGCATGGTCCAATGGTCCAATGGTCCAATGGTCCAATGGTCCAGAGGGTCCGGTAGATAGAACATGCCCATTAGAAGCAGTTTTGATCGGATGTTTGGGATTCTTCAGCATCAGGATTACAAAACCCCCACACTCGCAACATAAAGGTCAATCTCGTCCGAGGCACTGCCTTTTGAATTCAATATCTTTGTCTCGGTCAGTCTGTTGTTTTGATGTAATAACGTTGTGGGGCACCATTGTCTATTGATAGAGTACTGTTTTCAATGCATTCAATCAGCTGAGTTGGGTCAAGGATTGTTTGTTTGTTTACATCAAATTATTTTCATTTCTAGATTGCAAGCGATGCAGAGAGTTCGAACTCTGATGATGATTTCTCCTTAATTTCGAGTACACATACACAAGAAGGAGTTCTTGATCGTCAATCAGAACCTCAAGCTGTTGCAAATGTGGATTACCCTGTGGAAGGAGGACAAGTGATATCTTGGGACGATGATTTAGAGCATGGATCAGTGAAGCGACCTCGATTATCAGTGTCTGTGAAAAGCGGCTCGGAAATCTCACAAGATGCTCAATTGCGAATCACTCCAGTTATTCATGATGAGATGGCAAAATTCCTGCAAAGTGGCACAGCCACATTTGTAACTCAAGGTCCTGAACCCGTCACCTTGAAGATCAATAACATTGCTGGGCAGACATTGGTCCCCCTGACTTTCTCTAAGCAATCCACAGCTCTTGCGACTACCCAGGGGGATAACTCAGTGTTGGGACCGTATGTGAAAAGAGAAGTGACAGTGGAGACTGATTACAATATCGAAACATCGCAACCGGAACCGTTGCCAGTGAAAGATCCAGACGGAGGAATGATTGTAACGAAAAAGAAAACTTTGAAGACAACAACAAAGGAAGTCACCACAACAGTCAAGCAGGTTTGTTGGGAAGGACATGTATCTTAATTTTCATGATCTTTCCGCAAAGCGAATATTTTCTTCTCAAGAAAGGGCGTGTTTTTGCCTTGTTTTGGTAGAGAAGAGTGTGGGACAGGTCAACTGAGTTGTGTATCCCTCAGACCATCTTGAATCGTGCCTTCGGTTTGTTACATAGATTTTTTCAGCTTACGGCTGGAATTAAGAAAGAGAATGCAATTTAATGGTATTTGGCTTTCGAAGGAAACTACGTGGAGGAAGAGTTGATATCAGCCTTGAATATTTGTTTGTCTTTTTGCACACTAGTGCCAACGAATAGCAGTGGACTGTATTTTGCCGGAGCAAATGCCAGTTGAGTTACATTCATGTGCTCTGAAAGCATGGATTTATGATGCAGATAACAGTCAAAGAAAGCTCCAAAAATCCTTGTTCCCTTCAAAATCACAAACACCCTTTTAGATGGATAAAAAAATTCCTTCTCACAGTGTGCATAAATGCCATAAATGCTGATTTGTCAAAAGTTGCATGGAAGGATAGAAGATTCCCTTCCAACTGATTCGAGCTAAGAATTCATTCCTTTCAACTTCTTGCAACCCTCCTTCCCCAAAGCTAAATATGCTGATCAACCCTTGCAAGTTCGTCTTTTTCATGTTGCATTTGCCAAGAAAGTCAGAGCGAAGCGAATTCTGTGCCGGGTTGTTGCATCAAACATTCTCAGTATACCGTTACATGACCTTTCTATTCATATCTTGTGTCTAGACGGATCTGTGAATTTATGCTAGATAAATCCATTTTGATGAAAAGATAGAGCGGCCCTCTTTATGGTGTATCGATCTTGTCCGTTATGAGGCTTTCCGAACTTTATCCAAATTCATCGTGGATCAGCAACAAACTTCTCACCACGTGTAAGATCACTTGAATATGTTCACGCATTCTCGCACGTTTTGACGTCACTATTAAAAGGATAATGGAAAGGTGTTACATCTTACAAAGCCCTTTAAACCCGTCATTCTTACTGGTGTTGGAAGATTTGTCTCACACGCCAGTTGCAAAGGGAAGTACAAGATCGTTCGATATGCTAAAACCAGGATTAGGCCAATGATTCTTTCGCCGAGACAATAAATGGATTGCCATTTATTTGTGGAAGCTAAAACATGCTTCCCGACATACATATCCCACTTTGTCAGTACGCTGAAGTCTTTTAAATAGGATCTTGGATTTTAATATTTATCTCTATCAGGCGTGGGGTATTTAGCTCCAGGAAGAGCAGGGGGCTACACGTATGTTTTGATAAGAAACTAAGAATTTGGGTCAGTACTGAAAGTTTCTTAAAATTATCAAATTTCTTAAAGGTTTCATAGTAGTCTTCTTGTTCACTTCCTGTTCGCTCATGAACATCTCAAAACAATGTTTTTGAAGCATTTCCAATGTTTAGATATCACTCAAGTACCTTCTGAATAATATTATAGAGTAGACAAGCGAAAGTAAAGTTAACTATGTGAAGTATTTCGTTTGCCCCAATAAATAGTTTCTTAAGTTATATTTTCGCAGTACTAGAGTTTCTTAATGTTTTTGCAATCTGAGAGTTGAGTTTCTTTTAAGGAGTTTCATATGGAAAATATGTGTAATTCACCCACCTATTTTATTTCTTTTCTGGACAACCTAGAGCCTTAAAATGTTGCTTGGGCATAGAACATCATGAGGTGAGCTCAAAAACGAAATCTCAAAACGAAGTCAGTAGTGCTAAGTACTAAAAATTTTCAATCGTTGATTGTGAGGAAGGAAAAGCATTGATTACGTCCAGAGTCAATTTGTACACCAGTCCAGTTTTAATGTATTCTATACCTAAATAGCCTTTGCTATGTGAAGAAATAAATAGAAAATGATGACGTCATCATACAGGATTGCAAAGAATGTACAATATCGGCAAAACCATGCGTTCAAATTACAAAATAACTAGTTTTTTGGATAGAGCATCAAAAGTAGCATACGTTTCCCCCTCTCATCATTTGATCACATTAGCTGTAGATTTTATTAGGATTTACTCGAAATTTCACACAGACATCTCTCACAAATTGATGGCTTTTACCCCCTGGAATGACTTTAATTTTTTTAAAAAGCTAATTATTGACCGTAAGAAGGATGAAAACTAACAACCAGAAATTTTCATCGTTGTAAGTGCACTTGGTAAAAATCTACTACAGAAAAGCCACTAGGGGGCTGATTCAGCCTCCTAGGCCAGGATGGGCAGGGTTATAATTCTTGCTGAACCCCGTGTCGTCAAGCCAGGAAGGGTTCGAGTCTGCTTTGGAGGTATAAGTTATAAGTTAAGCAGGGCTATATTTCTATAAGTTAAGCAGGGTTATATTTTTGACGGTCGAAGGAAAATGTATCCTTTCAAAAGACTTTACCGTAATGTTCACTTCTTCCAGGATTTAGTTCCATCAAACATCTGTTTCAAAGTAGATGTCACATGGAATTCGCGAAAACTCAAGTTGTGCGAAACCTTTTAGTATTTTGCTGGCTCTGGAAGAGCTTCCTTGGGTAGGCTAACGTCGTGTAAGACTCTGGACTGCAATCTATTTCTCATGTTAAAAGTGACAAAGCTTTGTCTAGATCATTCTTACCCCTGCTGATTTTGCATTTTGCTGATTTAATGTGTAGTTTATCGATTTTTATAACAAGTTTCTCGTTTCAAACCTTATTTCTACCTCAGTTTATCCCCAAGTCTTTGCAAGAATATGAGATACGCTATCTGGTGGCAAGCTGGCACCCTTTAGAGCTTAAAAATAAGAATAATAATTCACTGATTCATTTCATTTCCATTTGCCAAGTGACCCTGCATCATATAGGAGTAAAAGTTATCTAGTTTTGCTCATATTACGTTTCAAACATGTACAGTTATGAATTTACAATGTGTTTGCAAAAATATTAAACATAAAGAGAAGATTGAATGTGAACCTGTTTTCCTTGAATGTTTTTGTGCTTTGAATAAGCTTTGAGTTTGGCCTAAAATTGTTTGAAATTTTGTTTTTAGTTTTATTTACAGTTAGTCGAGTTTAAGGAAGTAATTCGAAGTAATCTTAGGGGATCTTAGGGGACAGTTTCAGGTTGCTGTGGGTTCTTTTTACGTTATTGATTCTATTTCAGGAAATCAAGACGGAGATGGAATTCGTTCACATTGAATCAGACAGTGATTTGCCGCCAAGGCTTGGCCTAACTGACCAGGACACTGACAAAGTTGGGATCACAGTTGCTTCGAAGTACAATATTGAAGATCAGAAGTATCAACAGAGTCAGGACAAGAAGGCATTAGTTAAATGTTTGGAACAAGATATGCAAGAGACAAATGAGAATATTTGCAGGAGCATTGAAGATGTGCTGTACGAAGACAGGTAAGCTTGTTCATAGGTAAGCTTGTTCATTTGATTGATTGATTGATTGATTGATTGATTGATTGGCCATTTGGTTGCTTGATTTCTTGCAGATCATATTGTCATGCGATTTAACGAGTTGGTGTGAAAGATAGATATGCAGGGGCATCGAGATGGTGAACTTCTAAGGACCGGAAGGAGGTGTTATGACATCTTACCAATCAAAATTGGTAGATTATTCCGTGACTCAGACCACGTTTACACAATGCCGGTACGAAATGAATGCGGCATAAAACTGTGCCGTGTTAGTTGTTCTTTTCAAATGGAATCGCCGTTAACATTACAATGTACCGGCGCAAAATGAATATGATAGGTTTTGACCATGTGCAGAGGTAGAGTGAGGACTCGTCGAGGCGCATGCTTTCATTTGTCAAATTATCGCATCGATGTGAAACCGACATGAAATGATGCCGTATTCGCCGGTTGCATTATGCCGGTAGAGCAACGAAGTTAGCATGGCGTATTCATTTCAGTCCGTATTCAAGTAAAACCTCCGCCAGCATAATACGGCTAATACGGCACAGCTTCATGCCGTATTTGTTTTGCGCTGGCATAGTGTGAACAGGGTAAAACCTCCGCCAGCATAATACGGCTAATACGGCACAGCTTCATGCCGTATTTGTTTTGCGCTGGCATAGTGTGAACAGAGGGTCTCAGTGAGTCGGTCACTCATTCAGAAAATTTGAAAACACAAGTATTTATGGAGATTACTTGGAGATCTCGAGCATAACTCGTACTATAAAATGTAACTCTCATAGTAAAGGAATGAAGACGGAAAAATTTGATCTTCACATTCTACCGTTTTGAAGGTTTTTGAAAGGAAATGTTCAAACAAATACCTCGTAATTTCAGAACAGAATGACCAGTTTAGGTCAGGTATATCTTGAAATATGATTAGATTTCTTTGCTATTAAAGATGCCATTTGCCAGTATCATTGCTGTAACATTCACTAAACAGAGCCCATTCCAACGTGACTATGTTTGTATTGCTCACTCAGTAAATGTTCATGGCACAAGTGCTTGTTTATTTTGTCAGAGCGAAGTTTAGATAGATATTGATTTGGCAGAATGAAAATGAATCAATGAATTTGATAACATCCTTATTGCTTCAGTAGTATATAAGTAAGATAGAACTTTTTTAACTTAATGTCATATGCATGCGTGAAGTAGCAACTTTGAACTATGTTTTTCTGAATGCATAGACATGAGTGAAATCTTTAAAGGAGATTTATGGTCAGCGAAAGAGTTTGAATGTGAAAAACGTCAATGCCACAATTGAGGAATTCAAGATTATTTCAATCAAAAGACAAATTATGTTTATCTTCTCTTTTGTTTATCGTTACATTTATTTATTAGAAAGCATCACGTACATGGGTTTACTCGTCTTGACATTGTTTTGCAATTTTGTGTGACAAATCTAATCTTCCATAGAGATTGCGGCTGGGCATATTGTAAAAAATAGACCCCGAGACCCGAGGACCATGACACTCTTAAGTACCCGTGTCAGAGCCGTAACCTTCACAAGGAAAGAGAGTGCCATTTGGTCCTTGCCTTATTTTGGTCATTACTACTATCTTTGTCATTATGGTAAGATCTTCGTTGTCTAAATCACGAGTGTTAGATGTAATTGCTTGCCTTTATAATGTCAAGTTGAATTTGAAACTCCAGTTCTTTAAAAGAATTGCTTCCGCCGTAAGGTTGATATGATCTTGACAATAAGGATGAAACTAATTGGCATTCTAGTTTTTGTTTGATGACCCTTCAGTATCAAGGGTCCTATCTAAGACTGATGGTTAAGCGTCCCGAGTCTCAGGGGCCGCTTTTTAGTGTATGCATGTGGCTAGGCCATGCTGCCACAATCCGTAATGCATTCTGAACAAAGTATTCGGAAACGGATGTTAAAAATCTAATTAGGTTCAAATGTCTATTTCCTAATTAAGTTAAGAGAACATAGATTGTATCAAAATATGCAGAAAAAGAACAAGATGAAATGTTATGTTATCGTTGGAAGGAGGAGCGAGGGGAACCATCATTGGTATACACATTGCAAGTTCATCTATTATCTTTAACCCAAAGGAATAAAGATACCCAAGTTGTTGTAACGGGGGTTGGGTTCAAGTTGACTCTTAACTCCTGCAACATCTTCATTGATTTGTGGATCTTGTGGCAAGCTGGGCTGTAGCATATCGGGCAGATTTTGCTGGGCAGACACTTGAGCTTCACTGGAAAGCATTGATTTTCATTTTTTCTTTTGTTGGTTGCAAAGCAGAACTGAGCAGACCTTGTTGGTTAATGTTTTTGATAAAACAAGGACAACCGTTTTCATATTGATTATTGATAACATGTAATCGAGCTGATTTATTGCCTAGGCTTCTTGTGAGCGATGCAAGCTCCGACTTACAGCCTGCCATCAAGATTTTTTCTCTGTATAATAATTGACAACCAATGTTTGCTCGTTGGATCATTAAGCTTGCCGTGGAATCGTGGAACACTTTGCGAAAATGGATATGTGAAAATTTTCTACAATATCTCTCGCTTTTGCATGAGGCAACGTTTAGTGTCGCTGGGGAATGATCCATCCATTGCCAGTTTTCCCAGCAAAAATCATGCAGATTTGATAAGGCCCAGTGATGTGAATTAGCTTTAAAGGGTTTTGTGCAAGTCTATAAGCCTGCATTTGCACAGAGCAGAAAAATGTAAAATAGCCTAATGACCCACATAAACTCTTCTACCCATGGCTTTGGAACTCGTCAGGCCACCAGAGGTGATCTATTTCTTTCTCTAAAGGGACCACCCTGTATGGACTCAAAACAGTCCAGTATTTTTGCTCTAAGTTATGGAATACTATTCCACTTTTCATATGCGTTGCTGGTTCTGTCTCAATATTTCGGTCAAAATTAAAAACCCATTTCATTGATTCATATCTCTAGTTTGGAAGTTAGTTTATCCGGTTTATCTTTTATCTAGAAAGTTTTAGTTTCTTTGTTTTTATAGGGGGGGGGGGGGCTCTCTCGATTAGTCTATCTATTTAGAGAGCTCCTCCTTAATCAATCTATCCTACATACAATCATGTAATGTCATTCCCTTTGTTTTAGTCTGTAGTTCTGTGCCCTTAAATGTAGTTAATTTTACTTTTATATCTGTATTTAATTGTATTGTAAATGTACAGAATTGTATGTAGGATAGATTGATAATCAAATGAAACTGAAGCTGAAAACTGATTGAGCCATATAAACGTTTGTGGGAGATAGCTCGTATAAGATATGTGTGAGACATTCTACATTCAAGTTCAAGTCGTTTCTCGAATGACATTTATCGGCGGTCAAAATATATTGACAAAGATAACTCAAAGTCAACTAAATTATGAAATGTTTCATAATTTTTTGAACAAACAGCTCAATTTTAAACCATTTTGGTTGAAATCAAGTCGTTTCTTATTTTGAGGCTAAAAATGAAGTTTAGTCTTCTTATTATCACATTTCAGTCCATGGTTTTGGAGATAATTCCCAAGAATTTTTTTGTTTTGGTTCTTCCACAGATCAGAGCAATCGAACTATGATAGGATGATGAGATATTCAAGCTTCTGGTATGTCTTGAACTGAAGTCAAATCCATTTAATATTCAAACTAAGTTAAAAAGCCACTCCAGCTTTGGAATAATCCTATTTCCCATTTTGACCAAGAAAGCATGGGCGTAATCGATTCTTTGTCACATAAAAATTTGATTTCATGCCTTTTTAAGCCAAGATTAGATTCTGGTAGTAATTCTCAGGTCAGCTTGTCACAGTGTTACTTTTCCAGCAGTCCGTCACATTTACACAGCCTGAATGGAGGCTACATGCAATAGAGGTTTGCTAAATATCCATACCATTAAGGTACGTTTGTTGACGCGAGCAGCGTAGACTTGATTGATTTCCAATTATTTTCCATATCATTTTTATAGAGATGACTTTGATATAAAGTGAAAACTCCATTAACGGACATCTCTATGCAACGGATACCTCCGAACAACGGACAAATTTGCGTCCCAAAACTTCATTTCTTTGTGAAAAAAGCTTCTACACAGCGGACACTTGTAGACTGCACTACATAAGTCCCTCTAACTTACGCTCGTTGTTGTTGTTGTTATCGCTTCAGTTGAGGGACTTATGTCCTTACGCTTCAATACAGGGAAAGTCCGCCGCGTTCACGGCGCGACCAATCAGATCGATACCGTCTTAATATGGTCAACCCACGTGCCTATTTGTAGCCTTTGATTGGCTCATTAGTTCAAAATTCGACTTCTCGAAGCGAAGCGACGCTCGAAATGACCTTCGAAGGGACGTTCGAAGTTTCTTTCTCCCTGTTTAGAATTAGGTTGGTCGTGAGTTCTTTGTATGAGTGAAATTAAAACATCAGATTATAAATGTTGAACGAATACATGGAATCACGTCGTCAGTTTAGGACACTTGTCTGCAGCAGACACTTACATCGGTTCCACAGGCGTCCGCTGTACAGACATTGCACTGCAACTGGTCTGTCAAGAAAGCTGAAATGTTTTGCTGGCTGTGGAATAAAACGTATGCGGCCGATGTTCAAAACTGAACGATCAATTCATCAGTTAAGGGCTAACTTAGATTTGAAAGTTTTTTTGGTAAAATCACTTATCATTTAGACAAAGAAATTAGGAAAATGCTGCAAAGGGGATTGTATTGGAAAGGGAATTATACGTTCAGTTCTGGTCCATGATTTACCCACCAATGAAATTTGAATTCTATTTCTAATACTGACATTTGCATAGAGTTTAGATTTCATTGTCAAGTAGACCATAGACAGACTCGAACGTGGAATTCGCGTTCCAATATTAACCCCATAGCAGCATTTTGTTTGTTTTGTTGGTGTAAATGATGAATGATCTTACCAAACAAAAACTTCACATCTAAGGTAGCCGTTGACTGATAGATTAACATTTTAGTTTTGAATATCGGTCACATACTTTTTGTACCACAGCCTTCCAAGCACGTAAACTTTCTTCGACTCACCCGCTACTGCAAGGACTTGTATTGCTAGAATGTCCAATATTGTGGAGGTCTTTTTCTGGAAAGTAGGTGATCTGAAGACGAAGCATTTTAACAAGGAACGCAATTTAGGGCCTGTTTATATGAGGAAAAACACCTCACTTGCCAGACCCGGGGCTGAGAGGTGAGATTCCACCTTCCAATAGATTCCTTTGTTTTTTCATTTCGCGTTTACATGACGAACGCAACACCACCGGTATAGTGAAGTCCCGCCTCATCAGAGGTGGAATCTCACCTGGGTGAGGTGAAATTTTTCCATATAAACGAAATACCACCGGTATGGCGAGGTGAAATGAAATTATTTGTTGATTCTCATTGGTCAGTTCATTCTGATTTCACGGAAGAGAGACTTTAATCCACCTCACCTCTCAGCACCGGGGCTGACAGGTGAGGTGAAAAATCTCATATAAACAGTGACTGAAATTTACCTCGCCTGTCAGCCCCGGGTCTGGCAGGTGAGGTGTTTTTCCTCATATAAACAGGACCTTAAATAAGTTTTTTCCTCGAGAAGAAAGTCGTCGTATTTGAGACAACTGTTTCAAAACTGATGCAAGACATGAAATGAAGGACAGCTGAGCTGTCTCATGTACGAAAGATCAGTCGAGAAACGCCTGTCATCGACGAATTTGTCTCATGTACGAAAGATCAGTCGAGAAACGCCTGTCGTCGAAAAATTTGTCTCATGTACGAAAGATCAGTCGAGAAACGTACTCGTTTTGGTGCTATATCCAAGCCTGGCAAAGATATTATTTGGCCGACTTCAGTTACAGTTTTAACTTTGCCAGTCTTTTCTCGCGTATTTCTAGGTCAGAGAGATTGCAGACACAAGCAAGTAATCAGTTCTTCCGTAAAGAATTATCACAGAGAGACACCGCTAGGTTGATATACTTAGAACTTCATGAATATTGTAACTAAATAATGTGATCTTAACTGCTTTATGAGAGGCTTCTTTGACTTGCGATTTCCTTTGGATAAGATAATCAAATGGACCATCTCGCCAAAGAAAGGGGATACTTCTTACTAGCCCTCTTTGGTTTGACATTGTAACTCTTGTGGCTCACTCATATTTACTGCTGTTAGAGAGGGAGATTTAGGGTCAATGGTCAAATTGCAGGGTCCCTGAATACCGTCTAAATTTAACAGTTGAACAAAGAGCCGTGTATTGTAGCCATTAAGCCAACCTCGATCCCGCCAGTTCCATATCCCTGGTTAGTGGGTGGCTGAGATTTTCTCGGGTACATTGTGAGGTGCAAATGGACACACTGTAGTTTCCATTTGTGGCATCTTTACTTTAGTCGTCTGTTGCATTGACTGAGAGGCATTTTTATGCGCAAAGCTGAGTAAGACCTCGTTTACGTTATGCCGGTTCGAAACGAATACGGCTAAAAACTGCGCCCAGTTGGTTTATCTGTTCAAACGGGATCTCCGTTTACACATTACGGGCATGAAATGAATTCGATAAGTTTGACCATTCGCAGAGGGAGGATTTGTCAAGGCCCATGCCCTCACTTGCCAAGTTATCACTGCGATGTGTTTCCGACCTGAAAAGATACCGTATTCACCGTTAACACTATATCGGTTAAGCGACGAAGCCAGTTAGCATGCCGTATTCAGCTTGTCCGTATTCCTGGAAAAACTGTGCGGGGATGCCGTATTCATTGCGTGCCGGCATAGTGTGAACGGGGTCTGATATGATTAAATTGGTTTATGAAAACATCAAGAGCCTGTGGATACGTGGTGGGTAGACTGAATGTGTTCAATTTTGCAGCTTTTCCGGTCTTTTCGTTTGTCATTTAGCATGGTATCTGTTGGATGGGCCAACCAAACACAAACTGCTTACCCTCCACGCATCGTGTCAGCTCTTGTTTGAATATAATTGCTCAATGATGAGGTATTCTCTATTATCGATAAGCAACGCATTGACACTTTGTGTGTGAAAATAATCCTGTAAGAAGAAAGCAGATCAGGACCAAAAATCTGTGAAAATGGATGGTCGCATTTTGTTTTTTGTCACAAGAAAGAAAGAAAAGCTTGCTTGTCTAGAAAATAATTGATTTTTGACTCTAGTGTCTATTGATCTCCAGCTTTGGCAGTAATGAATCATATTATGATGGTGTTGATTATTAATGTCGTGAAAACAACGGTGATCAACAGAAACGAAATTTTTTCAGGTTTGTAACAGGGACGTAGGAAGCATCTCAAACTTTGGGGGGGGGTACGACATTTCGAGGGCACATTTTGCTTAAGAAAAAGGGGCATTTTCTAAAAATAATAAGGGCACTTCTTTGCTAAAATCTTTGGGGCACGTGCCCCCAGTGCATCCCGGTTCCTACATCTATGGTTTGTAAGCGTTATAACATCTGGGTGCGTTACATCAATACGATGAGGAATCATCGCTCTCGTTTTCTTCATTTTTGGAAAGAGTAAACTGCAGTAGTCTGCGTTGCAGACCGTGCGGAGGAGGAAAACGACGAGGAGGAAGAAAGTTCTTTCTTCCTCCTCGTCGTTTTCCTCCTCCGCACGGTCTGCAACGCAGACTAAAACTGCAGTAGAAGCACGAAGAAAAGGGGCCATGAAACCCTCTCTTCGTTTTAAGTTGGATGTATGAATTTGATTACATTAACCCTTTCACGCCCGGCCAACGCCCGGCTAGAATTAAGCATAACAGGAAAACGTAATGTAGATCGTCCAGGGGTTATCATAATCAGTGATGCAGTAAGCAATAGACAAATGCAATGTGCATAACATTTCAAATCAATCAAATTTCCAAATGCTTTACCCCCTGCAAAATTCGCAGTGTTCAATGAATACTGTTGGGCCATATGGCCCTTCCGGGGGTGAAAGGGTTAAGGAGGTTTTTTATTCATTATTAATTCATATGTTCTTCTCTTTTTTTTCGGAAAAAGAAAAATGGATTATGACGTCGTGGACTCAAGTCAGCCAGGACTGAGAGCAATTGAACCTTCTGGCGCTCAAGAAAATCGAGAAAGGTTGGAAGGGAAGAGAAAATTCCGAGTGAATGCGAAAGATGCAAATAACAGAGACCTAATGACAAGACAGGTATTTACTGCAATGATTCTTTTTTGCTTTGTTTTCCAAGCTGGAAGCCTTTCATTGTTGGGAAAATTCCAGCCATGTGAATTTTCCCTCCAACCTTCGGCACATGCTTGCAGAGTTTATAAGACAGTTATGCTTGGTTTGAAATTTGGTGGGTTTTCACAATTTTGCTTGCTTTTTCATGGTTTCCACAGAACATTGCTCGATGAAGATTTCTAGTAAAATTGTAAAGCATGCTGACTCCCAGATAAGATTATCGTGGCCCTAAGATTTCAAGGTAATGTTTGATGCTGAAAGATTAGTTACAAAACCACCGAGCTATTAACTTAGCATAGAATTTAATGAAGTGAAATTTCATCTAAATTGTGCAAAATAAAGCTCTTGATGATAGATTCCAAACGGCTTCGGTGTTGAATACTCCAGTGGATCTATCCTTGTTCAGCAAAGTGTTCCTAACTGCCCTTTGGTATTTCTTCTTCATCATAAAATGATCTTGAATTGGTTCTTTCTTATTCGCTTTTTATTTACAGATACCGAAGAAGAAGTCTCGTTCAGAAGACGAAACCCTGGTCGAGGTCACTTTCAGGTTGGAGGATCTAGACGCTGACGTCATTTACGCGCAAGACAATGAAATTGAGACCCAGATTAAAACAACCCTTGAGGAGCTGAAAACTGAAGAAAGGCGATATGTAGATCTTCTGGAATGTGTCTCCAAGGTAAATTATTTTCGACTTTAAGCCATTACGTAATTTTTGAAATTTCAGACCTCATCAAGTCAACCTGGCATCAACTACATGGCATTACGGAGGAATGCATTTTGAATTTGATAGGGAGAAGGACTTAAGCTTTGACGGACGGCATAAATAAAAGCATAAATGTATTAAAAAATTCGACTTTGTACGAAGACGATAAGTTTATAATCTTTGCACAAGGTCAATTTTTGAATGAAATTTATGCTTTTATTGATACAATCGACGTACAGCACGCTGAACAATTTTGTTTACTTCTGACGGCATAAATGCTTTTGCGAATCTTGTTATTGCTGAAACTGACATTTATTTTCATTCCCAAGATGTTAGTTCTTTGTTCTTCATATTGAAATGTCAAAATGTTTCAGGAACAAGCTATGATTCTCAAGAGCTTGCAACTTAACTCTCACCAAAGATGACTGCACAAATGGTATTTGGTTTGGAACAAATATTTGATGCATGCTATAGTCGATAGTCTCGATACTAATTTTCGTGCACAAGAAAAAGATTTTGTGCGTCCCTCCCCCAAGACCTGGCAAAGTTGTCAGGATGCACCTGACATTTTCTTGTCTTGGAGCGACGAACTTTCTTTATTGTTTGTCCTTATCAAAAGGTATTTGTTTTATCTTTAGTAACCAAATTTCATTTTAATTTTAGCATTTTATCGAACAAGTTGCGATTGCCCCACTCAAACTGCAGAAACAGAGAGACGTGATCTTCAGGAATGTCAAAGAAATTCACGTCGTACATAAGAAGTAAGTAATTCTGTTTTTACTCCCTGTACCAGGTGAGTCAAAAGAATAGTTTAGACGTGTTATGGGCAGTAGAATAAAAAGCGTGCGACAGTCAAGATATTCAAAACTAAAATGTAGATCTACAGTGTGCCTCAAAAAATTCTTCTACGTTTGATTAAATACTTAATAATAACGATACGCTGAATACACTCTTGGTCAAGTCACCCTTTTCCTGAGATTTTAGATTAATTTTTGACACAAGAATCTTGCAAATCCGCTAAAAATTCATGGAGTTACAAGAATTTGAAGTTCAAGTTTGTGCAAAAGCTGAAACCAGGGGACTCGAAATGGCATTTTTGGTAAAAGCCCATAGGCCGTCGTTTCTGTTATTTTTCAATTGTTTTAAGGCGAACCAAGTGGGATTCAAACAGGTTTTTCGATAACCTACCTGTCAAGCATATCGATGCTTTGAGGAAACAAATTCAGTCTCTCGCCGATTATGTTTTGAACCACTGTTTTTGGACTTAGGCAATGTTAAGGAAATTTTGAGAATGATCGCAAAAATAGTTTACTTTAGAAGTCCTATTTAGTTTGCTCTGATATCAATGAGAGGTATGACATTGGATAAGCTTCTCTTACCTCCGTCTTAGAGCTTTTTGCAATACCAGTAATGTGGGTCTCTGTTTTCAGCTATCGCATATTTTTGATCTTCGAGAGCTCATAACTCAGTGAATTTTCAACCGATTTGCACGATTTTAGTCTCTAAAATTATTTCATAATCTTAGGAACAGGTTTATCTTTCTTTGAGCCTGTTTATGTTGTCCTTATTTCTCAATATTTTATCAAACGTCGAAAAATTTTTTTGAGACACTCTGTACGAGTCAAAGGCTGACTTAGATATGAAATTTTGTTTCATAAAATCACTGTCATCTTGGATCCAGAATATTGGTAAGGGGTTTAGATGGAATTGCCCTAATTTCTGGGTCTATGAGATGAGTGATTTTCCCATACAAAATATGGACATCTAAGTTAGCCCTTGAAACATAGATTAGCATTTCAGCTTTGTATATGGGTCGCACACCATTTATGCCACAGCCTGCCAAACTTTTCTTTGACTCATCCGGTATGTTTCAGAAATAACATAGCATTCTTATCACAGGTGTAGCATCCCGGGTTTAAATGAAATACCATTATTGTAGAATTTTTCTTTATTTCAATGTGAAACAAATCTGCCTTGGTGTCATATGTGTAATGCATCATTTAAACAAAATTACACAGGACATAGGACATTGTAATGCTGGATGGATTTAAGGTTTTGAAAAAAGTAATTTTGACTTCCTTTCGTTCTAGTCACGTATTGCCGGAAATGATGGCAATTTCTGAAGCTGATGATGTTGCCAAAATATTATTGAAGATGGTTAGTGCTACTTGCTATTCACTTTTGCATTATCAATCTTATGTGTTTGATTGATATGACCAGTGTTTTTGAAGCCAGCAGTTGAACTCATAGCAAATGTGCGTGGACATACACAATGAGTCAAGAAATGTCACTGGCAAAGTGTACCTGTCGCATACCCCGTTTACACGGAGCTAAAATACGGGATCATGATACAGATCGCAATTCCGATCCTGAATAATATGTGCTGTGTAGATACTTGACGCAATCTTAATCCCCTAAAATTCAATCCCACTGCAGACGTGGATCGCAATCGGGATCCCAATCCCGGTTCTAAAAGAGGGTGCCGTGCAAACGCTTCTCGGATCGCGATCCCGATCGAAATCTTTAAAGCATGCAAAGTAAATAGAAGTTCCATTGTTTTTGTAGTGTTTCTGGGTTCCGTACCTATGCACAACACGGATGTTCGAGTGGATAGAGAGCCTGATCCGTTTTCGTTTAACGCCCGTGTAACCGCAACTCGAATCATGATCTCGATCCTTGTGGGATCGCAATCCCGTACTATTGCTCTATGTAAACTGGGTAGAAGATCTTCTGCAGTTGCTGAGAAAATAGATAAATGTTTTGCCGTTCTTGTAAACTAAACCCTGTCTCAAATTGATGTTACGTGACGTTTTTCCCGAATAACAACATTTAAACTGCTTGGCATTAGCACTACCATGAATTATGTGTTAGCGTAAATCTCGCATGAAATTGGAGACAGACTTCAGATGCATGTCAGAGGTTTAAAAACTTTTCCTTTCTGAGGGCCTAGGTTTATGACTCAAAATACTTTGCCAAATTTTGAAAGGAGTAAATTGCAAAGACTTTGTTTGTCCCCACTTCTGTTGCACTTGTCTCAGAAGAGTTAAACCGTCTGAGTTTGTATGAAATAAACAAATAATGCCAAAGTTGATCATTCAAATCTTCGCGACAGTAAGAGTTTAATGAGGCTTTGGAGACTGAAAATTGTTGTTTTTTTGTGACTTTCTGGGTGAATTTTATTGATAAACTGTTCAATTGTTCTCTTCAGCTGAAGAAAACATAAAGTACAAAGGATTTTATCCTGCAAAAGTAACTGCTTTCATTTGATTGTAGTCTCGAATTTTAGCAATTAACAACGAGGCTTCTTTTTCAAATTCTTCTTTAAAACTCTCCGTGATTAGTTACACCCAAATGAATTTCCAGGAACGTAGTTCCTAGGTTCCGATACTTTCATCACTTCTGATAGCTGTTAGGGTGAAAGTGATAGGGTTTACACAGTTCGGTTTATTGTTTGCATTCATGGCAGGAACCAAAGTTGAAGAAGTACTCAAGTTACATTACCAAGGCGAAAGAGGCAGAAGAAGTCCTCGATTCTGTCCTATTTTTCAAAGTAAGTTCTGTGCAACTGATTTTATACTAGTTACCTTGTCCAGCTATGAATCAATAAGCTTTGAGTCAGCTAATTTGTGACTGAATTCAAGATCAACAGGCGTACCAGATAACGGGAGTTGACGTTGATTCAGATATTGACATGGATTGATTGATCAATCGATTGATAGATCGTGTGCCCACAGATTGGTAGCACGCGACATGGTAGTTTCAAAAACTAGACTTCTATATCATTATTCATAGCTGTCACTGCTACGGCATGGGGTGAATTACCTTGGAAGATTGATTAAACATTCAACTTATTTTGGAAACCTTGTATGTTCGCTAAGAATGACCGATGCTGAAATGCTTAGTTTAGGGTTATAAAGCCCAAACACAGGAGCAAAGGCTATTGGTACCAAGTAAGGCGTGCTTGTATTTTAGAGAACTTAACTTCGCAAAATTTGAAATATGGGGTTTGTCCAAGCACCATCAAAACTCTTAATTAATTGATTGTTGCTATCTTTCTTGTCAATGTGATATTGGCTTTTCTGGCTCTACATTGTCGCTGCAGGTACTATTAAATTTTCCATTCTTGCGACGAATTTTAGACAGTATTTACCAACATTGTATGCCCAAAGTTTGTCTTAAACTCACAGATTGTGATCCTTACATGTTATTTTACAGGATTGCAGTAAGCATAAATTGAACATCAAAGATCATTTGGCAAGTCCTCAGAGGCATCTTCTCTGCTATGCAGTTACACTTCAAGATATTATCAAACACAAGGAAGCAAAGGGAGAAGATATCGATCAGCTCAAGGTGTTGTATTTACATTACATTAAAAAATGCCAGGTGTCCTAAAAAATTACTCCCGTTTTAAAAATCGCCACACTTCGATTATGAAAGCCATCGCAAAATTTCCTGTTTGATCTCTGTTGTCAATGATTGAAACATATCTAAAGATGATAACATGTTTGTTTTCATAACGCAAAGGGTACAAAATAACCGATTGAACAGCCCCATTCTGAGCCATACTCTTGAGTTTGAGCAGCATCATTGATCTTGCCTCTAAGAGTCATGATATTGAAATTTTCCATCAACCTTCAAGTCTACAATAGTAATTTGTATTTCATTGTGACATTTATGACAAAAACGAGAAGTCAAATAGAGCATGAGGAATTGCTCGGGGAAGTATCAGTGCTTTTTGCAGAATGCTTTAAAAGTAGGAAGCATTGAAAGGAGCTAAATGCATTGATTCAAATACATATAAAGGAGATCAGCTATGTTTGAAAAATAATTTGACCTTTGACCTGATTGTCAAATAAGAAAACTGAAGATTGGCCTTATGACAGAATTTTGATGACTTTTCAAACAGGTTTACTTTTTTCTGAGACACCCGTAACCAAACACTGAATTATTCCATAAGTTTTGATTTTAGCGTGACGTTCACACCAATATTTACAGTACTTAACAGGCGTCGAGGACTGGTCAGCCTCTCTGAATGAACTCGATTAAGACGGAATAGGTGACAGCCCCGTAGAATAAAGCAATTAGAAATCTCGGATGCTGTATTGTTAAACGGCTCTGAAGTTAAGTTGTGAAATCGGAATCATCGTAGATGAGAGTCTCAAATGGGACGAACAGTCTAAAGGTGGTAAGTCCAAGTTTGCGGTGGTTTGTCTGCCTTAAAAGGTGAAAGAATGTCATACTTTTGTTTTTTTGTTAATTGATAAAACTGTAGGTGTCATTCACTGTGAGGAACCAGATGATCTTATGTTTATCCTGCTGCAAATGGCACTGTAGAATGTAATCTCTTTTTATGTTAAGTTCTTTTAATCGTAATACAAAAATATATTATACAGTCTAAGATTGCTGAAAATTATTAATTATTCTGACCCGTAGTCTGCAGTCAACATGGTTAGAGGTTTGATGGGCATCCCGAAACTTGACATGCACAAAGGAAGAGGACAACCTCGTGAGAATACATATATTGTGGCGAATGTCTATTCGCCAAAGCGAAAGGATGAATTGAATCTTTCAAAAGGTGATGTCGTTCAACTTATTGAGGAGCAAGGTGACCGTTGCTTTGTGGAAACAGTCGCAAAGGAGGCTGGTAAACAGGATCGAGGCTGGGTGCCCAAGTTTTGCCTTCAAAGAGCTGTGATTGACAATGCTGCAGGTATTAAATTTGATTTTGATCGATTTTCTTAGCCTTTCATAAGATGATAAATGACTGATATATATACCGGATGATGTCCCAGATTTATTTCTACAATTTTGAAAATTCATTGAGATTCAAAAGGTACAGTGCATCGAGATTCCTTACTTCTCTTTTTTCTTGAAATTTGAGATCGTAGCTTTAACTTGTTAATTAGCGGCTTCAAATGGGTGAAATTGTATGTGCTTCAGCGTTAACCCTTTGTAAAAGCTTTTGTCGAATGATAATTAAATGTTTAGGGATGGCTCTTACAGAAGCATGAAATACGACATTACAAAAAATGGCTTCTGTATTTAGTGATGACCCCAGATATGAATGACTTCAAATTTCTCCGATTTCTTCAATATGCATTGGGCCTAAGAGGTGTGATTGATTAGACAGGGTGTTAGAAAGCACCTGACCACGCAACCGGGTTGTCGCAGGAAATTTTTCATTCATAATATCTTGCAGGAACTTTTTCAAAATATATCTAGGTCAAGCAAAAGTAGCGTATCCAGTTGTATTTCAAGCACGGTTCATATTTATATTCTATACCGGGTTAGCCGGAAAAAGTTCCCACTTTTGAAAATTCATGACACCAAGACTACTTCGCGGATTTGAATCATTCAAATTCTAGTTAAAAGTCGAAAGATCAAAGTATTTTTGTGATTTTTCCTGCTATCCTACCAACACTAGAGGTATTGTTAGATTCAACTTTATAAAATTTTATGTTTGCAAAATGACGGAAAAAGGGCCTTAAACATTGATCAAATCGTAAGGACTCTATTCAAATCGAGCAATAGGCCATGGGCTTTTCACCTCCCTCGAGAGTCATAAGACATCGATTTTCAAACAAATACGAAAGATTTTCAATCGCAAGGCAATTACTACCTAGAGGATATCTCTTACCCATGAGAAGTTGCATTTCCTTCATTATTCTGTGCGAGAAGTCATTTATGCATTGGTCGACGTTTTAGGCCATTTTCAGTCATTTTGCAACCATGAAATTTTTGTAAAGTTGAATTAACCTATACTTGTAGTGCTGGGAGGACAGTAAGAAAAATCACAAAAATACTTTGATCTTGCGGCTTTAAACTAGAATTTGAATGATTCAAATTCGTGAAGTAGTCTTGGTGTTATGAATTTTTAAATGTGGGAACTTTTTTCTGGCTCACTCGGTATAATGAAGCAAATTATCAAAGGACTTGATTTTCCCATCGCCTTCATGCTCCAGTGATATTTGGAACGTATTGCCCATCAGATACCAACAGGGAGATTAATCTCCGTGGATACCAACCATCGTCAGTAGTTCAACCAAAGTAACTTTTCCTCCACCCCCCCCCCCCAAAAATGCATTCATGGTGATTATTTTGGAAGGTGATAAGTGGACAGTGAACCCATTCTTCCCTATACCTAGAGATGGAATAAACTTGCATGATAGTTATGCAGGAAAATTCATGCAGGAATTTTTTCTGGTCGTAGGATGAAAAATATTTTTCCATGCCCTGTGACTAGGTGCAAAAATTTATGGGACCTTAAGATTCCTGGTTTTGTCCCGGACGGGTAGGCTGTGCAAAGGCTGCCGACATTAGCACTTTCGAATCTCCTGCTTTTAACTTTCCTAGTTGTAAAAGTTATTATTCCACCATGTCAGCTTATGCCGGACGGGATGATTATTGGATTGAATGTAAATGTATATACCAACGTTGAATCGCGCAGATGAGACCTAGAGATAAGTTATGATTTGAAAAGAGCCAAGATCTGCCATACAACTAGTCGACTATTTATAGTCACTAAAACTAGTGCACATGCAGCTTGTGAGCCTAAAAGAGTAAAATGACTTGTGAAGGACACATCCTGGACCAGCGGTCATATTTCATATTTCAGTTCATTAAAGAGGAAGACCCTTCATCTTTGTGGCTGATTTTCAAGCAGGACCAAAGCCAATGGGGGGCTGGGGCGAAGCACCCCTCAGGAGACCATTTGTCGGCAACTTTGTTCTCTTGTCAGATTTTTTGTGATTTGAATGTTTTCTCTTGGGGTATTTTGAGGAGAAGTAATGCATCAAAGCATGGCTTTATTAGCATTAAAAAATTAATTCCAACAGGAATTAGTGAATATACGGCATATTTTTATTGATATTTACATATTGTGTTGACTGTAAGTTTTGATTGCGAAACATGGCTAAATTTTAGTTACCAAGCAGTGCAGTTAGCTCCGTCATATAATGCATAGATGAAGCACATGCATCAACAACTGTTGTTGTTGCTGTTGTTGTTGATGGTTTTATCGTCGGAAAATTTGGGTTCTTCGCCCCCCCCCCCATATGCAGTCATGGGTAGTATTGGTCCTGTCTTCAAGCAACCGCCCACATATAGGTCTATCATCCACGATCATCGATGAGTTTATTAGGAGGCAAACCATCAGATGCTCAATTGTTACATATTCTTATTCTGAAATAAGTCATTTCCTTCCTTAGGAAATGCACCCGTTCTTATCAAATCATTATCAAAAACGTACACAAGTGAAGGAAAATCATGTCAGATGTTCATTAAAGTCAAAGGAGATCCAGATCCTGAATTACATTGGTATCGCAATGGGCTCCCTGTTCGCAAAAATAGCAGATACAACATGAGCAAAGATGGGGAAACAGCAACACTGAATATTCGAAATGTAGGTGTAAATGATGAAGGAACATACACAGTAAAAGCAGTAAACAAGTTTGGATCTGTGACCAGCCAATGCCAGCTTTTTGTCGAAAGTAAGTGTGAAATTATATTATTTTGTTTTTCTTTATTTCTACAAAGCATTTGAAGCTTGGCCTATCCAAGCAGTATCCTTCCTATTGTTATGACGACCACACATCGTGATTTCGTAAGCGTGGAATTAAGAGAGCTGGTTTATGAACCCCTCTATTCCAAGGATGGCGATACCCCTGCATCTAACTTTCGAAAGACGATAGTTATGTGCTATCCAGTCGTTCACAGAGGGCATTTCTTGGATGTTCATTGCCAGTCATTTCATTGCTGATAGTAACATATTATTACATTCTTTTAATTAAGTTAGGATTAAACTTTTAATTAAGATTTGACTATTTCAGCAACCTCTGTCACATTATAAGCCACCTGGTATTTTGTATCTAGTTTCTCTTGATTAAATTTTGTTTTTGCTTTATTAAAGCTGACGAGTCGTCATTGAGCAGTGCATATGAAAATGGATCAGCTGACAAGTCTAAGGAAGGGTAAATCCTTATACATTTTTATATCTTGTTTTTATCATATTTAACATTTTTGTGGCCTTTTTCATTAATTAAAGTCATTCCTGTAAATGGCAAGGTTTACCAAAATTTGATTTGAGCAATTTCGTGTCTTGGTTACAGTATTTAAGTTGCTTGATTGTCAGATAACTGTAAAATTCTGCATTACAACCTCTTCTTTATTTAGTTGATACTGTACTTTTTTGATATTTCTGGTGGTGAGGAAAGGCCAGAAATTCGAGCATAGTCGTTGAATCTTTGCGTAACTTTAAAACTGATTGTATAAAGTGTCATTGCACGGTTCTCCTAAATGAATTGCTTGAATAAACGTGAGGTAAGTTGCTGCAATCCCCAAAGACCATTCTTTTTCAATTTATTTTTTTTCTTTTGAGTGGGCTTGTCAGGATTTCTAGCTAATGAAAGCTGATTTAGGCCCACTGTGCATGCCGCATCCAGGCTTGGGACCCCTAGTTTAACGTCCCTTCCGAAGGACGACGAGGTGAGTTGTGAGGTCAAGTCTCCGAGGTCACCCATCCGAAGTTTGACCTCACTCGACCAAGCTTAACTTCAGTCACCTGACGAAGACTGTATAAGCTACTCGGCCACTCACCCCGCAGATCAGACTCTTGATATCGTGATGATTTCAGAATTACAGCTTTTTTTAAATTTTGCTAATTTTGAAATTGGGATGTCATCACATCAAATTTCTAAATCACAAGCTGCAGACTTTTGCTTGCTTCTATCTTGTAGACCTTCAAAACTGAATATTTCTTTGGTCAGCCGTCTTTATTTTCCTCAGTCAGTTTCGAATTCATGATGCTTTCATGTTTATCATAAAGCTTTAGATACCTCCTCTCGTGCTTCCTTTCGCAAAACATAAAAGCGATGTAATTCCAAAATAATGATATTAACAGAATGTTCTCAGTGGAATTACCGAAAATTGATTAAAATTCCCTTCGAGTAGTTTATTTAAAAGAATGGGGACAATAGACAAAATCGGCTATACCCATTTCAAGTCATGTGATCAATCTCTTGACAAAATATCTTTTGATTTCTCCGACAAATTTCATGCCATGCAAAATTGTGCCATGAACGCAAAAAGTAGCATAATACCAAAACTTGCCATGGGCATGGTCATATGACTTGAAATGGGTAAAACAAACCTTAGCCGATTCGGTCTATAGCATTTTTATCCTTACCAAAGAAGGAAATTCTACTTTTTCAGTCGGAAATATCTTCCCTACGAGGATTAATATCCGCCTTTATTTCCCTATCTTCCGGGACATGTCCTGTTACTTCCCAAAAGCTCTTATGAGGCATGCGAATGATGACTTAGACCTTGGTTGGTAGGGATGAATACAATATTCGCTCCAACGCTAGGGAAACATATGAATATACCTCCCTTGGGAGGGCAAGTACCTCCCTACTCTCTCTCTGAACGGCTCGGGAAATATCACGCATGCTATTTTATGAATATTCTCCTATGTCATGAATATTCTCCTATATTTCCGGGCATCGGAAATATTGTGTCATATATACAATTAATTTTAAAGTTCCGGAAAGAAAATGCCTCTATTCAAGACCCATATACGAAAGATATAGGTTCAAGAGATGTGAGGCAAATCAGATTTTCTAGACAGCTCCTACTGTGAAATTGTTGACAGTTTTTAGATGGTTGCTCAGTGAAAGGGAAGATTGAATTGAATTATTTGCTCCCAGAGACGCGTTCACTCAGTTTGGTCAACACTCGTTGAATATTTATTCATAAGATTGTTATGACTTACGCTCCAACAGAAGTTTGGCGATTCTGGTCAGCGAACCAGTTTGAAATTGTGTATTTTAGGTTCGACATACCGGGTGAGTCAAAAAAGAGTTTCGGCGTTTGGAGAGCTGTGGAATAAAAAGTATGTGACCGATATTCAAAACTGAAATGTTCATCTATCAGTCAATGGTCAACTTAGATGAGAAAATTTTGTTTGGTAGTATCCCTCATCTTACAAGCCTAGAAATGAGGAAAATGCTGGAAAGGGGCATGTTTGGGAACAACAGTTCCACATGCCTTTCTGGTCCATAATTTACTGTCTATCAAAATTCGAATTCAGCATCTCAAAACTGGCAATGCAAACTTCAACGCCACATAAATCATGGACCAGAATGGAATGTGGAATTCTCGATTCCCATACAAACCCCTTACAAGCATTTTGATTATTGTTGTTGGGTCTCAAAGATGTTTGATTTTACCAAATAAAATATTGTCATTTAAGTTAGCCTTTGAGTGATAGATTAACACTTTAGTTTTGACTATCGGTCACATACTTTTTATTCCACAGCTCTCCAAACGCCGACACTTTTTTTGACTCACCAGGTAGTTCTATTAAGCTTTAGGAACGGGTCTCTTGCTGTAGTAGGACCGTAGGACTAATTATGTGTAGCGCAATTCATGTGTAATTATTCCTTTATGTAAGTGTAGCCTCGTTTCTATATGTATATATAATGTAGTCCTTTGTTTGATAATCAGTCAGTTCTTAGCCTCTACGCGAGACGAATGTCTGTGGCTTTTCGTTCTTACAAGTTAAACTGCTCAAGGTAACAGGCAAGTTAGACCCTGTTATAGTTGGTGGATGACCCGATTTGCTGTTACAGCAAGCATCGATTCAGTCTCCTCGCTGCCAAGTCTGCCTGTTAAAGGATTCGTCGCCAATTTTCGCTAAATCAAAGTCAACACACACAGCAATATGTTTCACTGCTCGTACTGCATGGGAAAAGGTCATTTTACAACGTCCTGCTTGAAACGTCTCACAAAGAATTGTGCTGCAAGTATTTGCCGAGACTTCAACCGCTTTAAGACATCGAAATGCACTTTCAACGGATCATGTGTGTGTGGTCGCCAACACATTTGTATGTTTTGTAAAGATCAAAATTGCAAAGCCTATTTTCACGTTCATGGCCATACCTTCCAGTCGCCAAATTTGCCAAAGAAAAACTCAGAAATTTTGATGCAACTATCACAAGCCCTAAAAAGATGCTTGGAAACGATCAACGATCTCAAAAGTCAACTGCGCCATAGAGCAAATGAAAGAAACGAATCGTGCCTACCAGAAGCGAAAACTTCGACCGAAGCAGAATTGCTTCAAGGCAAACTTGATGGCATATTAGCACTTCCTGTGATGTGTTCAGATAAACAAGTCACAATGCCCGTATCAACAGGCTTTCCTGTCTCATCAATATCCATTGATTTTGCCAGGAAAATTTTGAATGCATCTGGCAACCAAACTCAATTGACGTCATTGCACGCATCAACATCCAACATTGTTCAAGCTGATGGATCACGCCTTCATTCAACGAACAAAGTTATTGTTCCACTAACATTTGCAAACAATAAGACCTTTCAATTTGAAATGTTAGTCATTCCAGACTTAAAAGAAGACATTATCTTTGGGAATAATCATCTCAAGAAAACAGATGCAGCAATTAACTTTCAAGGACTCACGATTTCCTTCAATGATCCTTGCATGAATTTTGAACTGAGTTGTACACGTCACGAACAGAACAACAACAACAGGCTTAGAGCATTCACGTCAGTCGTTGACAACACTTAACCTCGGACTGTGTCGCAAAAAAAGAACATCACTTTCCGTTCTGTTCTTTTTTTGTGAAGGAAAGACGGACTGTAGTAGGACCGTAGGACTAATTATGTGTAGCGCAATTCATGTGTAATTATTCCTTTATGTAAGTGTAGCCTCGTTTCTATATGTATATATAATGTAGTCCTTTGTTTGATAATCAGTCAGTTCTTAGCCTCTACGCGAGACGAATGTCTGTGGCTTTTCGTTCTTACAAGTTAAACTGCTCAAGGTAACAGGCAAGTTAGACCCTGTTATATTGCTGGGGTGGGGGTGGAAGATGGATATCAAATATGAATAGTTAATAGACCAGCATTCAGTCCACATCTGCCTTGAAATGGGGCACCACCTGAAACAAAGGGCTCTTTGCAATTTATTGCAAAATCTTTTGAGAGCACGTGCCCCATTGCCCTATGTCTCTGATCATACGCATAAAGTTGGTGATTAAACTTTCTTATTTCCTTGCAGGAGGAAGGAGATGGTTTTTGAAGAGATCGTCATGAGTAGTGTTGAAGACCTACATGCTTCAATGCCAGATTTAGCTGCACCTATGATCAGAACAAAATTAGAATCAATTCAGGTTCCTTTAGGAGGAGATGCACAGTTCAACGTAGAAGTGTCTGGCCAGCCAGCCCCCGTTTTAGCATGGTATCTGAACAATGAAATGATTGAAGAAGATGATCACTGCCATATTGATGTTGACGGGGGAAATCACCACCTATCAATACAAAACATCAGCCGAAATGATGTTGGAGTTATCAAATGCATTGCTATAAATGAAATTGGACGGGATGAATGCGAAGCAGAGTTAACGATCGATGTCGCAAAACCTCGGCAGAAAGATTCGATTCCGAAATTCACATCGCCATTGAAGAAATTGGAACTGTTAGAAGGAAATGATGCACATTTCGAGGTATCGTTTGACGGTAACCCAGATCCAAAAGTTGAATGGTTCAAGGACTCAATATACCTAACGGAAGACTACGGCGTGGAAATTCATACCACAGCAAACCGTAGTGAGCTACTTCTTCCAGACATCGGAAAAGACGATTCGGGTCAATATCACTGCGTCATTTCAAACCGGCTTGGAAGGGATCAATGCTCTGCGGAGCTTCAGGTCATTTGCCTTCCTGTGAGTCCACGCGGGAGTTTTCGCACCGAAAATCCAGCTGTAGGTACCGTTGGACCTCCTGTGATTGTGGAGAAACCAGGAGATATTCGAGTATTTGAAGGAGACTCTGTATGCCTTGTATTTAGGACGATGGGTGAACCTTTGCCGAAAGGAACATTTTTATGGGAAGGCAAAGATATTGGTGATGATATTCATTTCTCGTGCGAGACCAAAGATGACATCTGGAAATTGGTTATCAAGCAAGCAGAACTGTATTTGCAAGGAACAATTATGTTTATTGCTGAAAATGCACACGGACAGGCACAGTGCTCAGTTAGACTACGAGTAGAAGAAAGCATTGTCGCTCCTATGTTTACGAAAACAGCTGAGAATGTACATGTCAGGGAAGGGGACCGATGTCAGTTTACTATCAGAGTTAAAGGCAAGCCATCCCCCCGAGTTGAATGGTATAAAAATGGCAGATTACTCTCAGAAAAAGAAGGCGTACACCTATACCGAGACGGGGACAAGCACTCGTTAGTCATAAAGAAGTCAAACTCTGATTATGCTGGTAAGTTCAAATGTGTTGCAGTTAATAATGCGGGAGAAGCTTCATGTTCAGCTGTGTTGTTTATCGAGGGTGAAGGGAAAGCTCCGAAGTTTTTGAATGAAATGGTCGAGCAAGAAGCGTTGGAAGGAGGAACTGTGAAATTTGAAGTTGTTGTACGAGGGAAGCCCAAACCTGAAATTAAATGGTACAAGAACAATATTTTGCTGCGAGAAAGTAGACGATTTGTGATGGAAGCAAATGATGAGAAATACAGTCTTGTGATTCGAAACATCGACGAGGATGATTGTGGTATATTCAAGTGTGCAGCCACGAACAGTTACGGTTCAGTTGTCAGTGAAGCATTTTTGAATGTATTCGAAAAAGATGTTGCGCCAGTATTCTCGAATGAGTTGCGAGATGTCGATATAACCGAACATGAGAGACTGGAGCTCGAAGTGCAGCTAGAACAGCACATTCAGCGTGAATTATCATGGTATAGAAATGGACAGCAGTTGAAGAGCTCATCAAGATGTAAAATCACTCATGAAAATCAAAGAGATTTGTTGATTATCAGTAACATTCGACAAGATGACCAAGGTGAATATCAATGTGTCGCGAGAAACGAATTCGGTGAATGTTCAACTTCTGCTAATATCACCGTCCACGGTGAAACATCGAAACAGATGGTGGAAGAGAATGTGGTGATGAGTGTTGACGAAAGTGCTGTTAGTTCAGTGCCAACTGTAACACTGGGGGATGAAGGCACAGGTAATCCAAACAAAGATGGCAAACATGTTTTTGTAATGGGTCCCGGCAAAGCTTTGACATTAACGATCAAAGATCCTGGGCTTGATGATTCTGGTGATTACAAAATCGTTGCAGCAAGCAGCACAGATGAAATCCGGGTGGCCACGCCTGCAAGTGTTAGCGAAGAAGAGCAGGATTTTCCTCCAGAGTTCATATCGGCTATTGACGACATTGATACGTTGCAAGGGAGAAGTGTGAGATTTGAAGTCGGAATCATAGGCCAACCATCACCGAAGGTCATGTGGCTCAAAGATGGCGTGCAAATTCGCGAGAGTGCGAAGGTCAAGTTTGGCCTTCAAAATAGAGTGCATTCGATCAATCTTGACAACTGTGATAAGAACGATATTGGATGTTACGAGTGTGTCGCAATAAATTCGAAAGGGCGAATCTCATGCCAAGCAATGCTGAATGTTAACTCAGATTCAGGTACTGCCGATGCATCGGATAAGCTACAAAGAGGAAAATCAGAAGAAAGTTTGTCACCGAAATTTCACAAAACAATCACTGATGCGCGCATCAAAGAAGGTAAGCCTTTTTTGTTTGTTTGTTTGTCGTCTTAATTCAGTTCAATATTCTGTCTAGCCACCAAAGGAAACTATTCTTATTACTTAATATTTCGCTCAGAGAGGAGGGGCTTAGTAGAGAGGGGGACTTCATAGAGCTTTTACGGTATTCAAATGTTATGTACGATATTGTCAAAATTTGCAATCAAAAGGAAAAATCTTATGCCTTTAAATAATTTTCTTCTAACTATACAGATAGGGTGCCTGCTTAGACTCAGCTGATAGACTATCCCACTGTTTTGCACCTCCACAAGAGAAGCATTTCTGGCCATTTGCAGACCTCTTCATCGGTAACCTCAAGACAGTTCCATATTACGAAGGCTTCATGATGGGCATTGCGCCTTCAGGGATCTGTAGACCAGTGTCTGAAATTCACCAATAACCTGTTCGCATTCGGTCTTCTACGCCAGCCTTCAAAAACAGGTTTATCTGAAGCATCTCTCTTAAATTCCATGCTAATTGAGATCTCTGTGCACTTGGCTTATCTTGTATCGTACGATTGACCCATTGTTGACACGATAAATGATCGCAGAAAGGAAATAGTCTGTATATAACTTTTTGGTTTAGGACGGATACTTCTAAAGATAACACGTTCCATATCCCTCCTTGAATTGAAGATGGTTTGCATGGTCTGGCGAACAGAAAACTATACCAACCACATTTAATTATTGGGAAATTTGATTTTAGCATTTAAATGATATTTGATTTCACGTCTGCAGGCGAGAAACTTCAGCTGCAAGCCATCGTCGATGGAATTCCATTCCCTGCTGTTGAATGGTACAGAGAAAATGTTTTATTGAAAGAAAGCGAGCGAATTCATTTAGAAATGGATAAAAGATCGGGCGTGTGCTCGTTAGTGATCAAGCTTGCAAGGAGGGAGGACATGGGAGAATATGAATGCATGGCAAAAAACAGAGCAGGCGAAGCGAGCACATATTGTGAAGTTATTGTTGATCAGTTGTCTGATAGTGATGGAAGAGAGAAGCGAAATGGCAGAGCGAAGAATGGGAGGCTTAGTCTTGATCTGGCTAGAGGAATGAGCACCGACATGATGGATAGTGATGACAACGAAAACGACCAAGGTAAATGCTTTATTTCAGCCAAGATGCCCCAGACAAGCATTGCCATGTTTTCATTCAGGTACGAGGATTCAGGTCTTCAAGCGAAGAACTTTAGAACGCCCCTACTAATATTGGTCAGCGTAGAATCACTTTCTCTGCTAATTGTATTTCATCCACCTTATGAGAAGAGCCAGTGATAGATTCCTTATCCAAGTTTCTAAAGTAATGCTAAGAATGCGAAATGAAAATAACACGTGAAGGCCCTGCTAGCCCTCATACGTTACTGTTTCTGTTTGTTTGTTTGTTTGTTTGTTTTGTTGCTGTTAGTTGGTTAGCTAGCTAGCTAGTTAATTGGTACGTTAGTTGTTAGCTTATTAATCACTTACTCTTTGTTCGTGTTGTAGTGCTGCCGTTCTTCATATGGAGGCAATGAATTTGCATTTTGCAAAAAGTTTGAAAAAATACCTGCTACCGTTGAACGTTATCTCTCAACGCCTAGCTGTCGATGAAAAGTTTGTGTTTTTTGCAGTTTGGGTTAGATTGAAGACGGAGGCCACCAAGCTTTTTGTCACGCATATTAAAGACAAACACGACTTTGCCACTATCATGACAATGTTTTTAATGTGATACATTTGGTTGATATCTCTCTAACCACTGAGGTTTGTTGCAAGCCGCAATTACTCACCTTTCATCCACTGAGGAACTTGTATCACTTTGATGAAGGTCGTTTCGTGGCAGGTAGACAATAATTCAAAGAAGAATTGTGGGAAGGTAAAGGGCTCAACAATCATCAAAAGATTATATGAAGCCCCCCACTACCACTACGAGGTTCAAGTTCCACTCGCAAAGCCCTTTTGAATGATAACCTTGAGTCGTCTCAAATAAGGTTTGCGATAGCGCAAAAATAGTCTTGCAAAACTTGCAGTATTGCCGTACAACCACAACACACATCAAGTCTGCGACTTTAGTTTGCAGTATGAAATGGTAATAGACCTTTTAGCTATTCTCACAACGAATGTGGATCGAACGATATTTCATGGAACGACAATTTGTAGAATTTTCGAATGTGCACAATTGCGATCGAAGCTCTAACGCCACTCTATCGAACCTCGCGTATAAAATTGTATAAAAACATCGCTCGATCCAGGCTTTTTTGTAGAATAGCTAAAAGGTCTATTGTATGACCAAACCCGTTTTTTGGTCTACATAAATTTTAAGAACACTTTAGGCGTCGTACTACCTTTGTCCGTAATTGATGGATAACAAGAAATGATAATAGACGATTATCGTTTGGAAAACGCAGCTTGATGAGAAATCTTAGGGCGAGTAAGACGGCAAAAAACATCATGTTCATTTGCTCATATTTTAATCATTATAAATCAACAAATCCGTGTGATATTTGATATTAATAATAGAAATTTGACACGTCCATGTTAAAATCAGTAGTGACACAAATCAGGAGACATAAATCGAGTAGCTAAGCCATAATTAATTAGTAGGTTTCGAACCTTCCTAGGTCCATCCTCACCAGATAGGCGATTACGGAAGAGGTTGCATGGGGGGAGCATTTAACCAAGATGCATTGCATTCGGTGATCCAATTTCTACAGAATCACAATCTTTGAAAGAATGGGTGTAAAATTCTATTACAATTTTCTTTGAATTAAAGTGCTCGGAGGGGCCTTTGGAAAACTTTCTGTCGTGATAATATTTTGATATCTTGATTAGTCTCAAAATGGCGGCATTTATTGATTTTAAGGCTGTGACATCATCAAATATCTAAATCCTTAACCAGAAGAGCTACAGATTTCTGCTTGCCACCAATATTGTAGACTTTCATAAACTATGGCTTTAGTGCAGATTGTATCAATTTTTCAAATTAATTTAAGATTTACGACAGTTTTAATTTTTCCAAGATTTTCGGTGAATTTTTAAGAAAATAATCACAATGCTGCCTTTTTGAAAATAATCAAGTTATCGAAAACTTGCCAGGGCAGAGTTGCAGCAAATAATCCAAAGTTCCTTTCGAGGCATTCAATTCTTGGAAAAATGTGATAAAATTTTACACCACCTTTTAAAAATATTGGAAAGATTTGAGCCATAAGATGACTGTTGACTCCATTGTAGTACGCATTGCTTCTTGGTCAAATGCCCTCCAACGCCTTCTTTTCCTCAACTGCTTATTGTACTACACCCTGCCTTAAGAGTTATTTGCAATGCTGTCTTTCTCGTTATGATTTTAATATGAATGTTTAGGTACGATTCGTAGGGAACGGGCAACGTTAAATAGGCTTGTCTATAAAGAGAACAAAGAAAATGTACCCAGCATTGGCTCTTTGACTATCCTTGTTCACGGCGCGTGTTCAACTTCGATTTGAATGGGATATTTCTTAGCTATTTTGCATTCTGCAAATGCAAGCTTCTATCCTTCGATAAGCCCTTTGATTGTATCTTATTTTGTTTGCTAGATGACAGCCGAGCAAAAATTCCATCACCAGTGTGCGAGGCCGATGGCGTAAGCAAAACTTCGTCATCTGACACTGAAGTCGAAGAACCAAAGAAGAGACAAAGGACTGGTTCACTAAAGAAGGATCAAGGCAGTTTAGGGAGGAGAGGAAGTAAACAAATGAAAGAGACGAAAAAAGAATATTCAACTACATCTGGAGACGATCCTGATTTGGAATCAGATGCAAGGACTCCAAAGAAACTTATCAGCAGCAAAAAGAGACACAAGGATAGTGATTTCTTTGCATCCTCTGATTCAGATTTTAAAGAACAAGCGAGAGATGAGAAAATGACACCTGTCCAAGAAGACATCCAGGTTTGTTTATTTTCTTCCATTCAGTTAATGATTCTTGACCCCACCAGAGTCGACTTTTGTATGATATAAAAGTCCTTTCTTGCTTGAGTTCTTCTTAAACTTATTATTTGGCATGCAGAGAATCATGAGTAGCAGTGTGCCGTTAACTCCCATATTTCTTTCAGTAGACGAAATTGGATATGGTTTGTTTGCACCCAATTCAATTCATGTGATCCATCTCTTGATAAAACACTTTTTGATTTCTCCCATATATATTTCCTGCCATGCAAAGTTGTTCCATGACTGTGAAATGGGATAATACTAATACTTCCCAAGCTTATGGCCTGAAATGGATAAAAGAAATCTTAGCAGATTAGGCAGGGGCGCACATTCAAATTTTATTTGGGGGGGGTGTCACCATGGTTTGGACCGACTAAATTTTTTTTGGACCGACTGAACGTATATGGGCTGTTCGTACTCATTGGGAACTTTGATACAAGCAATGGAGAAGAACGACGGGTTGAAAAGAAGGGGGTCTGGGGGCAAAGCCCCCAAGAAATTTTTTTGAGGACACGCCCTCTACTTTGGCTTAGAACACCTTTAATGATCAGATACTCACCCGTTCTAAGAGAGAATTTTTGTCGTTTTGTAACAGGTTTTTTTCATAAATTGGCATCTTCCGGATAAATTTCAAGTAAACACCACCCTCTTTGGCTCAGATCAGCAGATTTTTCGCGAAAAAGTTAATCGCAAACAATGCTAAGATCGCTCCAAGGGTGAAAGAGGAGCCTCTTAAGTACATATTTTCTCAAAGTTTTTTATTCGACTTTGTCTGTTTTGCTTTTGCAGTAGACGTTTTTCCTGTTAGGCCAGATGGTGCTTGTCAGACAGTATGTATACTTGCCATGTGTAATGTATTCTGTCTACAGACCCTTTTGCTCCATCTTCTGACTATTTTGTGCCGCATAGCTGTTCTTGTTATGATGTTTTGGAGATTTCACTTAAATTGTATGTATTAAGCACAATCATTTGTCAAACATCAAATTTCTTTGGTAGAGATTTTTGCCTCATTTGATCATGGATTTGGAGTTTCAACTAACGGCGCGATCTTCAATAAAACGACTTCTTCACTGCAAAGCACAGAAAAAAGCACTGGTTTTATGATTTTTTTTTTAAAGAAGGCATTCTCTCGTGATTTTTAGTATCTACAATGCTAGCGTTTAGTTGAAACAGAAACTACGTTTGATGGATAAAAAGTTTTGGAGGCCCAGGAACAAACCTGTGAAAAGGAGGCCCCCTGCGAGCGAAGCGAGCAGAAAATTTCTGCCATCATGCTACTTAGATTAGCTTAAAATGGCCTAAAATGCATTACTCTCGAGTACCGAATAAACGGGGGGGGTGAGAATAATCGGGGGGTTGGAAATGGTTCGATATAACAATAATCGGGGGTTGGAATAATCGGGGGGGGGGGGGTTGCTTGGAGAAATAGAAAATAGCTCTTTCTTAGGTAAACACGTATCTGTTATATATCTATGTGCATAGTGATGTTACTGATACATATACTTTTGAACTCTGGTTCTGTTGAATGCACTCCTTGAGACTTTTTCTTGCACTTTTACAGAAATTATGTCAAATATCATTTCATTTTTCCAAAAATTAATAAAAGGGGGGGTTGGAATAAGAGTGGGGAGTTGGAAGATTTTTCAAAAATTAATAAGCGGAGGGGGCGACGATTATTCGGTACTCGAGAGTATAGAACATTTCCTGCAGTCAAAATGATAACAAGTTTTCAAATACGAGGCCCACTAGAATAGAACCTGAGGCCCCATGGGCAAATTGCACACTGCTCCCCTCTCAGCCATTACCGATACCCAATACTAGTTTGGAAACTTTGAGTATTTGCAGCAGCTGGGAAAAGGGCATGTCTGGGAAAATTTTTTAAATTTCGTCCTCCTCTTTGGCTCAGAACGACTCTCCCGATCACTGTGTCAAGCATTTCTTGTGAAATTAAGTTGCTAACTGTCGTCATGGACCGACCTTTTCCCTAAACATTCAGAAGTCGGACCAACTTGGACTCACACTATCCAATCTTTATCGTGGACCGACTTTTCTTTTAATTTTGAACCGACTCCGAAAATATTGGGGGGGGGTGTCTCACCCCCCTAATGTGCGTCCCTGAGATTAGGTCTATTGTTTGATTTCTTTTAATTTTCGTACCCCTTATATTATGATGCAGAAGAGATGTGCTAAAATCAATCGAGAATTTGATTCAGAGTATGGGCAAATCTGAAAAAACAAAATGATTATGTCTGCTATGTCGCGCAACTATTTTACTGTTTGGCGAATAGATTAGACACACCTGAATGCACTAAATCGAATCAAATAGGCAGAGAGAGCAGATCATTACTGTTGGCCACGTCAAAGAACCGTAGGTCGCTTATGTCAGGGCCCAGATTATCTTTGCTTGTCTAAACTTCGACCTTTCGTTTATACACTGCAGGATTTGTTAAACTATAGGGTTTGAGACACCATGTCTTGAGGTTTGTTGATGAATTTTTGATTATGCTAGGAGCGCAAATATTTATGTGAAAAATCTGGAGGATAAGGCAGATCAAAACATCTTTAATTTAAATTGATCAGTTGCATGGATATCAAACTACAAAATGAAATTAAACGGCAAACAGCTATTAGTGGGTAAGATTACTGTTCATTACCTGACTGGAGTTTCAAAAACGAGGCAATACAGAATCCCGCCATTCCTATTGGCTAATCACACATTTCCCGCGGGTTTCCCGTAGCTTTGTATAATACGATACAAGGACGCGTTTTTGTCACCACAGCAACCGCTTTAGGCCTAGGCCTGTGAGATTTGCAGTGAACTCAAACGACGAGATTGTAACAAAATGTGTTTGATGAAATGCGAGTCAAGATCAGAAGATGTCAGGTAATAAAACTCATACTAACCGGTTTTGTCGTTGTACAGGAAAATATAAAGCCCTTGGTCTTAAGGCACAGACCTCGCAAGCTCGGTCTGTACTTCTAAGACCTCGGGCTCTATATTTTTCTGTACAACACAAAACCGGTTAGTATGTGCATAATAGACCACCTACAAGCACAGTTTATTTCAGAAGTAAAAGTCTTAAGGTCAAGGTTCTGCTTCAAGAGAGAACTGCAAATATTCTGTCTATCGTTTGCAAGTTAAGCTTTTGAAACCACCTTGGAATGGTGTTGATATCACTGACTGCGCTGAACGCTGATATGTAGTGCATATTTGCATTCTGTAAGAGTAGAGACTACAAATGCATTGACTGGACACTTTTTTCATTATAACTATGAAGTTTCTGTTCAACCTGAACTTTCTGAAAACTGAAGGGGCATAGAAGATGTAGGACACTTCAGATGAGGCTTGAAACGAAGGGGTTGATCATAGAGGCTCTCATTCATAAAGTTAAGCAACAAAGCTATCAATTAAATGTTTTGATTTTGCATCATTTTCTTCACGAATTTGAATACAATTTGGAGGATCAATACAAAAAATCAAAGCAGTTTTGATCTTAAACCACCAGTTTTGTTAAGTTAAGTAAATGGGAAGCCTTAAGTAACCTCCTGCACTGGACACTGGAAGGGGGCTTATTTAAGAAGGGCGGTTATGTCAGATTTCTCTAAGGCGGAGGAGCTCATCATAGACAGAGCTGATTAGAGAGGGGGCAAAAAAGAGGGACATCTCATGAAAGGGAGGCTATATAGACCTGTATTATATCAATTGTCTCCAAACATTTGTGTTCTTGGCGTGGAGTCGTTTCCTCTTGTTGTTACTTTAGGCGCCATTCCTTGTTGTAATTGTGAACAAATTTTTTTGCAGGTATTCACAACACAAGATACTTTCTCGGCCCCGCCAGTGGAGATGGATTCTGATACTCCAAAGAAACCATCATTTTCCACGAAACTGAAAGATCTTAATTTAACTGAAGGGAATGAGATACAGCTGAAAGTTGTTGTTGGTGGTCATCCACGGCCTGAAGTAAAGTGGTTCAGAGACAAAAAGGATGTCTTGCAAAATGATCGTTGCTCAATAGAACAAGATGGAAATACGCATACTTTGAGTATAAAAGAGGCTACACTCACAGACGAGGCTGAGTATTCTGCAATTGCTCAGAATAAATTTGGTAAAGTGACATCCTCATCAATGGTTACCATAAAACCAGTTGAACGCAAACCTGTATTTACAAAAAGGCTTGAAGATGCAACTATTGTTGAGGGATTTGATCTCGTGCTTGAAGTAAAAATTGAGGGCTACCCTGAGCCTAAACTAGATTTTTACCACAATAACAAAGCAATCTACAACAGTGAGAAATATGTAATCACAACGGACAAGTCAACCGGAGAAATATCGCTGAAAGTTTGCAGATGTGAATCCAAAGATCATGGGCAGTATAAATGCACCATCCGCAATAGACTTGGACAGGCTACTTGTTTTGCAAAGGTTGCTGTTACTGAGCCAATCCTCAGTCCGCAGTTTACTAAAGGCTTACAAGATGCAGAGTGCATGGAAGGGAAAGATGTGAGCCTTCGGGTGGACTTCACAGGAAAACCTAAACCGGTTATTACATGGTATCGCAATGGTGAAGTCTTGAAGCCTTTTGGGCGTTTCCGAACAAAGACCGATGCAGGTTTCTCAACGCTATCATTGAGTCGTGCAAAGTTAAATGAAAGTAGTGCTATTAGATGTGTGGCCACCAATCAAGGTGGTGAAGTCGAAACATCTTGCGTGTTGAGTGTTACCGAGGAGGTGAAGCAGCCTGAATTCATATACAGCCCGAAGAATGTGAAAGTACACGAGAAAAGCACAGCATCGTTTAGAGCAACTTATGATGGAAAGCCAAAACCTGAAGTAGAATGGTTCAAGGATGAGGAAGTGATTTCGATCGATTCTGAGAACTTTGATATAAGAAATGACGGTATGAAAACAACATTAAATGTTAAATGTTGCACACCATCTTCAGCAGGAATATACAAATGTGTTGCTTCTAACAGTGCTGGGGCTGCATCTTGCAAAGCTTCTTTGTCCATTGAAGAGGCGTTGACTAAACCAGAGTTTGCCGAAGGATTAAAAGATGCCAAAGTGAAGGAAGGGGAACAGGTTTGTTTGCATGCAGAAACGAGAGGAAATCCCACTCCAACTGTTAAGTGGTACAAGAACGAGAAGCCGCTTAATAAAAGTGCTGAGATCCAGATATCTAGCGATGAAAGTAATCATTTGTTAACAATCAATGAATCAAAGGAATCACAAACCGGAATTTATAAAATCGTTGCGAAGAACAGAATTGGAGAATGTTCGTCAAGGGCGAAGCTTACTATTGAGCAAAACGCTGAGAAACCTGTGTTTATCAAGGAGCTGCATGATGTTGATTTGTTTGATTCAGAAACAGTGCAGTTCGATGTTGAAGTGATCGGAAAGCCGCATCCCAAGATCACTTGGTATCATGATAGTAATGAAATCCAATTCAGCAAAAGATGTCGATTGGAGAAAACTCAAGACAAGCAATCATTAATTATCGCTGATATTTGTCACAATGATCAAGGCACTTATGAATGCATTGCAGAAAATATTGCAGGTCGTTCATCCTGTATGGGGTTCTTGAAAATCAAAGAGCCACTTTTTGCACCTGAATTTGCAGTTCCCCCAGAAGATACTATCATGAATGTTGGGGAGACGTTTACAATCGATTTTGTCGTGATTGGGAACCCCCGTGCGGAAGTTATTGTTCTGAAAGACAACAGGAATGTTGATGATAATGTGAAGTTGATCATGGACGGGGTGACTGGTGAAGGAAGGCTTACAGTTAGTTCCTTTACTGATATTAACAGTGGCTGTTATCAGATAATTGCTGTAAACAGCGAAGGCCAGGCAGAGCATAAGTTTCAACTTCGACTGCCAACCGATGACAATTTACCAGCTTTCACGAAACCACTTGCAGATTTCAACGTACCGCTAGGAGAAGCAGCAATTCTTGCTGTCGAATTTACGGGCAATGTGCTTGATGTTGATTGGTATAAAGATGAGCAGTATATCACTGACTCAGAGAAATACGAGATAATGGACGAGGAGTATCGATGCACGCTCACCGTAAACGATTGCCAAAACGAAGATGAAGGTTTGTACAAATGTGAGATTGGAAATGATGACATTCACTCTTTTTCAGAGGCTCATTTGACCGTTAATTCTCATGCAACAAATATCGGCTTAAAGCCTACGAAAGAAATCCATCAGCCACTTCCAAAGGAGGTTGTAGAAGAAGAACTTGTTGCCGCTTATGAGCCAAGAACAGTCGAGAGTGCCCCTCATTTCAAAGAGATACCTTCGAAGCCGGAATTTGTAATGGCGTTAAAGGACAGTGCTGGCATAGAAGGAGATGATGTCACTCTTCAAGTTACTGTGCAAGGTTTTCCTTTACCAGAAGTCACGTGGTTTAAAGGACCTCAGCAGATCCGAAAGTCTTCACGAATTACAACTCAAAAAGAATCGGACGAAGTTCGAAGTTTGGTTATTCGTGATGTCAACCACGGTGACGCTGGGGAGTACAAATGCGTAGCGACAAATAAGCTCGGATCGGTTTTCAGCAAGTCAATTTTAAACGTCAGCAAGGCCTTAACAAAACCAAAGTTTATCAAGAAACCAAAGGATCTGAACCTCATCGAAGGGGATACAGCAATATTAGTGTTTTCAGTCATTGGTAACCCATCGCCAACTGTTGTGTGTCAGTTCAAAGGAGAGAATAATAACATGAAAGATGTTTCAGATTTGGTCACACTCGGTGCTCATTCGAAGCTTGTGTTGCCAAATTGCAACAAAGCAAACAGTGGTGTTTATACGTTTATTGCTAAAAACGAAGTCGGAGAAGAGAATTTTGACGTATCTGTTGAGATCAGCAGCCATGAAGTTAAGCCGAAGTTTGTCAAGAGTTTAGGCAATACAAAACTTAGTTTAGGGAAAGACTTGAAATTACGTGCAAGCTGTCAAGGTGATCCTAAATCTGAAATACTGTGGAAAAAAGATGGTAAAGAATTAGCGATGGAAGAGAGAATTTCTCAAATTGTCTCAGGAGATGTTTTGACTCTAACCGTTTGCAAATGCCAAGAGAATGACGCAGGAATTTATTCATGTATGGTTAAAAACAAACTCGGAAGTGATACCACAACATGTACTGTCGAGATCACACGTTCGTCAACTCGTCCAGCTTTCAGGAAGAAATTAAAAGACGCCACTGTTGTAGAAGGATCTAAAATTACATTGAGTGCAGAAGTAGAAGGACATCCCGAACCCACTTTGAAATGGACACGGGACGGACACGTTTTAAGAGATGGGGGAAGGATATCAATTGAAAAGGCTGGAAACATTTGTTTACTGACAATCGACACTGCTGTTTTAGGAGACAAAGGGATGTATTGTTGTGCTGCAAAGAATAGCACAGCAGAAGTAAGAACATCATGTATTGTTTTCATAACAAAGAATGCAAAGTCTAAACCAACATTTATGAAAGCAAGAGCTGCATTTGAAAATAAAGCAGCCAACGACGCAGCAAAACAACCACCTAATTTCAAGATCAAATCGCCCCCTATGTCGCCCCCAATATCGCCCCCAATGTCGCCCCCTGCTGAGAAGAACCAGTCGTTTAGATTTGCGAGAAGTGTTGCCTCTGATAAGAATAGTGTCGCAGGGCAACGATCTAAATTTGATACTAAGCAAGATGAGAAGAAACCTGTGGAACAAAAACCAAAGAATGAAGAAATTATCGAGCCACAAATTGAAATGAAGGTTGAATCTGAAGTGCATGCCATTTTACCTACAGACAATGAAAGAAAGAAAGAAACAAGCCTTTCGCATCCTCTGCTTAAATCGTCGGTGCAGTCACCTGTATCTTCGAAATTCAGCCAGCCCCCCTCATTCATCAGAGCATTAGAAGATTCCATATGCAGTGAAAATATCCCCAAAACACTCATGGTGATGGTAAGGGGATCCCCTGATCCAGCAGTGCAATGGTTTCATGATGAAAACCGAATTGCTAAGGATAAAGATTTTGATATAATTGAAGACAAGAAGAGAGGTGAGCATAAATTGAGAATCAAATCATTTAGCTCTGCTACAGCTGGAAAATATACTGCAGAAGCGTCTAACGATGCAGGAACATGTAAATGCGAAGCATCTCTGAAGTTAAAAGAACACACCGAAAAACCTCGATTCACAAAGAAATTACTCGATCAAACGATCGAAGATGGACATAAGGTTGTGCTGGAGACAGATGTACAAGGAATGCCATTACCAACTGTGCAATGGTTCAAGAATGATAGACTGATTAGTAAGAGTGATCGAATCATGATTGAAGTTGATGGTGAATCGCATAAATTGACGATAGAAGCAGCTGAAAAGAACGATCTCGGTGTTTATTCATGTGCAGCAAAGAATTCTACAGGCGAAGCAAAGCAGAGTATGAATCTGAAAATGAAGAGTTCTGGAAAAGGATTAGAGTTCACGAAATCACTTAAAGATATGGATATTTATGAAGGAAAAGAAGCATTGCTACAAGTTATCGTTGATGGCGAATTGCCTGTGAACTGTAAATGGGAGAAAGACGGCAAGCCTGTACGAAATACACTGTCAACAAGATTTGAAAAGAAAGACAATGTGTGCTCTTTGAAAATTGGGAAACCAACTAGATTAGAAAGTGGAAAATATGCTGCCATTGTTACGAATTCTTCAGATTCTATCACATCGACGTGTAATGTGAAAGTTCTTCAAGCACCGGTTAAGCCATCGTTTATCTTGAAGCTAAGAGATGTAACGGTATTTGAGGGAAAAGATGTTGAAATATCCGCTAAAGTGAACGGGAAGCCGGAGCCTGAAGTTCGATGGTATTTGAAGGGGGAGGAAATCGAAAACGGAGGTCGGTATAATATTGTCAAGAGACCTGATGGTCGGCAAATTTTAAAAATAACCGGACTCGCAGTGGATGATAATGGAGAACTGAAATGTGCAGCAACCAACCCCGGAGGATCGGCTGTCTGCTCAGCAAAAATCGCTGTCAGAGGATCATCCAGATCATCAGCGACGACAGTCACGTTACCGAAGTTCACTCGTCAACTAGGGGATTGTACATTATCGGAGGACGATGCTTTAGAGCTGAAAATCGAGACTGCAGGCTCACCAACGGTGACGTGGTTTAAAGATTCAAAGCAGATGATAAAATCCACGCGTATTCAGATATCATCACACGAAGATGCTCATTCGTTAAAGATTGCTAAAGTTCGCAGTGATGATGCAGGTATGTACAAAGCTGTCGCTAAAACCAGAGCTGGGGAGAAATCATGCCATTGTGTTGTTGCAATCAATAAAAAAGCCACATTGCCTGTGATTAAACGAGAATTATCAAAGGTCAAAGTGAAGGAAGGTGACACTGCTACTTTCAAAATTGTTATTGAAGGATCTGGGGTAGCGATTGAGTGGCTCAAAGATGGAACGCTAGTTAAGCCGGCGAAGAATGTTCTCATGCGTGAAACAAGGCATGACTTTGAGTTGCAGCTTAAAGATGCTGAGGTCAATGATTCCGGGCTTTATGAATTTGTAGCAAAGAATGCGGCAGGGTCAGTTTCATCGTCTGCCGAACTCATTGTGAGTGAGATCGAATTAGCTCCAAAATTTGTGAAAAAGCTTCAAAATGCTGACATAAATGAAAACGTACCACTCGAGTTTGTAGTTGAAGTAGCGGGCAAGCCGAAACCAACCGTAAAATTCTTGAAGGATGGCAAAGATCTCCATGTGGGCACTGTTACTGAGGAGAAGGAGGGAGTGTGGAAGTTAGAAATCCCAACGGCAAGCTTATCAGACAGTGGTTCTTATGTTTGCGAGGCTACGAATAGGCTTTCGACGGTCCGCTGCTCTGCAAATGTCAACGTGAAGAGATTACTAACACCACCACGGTTTTCGACATTGACTGACGAATCTAATGAAGTATTTGAAGACGAAGAGCTACGACTAGAAGTGCTGGCGATTGGAGAGCCCCAGCCGGAGGTGCAATGGTTGAAGAGAAGCAGAAGACTGAAGTCAACTGATAATGTACAGATTACGGATGGGGAGTTGAGTTCTTTGGTGTTACATCATACAAGGATGGAAGATGCTGGCGAGTATAGATGTGTTGCAAAGAATAAGGCTGGTCAATGTGACAAGACATTTTTCGTTGTTGTTAAAGGTAAAAGATTTCAACTTTCTTTTCATTTTGATCCGTGAAGACGCGATAGGTGATTGCGCTAAAGATGCTATTGGGGAAGTATTTCATGATCCTTTGCATCTCAAAGAATTTCGATTGATTTGATTGGACAATTCACCATGGAATGCAATGCATCATGATTAATATTTCCCCGACGACATCTTCAGTGCAATCATCTATCGTAGTTATATTTATTACCTCCATCTTGGAATATCCATGCAATAGTGGTAATGGTTGATGTGGAAATAATCTGTTTGGTTCGCGATACCGCCTTGCCGTTTTCCATCCACTCGCTGTTTCTTCAATTTTTTGTCGAACTGAGGTTAGCTACTGTAGATTGCAACCTTTCTAGCCTCAAAAGGTATAGCCAGTTTGGATTTACCTGAAAATGCAAGATGAGGCTTGCATACGTTAATCTGAAGTCTGTTCCTTTCAGAAAGAAACAGCTACTGTAGATTGCAACCTTTCTAGCCTCCAAAGGTATAGCCAGTTTGGATTTACCTGAAAATGCAAGATGAGGCTTGCATACGTTAATCTGAAGTCTGTTCCTTTCAGAAAGAAACAGCTACTGTTGATTGCAACCTTTCTAGCCTCAAAAGGTATAGCCAGTTTGGATTTACCTGAAAATGCAAGATGAGGCTTGCATACGTTAATCTGAAGTCTGTTCCTTTCAGAAAAGCCAATCTTGTATCTTAACTTTAAGATGTTTAACTCACGAGCGTACCGTCAGGCAAAAAGACAAAAGTTTTACCTGAATCATTGGCACCTTAATCATAATTTTCTGCTTTATTTGGAAGAACAACTATACGATATTAGAAATAGAATGTTATTAGCATGCTTTAGTTGAGAAGATTTTTTTGTTTGACAACAATCAAAATTTCTTATCTTTTAGTATTCATATCAAGAAATTTCTAGTTGTCTGTTAAAAGCAGAATATGCCCTTTAGTTTCTACACGTCAATATTATTGCCTTTTCGAAACTTTGTGACTCTTTGTTTGCAAGGGTATGTCTTGATATGCTTGCTTATGTATGTGCTATCAGGTTATGATTTAGAGTTCTCCTGTTCTTTTCACAGAAAAAGAAGTAAAAGGTTCAAAGCCAGAATTCCTGAAGCCTCTGATGCCAGTTTCCCTCAAAGAAGAAGAAGACCTCGTACTGATGGCAAGTGTTATTGGCGAACCAACACCGACAGTGCAGTGGATGAAAGATGGAACTGTAATCTCCAAGGACCCGCAAACGAAGATCGAGAAACCTTTCAATGGAGAGATCAAGCTCAGTGTCGACAAAGTAACCACAAAAGATGCTGGGAAATATTCTGTAATAGCAAAGAATTCTTTTGGGGAAGTCCAGTGTGAGGCAGAAATAAAAGTTATTCCTGAAACAAGGTATGAACTTGTCTCTGACTAGCCTACGAGTGAATCTTATGTCGTAACGAAGTCATTTACGATGAAAGACAGTTTTCTAAATATCATCATTTGGTTCATATTCAATGTTATCAGAATTTGGTTTAAACAGAGTTGCTTAGATTCGTTGAATGTATTTTCCCTTGATCTTGCAGAAAGAAGCCTGAGTTGAAAGCAAAAGAGGCACCTCCTGTTGAAACAAAACTTTCAAGTAAGCCAGGCAGAAGATCACGAGGCAACCCCCCTGACTTCATCATCAAGCCACGATCAAGAACTGTTTTCCAAGGCTCAAATGCCCGATTTACTTGTACAGTGAACGGGGACCCTGATCCCACTATGGAATGGTTCTTTGATGGCGAAAGGTTTGAGCCAGATGGACGCCGTGAACTGAAGTTAAGAAATGGGATAGCTACACTTTCCATAATTGACGCATGCGTGGAAGACATAGGTGATTATAAAGTGGTTGCGAAGAATGAGTTCGGTGAGATTGAACATACAGCAACGTTGTCGATTGAGGGACTTACCAAACTAGAAAGAAAAGAGAAAAAGGATGGAAAGGGGTGAGTGATTTTCACTATGATAATCTAAAGATGAGTACTTTGCTTGATGCTGAATGTAGTCAATCTCGTACCCAGAGAAAGTTCGTTGCTCTACCTCTTGTTCATTCGGCTTCGTGATCAGCGTATGACGTAAGAACACCCAAGGAACGAGCTGATCCCAATCAGTGGAATTTTCCAAGCGAGTGGAATTTTACTCAACAATTTGTAGCAGTTCGAGAGTGACGTTTTCTCTCGTGAATTATAGAATTTCGGCCCACTCGGTAAATTCAAATGCCTAGAAATCAGTCTTCAGAATTATGTAGCAACAGAAGATTTGCTTCAATGCACAATCTGCATGCTTTCCAAACTTACATCTCTCTTGCTTGGTCAGCTGCAGAGGATGGCAAGTTTTAGACATGAAATTTAGTGACGGAAATATTGCAGCTGCCTATTTTTGGAAAGATGTGCTAATACTTTTGTCGCAGTAAAACGGGTCCTTGTCTCAACTGAGTCAGAGAAGTGGACTCAAAAATTGGCCAAGTCCGTCAGAACAGAAGAGCAAATTTGGAAAATTCTTTATCGGTTGGGAAGGTCATTTGGTTTTGGATTTGCCATCAGCATCACTTTAATTGTTTCAGAGCGAAAGTCGGTTTTCTTGGCAATGCGTTTTGTGTCAAATGATAGAAGAGACGGTATTGAAGAAATATAGAAAGAAATAAAGACGGTATTGAAGAAATATAGTCAGCGAATAGCAAATGTTTCTTTCTTCTTCGTTATGTTTTATTTTCAACCATCTTTGATAGACAATGTAAGATTCATTTTGATTTGATCAATGATTTAGGTTTGTGTTTGTCTCTCTTTTGGAATAGATCATGCATGGTTTTGAATCGAATAGATATTTGTCAAATGGTCCCAGCAGAATTTTGATGCATCTGTTGCTGAAGCTCTTTTCATGTGTAAAGCATTTGTTTTTTTATTGCAAACGAAAATATAATCAGCTTTATGTTACTAAGCCGATACCTATATGCATGCAGGTGAAAAGGATGTGGTTTATAGCAGGTCACATTTGAATATTTTTTATGAAATTAGTTATTTGCTACTCACTGTGCTTCGATCAGCTGCTAGTGGGAAAATATTTTTCAATGAAATACATCCTAAGCTGGGATTCATTCTGTATTTAGATCAATATCGTTATTTTGATAAAAGATATGTAAATTATAAAGGGATGTTTGCAAATGGATACACATTTGTTGACAAACATCTACCTTGCAACGGATGCCACTATTTTGCTTACTAATGTTTTGCTCTTTATTTGTTTTACAGTGTTATCATTGATTCAGAGGACAAATCTGCTGTACCTGAAAGTTGCAAAGAGCAGACAACGGAGTTTCAGAAAGGTATAAATCATTAATTTGTACTTATGTTTTTTAAAAATTCATTTTGTAATGAATAGTAAAGGTAGGAATGTATTTTTACTTATTCGGCATTTCTGAATATACACTTAGAGTGAGATCAATTGATTTAATCCTACCAGAATGTTCACAATAGCTGCTAAGTAATGCCACAAATATGGACTTAGGCAACCCTTACATGACCTAAAATGTGGCAAATTCATTACGGCTAACCTAGTTTCTCTATGTCTAAGCTTCGGTACCGGTTTTATGTAAAGGCTTCTTTAGTTTAGGAAAGGCCTGGCTACAAATTTTTGATGGAGAAATGCGAGTTGACATTTACAAATCCCATCAACTCATCTTTTTATCAGGTATGTATCGGTTATTCAGCGTTTCTCTTCATTGACCGTAGCCTGTGTGAGTTTAGATGAAGATAACATTAATTTACATTAATTCTTTATATTCTAGACCCAGCATTGCAGCATGAGACAGTTGCAGAGCCAGAAATCAGTGCAGCAGAGGCTATTGTAGCCGAAGAAGAACCCAGTACAATGGAAAGCATTGCGGAAAATTTCAATGAACGTGCTATCAATGATCTCGAAGAAGAAATCCCCAAGGAGGATGCACCTGAAGCAAAAGAGGGTAATACCACCTCCGATTCCCTTGCCCCATCTAAGGACGATGCACCAGCAGAAACTGAACGTGTTGCACCATCGTTCTTGGTCGAGCTTAAAGATTCACAAGTTGTTGAAGGAGAACGCGCCAAATTGGAGGCAAAGGTTTCAGGAAATCCATGGCCAAAGTTCACATGGCTTAAAGATGACAAAGAAATGCAATTGGATGATAGAGTTAGGGCGTACGAGGACGGGGAATGGGTTATTCTGGAGATAGCTGATGCTGAACTTGAAGATGAGGCTGATTACACATGCATAGCTGAGAACGAGGCTGGAGAGGCTGAGACTTTTGCAGAACTTCTTGTTGATGGTACTTCAATTTCTTTTTCAAATATAAACGTCAGAGCAGCCAATAGACGTTCCGTTATAGAGCTAATAAGTTCTTGCTTTGAAAGAGGACCGAAAAGAAAGAATCTCTTTGGCTGTGAAAGAGAGAGAAAGTTTATCAAAGGGCGCCACTTTAAGTTTAGCCGGGAAAAAATGTTCCGATTGCTTTACAGTCCTGATCCCAGTTACGTGTTGATTTGTTTATTTGAATATACAACGAATAGAGGATAACGCGAAAGATTACATCGAGAAAAGTTTTTTACCGAATTGCATTACTCTCCAATTAAACAATATCTGATACAATTAAAAAATGTTTGATACAGGGATTCGATGATAGAACGCAGTGTATCTCGGTAAGGCTAGAGTTATACTATATCTGAGTGCTATCGGAGAGGAGCAGAGCGGAATGACTTTCACTCCGTAGTGATATTTTGGGTAGCAGTTACACTACAACGCTTCTCTTGCTCCTGCGCCATATTCTTCCACAGTTCTGGTCTACACCGCCGGGGGCTTTTGCAGTTTGGTGCCAAAGTTTGTTGTAAGCTAATCTAAAATTTCATTGTCTCTGTTGTCTCTAAGTAGAGTTTATCGGATTCGTGCGATTACACTACAACGCTTCGCTACGGACTGACTGCGGAGTGATTTTCACTCCGCTAATGGGAGCGTTGTGTATCAGATTGGTGCGGCACAAACCCCCTATCCGATACGAAAGTCACTCCGCTCCGATCGCAGTCCGGTATAGTGCAACTGGGGCCTAAATGTTCTGTTCCTTTTACCATTAGCGTTGTGCGTGGAAGACGTTATTGTAAGCCAGTAATCAAGGAAGACGTTAGAGTGAAAAGTGTTTACAAGTTGTAAGACGATGGCGGCAAAAGTTAAGCCACAAAAGAGTAAACTTAACATGGGAAACTGTCTGTCCAATGAAAGGTATTGTTCATGCATGTTGCGAGAATTGGCTTTTATTCTCATTAATTTCATGAAAATGATCTTTTCAGAAAAAGAGGAGCGTCAAGATGAATTGATTGCTCAACCTACGAAAGATGCCATTCCAATTGAAAGGTAGCTATCAACTTATTATGTTTCAGTGATTTTGACTTGATACAGAAATACGAAAGCTAGGTACCCTGCAGCCCATAGAACATACACCAGGCCCGTCATTAAGACTTAAGCTGTTCGCTTCTTTACTGACTGTTGCGCACGTTTTTCATGCCGATAAAATTCCAAGGTGTAAGTTTTAGACGGCAGTATTTAGTTAATTTCATTTTTTTTTCGTATGCAGCCATGCAGAGGAGCCGGTCTTGTTGTTGCGAATTAGAATCTCGTGGTGAGGGGAATTGATTTTAGGCCATCATGTTATGTTCTGTTGTAAGATTCGCTCGTCCTTTCATCATATCTATGGAGCTTCCAAGCGTTACCACAAAGTTTGTTTACTTTGTGAAAGCATGAAAAATGAACAGAATTATATCGAGGCAAGTAATGTCCCTGGAAGTATATCAAAAGAACTGACGTTATTGGGAAAATGGTCAATATGTAGAAACGTGCATTGACATTGAAAATTGTAATAAACTTTTAGAAGAGCGTGCAGCGAGCTTTCACGTTTTCCCTTGCTATTTCTCAGTAACGCATGATTCAATAATGATAGTAGAGTCTAGCCCCCTGGTTTTACAAAAACTGTAACTTCCAATGCAAAGATTCTCCATAACGATGTATTCTTCGATATTTCTTCGTTTATTCCATTGGGACACAACATTGATTAACGATTGCGGTGATTAACGATTGCGGCATATGATGAGATAATAGCTGTTGATCAATACTAACTACCAACCGCGGCCGCGATCATTCCAATGGTCACCTGGATACCCTTACTGCCCACGATTAATCATTATCGCTTCTCGGCCTTTTGGCTAAGATCAAGTGTAGAGGATATTTTCTGGACGTGGTGGAAAAGTGAGCAGGCAGACCGAATAAGTCCTGACATTCAATGCGCCACGTATCTCAGGGACTATCCCCGTGTTCCCATTGTCTCACTGAGTCAAGATCACGATTAAATAATGACCGCTGAAGCAGAAACAATTTGGGGAGATGCTATGGAAAGCGATGCAACGAAAATTGATGAAACGACGTTTGGACAGACCCGAAAGCCTACATTTGCTGATAAGACAAAAGAATTAAAACCGCAACCTGATATAGCACTGCGGGCAGTGAAATTTTATACGCCTAAGACAATGCATGGGCCAGAGATCATAAAGAAATTCATTGAAATCACTGGGGACAAAGAATGCCTATCGACGATGCAGCCAACCCACGTGTTCGGCCAGAAATTATTCTGGCACGCCGTTCTTTCCAAAACAGCATATGTGGATGCGGTATGTGACAAGATGATGTTTTTCCCTTCCTTGCCAAGTGAAGGGATCCAAATAACACCAATACGGAAAAGAGCGACTCTCCTCACAATACCAAGAGTCAGACCAGATATTAGCAACCAAGAAATCGAGAATCAGCTGTGCTACTCTGGAACCGTTCAACGTATATGGAGTCAAACATGGAAGGAATACCCAACCATCGCCAATGGTAACAGGCTGGTCACTTTCCTCCCCAGTGGGGGAAAGGATATACCCCAGTTCATCATCTGTAAAGGGCAAAAGCTTGTCGTCTCATATAAAGGACGGCAAACAATTTGCATGAGATGCAATGCTGAAGATCACCTCACAACAGAGTGTCCAAAGAAAAGCCTCAAGCTGTGTCACTTGTGCGCCAGTGAAGATCATCAATACCGGGAATGCCCCGAAAGGAGAGCAGAAAACAACACAAATGATGACAGCGAAATAGCCACACAAAACGAAAACACAGTTGATGACATAGAGAACGCAACTAATGAGATGGAAGACACAGTTGATGACGAAACACCTGCTAGCGAAGAGTCCGATGAAAGTGAGTCCGAAACCCTGACTGGAGAGGATCTGGTCATCGATGAAAGTCAGCAAACCCCCGACAAGTTCAAAACCTTGACATACCTCCCGCAAGTCCACCAAATTAGGGAAGAGCTGGTAAAATCAAGCGCTAAACGTATTAGACAAGAAACACCCCCCAAAGAGAAGACGGAGATGATAAGTCCAAAACCCAAGAGAGAGACAAGAAAGAAGAAGGCCAAGCAGTCACTTGCAGATAATTTTAATCAGACAGAAACTTAATGCGGTATACTCCTTTAATATCCTTTTTCTTTGCGATGGCCAATATTGCAAGCATTAATGTGAATGGCCTCAACGATTCGCTAAAATGTGAGGCCATTTTCCAAAATCTCAATCGAAGCAAACACGATATTGTATTTTTGCAAGAGACACATCTCAACGCACAAACCGTAAGAAAGGCAATATCCAGTTCCCGGTGGAGGGGAAAGAAATTTCATTCCTTTTCGCCGGACAACTGGAAAGGGGTTTCGATTCTTTTATCTGATAAACTCAATCCAGTAATACACTCACATAATGCTTGCAGTAAAGGCCATTACGTTTTTGTTGATCTTTCCTTTGGGGGGAAAAGAGTTCTCCTTGCCAATATTTACGCCCCAACAGGTAATTACGCCAAAACTCAGCAACGGAAACAACTTTTTTCCACTGTTACATCAGAAATAGACAAATATTCCGACGTGGACTGTGTTATAATAGGAGGAGACTTCAACTGTGTAATTAACACTTGTGAGGACCGTAGTAAGGCAATGTCTTACTCTGATAAGTCAGTCAAAAGCCTTGGTGACATGATTCGGAAGCATGACCTAGAAGATATCTGGCGGACACTGCACCCCAGCGAGCACAAATACACCTTTGCTAGCAATGTAGGGACATATAGCCGTATCGACCGCTTTTATACTTCAAGACATTCAAGGGCTAACTTTACTAAATGCGACATTACCCCCTTTCCACTCTCCGACCACGAAAAGGTCGTCTTACATTTCGACTTAAGTCAGTTCAAATCTGGTCCCGGCATTTGGCAATTGAATTCTTCCGTACTACGCGATTCCGCATATGTAAGTGAAATGAACAATCTAATAGATGAGTTAGTGGACAAAAGGGGCGGCTCTGACTCACCAGCCGACTGGTGGGAGGAGTCAAAGCGGGCCATTGCCGATTTCTCCAAAAAATTCTGTGCTAAACGTGCGAAACAGAGAAGGAGTAAGAAATCAAAACTTCTTAAACAACTGCGCAATGCAGACCGAAAAGCGCAGAGAACTGGCAACGGTCAGTTCTCTCTTTTGGCTAAGCGAATTTCTAACGAGATACGGGAAATTGAAATTTCTGAAGCTGAAGGAACAAAAGTGCGCGCAAAGGCAAAATGGTGCGAAGAAGGCGAGAAGGTAACCAAGTACTTTTGCAGTCTAGAAAAACAAAGACAAGGAGATAGAAATATGGCTTCCGTAAAAACTAAGGAAGGCAACATCCAAAAAAGTCCTGACGGCATTCTGAAAACTGTAAAAGATTTCTATGAAGATCTCTACACTGCCGAAGCCGGAGACGAATCTGCCACCAATACATTATTAGGTAAGGTCTCCCGTAAACTAAAACCCGAGGAACAAGAAAGGTGCGAAGGCCCAATCCTAGAAAAGGAACTAAAACTTGCCCTAAAACACGCAAAAAATGGTAAATCTGCTGGTTCTGACGGAATTCCTGTGGAATTTTATAAAGTATTTTGGTCCAAACTTGGCAACGCCTTTACTGCTGTTGTTAACTCTTGTTTTGAAGCCTAAAACCTTACACTGTCTCAAAAAATAGGATTAATAACGTGCCTTTTCAAGAAAGGTGATCGTGAAGACCTAAAAAATTGGCGTCCAATTAGCCTTTTAAATGTGGACTACAAACTGATTGCAAAAGTATTATCTAATAGACTTGCAAAGATGCTTGGTTCTCTCATAGCAGAGGACCAGACCTGCGCAGTGCCTGGCCGTACAATTCTTGGCACGTGTCATGTGCTGCGTGACTTGATCCAGCTATGCGAAGAGGATAATTTACCCGTAGCTCTCTTGAGCATAGACCAAATGAAAGCCTTCGACCGTGTCAATTGGGACTTCTTGCTCAAAGTTTTGGAAAAAATGAATTTTGGTCCAACCTTTATAGAATGGATTAAGATTTTATACACAGGCATTCAAAGTCGCGTGAAAGTTAATGGCTATGTCTCTGAACCATTTCATCTTGAGAGGGGTGTGAGACAGGGCTGCCCTTTGTCCCCACTTCTCTATGTGCTGGCAGCAGAGGTATTCGCAGAAAGTGTTCGGCATGACAAGCAAGTCAAAGGAATCACTGTAGAGAAGACAGAATTCAAAATACTACAATATGCGGATGATACCACATTGATACTATCTGGTGACAAGTCAATTTTGCAATGTGCAAAACACATTCAACTTTTCGAAAAAGCGTCCGGTGCAAAAATCAACCTTGAAAAGAGTAAAGGACTATGGCTTGGGAGCTACAAGGGCCGGGCGGATTCTCCACTTGGCTTCGACTGGGAAAATAAATCGCTGAAAATCCTGGGGATTACCTACGGTACTATAGACACAGAAAAACAAAATTGGGAAGCAAAAGTGAGTAAATTTGAAAGAACCTTAGACCGTTGGAGAGGTAGAGCACTTTCCTTTAGAGGAAAGGGAGTGGTGGTAAACCAGTTGGCCAGTTCTGTCCTCTGGTACACAGCTGCTATTTTTCCCATTCCCCAATGGGCAATTAAAAGAGTCAACACAAAATTATGGGAATTTGTGTATGATGGCAAAAAGGATCCTATTTCTCGCTCACATGCCAAATTACCCTACAAGGAAGGGGGTCTCAACATAGTCGACGTTGAACTAAAATCACAAAGTCTCATTCTCTCGTGGTTGTCGAGACTTCTCGACAATAAAATCGAAGGCAAGTGGAAGGTCCTTTTCGAATTCTTTCTCGGAAAGTGGAAAGGGCTTCAGCTTGGCTCGAATGTCTTGAAATGCTATCTCATGCAGCAAAGTTTAAAAGATATGCCCTCTTTCTACAAAACTGCTTTAGAATGCTTCATACGCTTTACAAAACCAAACCGCGTCGAGCCAAAGCAAGTAGAACAAATTTATAACGAGCCCTTGTTTCAAAACGCACTTACTGCTAAAGAAAGCCTTCTTGTGGAAGAGTCCTGGACCAACTCAGGAATCTCCCTACTGCGTCATATCTGCTACGAATATGTACCTGGATTTTTGAGCGAAGATGCTATTAAAGAGCTTATCGGAGGTGAGTATAGACGCGGCTCGTTGGGTGCAGTTGTTCGTCAGCTGCCTAAGGAGTGGGTCGAAATTGTTAACTCCATCCCAGCCCCTGCTTCTCGCATAAGCGAGAACTTTGAGGTTCTGCTTGTGAATAATGAAACCAAAACATTTTCTAAATTGAATTCAAAAGCTATCTACGATATTTTAATCTGCAATGAAAAACCGACCCTAGTCTTTAAAATATATTGGGAAACACTTCTTGGTCCCATAAACTGGGAATTGGTCTTTGAAAACCTTTTTAAAAGTAACGACGACAGAAAGTGCTCAGACATTCAATGGAAACTGTTACAACACGTAACACAGACAGCTGACAGACTATGTAGACACAAGATCTTGAAGAACCCTAAATGTCAACGCTGCCTCGTAAACGACGAGACCGAAGTTCACTGTTTTCTTTACTGCCCTGAAGTTAGGAAACTTTGGAAAAAAGTTGCTTCCTTGATCACAGCATACAACCCCGATGTTGAAATAAAGAAACTCGTCCGTTTTGTGGTCGTTGGATTCCTCGACGTGAAAAAGAGTAATGAGACTCATTCCGTTGAAAAATGCCTTCGAGACCTCGCTATTAAAACGATCTGGTCCACTCGCAATGCAATCGTTTTTGACAATGAACAAAAAGACTTGATGAGTATTTATACTGGGAAGCTCAAACGTAAAATAAAAAATCAATTCTTTCTCGCTAAAAACCGTTTTGATACACTCTTTAATTTCCAAATGACCTGGTGCCGAAACCAAGTACTTGCTAAAGTTCAAAATAACACTCTTGAAATAGCTATCTGATAACATATCATATATCTATATCGTACCTATTCTCATGGCATGAACATTTGATTCCAAATTGAAAGACACTGATATTGATATCAAAATAGAACTATTGAATGCAAAAAAAAACATTTTTTCTTAATATATTAATTTTGTATATATTGTAATTAATTATTTTGTTTATTAAACGGGTCCTGGCATGTGCCAGACTCAACGGAAAAAAAAAAAGTGTAGTATCTGTTCTTATCAGCTTAATATCTGATAGGCGTCCAAGGATGCCCTTTTATTAAACTGATTTTTGGAACCAGCTCGTCGGTCTGAAGCTTGCTTCACCGCGGGCACGGGTTGTCCTGGTATTGCAGTACTGCCATGGATGGCCCACACCTCTTCTCACAATCAATTAAAACATGAAAACTTGCACTTTTGTATTGTAATGTTACAAATACTTTCTGTACTTGAATTTGATTAAAATTCCTGTTCCCAAAGGCATAAACTACATAAATTCACTAGAGTTAACGTCTGGTTCATTCCAGGTCGTTTGGGTCGCGAAAGTCGTGTAGAAAGAACCACAAGACAAAGACTCTTGAGTTTGATTCCTTGCCTTTTGGGTCTTTCTGCACGACTCTAACGACTCAAAAGACCTACTGTTAGATAAGGTTCTCGTGTTCGCTTTTCTGGCCCGCAAGGCGCATATCACGCTTTCGCGCAGATCTAACAGAAACCACCTGCTTATTTTGGTTTTTGCTTGACAGAACAAAGGCCACCGCAAACAAAAGGAATTTCGAATTCATTGTTGTAAATCCCGTAGCTTCAACAGGAATCCTATAGAATTTGAACGCAAGCAAACGCAAAAGTAATATTTGCTTGATTTATTGTAAAACAGTAGAATAGTTAGCAAATACTAAAGTCATCTAGAAAACTTAGCTACGCTGTGTCTAGGGCTTTTAAAATGTGGCGAGACCTCTCCTGACTCATGACTTACATGAAGATAGGAAGAAAAAGTAATGATTCAAAAGCTGGGAATTTTTTAATCATGTTATTTGGGACCTTTCTGGAAATTACAGAGGGATGCTAGGCAGAAACGTGTACAAAAGAATTGAAAAGGAATATTTCAGGGAATTTTCTTGAAAACAGTAGACTTTTTGCCTAAGGCTGCATTCACATGAAAGGCTTGTTTTTGCGTGCATGCCTTTGCTTGCTTTAACCGCGCTTTTTCTTTGGGTTTTCCCGTTCAGATTGATATGTCCCTTGGATCTCATATAGCAGGTCGTTCAAATTTTTTTCGCATGGGCAAGCTTCTCTCTGCATGCAAATATTTTGCAGTCCGAGCACTCTAAGGGATAAGCATGCCGGAAATCTGCACGAGCGTTCTAGCGCGTACAAAAGATTGTGCAATGTGAACGCAGCTCAAGTCGTGTAAGAGATTTTTATGGGATTATTTGCCTCTGGTGATATTTTTCATAGTCTTGAGAGTGATCTCAGTAGTTATATTTTGCCTTACATCTTGCTAGGAAACGAGATGGATTGGAACCAGAAGGGAAGCTCCCAGAATTCTCACAAGAACCAGAGGATGGAGAGATCTTTGTTGGCGATTCCATCACATTCACAGCTGTGATTGCGAGTGACAGCACAGCTGCAGTTGATTGGTTAAGAGGAGGCGAGGGTATTACACGGGACGACAGGATTGATGTGACTGCAAATGGAAACGTCCATCAGCTGAAAATTTCCAATGCAAACATCGATGATGAAGCGTTTTACAATTGTGTTGCCAGAAATGAGGCTGGAAAGGCTGAATGTGAATTTGAACTCATTGTTGAGGGTACGTCAGCTTAAGAACTTGACTGTAATACCATGTGGTACAAATCGTTTCAAATTGCTGTGTGCCTTTTTGACAGCCCACATCGGATAAACTACTCCATTTCTGCTTAAATACTCACATTTTCACGTCATTTTAAAGGCAGTGTGTCCATGTAACTGGAAGGCTTCGAGGAGGACATCTCGGAAACATGTGATCTTTCGTCGTGTTTTCATTTTTGACCAGTTGTTTAGGCTGAGGCCCTTACCTAGTTTTCGAATTGCCACACACTCTGAGTGCACCACTTCTGTCCACCTGCATTGTCATTGGCAATGATGGGCTCTTTTAGCCGCAGGACGCGGATGTCTTTGAAAACGCAGCTACTTTTTAATGTTTTTAGAGCATTCTAATTTTCCTGCCTTTTCCCTCCCTGGAAGCTGCTCTCAGACAGACCAATTCCCTAAGAATACTTTGCATTCTCAAATTTCCATCATTTATGAATGTGCTCATATTACGTGTTGCTTCCTTTCTCGACGTCTTTTTTTTGCAGTGCGGCCTTCAAAACTATACTTTTCAGGTTGTCAGTTTCAGAATAGAACGTACAGTAAGTCTCTTGAGACTCGCAAAAGTTTTGAAGGTGATTTCACTTTGTAATTTACATCTTCAAACAAAAGAATTATGCTAGCGTCTTCTTGACTCATGTCTCCTTGCTAAAGCAGCCTAATTGCGTTAGCTGGACATTGCTCTCAAATCTCCGTTCATCCATCCTGCTAGGAAATGCTTTTCAAACAAAACTAACTGTGCCTCATCACTGTCATAGCTAAGCATCAAAGACATTCGCTTGGTCGAAACTTGGCTTTCCGCTATCCCGCCATTGTTGTTATGGTCTTGATAACGAGGCTCTTAGTTCATGTGATCAGTTTAAAACGACCGGCTGTTAAGCAATCGGATTCTCGAGCAGTTACATGCATGTCAGCATCGTGTCAGCAGTTGTATTGTTAGTTCATGCAACTTATTTATATATGGATACGCTGCCTTTAAAATTCGTTATCCTTGGAATTCGTAGTTAATCCTTTATTCTTCGTCGAAATCACATGTTAAAAAACGTGACAATTTTGGCATCAGGAGTAATGATTCATTGTCAGGCAGCTCTCTTTTGGTAAAGAACTGCTTTGCACTTTAGGAAGTAAACAGAGGTCCCCACCTCAAAATAACAGGTGATTTTGTTAAGAATTTTGGAAGTCTCCCAAGTAGTGTTTAGAAAAAAATGACACAATGCAGTTGCCCATTGATGATAGAAAAAAGAAAAAATCATTATTTTCAAGTAGAAGCTTTGCCTTGGAAGAAACCATGAAATATGATTTTTGATATTGTCAAATGACTGCAGTTACAGTAGTGACTTCTTAATACATCCCTGGAGATTGATTCATTGTTTTCCAATTTAAGAGCGGGGTCAAAATGTAACATCAACACATTATGTATATTACGGCCATGTTCAACTTAAAAAAGTGCATTACTTACTATTTTGAAGCGAAAATCTACTCTACTATGGAATCAGAGTTCAAGTTGGCCTCTGGGCCTGAAAACGTCTCGAAGAAAATCTCAGTCAAAAAGAGTTCCTTTACTTTTTCCAGGCCCCTAAGGCCCCTAAGGGCCTGAGTGGCTCAGGGTAGTTACCCTGACTATCCGCCCCCCCCCTCCGACGGCCCTGATTATGATTCCGCACTGGAAAGTGACCCATTCTCTTCATTTACAGAGACCGAGATGCCTGTTAAAGATGCCAAGGAAGACAAGGACGGCATTCCACCAAAATTCATAAAAGAGCTTGAGAATCAAGATGCAATCGCTGGAAAACCTGCAATCCTCTCAGTAGAGATTGAAGGACAACCAGAACCTATTGTAGAATGGACTGTGGATGACGAAGAGATCTTTGAAGACGAGGGAATTTCATTCAAACAGGAAGGAAAGGTTTATTCTCTTGTTTTTACAGAAACTGTGGAGGAAGATGAAGGGCTGTACGCTTGCAATGCAAAGAATGAACTGGGAGAGGCGTCATGTACTGCAACGCTTTCAATCGTTGAAGAGAGCAGAAAACCTGAATTTATTCAAACGATGAATCATATTGAGGCTACAGAAGGACATGAGGCGGAATTTATTGTCGAAGTTGATGGGACGCCATTGCCTGAGATTCGTTGGTTGAAGAAGAAAGAACTTCTGGAAGAATCGGAGAAATATCAAATATTGATTGAAAAAGGTCGTCATGTCTTGGTGATTACAGATTGTGATCAGAACGATGCTGGTGTGTTCCAAGCTGTGGCAGAGAATAGTGCTGGGAAAGTTTCTTGCAATGCACAGTTGACTGTTTTTAAAAAAGCCGAACCACCAAGGATTGAAACATCAGAGGATTATAAATCAGAAATTGTAGCAAAAGAAGGAGAAAGGTTGTCGGTTGAGTTCGTGATCTCTGCTGATAAATATGAAAAATGTCTCAAGAAAAACGGGAAAAAAGTTGAAGAAAATGAAGAAATTAAATTTATTGAAGATGAAAAGAAGTTTGTCGTTGTTATCGATAATGCAAAAGAAGAAGATGCCGGGGAATATGAGGTTATTGCTACGAATGAAAGTGGAGAAGACAAATTGAATTTCACAGTGAAGATTGAAGGTCAGTTTTCTTAATTCTGAGGTAGAATCTTATGATTTGTGATCTTGGAACGGTAAGATGAATGCTTTCGGATCTCCTTTGGCATAATCAACTTTCATCATCATTATCATCACCATCGAAAATTATTTACAATACCGTAAATGCTCTACTAAGCCTCCCGGGGAAGGGCTTATTTATTTTCGGACCTTCCAGAGGGGGGCTTATTCACAAAATCAAGTGACAAGAACATATTTGGTAGCTTTTCAGTTCTTTTATCCCATATTTTGCGGAATCAACATGCAATTTTACGGCTCAATGAAATAAATTCGGCATAGTTTTTATCCCAAACCATACTAACTTTAACATGCAAGGTTTGTGTAGCTAAATAAATGGAAAATATTTGATAAATTCTAGAATTTTGTATAAGTGGGGGGGGGGGTATTTCAAATTTGTATATCATTGGGTATTTCAATTTGGGTATTGGGTATTTCATTGGGGGTATGTTTCAGAGGGGAGGGGCTTATTGGAGAGTGGGGCTTAATAGAGCTTTTACGGTAGGCAACAGTGAAACTGTAAAGGCCGAAAATGTGGCTATTTTATGCATGCAATAAGTTTCAATAACTAAGTTACAGACATTTGCGTTAGAGGGGAATGATGCAGCAGACTTCATCTGGTCTCGGTTACAAAGGCATTTTCATAGCAATGGAGTTGTTCTTGTCTCTCGAGATGCATTTACCGGATGACTTAAAAAATATTCGCCATGTATGCTGGAAAAGTCATTGCAGCCAATGCACTTGCACTGTAATCATCAAAACTAATTTTTTCAATATGTACAAGATTAAATGATTTTTCGCATTTTCATTGTTAATTTTGAAAATAGTATTCCCATGGTAAATCTGAAAGATTCAAAATTCAGTTTTACAGAACTTCCCGAAAGAGGCCTAAAACACGCTATTGAAGGCGACTTTTCAAGAGAATATTATGACAGACGTAACTTGTCAGTTTTGCTTGTTTCAATGCTTATTCATCCTATCAGTTATGCTAATTCTCAAAAGGATTTAGAGTGGATTTCAAACGACCTAGAAGAGACGTTCATGCGTCTTAGGCCATTTTTTCCAGCTGTTCTGCGAGACTGCTTTTCGATCTTTCGAGCACTGCTACTTTTCAAGGCACTTCTACTTTGAAAATTACCAATAGAAAGAGATAATGGTTCAAACTTTTAGCAACAACAAATCAATACCTATGATTATAGTGAAGCCACGAGTGTGAGAAAACAGGTTATTTTTTTGTAAATAAAATGTATAAAACAAATCATACTTGTGTCTGTATCGCTGTTTCTGTCTACCTTTCCTTCTTGCAGTCTCAGGTCAAGTCAAACCTTGGACAAACGTGGCCTAAGTTTATCTGTAAAAGCGAGGCTACGTCCTCGTTTGCAGTTTTGCGAAATGACAGCACGAAAATAGAAGAGATTAGATATAGAGAATAGAAGAAAATAGACGCTGTTCTATGTTTGCGTCGTTTTTCACAAAACTGCAAATGAGGACGGCCTCTCTTTTACAGGAAACACAATTTAGGCCAATTTTTACCAATGATTTGAATCGAACTGAGGCTGCAGGAAGGAAAGACTGACATAAACAACGATAGAGACATCGGCATGATTTTTTTTCATACATTGTATCAAAACATCTTTCTTCCTTGCACCCATGGTGAAACAATATTTGCTGCAATGACTTTCAACCAGGGGGACATTTTTTGAGACACCCAATGTATGGTTTATAATCCATGAGCTGAACAGTTGAGTGTCCATTGCGGACCTAATTACCGACCTCTGCAACTGTTACAGCTTTCATATCAGAACATCTTTATTTGTTTACAGTTTATACCTTGAAATTTATCTGAATTGATTCCATTTTATTTGGTTTTCATGAAAATTTTTTCATTTTGTATACCAATAGCGAAAGGAAAACCACCTCTGATTAAAGAAAACATCGCTGATCAAAAGCTGCTTGAAGGAAAAGACCTTACATTACATGTATCATTCGAAAGTGAAGCAGAATGTCAAGTTGAGTGGTCGAAGGATGCAGAAACAATCGAAGCCAAAGAAAATATCATTTTGAGAAGCAGTGACAAGGGAAGCAAACTTACATTGAAATCTGTACGTGAAGAAGACAGTGGAAGATACTCTTGCGAATTAAAGAATGAATATGGCACTACTTCGACAAGCTGTGTCGTGGAAGTCGAAGAAATCAAGAAGAGTCCTGAGTTTGTCTCAAAGCTTCAAGCCATTCATGTTGGAGAAGGAAAGAATGCAGAATTTAAAGTTCAAGTAAAAGGTGTCCCGGAACCCACATTAGAATGGTTTAAAGACGACAAACCGATCAAAGACACTCCACGATATTTGTTATCGGAAACAGAGCATAGCTCGCACAAGCTTGTTATCGAGAACTGCAAAGTTAGTGACAAAGGAAGAATCAAATGCATCGCTAAAAATAAAGCTGGGGAGAAGTCATGTTGGGCTGATTTGCTTATACAACAAAAAATAGGCCCACCGAGAATTGAAGTCATTGGAGATCTTTTGAGAGAGATTGAAGATGGCAACAATATTGTACTCGAGGTTGAGGTCACAGGGAAACCAAAAGCAAAGGTTGAGTGGTCGAAAAATGGTAAGCCTATGATGTGGAATACAAGGAAATGTGAAGTGAAATCAAATGGTGATAGATTTACCTTGACAATACTTAGAGCTACTGATAGAGATGCAGGAGATTATAAGATCCTGGCAACTAGTTCTGCTGGAAAGGAATCAAAAACGTTTGTTGTGAAAAAGAAAGGTAAATGATCTTTGCTTACCGTAGAGTATTTTTTTTTAAGTCTACAACCTTAAAAAGACGGAAATATGCAACCAATTTTGAAACTTTTCCTAGCCTCATAGGCGCATTACAAACTCTGCAAGTAAAATAAAAGTCCCGATTATACTTTTTTCTTTGTTCAAACTAAAATGTCTTCGATATAAAAATGTTTTAAAAAGTTTTTAAATGTTTCAACCGAGCCTGCTGCCCTTAGTGAATACGTCAGTTCGTTCCAGAGACATAGGGCTACATGAACAACTTCGTTGCACGTGGAGCTGCGCTTTCTTTATCAAATCGGCGAAGTATTTTGTTCGGATACTTCAATGGAATTATTCAGAATTTAACTGATACTTTAGAACATATGGAATATTTCAAATGCATCATGCTGTATGCGCAAAATCAACATCTTAGGAAATTACTAAACATATTTTCAAAACAGCTCACACCCAGACGCACAGGCTGATGCCTTAAATGTAGGGAAAAGGAAAATTTATCCCCGAAAGATACATTTATTAAGAATGATAAAATGGGCTCTCACAAAGATATATTTTCGTCTATTTAAATGTCCTACCACTTTCCGATATCTGAAATAGGCCATACGTACCAAAATGCAAATTAAATGGATTAAAATCAAAATGCAAACTTTACAAAATTGTCATAAAGTGATAATGAAAAGTATATACGATTTTAAAGTTTGGTATTAGCTTGGACTGGATCGAAATTGAAGTCTGATCTCGAGCCCTTCAAGTGCGTTTTTAATTTCATTTTAAACTGATAGAGCGATGGGATTTCTCCTGTGTCAGAAGGTGTTCCATTCCAAGCTTTAATCCCAGATGTTTGGAAACCTTTTTCTTGCACACTTAGGCTTAATCTTGAAATCTTAAACCGTGAGGAGCGAAAGACGATGCCTACCCCATGGCTAATACCTAGAGACCTGCAACGTCAAGTAGAATAAAGGGAACTAACAAAAGCTAACTAAAAAAGTTATCTAATTGCAAAGTAAACTGCCAGAAAGTTGGTGCTATCAAATGGGGGGGGGGGGTTGTAGGAGTGGAATATTCAGGAGTGCTCTGTAGCGATTTGAGGGTTGCCTTGAGTAACTTCAAATAGGTGTCAATTGTTAGTTGTCGTCGCCATTCAAAATGAATATTTATTTTAGTTAGACTTCATGAAACAATCAATGTACCGGATGAGCGGGAAAAAGTTCCCACTTTTGAAAATTCAGAGCACCAAGATTTTTTCTCAGATTTGAGCCATTAGAGTTTTAAATAAAAGCCAGAAGATCAAAGTATTTTGTGATTTTTCTCGCTGTCTTTCCTGCACAAGAAGTTTACGTAAATTGAACTTAATAAAAATTTCATGCAAAATGCCTGGATAAAATCGCAATGACTCTCCTCACACAGAACACTATGCAATGGATGTTTTACATCTCTCAAAAGTTATAAGACGTCAATTTTCAAACAAATGCTGAAGATCTTTAATCCCATGGCAAAAAATGTGCAGAGGATCTATCGTATCCATGAAAAGTTGCATTTCATTTATTCTTCTGTGTAAGGAGTTCTTTGTGATTTAATCAATATTTTAGACCCTTTTTCAGTAATTTTCAACCATAAACGTTTTGTAATTTTGAGTTCACCTACTTTTTTGTGCTCATAAGGCAGAGAGGAAAATCACAAAAATATTTTTACGGCTCAGCTTTTAGCTATAATTTGAATAATCTAATCAGTGAGGTACTCTTCTTGCAATGAATTTTCGAAAGTGAGAATTTTTTACGGCTCACCCGGTACTCAATGTAACGATAAATAATATTACTTGATTGTTAGATTCCTCTAACCGACGAAGCCCGATATTCGGTATTATTAACAACACGCTGTGATTTTCTAACAGGTCCAGAAGAATCAGCTCCCAATCTGACCAAGGGTCTTGAAGAAAGTATTGTGAAATCTGGCAGCATGCTTTTATTAGAGGCAGAAGTAACCGCTGAGCCGAAACCTGAGATCGAATGGATGAAAGATAGTACTTTGATTGAAAGCAGCGAGAGAGTTGAGATCAAGACAACAAAGAACTGCTATCAACTGAAAATCAAAGATGCAGTTGTGAGTGATGCAGGCCAATACGCAATAAAAGCACATAACAAGCTTGGAGCTGTTGAGTCACAATGTCATGTTGTTGTTACTGAGATGCCAAAGTTTTTGAAAGAATTAGAATCGAGAGAAATCAAAGAGGGAGAAGAAGCCGAATTCAGTATTCGGGTAAGTGGTAGCCCTAATCCAGACGTACAGTGGTTTTTGAATGGGAAACAAGTGGAGTCCAAAGATGGAGTGAAAATGGAAGATGGTGCTTCTTTCTGGGCAATTGGTAGCTGTAAGCTTGAAGATGCTGGAGAAATTCGATGTATTGCAAGCAACAGTGTTGGAGAAGTCAGCTCAAGTGCGAATTTGGTTGTAACCAAGGTGGAGGCTGCACCAGAGATACAAGGAGAGGTTGCACTTGAGAAGATTGGAATAGAAGGAGACGATGTAACGTTTGATTTGGAATTTTCTGGAGACAACGTTTCCTGTCGATGGTGAGTAGGATTTTTGTAAGGATTAGAGCAAGTCACATATGTGTTTTTGTGGAGAAAGTTAATCATGATCTCCTCTATGTAGCATTATCGAGGTCTATGATCAAAATTGTTTACATTGTGAGATGTACCAAGGAAGCACTTTTAAGATAGCAGTATTCCATCCACGTGCAAATTGTTCTCTTATTAAGATTAAGAATTGGGAGATCGGCAGGAATCTTTTTCTGTTAGAAACTTGCATTTCTTTTGCAAGCTTAATTCTACATGTTTTTAGACAGTAATTTCGAAAATGTAGAATGCTCCTATGACGTTTCGCTTTCGCTTCATCAGAACACGTTTTATCTAAAATGTTTTAGATAGGAGTTTCCACTGTTAATAAGCCTTCAAAAATGTTCTGTTACATCTTCAGGTGATTTGAGATATTAGACCCGGTTAACTTTGTGGCTGATAATTTCATCCGTAGCAAAATTTGTTAAGATATGGTTCGCGTTTAGACTAGACCTAAGCGATATACACAAATTTAAGAGCGGCTATCCGAACAAACTTAATTCATCTAGGAAAGTGGATTAAATTAGATGGCTATCTGGTATAGAGTAAACGGTCTTTCCGGATAAATTTTATCCACATTCACTGGTAGGTTGATTTTGATCCACATAGAGGCTTTTGAGCCAAGAAAGTAGCGCAAGAAAGTAGCCAAGAAAGTAGTTCCCGTTCCTGGTCAAGAAAGATACTTGCTCATTAAATCATATTTTTACCAATCTGCTGATCGTGTTTCGTCAGTACAAGTCACATTAGCTTCCGTGTTTGTAGGTTTCCCCCTTTTCTTTTCCTTATCAGCTACTTTGCAGTTTCAACAACGAAGCAATTAAACTAATGTACGACTACAATTTTCTTTGACTCTGAATGAAAAGCGGGTCACGTTGATCCTTTGATGATTGTACTTATCGTGGGAGTTTGCATTGTTTGGCGCAGGATTTGATCACGAGACTGCAGTCATCCAGCACAATCTAAACGTTGTTGTTGTTGTGATTTTATTTTGATTCGATGATATATACAAATAGGTAACAAATAGCTAACAGTCGATACATCATTTAAATGTATACACGTTAACTAATCAAAATCAAATGTACAAAGCAAAGAAACCAAGTCCTATTTTCCAAATTAAAAAAAAAACAGGAGGGCAAAGTGGGCAAAATTTGTGCGGCACAGTGTAAACATAAGTCAGTCCAGGTAAGTTTTGTGCCGATCAGGGACAGTGTAAACGGGGTATTAGAATCGCTGTAGTTTCGACAAATAATGATTTTTCTGGAAAATTCAATAATAGAAGTACGGTAGTGTCCCGCATATAAGAAACGCTAATTTAAGAAACACCAGACCTTGATTTTCAACATAATATCCCCTCTTATAAGAAACTGTTACAGGTCTGAAAAAGGCTTGTTTCTTATTCAAAAACCATATACGTATTAGAAATTTGAAAAGCATAACAAATTCAGCTTTACATTTCAATCAGTCTGTACCTATTCAAACGAAAATATGAGATTTCTATGGAATTGAAACAGAAATAACCTTCCTCGAATAGATGTAACCTTTCTTGGTAGTGAGATTTACTTATACAAAAGAAATTATTATGTTTTATATTACATCATAAAGCTTGTGTCCAATTAGTTCATTGATAGTACATGATTTTTCAAATAAGAAACTTAAGAAACTTTACCCTCATCTGAAGTTTATATCTCATTTTATAAGAAACATGTCAGACCTCAAATTGAAGATGTTGTTTCTTATATGCGGGATAGACTCGATTACATGTCGTAGTTTTGCTGTTTGCCTGAACTGATATCTCTACAACTACAACTACGACTTATTCCCAAATGCTTGCGGAAACGGTAAAGTTCCGTACTGATTCTATTTGAAACCTTTCCGCTGCTCCACAAAATAGTTCGATTGAGCAGTGTTGGAGTTTCCATCACTATTGTGTACATTCGGACATTCTACAAAATGTATCAATCGGTCGTTCGATTCGCATTCTTTTTTAGAATCTAGCTGTGTGCCTACATCATTTGCTACATTTTCCTCACAACCACTGGGTCTAAAATGCCTTAAAAATCAGTTTTCTAGAACTGCTGTACCATCAAGTTAGGTATCAGTACTTCGGTAAAGGATCATTCTTGCCACGAAAGCAAAAACCGCCTTGCTCTAATGCACATGCTGATCGGTAGACGACGGGGCGACAGAATCCTGTCGCCGATTGAAAGTTTTTGCCGTTTTTACAGCTCTATGTCCATAAGGCCCTCAGGGAGCGATAACAACAACAACAATTCAGCTCAATGAGAAGAGCGTAACTTGAGGGTCCTTATACGTTTTTTCCAGCCATCGAGCTCAAGGAAATAGGGCATAGAATTTTACATCAGCTGTTTGAAAGATTTTGATACTATGCTCCTGCATGACAGTCTTCAGCCTACCAGAGCAGCAGACGTTATTAAAGCAGATTTTACTGCTCTAAACGTAAGTTTAAGCTGAATTTTTCCGCTTAACTTAAAGGTACAGAGACGACGTTGAGATTTCAGAGGAAGATGGGTATGACATCAAGGTAGAAGGCAGCAAAGTTTTCCTTACTCTCAAAGATGTTGAAGTGGAAGATTCTGGGAAATATACAATCGAAATTGAGAACACTGCAGGACTTCTCAGCAAAACATTCACCCTGGAAGTCGAGGGTAAGTCATTTCCTTGCATCTAGTAGAGGCACTTCATAGTTTTGATCACGATATTGGATGCTAAAATTGTAGTAATTCTGTGAGTGTATGATGTGTTAAAAGTTACTTCCAACTATTGCACAATGTTTATTCTAAGTTTTCTGAGCCCACTTAAGCCCACTGTGCATGCCGCATCCAGGCATGGGACCCCTATTAGCGTCCCTTCCGAAGGACGACGAGATGAGTTGTGAGGTCAGGCCTCCGAAATCACCCATCCGGAGTTTGACCTCACTCGACCGAGCTAGACTTCAGTTACCTGACGAAAACTGTTTAAGCCACTCGGCCATTCACCCCGCGTTTTGTTACCATTTGTAAAAAGGAAAAGCAGCAAAGTCGTGTTCTTATGTCGTAGCTCCTGAAGCTGAAGGAACTGCCCCAGAATTCACAACAGCACTTCCTGAAGAACTGCAAGCGTCAATCGGAGAGAAATTAGAACTGAAAGTTGAGGTCACTGGAATTCCAAAGCCCAAAATATCTTGGCTGATCGATGAAGAACCATTAGAAGAATCAGAAAGATATGTAACGGAATTTAACGGAGAAGCAGCATCTTTGGTTATCAGTAGTATTAGTGAAGACGATGATTCCTTGTTCACCTGTGTCGCTGAGAACGAAATCGGCAAGTGTGAGTGTAGCTGTGATGTGCTTGTTACCACTCCAGGAGAAGGGCCTAAATTCAGCGAAACTTTAAAGCCAGTGAGCGTGCTGCTTGACAAGGAAGCTGAATTTCGCATCACTCTTGAGGATGCGGAAACGGCTAAGGTCACGTGGTTTGTGAACGATAAGCAAGTCAAGAACAGAGGACGTTACAGAATTTATGAAGAAAAGAATGGGGCATTCGTTTTTGTCATCGAGAAATGCAAATTGACAGATAGTGGTGTTGTGAAATGCGTTGCTGCTGATCGAGATGGAGAGATTTCATGCACAGCGGAATTGATGGTGACAGAAAAAGGATCTGTCCCTGTTTTGAAAGCGATATCGGAAACAGTTGGTGAGTTTGTGTCAGGTGAAAGTGCTAGACTTGAAGTGCTGATTTCCGGAAACCCAACATCTATTGACTGGCTGAAAGGCTTCAAGAAATTACAGGAAAGTTTTGAGAAATACGAAATGGAAGTAACTGAGAATAAGTTTTCTTTGATCGTCAAAGACTTGAGGTTGGAAGATTCTGGTACTTATAAATGCATAGCTTCAAATGCTGTTGGGGAAAATTCTTTGGCTTTTACAGTCAAAGTCAAAGGTAAGAGAAAGCAGTTTTAGATTGAGAATTTAGACCGCACATTTTGTTGCAGTACACATAGAAATGATTTTCGTAATCTGTGTATTCTGTATAGGATAATATCTATGCGCTTTGTGACAGATTTAGATAATGAGTCTGATGCCTAAGTTTCCCTAGCTGAAAGAAGAGTTGTCCTTACTGGCCTCAGAGCAGCTCTAAGGATTTGCTCTAAGGATTTGATTGGTACCAATTCTTAAACGATAGACTTGGAAGACTCGGAATTTGTGCTTGATTGACTCTCCAATTCCAAAACAGCAGGTCTGGCAGGTTTGGCAGGCCTGCTGAGCCTTCTCCTCCAAAAAGCAGAAGGTTTGGGAGACTTCGGAGATATTCTCAATTTCATTTGCAGAACTCTGAAAACGAGGCGACTTTGCTTGCGTTGCTCAGTCATCGGCAACTTTGCTTACTCTGTGTTGCCAAGCATCAGACTCGTCTTCGTGTTTTTAAACTGGGAAGCCTCGTCTTCGCCAGGATAAATCTTAAAGCTGCTGTTTTAAAGTTATTCTGTGTTTGAATGGGGATTGAGTTTCCATCTTGCGAAGTCTACTGTTTTCAGAATTCGGTAGGTTTGGAATTACCATTCAAACACAACCTAATATATCAGTTTCCTTTGCAGCCAAGAAGCCTGGAGCCACGGTGCCATCAATCAATGCAAAATTCACCGACATGACGGTATCAGAGGGAGATGAATTAATCCTTGAGGCCGTTATCGAAGGTGTCCCACCACCCAAGGTAGAATGGTTGATAGACGAGGAACCTGTCGCAATGTCCAAACACGTGAAAATAAGCAAAGATGGGAAACAGCACCAGTTGAAAATAGATGAAATAAATCCTGAGGACGAAGGTGAATACAAGATTGTGGCAACGAACAAATCAGCATCAACGTCATTCGTAGCCGAAATTTTGGTAAGCGAAACAAAGGCCCCCATTATTGAAAAACCGCTTGATGATGCCGAGGCTGTTGTGGGCGAGGATGCTGTCTTTGAAATTGTTGCAATCAACGCTGGAAACGTAATTTGGTATCATGGAGACAAAGAACTTAGGTCAAGGAAGAAATACGACATGGAGAAAAGCAGAGAAGGCTCGTATAAGTTGACTGTAAAGAAGTGCTGCATTGATGATGCTGGTGTTTATGCAGGTATGGTGGCAAATGGGGGAAAGAAACTGAAAGTTGAAGCTGCACTGAAAATTGTAGAAAGTGTAGCGGATGCTGAGGAGGAATATGATGCTGAAGCAGAACTGGATACAGAAGATGGAAAACGAGAAATTGGTAAGTTCCTTTAAAAACATCTTCTCTCATTCTAAGGGCAGTCTGTCAAACATCTGATTGGGTGATAATGGCAATACAAAGAACAGGGCCGCCGAGAGGGGGCAGCAGAAGGGCCAATGCTCCAGGGCCTTGGGGTCTAAGGAGCTCATATAGTAAGACATTCTCGTGTCTTCAGCCCACTTTGCTCGCAGGGGGCCTCATTTTGCTGTTCGGAGGAGGCCGCCAAAGCCTTGTGGTGGCTGTGACAAAGAATAGGAGGATTGAATGGCTGCTGATCTTAGTGACTCTCGTCGGCCATTGAAGGTGATAACGCTAAGTCCTTCTTTTTCTAAACACACACATTCAAACAGACATCCGTTGTGTTGAGCTCTGACCTTATTGCAACCAGATGCTTGATAGACTGCCTTTAATGAGTTTTCCGAGATGAACGTTGCCTTTTGGACTGCGAAATGCAACTCAGCTATATGCATAAGAGTCCTAATAACATTCGAAATGAGTTTTCAGTCAGGTAGAGGTAGAAGCAAACATAGCTCAAGTTTTGATTTTGACTTAGGCATTTCACAATTTGTAAAACGCTGAGATGTCAGAATATTCCTCGCGGTTGTCTGTCAAAATATTAACAAGGTTGTTAGGACACGGATGTCTTGATTGATTATTTATTTACCTTGTTTTGATCCCTGTGTCTTGTTTTGTTGTTTTTTTTTCTGTTCTGTTTCGTCTTCAACTGAGCGTCGTTAGGCCCAACCGCTCTCAAGTTGTTCGAATAGAGCTCCCTGGTATTTCTGTGTCTTAGTGCGCCTTAGCACAAGAAAGGCTTTTAAAACCGCAAAGCCAAAGGAAAAGATTTTGACTATATATAGATATTTTTGCAAGTTGTGATTGTACTCTTTCGGTATTAGCACAGATATTATCAATATCTTTTTCGTGTTAATTGCCTGATGTTTTTTGAATGATTGCTTTAAGTTTTTTTCCTTTGAAACTCCCTTCAATTGCTTTGGGATCTTGCTATCAGTCGGCAAAGATCCGGCCAATATGTTTCATGTAATAAGATGGCTTACTTTCCCCGGGGGGGGGGGGTGCATAACATGTTGAGGGTACGGGTATGTGCCGCCCATATGGGTTGGTTTTTCGGCCAAAATTCTCCAAATAGGGTCCCTTTTTCGGCCGATTTTTCATAAACATGGGTGGGTTATCCAGAAACTGGCAAAAAATAGCCAAAAATTAGTCATTTTCCACAATTAGAAGAGGGTACCTTCCTGAAAACCGGGTGGCAGACCCCCGTCCGTCCTTAAGTCATGTACCCCACCAGGTTTACTTTCCAGAGAAAAGTCCCAAAATTGAATCGTCTTGAACTAATTGTACATTCTCTGAACTGAAACTCTGAAATTGATCCTTTGATTGATTGTGAGAAAGATTGGCTCCGGCGTGTCAAAGTCTAAGTAGGGAACTCTTTCGCAGCCCCATTGACTAGCCCTCAAAAACTTCGAGTCGTTAGAATTATAAACTAGCAATAGTAAATACTGTTTTGCCCCTTGCCTTCCCTATTATCCGACTTGATCAGAGTGAAGTCATAAATGAGTTAAGAGAGGTAAAACTTCTCTGCTTCCACTTTTGCACTATTTCTTTTTCAAGCGAAAACTATCGAAAAAGGTTCCCTAGACTTGATTCCCCAAGCCGATTGTGGTTCATTTTCCGTTCCCCGGTCCGTGTTTTAAAGATCGCGAACCAAAACAACCTATTTTCATCGCAAGATAGTGTGATGTCAGTGGCAACGAATTACAAAGAGTTTTCTTATCAGCTAGTTTCTTAGATATTTCTGTTGTGTGATTTCAGATGGGAAGACATGACAGCCTATATTTCTTGAATCGAAGAAACAATACCTCCTCGAATCAAAGAGACAATACCTTCTCAAAATTGCACATCTCTAAGACTTCCTTTAGGAAATGGTCTGACCAGTTTCCAGAGCTATGATTGTAGTAACTGAAGCATGATTGGCCAGTTGAGCAATGTATTTGAAAATTCAACAACAACTGGTTTTCGGACTTGTTTTCTGATGGCAAACCGGCTGAAATTTCTCGAGATTTTGAGCCCACAGCACCTTTTGTTCCCTAATACACACGGTGTTCTAAGTATGCCCCGCTTCGGTGCGGGCAATTATATTCTGAGATCTATCATTCACAGCAAAGAGGTCTCCATTGAGAAGAAGGGCACAGGTGACGGAGTCTGGCTCAGAAGAAGATGAAGCCGTTGTGCCAGTTGTCGAAGAACAACAGGAAGCAGAACCATCAGAGGATGAGGAAAGTGAAGACGATGATGTTCCTGAGAAACCGCATTTCATTAAAAAGCTGGAAGATGTTGAGATTATTGAAGGAAGTGCTGCAAAGATGGAGGTCATTGTTGATGGTAAAAACACTTGATTTTCATCCTGTGAATCTAGTAATGTAAATATTGAACTAAAACGTTTCAGAACACAAGGTGATGCTGTGACGCAGCATTAAGAGGGTTCGCTCTTTAACTCTGCAAGAATTGAAAGTTACTTACGGTCGCACTATACGAGGAGATTCTTTGTGTTAGGAAGAGTATGATTTGATCTGGGGTTTCAGGATCACTTTCATACATTCTAGATAAATTGTTTTCGTTACTTAGAAATTTACTCATATTTCCAATGCTCACAGGGATATGAAAGGAATATTTGTTCTGCTCAGCTGCGAGCCTTAGTATGACTTTCTCTATTTTATCAATAAGTTTTCATAATCCGAATTTTCAAACACGCGAGAACATTTGCGTTGCATCCGACACAGCTCTAAAGACTTTAAGACCCAAGGGACTATTTATGATGTAGATTATGGCCTTGATGGTTCATCTTTTCGATGTAATCTGTGGTTTTGGCACTTCATTTCATCCACTGTTTTACAAATCTTCGTTGTACATCGTGCTTCTTAGAGTTAATCTTGCCATTGTTCTTAGAAACTCAATGAATTTCTCGCACATGAGGAGCTCGAAGCATCTATCTGTCCGAAAAAGCATCGTACTCCGTTAAGACAATTAAGGAAGTCAAAATAGTTAACATCTTAGTTTGGGGGACTCGGAAGTCTACATATAGCTCATTGTTTTTGATGTTCTGGATCGATAAAAACAGCAGAAACATAAGTGACAAATTGGCTTTATTTTTTTCTGTTCTTAGATTTCGTCGCCATATCTCTTTTGATTCACTTGAATGTTTGATTCATGTTTTATAGGAAACCCTGAACCTGAAATCGAATGGTACCTAAACGACAATATTATATTTGAAGACGATAAATGGCGAATGAATTTCTTCGATGATGGAACATGTGACCTGATCCTGAAAGATGCTCAACAAGAAGACCAAGGGAAAGTCAAATGCGTAGCTTTCAATGAATCCGGGAAGGTCTCTTGCACTGGAGTGTTGTATATCGAAGGTATATACATATTTTGGAATTCGTTTTTCAGAAGGTTTATATTTTTGCATTTTCATCATGCAGAAGTGGAAGTGGTTAGCAAAGAGTGCTGGCACAAGAATCACCGTCGATAATTGCTCCTCAAGCCCTTCGTTTTTCTTTGTCCATTTGCATTTGAAATATTTAAATTTTAGCGTCGAGTGGTGTTTAACCTGAAATTCAATTAGATCATTCTGTTTATCCATGTTTATCGAATCAAGCAAGCTATTTGATAATTTAAACAATTAAAGACTTGGAATTGGCTCTCAACATCAGGACATGGAATGGCAGCACAGAATTCCTGATGAATTTGTCCGCATAACCACGGGTTTTTGATGTATTTTCAAGTGATAAAGGTATGGATGTTGCAAATATAGGTATTCAATGACTAACTTTCTTTTTCTGCCGAAGGCCATGGCTTTGAATCTGGATCAAGCGAATCGGACATTGAGGCTACGCAGTCACTACCAAGGTACTTCATCATTGTCTTATCTATGATGCGATTAAAAAATTTCTACTATTTATGTGTTTTGATACAGGGAACATGAAGTCGAAATCAAACGTCATCTTCCCTTTTGTCCTTGATAGAATATTATCACAATAGCATTACTTCTCCTCAGTATCATTTCTGTTTAAAGATATCTACCCGTATCTCCAGAGCCTTCTATAATCGTCACTTTACTCTTCTAGCATCCGAAGAAAAAGTACAAAGAAGCTTGATTTTGTATTGATCTGCTACCTGCAACCTAGAAATATCACGTGCATAAGAGCTGAAAGTTTGCCCAAATAAATATCAGGTTATTTGAAAACAGCTACGCAATATTACTGCATGGAACTTTACGTAAGGTTCATGGGTAGCCCTATTGTATTGCTACTTGCTAGGTTCAAAATGTAGCATTTTCAGGCATAAGCTTCAAAGCTCAAAAAAAGATAATTTTTATGTAATTGGCCATTGCATCTCTTATTAGATTTAAGGCTTGTTAGTAGCTGCAGGTAATTTACTGCAATGTTCTTTTGGGGTTTTTTGATATCTTAATTTTTCCAACTTGCGGGTGTTTTTACTTGGATGAAAAAGGGTGATTTTGACAGAAAAAAGCAGCGTTTGCTAAAGTAACATAGGACAAATAGTAGAAATTTCAGGAACAGTATGGTTCACAAAGGGCTACGGCACAGTGGCATGCAGAATGCTGTCACTGTATTGGTTTACGATTCCTGAATTTGGTCACAATGCAGTCTCAAGCAAGATGACATATAGACTTTGAACGATTCGAGAATAGTCAAGATATGAAAATTAAACATTAGTAGCAAGCAGAGCAGTAACTGTGCAAGAATGCACGAAAACTCGTAACTTTGAGCACCCCTAGTTCTTTGCAACAGATCTCGAAAACAGGCAACACTTGATATTTTCTTCCTTGGGCCTCACACCCTTGATTTGTCATTTCAAAAAGCTTACATATCTACACACTCCCTTATCTTGATGACGTCGTTTTACGCAGTTTCTGCTCTGTCGTAGAAGTATGGTTTCCGAAAGATGCTGTCAAGCCATGGAATCTTGAAAAAGATGTAATTGTTATTTACAATAACTTTTTAAAGATTTTAGAGACTATGGTGTATTTTAGGCGAAAAAAATTCGTTTTTTGCAGAACTTCAGATGGTGAAGATTTAGACGATGATGATTCAGAAAGTCCACTGGAAGATGCATCAAAAGAACCAGAACTGATAATGCCTTTACGAAACAAAATCGGTGTTTCAGGTAGTGACCTTAAGCTTGCATGTCGCGTGTATTGCCCAGTCAAAATGAATGTTGAATGGTTCAAAGACAACAAGCCAATTGATACAGAGAATCAAAGATTGTCCATCGAAGTTCAGGATGAGCTGTACACGATACATATATCAAAGCTAAGGCTTTCTGACGCTGGGTTATATACAGCTGTGTTCAAGAATAGATATGGAACTGCCGAAACCAAGTCAGAGTTAACAGTTGAAGGTAGTTAATTTTATTGCGGCAGTATGTAACTGTACCATTCATCGAAATCCGTAGCCTATGTGCAGCCTTTCTTCCTTGTAAACTGAAAGAATAAGCAGGTGAAGGTGAAGGTGAAGTTGCGTTTTTCAGCGCCAGGCGCTCGGAGGGATCGCAGAAATAGAGCAGACCTAATCGAGTGTGCGACCCCTTGTTATGACGCTCAAGTAGTGGGGCCCTACCCACTTCACCTGACTGTTCTGGCTTTTTGTGTTTGTTTTAGTAGTTATTTGTTTTGTAATCATGTAATGTCTCAAGGAAGCTTACAACCAAATAATCGAATTTGCAGATTACCCTGTTTGGTTCTCAACCTACAAATCTACCCATACAATTACTTTATTTGGTTGCAGGCTACCTTTGCTTTTATCCTTATTGTTAGTTTGTATTTCATAATTCCTTTTTCTGTAATTGTTATATGTAGTTTTATGTAGCTTTTAATTACTTTTAGAATGGCCGCAGGGTAGACATATTATTTCGCTCCCTGTGGCATCGTCTTTGTAGTATTGTAACGTAGTTTGTAGGTATTGTAATTAGTAATATGTTTGTAGAATTTTTAATTGAATATAGAAAAAAAACTATTCCGGCTGCAATGTCAGAGGATAACACTTTGGCGCTACAACACCTTCAAATAGAGCAAATAGAAAGAATGCGCATTAGTGAACAATTTTCCGTATTTTGTTGACTTAATCCTTTTTTGTATTAGCCAATTAGAGCCTTGTTAGGAATTTTCCAAACTGCGACACAATCTGCTTATATAGCGTTTTTTCTTTTTGTTTGAAATTGAACAGTGTGATAGAACAGATTATGTTCATTGATTTTATTTTGCTGAGTCAGCCATACAGTAAATCTCTTGATGATGCGCAGCCTTTCAGCTCTCCTTTTTTTAATTTTGACAACAGAAATACTGCTCACAGGCTGTGAAATCTGTACTTTGATGCTCTTTCTTGCAACGATTCCTTTGCGTTTCAAGGGAAGTCGATAGATGTGATAGTTGGATGCATCATGAAACACCCAACACCTTCGATGGAAAGACGCTTCGTTTTTAGTGTAATCTTTGTGAAATCTTCTGTTTGTATCAATTGAATTTTCGAAGGAAACCTTTTCACTTAGGAATGTTAATTTCAGCAAAGTACCGTTGAAAGTCAGAGACATAAAAGACAGGCAAAGACAAAACGGAAACCGCATGCTCATGATCGACAACTCGTAATTTTGAGCTCCCCTAGCTCCCTGCAACAGATCCGGAAGTCAGGCCACAGTTGATATTTTCTTCCTTGGGCCTTAAACTCTTGATTTATCGTTTCAAACAGCTGCTCCATCCAAACACTTCCTGATCTCAGATTGCTCGATGACGTCATTTTGCACAGTTTCTGCTTTGTCTAGGAGACATATTTTGTAGGCCGTCTCTAGACTGATTGCATATTCGTAGTTATCGCATTTTTGACGTATTCCCAATTAAGATTTTCTTTTTCAAATTTCATCCAAAAAAAACTTTCCGTGTTGTCTGGGGCTTTAGGCCAAGGATTTTTATTCATTTTGCAACCCGCGATTTGAGTCAAGGATTAATATCATCAACTGAGCCGAAAAGGAATACACTTGTTATCGTCATTTTGTTTCTTAACTTTGATTTCTCGCATTCACAACAGAGCCAGGATCAGAAGACGAAGACAAGCTTATACCAGCACGAATCGCAAAACCTCTCCACGATACCGAAGTGCTAACAGGAGACTCCGTAACATTAAAGATTGCTGTTCATGGAAATCCAGACCCGAAAGTTGAATGGTATTTCAATGGCGAAGAGATAAAGGAAAACGAAAGACGGAAATTTGAAGTCAGAGATAATGTTTACAAACTGAGCATCAAAGATGTGATAAATAGTGATGGTGGGAAGTATTCGGTTGAAGTGCACAACAGAGTTGGAAGGGATTCTGTAAAAGCTACTTTGACTGTCAAAGGTATGTGGCTACATTGTTCAAAAAGATACTTAATCAGTTATCAGTCATTCAAACAATCAGTCAATCAATCAGTCAGTTAATCACCATTAAAGGAATTAAAAAATCAATCCATCAATATTTTTCTTTGCAGAAGAAGCGCTTATTACTGAAGAGAATACGAAGTATTTACATCGTGGGCTGGTATCGTTTCAACCACCAACATGTGGTCTTTATCTGCTCGCCTTTTGCAGGACGAAGGACGCAAAACGCAGTGCTTAAGGACTGGCCAAACGAGCAAATATTGTATGCCAAGAATCTGAGATTTCCTCTCCAAGCAATGTTTTCCCGTTTGACTGCATTGCAAAACATTTCTCTTACATTGCAGGAAAACGTTCAACTAACCAGACTGTAAAATGTTCATAAGATTTTTAATCAATCTTATTTCATTTCTGACGCAAGTGTAGCTAGGAGATGCAGCGTTATTTAAAGGGCCTGTGTGGAGCCACATGTTTCTTTGTATTTCTTTAAAATTCCATTTCGTGTTATTGCTTTATATATGTAGTTATTTTGCAAATGGGCAGGTCTTGTTTTCTTCCTTTTTCATTATAAATGAAAGTAATCCATTAACTCATATTTCATTTTGGTTTCAGACAAACCCAAAGAGCAAAAGACCCCGCCAAAGTAAGTACAAAATATACTGAGGTAGAGAATAGTAATCTGCTTTTACGGATCATTTATTACTTTAAATGCAAAATGATGCTGATTTCGTATTGTATATACTTATGTCCAGTGTCCATTTAGCCTGTACACTCTTTTTCCTTAGATTTCTAAAGAATATATAACTTGTTTTGACATTTCGCTTCTTTTCAACAGTACTCTATTCTTATGAATCGAAAGAGGAACGTTATAGCAAGTTCTATATCTTTGTGAGAAATCTTTATTTATTTATGTAGTTATCAGGGAGGCGCATGATTTATCTCGTTTTCTATGGATATTTGATCTCTCTTCGTAAATTTCATTTCACCCATGTCCCTACCGAAATTTGAATTGAAATCATGTCATAAGCATATATATCGATATGTCCATTAAAGAAGTTTATTTTTGAATTCTTAGTTTAAATTTGTAGCTATTAAACGCTTGACATGGTATCGTATGTCCTGGAATGCCCTCACATGAGCAAACTCAGACCGATGTGATTTCACATCGGTTTAAATCTCATTTCGGTCAGCAGTCGAGGCCCCCGTAGTGCTCACATGACGCAGGTAAATGAAACACAGGTCGACCTGAAACTGATTTCGGTTTCTCAGGTCAGATTGAGTTTTCAGGTCGACCTGAAATGTTCATGTGAGCTGAAACTTTTTTCAATTCGGAGCGAAATGACCTTTCAAAGCAAATATGAATGGCATTCCTTGCGTTCCTTTGGCAATCAAAACAATTCTAGATTTCATTTGCAAACTATTTAGAGCCAGTTTGTCGGCTGGCTCTAAGTGGTTTGCAATGAAGCAATGCCAAAATCTTCAACAATGCAATCATAATTGTTTTGATTGCCAGAGGAACGCACACATCACATTGTTTGTATTCAGGACAATTTTTGTCAAATGCACATGTGCAGAGTAATCGAGCTGAATTCAAACCGGTCTGAAAATTCTCACATGAGGGGGAGGCAAATCTGAAACTCTGATAGTAGCATAACCTTGCTTTATTAACGTTGCATTCAAGTTTTGCATGTTCGACATCGGAGAAGTCTAATTGTTCTCGTTGAGTCTTTTCGAGCAGTTTTCAGATTGCCAAGGAGCTTCAAGTATTAAAGACTTGTCTAGAAATTTCTCTGTTGGATTTTTGATTGAAATGGAGCATGCAGCAGAACTTTTTCCCGCACTATTTCCTAGCTGATCAAACCCTGAACCAAGAATTTTCGATAAGTTAAGTGAACAGATTCTTGTTTTTGTTGTGCCAATGTCCAGTTTGCATGACTAAGATATGACAAAGAGTTGGATAAGAAAGCTACTGACACCTGTTGCAGGGTTATGCCTGACACGTTTAGCGTATTTAAATCCTAGCATAGCTTTAATTCATACAGAAATTTATTTTTGTTTGCTGAAACTGTTGCTGCACTCTCAAGATTTATTGCACTTGATAAAATACCCTCGACGAACTTCAACAGTAGAATTTCACCCGTATGTTTCTTTACAAGAACAAGGGAAATTCTGCGTCCCTATAAAAATAAACAAATCTTTTGCATGAACTCAATTGGATTCTTCTACCAAAGAGGCGTTTATTCCAATGATTGTTTTCAAGTATTATGTTTTTGCAACTGATAGATCTGTTTAGTCTCAAGATATTTGATAACAGAAGGAATATTTTGAGTAGGCCTTGATAAATCGTTGCTTCATTTCCACAATTTGATCAAAACTCGCTGCACTGATGTTTTGTCGCTTTCTTAAGGACACCACCGAAGCCTGCACCAAAAGTGGCCCCAAAGCCCACCAAGAAGGCCAGTCCAGTACCTGATGGGATCGCACCCGCATTCACGATAAGACCCAGGAATCGGGACATCTTGGAAGGAACGCAAATTCGATTATCATGTGGAGCAAATGGCTCTCCGGACCCAGAGTTCACGTGGTACAAAGACGGAGAGATTATCCAATCAACGGACAGAGTAAAGATAAACAGTACCGTGGGCATGTCAAGTCTGATTATTCAAGAGGCTGAAATTGGAGATAGTGGAATTTACAAAGTAGTAGCGAAAAATCGAGTGGCTGAGGTAACTACAGAGGCTCAAGTTGAAATTGAAGGTATGTAGGTCATTTTCAAATTGCTCAGGTTTCTTCCCTTTATTTTCTAAGGTGCCAGTTCTTATAATCATGGAATCTTCAAGAAACTGGACTTTGACTTATTCTACTTTAGCCAGGTTTTGTAAAGTTTGGATACAAATCGTGACCGCTTCTGCCTGGACCCACTGCCAGCGTAGTGAGGAGAAATCATGTATTAGTTATTGCTTGCTAAATTTCACAAGTTTTCAAATGATAACAGGTTTTAAGACCAACGTTTCCTTGCGGTTTTCTGATCGTTAGATCACAGGGTTTTGATTTTGGTAGGTAATATACTTCAAGAACATGTGCTACCGAACTTCAAGTACTGTATACCGGGTGAGGCAGAAACTTTTCCCAATTTTAGAAATTCATAGCACCAAGAGTACTTCACAGATTTGAATGGTTCAACTGCTAGTTAGAAGCCGAAAGAGTGAAGTATTTTTTCTGGTATTTGTCGCTATCTTGCCAGTTCTAGAAGTATCGGTGAATTCAACTTTATAAAGATTTCATGGTGACAAAATGACTTCAAGGGCCAAAACATTTATCAAATTGTAAGCACTCTCCTTGCACTGAACTATACGCAATGGGCGTTTTGTCTCTCTTGAGAGTTACAAGACGTCAATTTTCAAACAAATACCCGAGATTTGGCAATAAGTGTGCAGTGGATATCTCTCACCCGTGAATAATTGTATTTTCTTTATTGATCTGTGCGAGGAGTCCTTTTTGATTGATCAATGTTTAGGAACATTTTCGGTCATTTTGCAAGCATGAAATTTCAGAAAGTTGAATTTCCTATATTTTTTATTACTCGTGAGACAGCAACAAAAATCACAAAAGTGCTTTGATGTTTTGGCTCTTAACTAGAACTTGAATCATTCAGAAATATGAATTACTCTTGATACTACGAAGTTTCAAAAATGGGAATATTTTCTGGCTCGCCCGGTATATGTCAGGAGATATTTGTCTTTTAAATTATGGTGTTGTATAGCATTATTTTTATTGTAGTAATCTGTGCCTTCCACATTTCTGTTATATCTAACATCGGATAGTGTTGTTACTTCATCTTATTCCTTCATTTTAACCTAGGCCAAGATTTCACATGACCGTATAAAGAATGCAGAAAATCTCGTCTTTATTCTCATGCTTTAAGATCATTACACTTTTATAATATTTTATAGTATCATAGCATTATAACTTTCAATCTGGTTCAAATTTGTTCTCTGTTCGATTCGGTCGACCAGACTAGAAATACAATTTTGCTGTCTTAAGATAATTTGCCTTGTAGGTCAGGTTCTAGTCCTTTATAACACACATTCCTCAAAAGGATTATGTTTTCTTTTGCCCCTTTGTGCATCAATTCCTTGTTATTTCATGGAGTTAATACACAATACTATTATTTACTGTTCTTTTCAGTAATTTTATATCACGGTGGATTCATGGGTTATAAGCAAGTAAACGTTTATCAAATTTCAATGTATCTACGTAATCTTTCTTTGGTGGGCGATCAATCCAGACACAAGAAGTTGAATCAAGATAAAGCGTCGCCTGTACTAAAATCTTTGATTTTGTTTAACCTTAGTTTTTGTTCTATTTAAGATCTCTGTTTGGCTAATTTTACACAGTTTACATTTGTTCTATGTAAATATTTGAATTGTAAGTGAAACGCAGGCCCTCTTGTAGTCCTGTTTTGGAAGTTTGAGCAGTTGGATCAAAATTTGTTAACGTGGGTTTACCTAAGTTCACATAGTACAGAACTAGAGTTGTTGAAAGGAGATTGTGCATCGCTTTGTGTCGCCTATATCTAGCTATATTGCATGGATATTTGCTGGCGATTAGTAGAAAGTAGCTAGCTTATTCCCCCACTTTCCTTTATTGTATTGCTGGTCATTGCTAAGCCGCTGTACGTTGCTCTGCCTCCTATACGAGTGTAGAACCATTTTGATTTACTAGAGACTGTGCCTGTTTATCACTGCACTGTCATTTGAAGGTACATTCATTGTTGTTTATCACTGCACTATCATTTGAAGGTACATTCATTGTTTGTTTAACCTCATCACGCAATTGCAACTACATTAAAATGTAAAGGAGTCAAGAAGCATCACCTCTAAAGAGAGTGTGCGATGGTAAATTGGCTTGTCTTTAAGTAGAACAAAGAAAACACTCAGACACAGCATTGTTTTTGGCTATCCATTGTATTTGGTGCTTGTGCAACATCGATTTGAATAGGATATTTTTGGATTATTTCACGTTTTGCAAATGCAAACTTTTAACCTAGACTTATGACGACGAGTCTCTTGTTTCCCGGTGCTCTTTGAGTCCATGGCGCTTTCGTCAATAGAGACTCATAACAGTACTTTGAAAAACCTGACCCTATTTAGGCCTAAATTCCGCGATTCCTTGAGTATCAATCAGATTGCAAGATTTGTGAGTTACTATTGTTACGGTGTAAATGTGTTAGAATTCTCGATCCGATCGAAGAATTGAAAGCACTCTCATGGGATTGAGATTCGAAGCTGTGATTCCGTCATAATTTCATTGATGATTGCAGAAAATAGGGTCAGCTTTTTCACTGTTTCATTATGAGTCCCTGTTAAGCAAGGTTTACTGCAGGGATACAAGAGATTCATCGTCATAAGTCTATTTCTAACCTTGCATGAACCCTTCAATGCAAGTTTTACTATTTCATGGAAGAAAGAATCTCCTCCCCTCTCATATTAAATCAAGAAACACAATTTGGACCGCATGAGAGACATTATTTATATAGCCTCATAGGCAGTTACCTAAGCCAAGTGCTCGAGTCTCAAGTTCTCAAATCAAATTGAATTTCATTTGGCCAGTAGCGAGAATGGTGAGATAGAGCCAATCCAAATCCGTGTTTTAAGTCTAGGCAGGACCCTTTTTCGTTGTTTAGGCAGTACATTCTTATGTCAAACGTATAATAGAAAGGTGCTGTTGCCAAATGCCAGATGGCAGTTATTGCCATTTCAACTGTTGTTTTAATACTTATGTTATATACTTCTTTAAGTTATGTTATATTAAAAATATTCAATCTTAGGTGCAAGAAAAATACGACCACTTGGACAGAAGGTAGAAGAAAAGGCCCCAACCATAATACAAGGCCTAAGCAAGCAAAAAGTTGTTCAAGGAAACGATTGTGAATTAGAAGTCAAATACACAGGAGAACCGGAACCGAGTGTCGAGTGGCAGAAAAACGGAAAAGATATCAATAAAGGAAGACGATTTGAGATTACCAGCAAGGAAGGTTCAACAATGTTGAGGATTTTGAGTGTACGAAAGAGTGATAGTGGAGAATATACAGTCTTGTTGACAAATAAGAAAGGGTCCGAGAAATCAAGTGCTAAAGTCGTTGTTACTTCAGATGGTGAGTTGCACGAGAAAGCTCAGAGTTTCATCGCCATTTTAATTCTTTGGGAAATGGTCACCTTGTTGCGAGGCTGCTTCAGGTGGCTGTTCATTTAAAAATGCAATAATAAAATAATGAAAAGTTTGCCAAAGACATAAACATAGCTAAATGAATTGACGAGAACTATTATTTTCTGCGGAGATTGTTGCATGAAATTTTGGTATGTTTGCATGCAGGCATGTTTGCATGCAATAGACATTTTGCAATTTTCTTATATTTGCCAGACAGCCATCAAATAAACCATTTCCGTTTAGTATTCATTGACTATTAAGATTTTTATTGTTGGTGAAAGTGACAATGTTTTTACCCAGTTCGAGCTCAGACGTGCATAGCAACACCTTGTCATCAAAGGTCCTTGTAATCATGCTGATCCTACGAAAAGATCACAGTTCTTAACTGTGAAATATTTTGAAATTTGAAGTGTTAAATGCTATCAATCACTTTTAGGAAGGAGGCTACTTTCGTTGCGTTAGTTATTTCAAGAAAGTCAATTAATCCTAGCTTTATGACAGACATTTTTGTCAAGATACACGTTTTTTACGGTTAAGAGGCTGCCTTATCATTGCCACAAGCTCGTACTATGCGCTATGGCTTAGAGACAATATTGTTTCTTTGCTGTAAATTATGGCATGCTTTTCCCAACGACTTAAAACAATCAGATACCCTCTTTTATTCTGAAATGAAAATCAAAACCTGGAGGAATGCAATTATGCAATATGCAGATCTTTCGTTTGTTCTTGTCACAGATTCGGACTCTGATTCGGCAGACTCCTTACCAGCTGCTCCGGAGAAACCAAAATTTGGTATTCAGGAAGATGTCATTCAAGCTGTGGCGGAAGAGCTGCAACGAAGGTACATTGTTTTGCAATTTTGTCTGTGGGCCATTATTGCTAGATGTATCTTTTTTTTCTTTGGAATCTCTCTAGATTTTGTGGAAAATGTCAAATATAGGTAGCAGGTGAAGAGTGGTTATCATTGCATTTGCTTCTGTAATACCGGATGAGTCAAAAAAAGTTTACACGTTTGCTAGGCTTTGGAATGAAAAGTATGTGGCCAATACAGTAAGGCCCCGCATTCAAGAAACTACTTTTTCACACCATAGCCTAAAATGTTTCTTATATCTCTGATACTTCTCATGTTTTAGGCTCAAGTTTCTTAAGTTTCTAATTTACTTTCTTTGAAGTCCTAGACAAATAAGTTACACCAAAATGAGATTGTCTATGGGTATATCATCCATATTCAGCCATTTATGTTTGTCAACAATGATTGTCAAGGACATGAATTGAAATTTAGGCAAAAATCTGTTAAATCCAAAATATCTCACTAGTAATTTCCTAACGAATCATGTATAAAGTGTAATGCTCTCACTCTATCAGACCAGCAATTAATGTTACTCAAAATACAAGAAACTTCATTTTGGGTGTGAGCCTCAAGAGTTTCTTATAGGCAGGAGGGCTGATGATTTTTCAGTAGCCTAAAAGTTTCTTTTAGGTGGTTTCTTAAATGCGGGGCCTTACTGTATTCAACACTAAAATGTGAATCTATTAGTCAAAGGCTAACTTAGTTGAAAAATATTTGTTGGATAAAGTCACTCATAGTAAAAACATAACAGTTGGAAAAGTCCCTGTAAGGGGTTTGGTATATAGATACTATAAGAGGCAGATGCAAAAAAACGAACAACTTTCTTAGCATACTAAGGTCTTTAAAACTTAAGTTATCATCAGAGTGTGACAGGTTTGTATAGGAAACGAGAATTTCACCTTCCATGTTGGTCCATGATTTATGTGGCATTGACGTTTATATTGTCAGTTTCAGAAATAGAGTTCTGATTTCACTTGCAAGTAAATCATGGACCAGAATAGAATGAGGAATCCTTATTTCCAAATATGCCCATTACCAGCATTTTCCTAATCTCTGGGTCCAAAGTGATCCGCCATTTTACCAAACAAACTTTTCTCATTTAAGCTAGCCTTTGAGTGATGGATTAAGATTTCAGATTTGAATACGGTCTCATACTTTTTATTTCACAGCCCGCAAAACGTGTAACTTTCTGACTCTCCCGGTATATTTGTGCCATGATAAATGTAGTCGGTTGTTTTGATCTCCCGGAAGAAAGACGATGAGAATTATCACATGAAACCGCTGGCGACAGGAAGAGAGACAATTATCGTGTAAATTGGAATGTTAGGATGCAGTTTGTACCTGCCTTATGTTGTCAACATGTCTCTTCCTTGCTTTCTGTCTCCTTTACAAACGTATAATGCAATGTCGACAAATGCTTTCCATAACATCGATGGAAGCTTCGCAGTTTTGAAAACTAAGTTCCAAGGAACATTGTCAGCCTTGATTCGGGTCCTCTCTATCGTTGGAATTTTATTTTCAAAATGGCGAAGCTGCGATCGATGTTATGGCCTGCACTCGTCGACATTAAATTCACTTGATTGCATGCATTATACAGATTGTAAAGGAGACGGAAAACAAGGAAGAGACATATCGATAACCTAAGGCAAGTACACACTACCTTCTAATATTCCAATTTACACAATAATAGTCTCTCTTTCTATATATTGTGATGAACCATCTCATCAGGAGTGACAGCATTTTAAGAACATATATAGTGCTTTTAACTGGAATTTTGTAATTTGGAATTTCTTAAGATCGAACCTTCTTACTGCGGTCGCGCGAACCTTATTACTGTACTTCAAACAGCTCCTTGTTTCACTGTTGTAAATTGTCCACAAAATGGAGACCTAAAAATTTCTTTCAATACCTCTCTGTAATAGTTTCTGTTACATCTATATTTACAGTGCACCGGAAATCCCAACTATCCATGAAGAAAAAGTCTCAACAAGCAGTTCATTGGGATCAAGAGAGGAAATTATTTCTGCTGCATCAAAAGAAGATCTAGCATCAGATGCAGAAGTTAAAGAAATTTCCAAGCGAGAGAAACAGAGAAAAGAGTCTGTTGTACATCAGTTTCCAAGTAAGTTTATACTCACTAGACTTACACTTATACTTGACGGATTTAAGCGAAAATTTCAATCTTTTTTGACATAACGACGGAGTTTAAAAACAGGGCATAATTGTGAAACATAATATGTTGTAGTCAGATTTATTATCACAATGTTTTTAGCAAAACTGGCCGGGATGTTCAAAACACAACGCATCGAGCATATCCTCGTTATCGAGTCAATACACACTACTCTACACTCCCTTTATTTTCTAGTATATATTCGATACTCGTGCATATTCTATTGATAATGACTATTTTCTCGAAACGTCGTGTTTTTTAACATCTCGGCGATAGGGGATTGCGCTAAAGATTGTGGCGAGTAATTGTTTACAGAGACGCATTGCGTTCAAATTGCAAATCTTTAACGATTCTATAGGAATTCGATTTAAGAACGTAGTGCATATCGGTAAAAATTCCTCGCCGCCATCTTTAGCGCAGTCGCCTATTATTCGTTCTAACATCATTTATTCAGTGTATTGTCACTTAGTTGAATTGTTATAGTACCACACGCAGCGAACATATTTTTATTGAATTACAATGTTTGTACGCTGATGACTTTTTGTAGCGTTGTTGAGATAAACTTGACAGATGTAAGTGAAAATTTGATTCTTTTTTACGTATCCAGTACATTTTGACACTCCCTACAGCTTCGTTTAGTTATATTGAATTGGGAAAATTTTGAAAGTTTTTAGTTAGATGCAGAAGAAAATGGCTACGTTTGAATATAGCCTACGGGGTGTCCCAAAAAACTTGTTCGACATCTGATCAGACATTAAAGGAGCTGGATAAGACACTGTTGGGGAAATTTTTGATTTGGCTGTTTTCTACTTAACTAATTTATTGCGACTGTCTCGCGAAAATTCAAAATGAATTTCGCATCTTGGAGGTTTGCCTTCGCATTTTCTTCTGACACAAATTACACCTCCATATGTTTAGGGATGGCTGCGATATAAATGGATTTTCAGCAAGTATTTTCGTTGATCTTGCACCCAAACATCGGCCTGTATCTAAATAAGGATCTTTCCTTTTGAATTTAGCCAATTACAAAGGAATTTCTCCTTTCAAAATGCAATATTTGATGCACAAAACGAGGATTTGTTTACATATTTCTTATCCTTCTCCTTTAAGGAATAGCGATACAATGAGGGGAATGCATGCTAACATAGTACAATTCTTGAGATTCCAAAGTAACTTTAGTTTAGACACCAGAATCTTCCTCACCAGCTGAATATTCACGGAGCTACGAGCTCTTGAAATTCAAGTTTATGCGAAAGCTGCTACCAGAGGCCTCTAAATGCCCTTTGTGTCATAAAGGTCGCAGTGGCTATCATTTCCTTTATTTCTCATTTAATTTCAGAGGAACCAAATTGAATCGAATTTGAAAATAATTTTGATGACCTAAGTTGCAAGCCTATGACTGCTTTGAGGAATTCTGTTAAGCGAAGTTTGAAAATGATTCAGTCTCTCATCAATTACTTTTTTTGGATACATGCATTGCATTGCATTGCATTGCATTTTTGGATATATGGCCCTTTCACCCCCGGAAGGGCCATATGGCCCAACAGTATTCATTGAGAACTGCGAATTCTGCAGGGGGTAAAGCATTTGGAATTTTTATTGATTTGAAAGGTTATGCACATTGCATTTATCTATTGCTTACTGAATCACTGATTATGATACCCCCTGGAAAACAGCAATCTACATTAGGTTTTCCTGTTAAGCTTAATTTTAGCCGGGCGTGAAAGGGTTAAGCAAACATGACGATGGTGGTAAGAATCAAATTACTTTGGAAGTCCTAATTGCTCTGCTCTGATATTGATGAGAGGTATGGCATTGACTAACCTTCCTTTGCCTCGATCTTCCATCCTTGTTCAAAGTCATCTGGAGGTCTCTGGTTTCAGGTTTCGCATATCTTTTTTCTTTGACAGCTCGCAATTCAGTGAACTTTCAACGGATTGGGAATATTCTGGTCACCAAAATTATTTCAAAATCTTAGGGACAGAGGTATCTTTTTCCAAATTTAATCACATGACGAGCAATTTTTTGGGACACCTTGTACAGAGACATGGTTTGGTAAAACCTGATTTAAAAATTCTTCTTAGATTGCATTAGTCTTCCATTTCTTATGCACGGGGCCGTTATTCATGCACTGTTTATCTTTGATAAAGGACTTGGAATTGACATCGTTGTTATACCCGAAACACCACGTGATTCTCCCATAGACCAACTGGTGCCACCTGAAATTATCAAGAAACCGAATGATCTGCAAATCACCGAAGGCGAAACGGCGAAATTCTCAATTAAGGTGAAGAACTTCGAAACTGCAGCTGTTCGTTGGATGAAAGATGGAAAGCCGCTGATTCAGAGTAGGGGAGTTTCGACCTTTCAAGACAATGATACATTTATGCTGGAGATAAAGAATGCAGATATCAATGATGAAGCGTTGTACGAGTGTTACGTCAGCAATGATGCTGGAGAAGTCAGGTGTGAGATGGAACTGTTAGTCGATGGTATGTTTTGGATTTTGTCTTCTGGTAGGTCGAGTGTAGAAGTCAAATTTTTAAGAAAGATTTAAAGTAAATCCAAGATTGATTGTGGGAAAATAGCACAATTTTAAAAGGACCTATGGTTCATTAAGGTCCACAATATATCAGTTAAGCAGAAATCTGTTTTGCTGCTTTTTTGCCTTCGATTTAGCACTTTGATGACGTCACCACCTCAAATCTGTCTAAATCCTTAAAAGGTTGCAAATCCGAAATAATCATTAAAGTTATGAAAGATTGCCAAAAATATTGTTGTTGAAATTCCCTTTAATCCATTAATCCATTAAATCAGAAGGAAGAGGCAATAGTCATTTGTTCAGTGTTCTTCAGGATTTGACACCAAGGGTCGAATTTGTTACAACGTTCGATTTTTGTGAGTGTGGAGCAGCAATGGTCTTCCAATGAACAGTTAATATTAGCATTGAACTATCACGCCCTTCAGGTAAACGAATTTGACTGTAAAACGGTTGATCTCTGCCGTTTCTATTGTACATCTTGATTCTGTTTCATTGCTGCCTGGTCTCCTCTTATCCGGTTAGAAACTTAGTTATCTTGTCCATGATTCTCAGATCTGTTGCTCGAAGAACCGCCTTCTTTCTGCTAAAGTTACTAAATTCATCAATAGTACAGTTTTAAAGGGGCAGGGTCACGTAACCGTAAACAAACCTGTTATCTCTATAAATCTATTTTGTTGCCCAAACGTGGCCATTGTGTTCGGCACAGATTTTGATAGATTAGGTGAATCCACAATAAAGTTTCTTTGAAAATCCACCAATATCTCTGCAATCGTACATCATATCAGTGTTTCGTTTGTTTTTTACAAAGTCCAAGAGTCTTTTTCAAAATGACACCTTCATTTTGAGAAAGGTAGTGAAAAGTCTCTGTGATATAGCCTATCAAAAATACTGCGAATTCGTCGTTTTGGAAGAAGTTTGTTTACATCACGTGACCCAGCCCCTTTGAGCCTCATTCTCTTTCAGTTTTTGCCGTGTACTCGTAAAGCATCGTAGCTTTCACCGTGAACTGTTTATAGAAGATCAAGAGTATCGTCTTTCAATTTTCATTTTCATTCTCGTGTGTCAGGTTTTGCAAAATAATCTCTTGTAAGCAAATATTTCCTTCGAACATACCACTTAATTGAAAAGAATGTTGTATGCCCCTTAATTTTGAGGTGGATTTGGTCTCCCTTAGTGTGCAAGGGTAAATCTTTTCTCCTTCTCTTAGATCTAGAACCAGAAGAGCCGCCTCGATTCGCGAAGAAGCTACCTGAAGAGACAACCGTTTTAGAAGGAGATCCTTTCACAATTCAACTTCAAGTTTTGGGCAATCCAAAACCCACTGTTCATTGGTATGTCGAAGATCAACCGTTGAAAGAGACAGAGTTCTTGAAAATAACAGCGAGAGGAGAATGGCATAAAGTGAGCATTGATGAAATCTTGATTGATGATGAAGGCATTTATAAATGTGTCGCAGAAAATTATCTGGGAGTCGTTGAAACAGAAACAGAGGTTCTAGTTGAAGGTAAGACAACTGCATTTTCAAATGGGATCTATGAGCTCTCACTGTGGTATTCCATCCCATTAAGAGAAGTCCTAAAGACTTCATCATCGTTCTGATAAAGACATTCCAAAATACTATAAAGGTTGTTTTCAGAATATCAGAATCGGACGTTCTTTGAAGGTGTTAAAGATGTAGTATGTTTCTTTACGAGATTGTGATCTTGAAGGATACAGTAAAAAGCCGCGTATAAGAACCTGCAGGCTGAAAATTCTGAAATTAGACCCCCGATATATAAGAACAAATTCAACCTGAAATTTGAAATAGGTTCTTACTCGTGGAGATCATTAAACTAGATCAAAACTCTAGCTGCTTTGTCATTGAGCCTATAGGTACTGATTCTGCCATATGCGCAAATTGCAAAGAGCTCTAAAGACGCTTTGAAAGCTTTTTCATTGTAATCTGTAAGATTTCTGATTCTTCCACGAACTGTTGTTTTGAATAAGGCCTCATGAACTCAGGTGCCTCTCAACTGACAGTAAATAATGGGCTTGAAGTTTCAATCGGAACAAAAGAAATACCTGAAAGCCCTGAATGAAATAAGAACCAATTTAAGAACCTGAACAGCCTAATTTCCCATTAAATACTCAATATATATATAAGAACCCAATCCGGCTGACTTGCAAAATTGTAGGTTCTTATACGCGGGTTTTTTTTATATCACTAAAATTTAAAACGAAAAACAAACTCAAATTTAATTTTGTTGAGGTGGAGGCAAAAAACAACGTTATCGAGTTGCCTCCACACCCAACATCACAATTATACGAATATTTTAAATTGAAATAAACTTTACACAACAAAAAATAATACTGAAGCCAAATTTGCCATTGAGGTGATCTTTCAATGTGGCGCACGCAGCAGTGTCAGATTGATCCAACTCCGTCGTGCTGCCGAGCTTATATCTAAAGTGCTTTGAGGACGACACCTCAAGTGCAAATTACGCGGGTTTTTACTGTATTCCAACATGCCTCTGGATTCAGCGTTTGCAAGTCATTCTTTCTGGCAGCAGCAGACTTGTAGGTCTGGCGTCTCTTCCATCTTGCCCAAGCTGTGAAACTACCTGGCCATGTTTTTGCTTTTGGAAAATATCTTTTAAAGTTGTTACGAACCCATCCTTAGGGCCTGTTCATATGGAGGCGAGCCAGCCCGCTTACCGGGCTGGAGCTCTTTGCTGAGATCTCGCCTCATCCCTAATTCCAATACAAAACTTGATTTCTGTTCATATGACTAGGCGGGCTGGCCCGCTTAGCGAGACCCCACTGGTGTAGTGGCGAGATCTCGGTAGGCGGGATGAAAATTTCCCCATATGAACACTCCATCCCGACTACTGAGACGAAAATGTTGCTATTGCTCATGCGCTGCGTCTCTAAACAATGGGGACGTGTCTCATTTTTGACACGTGTCAAATTTCTGTCTCGGCAAGGGGGCTGGAATTTCTCCATATGAACACAAGATGAAAACTGTCTCGCCTACCGGGCCAGCCCGGTAAGCGGGCTGACTCGCCTCCATATGAACCTGGCAAAAGTTGTTTGATTTTAATAAAATATGTTGTAGTTTTTATTATTTCTACGGGGGGGCTCTCTCTCGATTAGTTAACCTATTTAGAGAGCTCCTCCTTAATCAATCAATCTTAAATACAATCATGTAAAGTACTTTTTCTGTAATCTTTAATTTTAATTTATTATTTTTGTGTAGTGCGGTATTTTGTATGTATCAAGGTGTAGTGTATTTGTGTAGAATTGTATTTAGGATTGATTGGTGAATGATGAAACTGAACTGAACTGAACTGAACTGAACAGGCCCTTAGTAAGCTGATCAGATCATAACTTTAGACTCGGATAGCCCCAAGCTAGAAATTGACATGCGATGTACAGTTTTTACATAAGCCGTTCAAGTTTTTCGACTGATCTTGGCTAGTAGCAGACAGTGGTGCATTTGTTGTATAGACGAGTCATGTTACGTCTTTCCTTTTGCTTCCTATAGATTCGGGAGAAATTCAAGAGGAAAGGTAAGGGGATATTTCTTATTTATGAATTGATTATACTTGGTTCTTTTCGAAAGAGCATCTTGTAGACCTTCAAGTTTTCCTAATCAAATCTTCAAAGTCGGTGATTGTGTTAAAGAAGAGGTGTCAGAGAACGAGACCAAGTCTAGGCTAAACCAGTTCGACTCAAACGTACACAAGGTAGAAGAGAAATTGATTGGCCAAAATTATATTTGACTGGGCACGAATGAACCTACTCTTAACCTTTTCTTTATGCACGCGATGTGAAGAAGATGCATCAGCATATCCTTGCCATTTGCTCTCGTCTGGATGCTGAAGGTGGCTTTCTATATTGCATGGTAGACCATGAAATTTCATCCGTCTCGGTTGAGTCAAAAAAAATAAACGCTCGACATTTGAAAGGCTACTGCTCCCTGAGTACATAAGCAATGATATTTTGCAATACATGACTGAATAGCTAAGATGCTCAATTATTTTTGGAAATTTTCCTGGCTAAAATCGGTCAATCCGTTCAGATTCTGTAAGCGATGCTCTAAAAAGAAGTTCATTGGAGAAACCTGTAAGCGATGTTCTAAAAAGAGGTTCCTTACAGGAACATTAAAAAACGTGCTAGAATTACAAGCAAGAATCCCTAATGTGTTCACCTCACAGCGACGACTTTCAGCACGCTTTAGCATGTGCTTTCCTTTTGATGAGTTGAAAAGTCTTCCCCCTAATGTGAATACCTTATTCAGGGGGATTCCATTCTCACATGAGGTCAAAATATATGAACACATCCAAGAGTCATAATTGCTACGAATGAGAACAAAGGGAAGTCTTGCCTGGTGTTTTACTCGTTTTTGCAAGTATTCGAAAGGGGCTTTCTGCTGAAAATCTCCTATTATGACGGGAAGAAATGACCGATTAAAGCCGGATAAATTACTAAAGCTAATTTGACATATCGGGAATAAAACAAGACAGTTTTCAATATCATTGCTTTTATATTCAGGGAGCAGGATTTTTTCAAACCCCGGGCGCTTTCATTGGCTCACCCGGTATAAATTACTTCATTGATTTTTAACGCCCACTATGACCGTTCCACTTTTACTAACCTTTGTCTCTACAGTGCCAAAGATATCGAAGAGTCGGAGGAAACAGAGTCTACATTAGCAGATGACATCGAACCAATAAGTGTCCAACAAGAACTCAAAGACAAGGAGGTTATTGAAGGAGATGCAATTTGCTTTGAATTAAAAGCGACCGGTAATCCAATGCCCACTGCCTTATGGTATATCAATGATAAGCTTGTGGTAGAGAGTCCAAGAGTGAGGTTGACCAGTGAAACTATGACTGGAACATATTCAATGATTATTGATCCTGTGGAGATTAAAGATGAAGGAGAAATCAAATGCATGCTTAGGAATAAAGCGGGTCGTGTTGCTGTCATCGCGGAACTTCTTGTTGATGGTGAGTTATTTTGTGATTCTTTTTGTCGCCAAAAATTGATTAGGAGACACAGAAGTTGTGAACATCGACGAAAAACTTTCCGTTTTGAAAGAATTAGCTTATTCTTTTTGTTTATTTGAGTAACCTTGCATGGATTGGACTTAAACTGATTTCCAGTAAACAGACAGCCCTGTAGACAACTAAGGTTTGTTTACACACACTTCAGGCCAGGCTGTCACTCTCTCGGTAAAAAATTTTGTGAATTTTTAAAGATATTTTGCGCCATGAAAACTTGCACTATGAGTTCGAGAAGTAGTATGATATGATATTCCAGCTTTTCAAGTCCATGGTCACATGACTTGAAATGGGTAAAACGAACCTTTGCCGATTATGTCGATCTCACCAGAGCACCATTCTTTCATTCAATAAAAACTTTTGATAAAGACCAACTCCAAGGTACCAATATTTGCATTTTAAGTAATATGCATATTAGAAAATGCTCTGTGGAGATCACTGACAATTTTTTAACAGTTCGAATGTTCAGATACTTTGTTATCCAAAAGGACTGTTGCAGGCTTGCTTCTCGTCCCTAATTTCTCTTTCACCATTTCGTTGGATCACCAGCCACTAAAGCCACGCTCTTCCATATTATTAACCAAGTGCCCAATTGATACCTTTTGTTTACTTTCAGATGAAGAAGAAGTGGCAACAGAAAGTGAACGGGAAAAGTCGGACCACGAAGATGACGATGAAGATGAGGATGAGGAGCCTCAAGGAAAAGATGAAAAACCCGAGGAACGTGATCAACCGGAATCGGACCAAGAATCTGAACATGAACCGGAGGAGAAAGCGAGAAAGGCACCCCCTCCAACCGTATTACCAAAGCCTAAGTCAAGATCAAAGGATTTGGATCTCCCGGAATTTGTGTCATCTTTTGATGACCGAACAGTTGAAGAAGGAAATCTAGTGAGGATGGACTGTGAGATCAGGAGCGGCTCAGAGGTCCTGGTTGAATGGCTTATAGACAATGAACTAATTAGTTCTGAAGCATTTTCTCATTTTACTTTGATCAATGATGGAGACTTGTATTCATTGCTGATTGCAGAAACAAGGCTTGCAGACTCCGCTCTATATACGTGTAGTGCTACCAATGAAGCTGGAACGACAAAATGTACTGCAGATTTGACAGTCACAGGTGTGTAGTATCCTGTTTTCTTTGAATTTCTTCACAGTTTGTCTAGACATCAGATTCTTCTGGTTTTTGTTGCTCCTTCATCGTTGCACATTGCGCAGCAACCTGTGATTAGCCACCTATTCGTACAGCCTCCGTTTCAACATGAAAAGCCACCTGTTCGTACATCCTCCGTTTCAACCTGAAAAGCCACCTATTTGTACAGCCTCTGTTTCAACCTAAAAAGCCACCTGTTCGTACAGCCTCCGTTTCAACCTGAAAAGACGCGTTATTGTTATAAGTGAATGAAAGTAAACAAAACCTAGTTTTTACTTGTATGTAGCCATATCGCCATATATCTTATTTGTAGGTAGAAAAGCTTCTGAGTTTCCTGTTAAGGTAGTGGGATGTTTTAAGATAGCAGTTTCCGTTACAAAGGAGAATTGTCTTGAAAGCACAATGAGTAGTGCGACTAGTTGAAACATGAATCGATTTCTCTCCTATGTTCTGAAGATTAAACGTCATTACATTCTTATTTTCTGCGATGTTTTCTCGTATTTTACTGCATGTCGACATTTCAAATGCTTATGATTGTTCTATTTTGTATCTCTCATAAGATTATCTAGCCATACTTTGCAACGATTTTATGTCAATCACAAGCAGTGTCTGTTGAATTAAATAACAGAGCAGGCTTAATATACTGTCTATTCATTTTGATCTAGAGATCTTTAAAATTTTTTCCTAAAGGATATTTGGGCCTTGCGTGGTGGCAATGTAAGCACAACATTGAGAACTAGTTAGCATAAACGATGATAGCGTACATTCTTTATACAAAGAGAATTTATCAGGTGTCTCAATCAATGTGTTAACATACCATGAATGCAGCGCTAAATGCCGTTTCAGTTTTGCAACCTGTTTTTGATGGTCTCTCAATGATAGTTTCCATTGCAAGGAAATGAGCAGGCACTACGCCGAACTATTTTCTGTAGGCTCCAAACATTTCATAGTGGCGTGGAAATTAATGAATTCTAGACATGGGTTTCGTTGCATCGCATACAGTTTTATAAACACTTGAAGGTTTCGTCTTGCTTTATGAACACTTGAAGGTTTTGTTTCAAGAGGAACCAGGCTGGGAACTTCTTGTTCATTTACTTATTACGTTACGCTGCTCGTGTCTTTTAAAACTTCAGAGCTGCAAGACCTACAACTGCAGATTTTGCCCGTGATATATTGGAGATGTTTAATTTCTGTGGCTTCACATGAAGTGGGCTGTCTAGTCAGTAGCCTTGTCGCAATTACGCCGGTATCCTTCAGCATTGAGATCTTGCATTGGCAGCCTTGTTACTAGCTGTGAATGGAACTTGTTCGTTTCATAGACATATTCATCTGCTTCGTCAGTCTGCTGTTAGGTTAGCTGCTTCCATTGGCTTAGGATCGATTCGTAATGTCCCGATCAATATACAGCTGAATTAATCGCTACAATCCACAAATTCCGCTAGATCTTACTGACTGTCTGGTAGATTCACGATGTAGTTTGGACTTGACTTTACCATAGATTTAATGGCGTTAAAACGCCATAGCCAGTTCTATGCGTCTCCTTCGAAGTTTTCTCCTTCGAAGTCAGGCAGACAAGACCACGCGCAAGGTTATGGCTATATTGGATTGCGGTCAAGCTTTTCATATTTAAAAGCAGCTGGGATTATACATGAGAATGAAAGGAAGGAAAGTCCGAAAAAGCAAAGGATCAAGAAACAGAAAGGAGGTATACGAGGCTGAGTTTTTTTCAGCCTACTTATCAGTCTTTGCCATGTGGTCGTTCAAGATTCGGAGTATAGTTAGAATAGACCACTTTCACAATGACGTCAATTCTTTAGAAATACTTCCAGGAACATCACTTGTCTCGATATCATGTGGATTTAAATCTTAACAGCGTGCATTGCTCTCAGAAACGCATGAAATAGTTTGTACGTTTCTTTGCAACAAAATGGTAGGATGTAGATCCCTTGCTGGGCAGGGAATCACATCTTTATCTCGAAATGAACTTAATTGTCAATTATGCGAAGAGTTTCAAATGGTGTCTTCATTGGCAACGAATAACCTAATGTTACATTTTGGGCTTGGGGGAGAGTTAACCTCTAGAAACTTTCGTAGAAATGTCGTTGATGTGGAATTGGTCTTATAGGGATCTTCAGATCTTTAAATCCCGTTATTTGAAATAACAAAAACAGGTTGCAGATACTATAAACGTGCGTAATATTGTATCCCAAACATTAGAAACATGTTTGGCAACCAGTGCTAGTCATAAGACAGTTTGTTTCATTCCCCTTCCCCTCCCTACACCTCTCATATTTTGAAACCATCTCTGTAAACTGCAAGATTATTCATATGATCAAATATGGTGGTAATTGTTTTTTGACAGGCAAAAAGTCGAATTCGAACGATAGCTCACGACCAGCCAGCCAATCAGATGTGCCGAAAACACCGGGAATTTCAAAACTGGAAGAGGTAAACTTGTTTCTTTCCTTCTTCTCCATCCTCGGTTGCTTTGCTAATCCGTGCTAGAAGGCCAAGATTGTTTTCTTCTTATCCCTTGCTGTCTGTGATTTTCTCCGGTCTTAAAGAAAAATATGATAAACGCTGTCTCTGATTGATGGTCAAGATTGCGTTATTTCATGCATCATTCTTTATTAAAGCTATATTACTCCAGCTGTGCAGAAAACGCGATAAGCGCTAGGAAACAGAGTCATCTCTCTTCAAATTTTTACACATCAAAATTGTTTTTATAAACAGACATGTTTCAACTCAATTGCAAGACAAAAGGCAGCAGTTCGTCATATAGTCAATCATTGTTAATCCTTTCTCAAGTTGGTTAACTATAGAAATCGTGACATAGGTGTTACTTTGTGTTTAGATTTTTATCTATGATGACAATAATAAGAACCACGTGGTCGAAAGTTTGCGCTGCATGGGAAAGAAAAGGCTTGTGTTAGTTTTTAATGGTTTGTTCTGTCACTTGCCAGCGAGGAATATATGCAGCAATTGAAAGCAGGCATCTTGTGTTGCTTTAAGAAACGAATAGCAAGGAAACTCACTCATACAGACCGATCTTTTTAGCTTTTTGAAACCGCAAAATTTAGGCTAATGTTTATTGATTTCAAATCTTTCTAGGTACTACCGTTGATAGCGTACGTTGCCGTAGAAGACTACGAACCGGATGAGGGGAATAAGATGCCACTGAAGCGTGGGGACGTTGTAGAAGCGCTTGACACGACACAGGATGATATCTGGCTTGTTCGCAGAGCCGCGCGGCAAAGTGATATTGGATTTGTAGTACCTACATGCTTGCGGAAGAAGGACGAAGCAGAATTGTAAGTGATGAAAAAGTTTGTTAATTTTAGAAGTTATTTTTAATTTATCGACGGCAGTGTAAAGAGAATAGATCCTATCGGTTAAGGTATTTTTGCCCATTTCAAGTCATTTGGCCATACTCTCTAGAAGTTTTAGTATCGCTCTCTTCGTTCCAAACTTGGCACATGCCTTCGTAGCTCAAGGTATGATAAAAAAATCACAAGATATTGTATTAAGTGCTTGGTCACTTATCTTGTATACAAGACGATTCGATCGAATCAAGAGGACACGGATACAAAGACAGTGGCAAAATATCGCATCCTGTCAATGTTTTAACAGAAATAGCATAGATATTAAAGTAGATCTTCCTCCACATTCGTCAGGTACTTTATTCAGTTCTTGAACTCTCACTAGTCCTTCTTGTTATTTTGTGATTAAGAGTTGTTAATAGAAAGAAAGGCTGTTTCCGAAATTGTTGATCACTTGTCCAGCTGATATGGATTGATTGTCTAACTTATAGGGAAACAGTTAGGCTTCCCATACATATTGTAAGTGGCCCAATAGCAAAGAAGCGGATTCTTGTCTGCTGATACCAAGCCATTCAATTGTCACACCAAGTTGATTTTATGGCCTTAGTCAAGATGCATAATCGCGTGCATAATGATGTGTCGGGTGGGCAACTGACTACCATTTCGCATCATGCTTTTGAGTTGCCAAATGTGAAGTGAACTTGTCTGTGTTTAGTTTTCTAGCAATGTAAGTTCTTTTAAACTCTGAAGTCGCAGTCTGCCACGTCTCTGATCGGCCGCAACAGTCAGAGCTCAACACACTGGATTTCTTTGTGAATCTGTGTATTTGAACAAAAGAGGGCTAATCGTCTCGACTTTCTACGGTCGTAGAAAGTCGGAGGATTAACAGCCATCATAATTCCTGTTGTTTGTATTGTCATTGTCACGCAATCAAATGCATGACAGACTGCCTTTAAACTAAGTAAATAAGAACCTTACATGGTAATACATGGATACAGCTTGAAATGAAATCTTATCCATTCAAGGGGCTGATTTCTTGTCAGGTGATTCCCTAATCTCCTCTTTAAAAGCGATAACATTAACTTCATGCGTTGAACTTCAACGCATGAAATCTTTATGTTAATGGAAACTGCGACAGACTTCTAACCATCATGCAAATTTGAATGAAGAGAGCATTAAAGTGCCTCATTATTAAATATGAGTAGAACATCAAAGTACCTAATTATTACTTGATGGTAGAGATTTCCCTAATTGTGGTTTCAATATTTAATACATTTGGGATGAGCTGCGCCGCACATCACGACCACCTTGACATATGCAGGAATCTGCTTAAGACATTCTGCCAAGATGATTAATCCCAAGGGATAAGTGCCTAGAAATGTTAAGGGTTGTTGGCAAAATGTCACGATCTCTAAGCGTATCTAAGGTTGACAGATGTTAGCATCACAGATCTTATTTTTATTGATGGGGAAGCTGCCTGAATGAGGCCAAGCAAAGACTGCTGAGAAAAATGTTTAAAATCATGCGAATGGAAAACTATGCAAACCTCTTTCGTCTGTAGTAAGTTGTACTTAGCATACGTAGATAGCTAGGTCTTATTTTCACAAAGGTAAGTAGATAATGTATCGTTTCACTTGAGGCAGATGGGAAAGTCGATCTTATGACGCCGTATGTATCGACCGTACAAAGCATTGGCGTCAAATGTGTCAAGGACAAAGAAAAGCGCCCGTGATGGTAACTTCCATAGATGGAGCAGTGGGTACGTGCCGCCCACATAGATGGGTTTAGAGCCTCGAAAATCCTTAAACATGGGTCTCAGAATCTAAATTTTCTACCAGAAATGGGTAGCTTTTTTACTTTCCATGAAGAAGGGTGTCGAGTTTAGTATTTGTAACGGTGGATTTTTTACGTGATTGGTTGTTGAAGTGAAATAAAATTTTGTTTGTTTGAAATTCAAGAGGCTTTGTCTCCCAAAACTCCATAAGAATGGATATGAAAATCGACTGAAATCTTTAAATATGGCTCGTCCTCTAAAATTTTGGGTGGCTCGTCCCCGTCATCCCAAGACTCAAGTTACCCCCATGGGGAAAAGCGCTGTAATTCTTAAATTAGTCAAGTTATCGAACATTTTCAAAATGCAATCATAGCAAAGTGCATGACGTTCCTTTCAAGCCACCAAATCAAACATAAGATACAATTGACCATTTTGCAATATTTTTCAAAGATTTAGCCTGCGTGCAGACTTTACTTAGGAGAGCCAGGGCGGAAATTGTAAAGTCTGCGAATTAGCGTCCATTCTTGAGTTCTGAACGACACGTCCCTCCTACGAAGAGGAGCTCAATCTTACGCAATAAATTGACTCCGCAAACGGGAAGAAATAATCCCATCATATGAAGAGGATGCCATCCACACAATTTCAGTGCCTTCAATTTACAAACTGCAGAGGCAATAAGGATAAAAAAACTCACCAGTGATTCAAAAATCCCACTTGCTGAAAAATGTCTAAGAATTTAAGGGTATTAGCAACACATCATTCCACATCTGACGATCACAGGCCTAAGCCTTAAGTAGACAAGTCGAGTGAATATTCTGTCCTCGGAGAAACTTTCGAAGAATTGCCTTTTGATCGTTGTAGACTTTACCGTGACAATATGCTTGTATGTTCATAATTCCTTTCAAAGCATAGTTTCATCCCAAGTTATCAAGTCCCGAAGACAGGCAAACTGGGCAAACATTGTCGGCCAACTTGTTTACCGTTGCACGTTCCTCGATCTTCCCGTTACGATGACGGTTTGTTGTTGTCTATCAAACAATGACCACAAGGGGTCGCGAAACACAAGACGATTATGTCAACTGTTGATTGGATCCTTAGAATCTCAAACCAGATGCTGATTGGCCGAAAAACAATAGCTGGACAAAAGGCGAGAATTATTACGCAAGGTGTCAGAACTCAATATTGGACGCTAATTCACAGACTTTACAATTCCGCCTTGGGTCTCATTCACAGTGGCAAGTAAAGTCTGCACGCAGGCTATGAAAGATTTGACAGTAATGCAGTATTTGTCACCATTGTCACAGTCAAATCTGGTTCGTGAGTGCGGAACAATACTATATTGAAGCTTTTGTTTGAAATTTTGCAACTAACTTTTCTGGATATATTTTTCAGATAGCAGGGTAAAATAACGGTTACTCCATTGCACCTGCTGCAAGTAAGAACATTAGAATTCTCCGGGATAGTTGAGCGTATAGTGTAATTGTTTCCATGATGCAAGTGTTTCATTAAAACGGCCTTCGAACTTCCAGATCCTTGCAAAAACTGGATGGACAAGTGTTTTCTCTGTGAAGGTTGTTTTTCTCATTGAAGGTATCGTAAAACAGGCATCGGTTAATCGATCTTGTAGAGCAGAGTTTGAAAATTGAGAGGAATTGGGGTTTTGGGGTAAGAGAAAAATATTTGGTCCCCTGGGAATTCTAGTGAATGTTTTTTTCAAGTTTTGCAGACGTCATTAACGCGTTATTTCACATCACTTTATTCCTTTTCTTGACGTTGTGAATTTTACGTTCTAGTGCTAATTCTCCGGAACTCTTCAGAATCGATGGCAATGAATCTCCTATGTCGTCACCAGGAAGACCATTTGATCTTGAATCTGTTAAGGTACTTGCAATTTCTATTTTCTGCCTTGGCAACATGGGATATAGTAACTTTTCTGATTAGGCATGTAAAGCAGTGCACGTAAAGGTTTAAATATCTGTATTTTGATATTTGAATGCTGCATGTCTTGTGCCGGAGACCTTTGATCTTAGACCATTGCACCTTTTAAAGTGAAAGATCTGGCAAAAAGACGAGCTAGATTCCTTTTTGACAAAAATATTTCATCAATTTTGCCAATCCATCAAATCTGTTACACAATCAGTTTTGGCTGCAGATAAATGAATTTATTCACAGTAAGTGAACAATAAGTAGCTTTGTTAAGGGATGAAAAATGCTGTCCCTTGAGAATTGCATGCCACACAGGAATTCTAATGAGGCTCACTTGTAAAATAGTATAAAAGCCCCAATGAAACGTGGCGTTTTCGCAGGTCGATAGCAAGTTTTCTCTGTGTGATTTCCCCTCGCACCCTCCCTAAAAAGACTTTTTGAGCGTTATGTTGAAAGTTTAATGTTGGGATTTCATGCATTTGAAATATCTTGTGGCCTAGGCACAATCTTGCTAGACTGACCTTACTATTGCCTACGTACTTGAATACTTCTTTTAGGTAATAAATAAAGTTATTTTCGTTTGAATGAATTAATAAGAAATAATGAAATGATCAGATGAACATCTTCTCCAATTCCATTTGTACAGTAATGTTTAGAAGGATGGACAAATGGAAGGTGTTGTGTCTGTGGAACTGCAAAAATGTTCCGCTTACTAATCGCTGAGTGATAGGGAATAGACCTCTAGAGTGATCTTCAGTCTTCCAGATTTTCAGTCAGTTTTTCAACTTGAGGTGAAAGGCTGCAAGTTCAAATTGACGTAGATCCCAAACACCAGACCTATTGAAACTTCGTTGACTGTTGAAAAAAGTTTGTGCATTGCTATTGATAATGCTTGCAGAAATGATATACTTAACGTTCTCAAAAATATTCACTTGGCTTCTTTCTTTGAAATCAACCGGTGGACTAAAAAGAACTGCACATGTTTGAAAATTCATTACTTGGAGAATACTCAAAGTATTGCAATGAATCAAAGTTTGTTTGACAGATTAAACGCTGAGGTATTTTTTTTTATTTTCTTCTATTTTTCTTAGCCTTGTAGATGTAGGAAAGATCGGATTCATGGAAATTCCTTTACGCTGATACGGCTTATTCTCTATTCAAAAATATCCAAGTTTTACCATTTTCGTTGGACTCTAAATATTGCAGGAAAATTGAAAAATTGTGTCGATTTTGAGGAATTTATCTTTTGCCTGCGTATTATTTCAGAGTAATCAGTATGTCGCCATTGCCAACTATGACCCTAAAGATGATGACGAATTGGCTATTTCTGAAGGAACAGTTGTTGACGTCATGGAGGGAGCACAAGAAGGGGATTTATGGGTGGTTAGGACAATCAACGATGATGGGACATACGGAGAAGAAGGACTTGTGCCAAGCGCATATTTGGAAAAGGATTCTGAAGAGGAACTTGCTAAGAGAAGGCGAAGCATTGGAGTTGAAACGCCAAAGGATAACAAAGAGATAGAAGCTTTGAAACTGAGAGAGTTAGTATTTTTTCTTTGTGCTTATATACATTCGTGCTTAAGAGTTGCAGTTATGCTGGGTGAGGCATAGAAATTTGTTAACGTTTGAAACCCTGTAACTCTCAAACCATTCATCTGATTCCTATTAACTAATTGTATCTTTGTAGTGCTAGCCGAGATATCTCGCCTTGACAAGACGTTTTTTCTGCTTTTGTTTACATGAGAGACAGAAAATAAACCTGTTTGAAATAATTTCTGTTTACAAGGCTACAAAACGTGCAAAGGAAAAATAAGATAACTCTTTCGATGTAGATCAGCTTTCCCTGAATATTTTCAATTCAAAGCTTTTAGTTTCGTTCTGAATCGAAGGGGCTTATTTCATTTCCGAGTCGAGTTTATTACATCCATTGGATCCACGAAACGCAAATGATTTTAGACCATAAGCTGTTCTCATTTTTGGTACTGCAAGATTGCATCTGGTATCGCGTAGCATCCTAGTATGAACATCAGACAATGTCGAGAAAACGTTACCTCGGTTTTCAGGTGCGAGGTCATTCAAAGATTTATATACACTATTGTATTGTACAAGTTTCTCGATTGATTAGTTTATCAATTAACGGCCAGCGAACCCACTGCAATTGAGGAGCAGCTGGAGTGGCAACGGGTATCTGATTTGTCAAAATAAGAATATTTAATTTGTCAAGATCGGTTTCCTCGTTTTGAAACCACAGCAATTTTATAAAGATGCTTATCTCATAATCCTTCAAAACATTCAACCTTGGTTTAATTGATCACGGTTATCTTTTTTGCAGTAATGTTCTGAAAGAAATAGTGGACACCGAGCGAAAATACGCCGACGATTTAAAGTTTTTGTGTGAGGTATGAATTTTTTTGTGTGATTATTCCGAAGCATCATTATTATTTTTATTACTATCATGTCTTTACCCGGAAGGGCTACTTCACTTTCAGTTGTGTGGGAGTGTGAAATCCAAGAAATTATTTTTCATCCAGCTTAAGAATTTTTCCCTGGAAATGATATCCCGCTTTAGAAAAAATTGGCGAAAAGGGTATATACTCCAAAACTTAAAGAATTCATTGGAAAACAATAACATTTTTGACAACCGGTTTTAGAAAAATTGTCTTCTTTTGATACCCGGCGTTAAAGAAAAGAGGCGAAAACTATACTCGGGAAGGGGTGCACATCCCATCAGCAATATATACTAAGTACCTCATCGGGGGTCTTCACAGTACGGTGAAGTAATTACTGTTGAGAGAAACGTTCAGTCATTAAAAGGGGGTTTTTCTTGCTTTGACGTCATATCTTATCTTCCCCAGCGTCACTTGGTGCAGGTAGAAAAAGGCAAGAACCTTCCATCATGTCTTGTTGGAAAGAAAGATATTCTCTTTGCAAATGTGAAAGATATTTATCAGTTCCATAGCAAGTAGGTTTGGTTTGAAATTATCGTTGCTTTACTTTGCTGCCTCAACGGTCTTTTTTGTATGTGAGTCGCACACTTTGCTTAATAGACGTAAAAGATACAGTTATATAAATAGAACTTTAAGCCTAGCGTGATAATTCTCGACTTTTTGAGCTAAGTCTGTTATTGAGTCAACTGACATGATGGATTGGCTGGATCCAAGGGCTGGATCCCAGGTAGAACCCCACCATTTAAGCTTCATGACAGGGGTCACAGACTCGATTAGGTCTTCCTTACCTCTGCGATCCTAGCGCTTGGCACTTAAAACTGCAAAATGCTTCACTTTCACCTTTATTGATAAACTTTTTGATGTAGTTTACCAACTGGTCTTTGGTGATGCACTTGTATTACTTGGGAAGACGCATTAACATAGCAAGCATTTTGCTTTTATCAATTGCAACGGAAGTACCAAAAAGCCTTTCATCTCTCAAGTCCACCTTTTTATCGCAAGGCCAAATGTAAGATTTTGCGTTACGTTTGGGAATCATATGACCGAAACTTCCTTTAGTCGGTCTTGTTAGTCATCTGTAGTAACATTCCTTTGAATTAAAAAGCAAATTTTCTATTCAGGACTTTCTTGCAAGAACTAGAGGCATGCCTTCATGACAGTGAAGCAATGGCAAATTGTTTTGTCAACAGGGTAAGCGTTATTTATATATGAGCTGCTAACATAGATTGCTTTGTCAGTTCTTATGTACAGTCTGTTTTTGTCGCATCACTAGCAGTGGCGGACACTTTGCCTAACATGGGGGGGGGGCGAAGCTATTGTTGCAGTGTTGCAGTAAAAAGCATTGTCCATTTCTATAGTTTTGGAACAAAAGATTTTTGTTCTAGCCAACATTGGGGGCGATCGTACCCCCTCGCCCCCTCCCCTCGCCCCCCCCCCCGCCAAGTGTCTTCCACTGATCACCGTAGCATCAATTCAGGATAGAAATTGCTGCGTGAAAATTTCTCTTGATAAAACAAAGAACTCGTCATGTTTTATTTTGTCATAAAGTGTAATAGGCGTTGGAAATTTGAAAAGACGTTACGATGCTGCATTCTCTGAAGTGCCCTCTCAGAATAGAACAGAACTGCATTTTATTAGCTCAAGCTTCTTTGCCAAAATCTTGAGGTGGCTTCTGATGTCGTCACTATTTTTCAGGCGACGGAGTTGGAAACACTGTATGTGGAATATTGTAGAAGTCGACCAACAGCTGATGAGATCTTGAATCGACCAGAATCTATCGAATATTGGGAGGTAAGAAGTGCCTTGACTGTCATCAGTTGTTCAATGGTTTGAAATTTTAAGATTTGTTTAAAAGTTTGAATTTTATTGCCGCTAACAGGATCGAGGACTTCAACTCAGCAGACGTGTTCTCTTTCATTGTACAAAGGACGAAAGTGTTATGAATTTGCATTCTGGACGCCTCGTGTCTTTAATGATGCGGTACAATCCATGCCATCAATTCCTCGGTTTCAGGCCTCCTCCTAAATTCTGATTGTTTCTGCTCAGGATTTGTTGCCTTTTGCCGACTGTTGTGTTTAATCTCCTTTATTTCATTTACAGAATTACCAACATGACACAGAGGATCCTCACTTCATTCAGGGATACTTAATCACACCTGTGCAAAGGATAACTAGATACCAGCTGTTGCTCAAGGTAAGGGTCATTTTCTAGTCAACATCTGGTATAAGAAACTATAACATATATGTAGCTCTACATTTGAAAACCTACTAAAAGCATAGAATCTACGTGGTTAAGTTACTTGAAAGCAAGTCTGACAGTAATTCTTGAATTGCAAAACCTTTTTTACACCTGCGGAGACTCATTTTCACCTACATTGATGGCAAGGGGCAAGGACAAGTTTTTTAGCAGTTATTGAATTAAGAGTCTTCTTGGTTTGAGTATTTGCTTTGATTTTCATTTCATAGATGTGTTATGTTTGTTTAACACTTGGTAACCTACCCTATGTGCGAAGCGAAATACATAGTGTCAGCAGTAGTCATTACATAATAGCATTATGCATCTTAGCATTTCTATAGAGCTGTTTGGGTCAAGCGATATTTTTATACATTTTTTACGAGAGTTTTGTTAAGTGACGTGAGAGCTTCTTTCCTGTTGTGTATAGTCTTAGAGGGCAAGTCCGGTATTGGTGCAATTTTGGATCATTTAAGATATTACACTGTTTTGAATGGTGTGTAGTACTTTTTTCCAACACTTGTTCTCTTTTCTTTCCGAAACTGTGCATTTCAATCTGGTAAGTGAGCGAAATGATTTCATAGAAAATGTGAACGAGAAAATTTGAATGTGCAGCTTCGATTTGAACGAGGCTGCCAAATGTGTTGATATGCCGCTCTCACTGTTAGCCTCTTTATCGCACACTCGTAAAAAGTAAGAAATGGTAACGACATTTAGCCGAGCTTATGAAATTTCTTTACATATTTATGACAGTTGGATGTGTCCCAACTCGGAACGTACTCGGTACTCGGCAGTTGGTAAGGTAACTTTTTGACAGTATATATACATATGATTTATAAACCCTGGACTTGTCCTTTTAGCTCTACCGATACATCAAAATGTCGTTCGATTAAAGTTCTTTTGTAGAATAGCTTAAGGGCCTTTTTGTGATGAACTTTTTAGACTATCAATTTTTTATGAATTCTTTATCTTCAGGTTCTTCTGAAATACTCAACAAGAGCAAACCAAGAGTCCTCAGCTGTAGAGGTGTGTATATTCACCATGAGATATTTTGATATGTACAACTAATCACCAGTGGTAAAGAGATCCTTTTGAAATTCAAGTCAAAAATTTAGAATGTTTCACATAAAATTATTGGCTTAGGGAAGCATTTTCCATGTTTTCAGTCACTGGTGTTTTGAGCCAACGATTTGAAAATTTTTCATTTCTGCTGATTTTCGATAAGATTGTGTAACAATCGATCCTACGGAGTGAATTCCCAGACTTGAGCTTTTTGTCTCCACTGCATAACATCTACCAAATGGAATCTGTCAAGTGGCTTTCTTACTTCATAAATTGCATGTTTTATGTCGAGCAGTCGCTATGAACTGTGAAAACGTTGATTCAAGCTTTCTGTTCTTCACCGACACCATTTCTATGACAGTGGCAGTGATCGGTGACATCATTCTGTATTTCTTATTTCCCTTCTTTCCTTTCTTCTAGGAATAGCCCGATAAATTTGAATAGCCTTCTCTTTTGCAAAAGCCAATAGCAAAAACGGGTTCCGTGGCCGAGTGGCTTAAACAGTTTTCGTCAGGTAACTGAAGTTAAGCTCGTTCGAGTGAGGCAAAACTCAGGATTGGTGACCCCACAACTCGCCCCGTCATCCTTCGGTAGGGACGCTAAAGTAGGGGTCCCATGCCTTGATGCAGCATGCACGATGGGTCTACATTAGCTTTCAGTGGCTAGAAATCCAGACAAGCCCAACTCAAAACAAATTGAAAAACAAAAAAAACAAAACCTGGTGCAAGTGTGAAAATGTGTGAAAATTGCCGTTACTTGGAGTGATTTTGAAGTAAGCAAGTTTACAGAAGTATCTATTGGCAAGCTGTCGACGCATTACATCATGCTCTGAAATCAGTTCAAGGAGGGCAGATTCGCCTTCACCCTGCCAGCCCAATTCTATGTTATATATATGTTTCCATTTATCGCAGTTAATTTTCATCTTTTCCTCCACAGCTTGCACTTACAAATACTGGCAACATCATAAGGTTATCAAATGACATGTTACATGTTGCAAAGATATCTGGTTACAAAGTAAGTTATGATTTTAAGAATTTGCATGATTGTAAATATTTTCTTGGAGTACTTTAAGTATCTAAATTCTATGAGTTCACACTGTCACAGCAGTTGCAGGGAATACAAAAATCAGCATGCTTTGTGCAAAGTCTGTTACTTGTCCTGCACTGCTCCCAGAATAAGTGACTGCACGAAATTCTCAAAAAAAACAAAAGCAATTGCGAAGGCTGCTGGTCGTTGTACTCCCTTGTGAAGTGCTTTGGGATGGGGAATTGAAAGAGATTAATATTACTGAAATAGTGAGTTTCAGATAAATACGAATCAAAAAAGGTACAAATTTATATTTCGAACACGTTTTGAAAATCGACTTTCATAGCATCGAAGCTGTAAGTTGGATAGTTTTATAAAGGTAGTCCATGCGTGCATAGCTGCTAATAGGAAGTAGACAGCAATGTGAAAAATTTGATCTTTTGACAAAATATTGAAAATAAAACAATTAGAAATTGATTACAAACTCAAACTGTTTCATAAAATCACTTTATGTGAATTACTAAGATTTCATTAGTGGGAAAGAGTTTTCATGGATTTGATCTTTACTTTCTACAGGGTGACATAGCATTATCTGATGCTGGCAATTTGCTTCGACACGTAAGTTCTTATTTGAAATTCAATTTTCCTCACCTTTTAAAGGGAATGGACTTAGCTATTTCTCGCAACTGCTACAAATAGGCAAGGGAGTCTCAGTATATTTTTAGCACATAATATCTCTTGAAATCCGCCTTTCGCTTGCTCAAGGCAAGTGTTTGCCTGACTGGTTTTGGGGCAGTTTTGCAGCCGTGTTTGTATTGATTAATTGGTTGAGATAAATACCTTTGTCTGCAGTCGCTAATCGCTTTGAATTGAGGTATCAATGAAAGCAACTGTTGCTGCTGTATCACAAAATATTATCTTTTTCAATAGATTGTGTTTTCAGTTTGGCCCAGGAGAGTTTTTAACTATGACGATTCCCTTTAAATAGAGTAGAAATAGCGAACTGATTTGTTGGCTTTTCTGTCAATTGCAGGAAGATATTCTGTGCTGGGAAGGTAAAGCAAAAGGACGTGGCAAGGATAGACATTTGTTCTTGTTTGAAAGATTGTTGATTGGCACGAAAACGAAAGAAACTAGAAATGATGAATTCACATATTGTTTCAAATTCTCATGCAAAGTAAGAGCAACTTTACAAAATTCATTTGCCTTTGCTTTGCCAAGCTGGACCTATTTTCACTTTTTAGATGGCACAGAATCAACGAGTAGGTGTCTTGATATCGAGAAAGTGCTCGAAAGGTCATGTTTTATACATTGACGCTATTTATTCGGTACTGCTATGGTATATTTACTGTGATGTCTTATAATCAACATCACCAAGAGAGATGTGATGTCTGTAGTTAAGGTTTATCGATCTTTGCTGTGGTGGCAATAGTATGATAGGAAGTAATTGGTATCAGTTTCATCTATGGATGTTAAGAAAGACTATATACTGATGTTGAAGACGTAATTAGGTTTCTGAGAATAGGTTTCGTAGTAAATATGTCATTGCAGTACTATAATTCTCTCTGTGGGATTTTTGTTTACTCACTTTGTATCATTGCAATCTGAATTTGTTCTTCTTCTTCGCGTAGGCTTAAATTTTTGGATTTCAGAACACTCTTTTGAGAAGTTATGACTGTACTTCGTGTAACATCCATTTCCTAAATCAATTTTCCTGAAGTTATATTTTCATCATTTAAATGCACTTGTATTCCAATTACGTATCGAGAACGTATTACTATTTTGTCTGTCTATTTATCTAGATGTCAGATGCAGGCCTGACAGAAACAGCTGACGGTGGTCCAAATCGATGGCGTGTGTGGCTTGGAAAATCAGCATCTACTGCGCATTTCCAACGAACTTTTGAGGTATTCAGTTTTGCTAGAGATTGAAGTATAATCGCTTCCCTTCGTCGTATCGTTTTGTGCGTTTCAATACCCCATACTTTAAGCAGAAATACTGTCTGGAAAATATTAATTCAAAACTTGTGATATATACTGAAGTATTGACTGACCCTGGTATGATCAAGAGAAAGTGCAAACTGCAGGTATATATGCAGTCATTATGCCTTTGGGTATAATTGCCATCTTCACGAAATAATGTATGATACATTTGTGTATATATTCTCAAAAGCTCATTCTCAAAAATGCTTTAACAGAAAATAGATGTTCAAAGAAAAAACACTTCTGTTAAACGTTTCGGCCTAAGCATTCATCAGTAATGACTGTTCAAAATCAGATGGAGCATACATAAAGACATCGAAATTACAATGAATACAAAACAATAGCCTAAGCGGGTCCCACCTATGACAATGCTTAATAAGAATGTGCTAAAGTAGCCGATCATTACAAAGGTAGCGGGAGAAAGATCAAAGAAAGCGCAAAGTTAAAAACTGCTGAGGTCGGTGTATATATATGTTTATAAATAGAGAAAACTAAAAATAAAAAGCCATGAAGTATCACGGAACTAGTTTCATCCTTTCAACGAGGAATCTTTAGCCTAATCATTCCTTCAATCATTCATAATTAATCATTCAGACTAACTATTTATATATATTTATATTCCTCCTCAGGCTAAAACGCTTTGGTCCAAGCAATCTTGGGTGAAAGAAATCAGAGACATTCTTGGGAGACAACTAAATGCATTGAAAGGTAAATATAGATTATTGACTTAAAAGGTAGCTTAATTACGTTAAAGGTCGCGTTTATTCTCCAACGTAGCTGCGTGAATGTAACAAATTATTCGCGTTTCTCTCGTTGTAATTTTGCGTTGTGCCACATTGTATTATGTTGTTTCAGGTAAGACAACTGATAACTGATAATCATTAGTGGTTGATCGAAGCATTTCTACTAAGTTGGGAACAATGAATCCCTTTGTCTTGATCTCTTTAATTTGATTTTATCTTTTTTCATTCATGGTAGCCCCAGTTGTAATAACTCAGTTACGAGGGGCCATGCAAAAGCTTTTTAAAGTTTACTGTAAATATAAATTATGCTAGTTGTGCTATTACACATAATTATGCAAATAGATTAGACTAACAAGATAAATTCTAGAAGTAATTATACAAAGTAATCTATCAAATAATGATATCTATAACTGAACTAAATTCCAAATTGCGATATCATACACAATAGAAAAATGAAAAATATTTTGATCTTCATTTTCCAGATCTGTTTTAGTGTGGTGGAAGAATTTCTGACTTTTGTGCCAAGATTGTTCCAAAGCATCGTCCCTAGGTACAAGAAGCATGCATTCTTACCAAATATTTTCTAGATAGTAGATTAAAATTTGAAGGCCTTGACAACGTTGCTTCTTCTCTTCTAGAATCGTCTAAACGGAAATCAGCCCCTGCCCAGATGATAGACAGTGATTCAGTGGCCGACAAAGTAAGACTGGTGCGTTCGAAATCGGATGCTCCTTTGACAGAAATATCAGAGATGGCTGATTTTGGGGATCGATCCAAGGTGTTTACTCCAATCCAAACTGTAGCAGAATCGATTGCTGCCTCGCTGAAAGAGCCTTGTTCTCTGTCTGCTGATGAAGGCCAACTTGATGAAGTAGTGGATGCAGAGGAGGCGTACATTGCTAAAGAGCTTGGGATATCGTCGAAAGAGGTAAATATTCTTCGAACCTTTATTATATGTGTTTAACTGCAACTCCTTAACTATGTTATAAATTAAAATTCGTTAATGTTAGGAAAATATTTTTGCTTAATGCCACAAATATTTTAGTGAAAGATTGATAGATATCATGATAGATAAATTCAGCAAAATGTTTCAAGGCATCTCCCTAAAAGCAGCTGTTCACAAAATTATCAAGTCCTATCCTAAGATATTTCCTAAACGTGAGGTTAAAGCTGAAGCGTTTATCTGGTGGCCTCTTATGTAAAACTCTGCTTTCATGACGTACAAGCCTTTAATTCACTGTGTCATGGAAGTACGACTTGACTTTAAAGCTAAATCAACAAGGGCAAATTTTGTAATACAATAGCATCAGTTGCTTTTTGTTCACACCTCACTTCAAAGTGATTAGCGGATGCAGACAAAAGAATTTCTCTCAACCAGAAATTCAAAACAGACGTAGCCGGAAAGTTGCCCTGAAACCAGTACGGTAAACTCTCACTGCGGCCAAAGGGAGGCTCCTAAGAGAAGTTATGTGCTTATAACGAAAGAAGAAGGGTAAATCCATAGTTCTGTCTGGCGGATTTGGTTTATTTGACTCAGGAACTGAGGAGTAACTGTTTACATTTGAGAGCATGCAAGAATTTTAATGCCCTCTGCTCGGCTTCTAAATCACATAAACAAATCCGCGAGACGTAACTATGGATTTACCCTTCTTCTTTCGTTATAAGCAAATAACTTTTCTTGAAAATCTCCCTTTGCCTGCACCAAGTGAGAGTTTGCCGCACTGGTTTCAGGGCAACTTTGCAGCTACTTTTGTTTTGAATTTCTGGTTGAGAGAGTTTCCTTTGTCTGCATTTGCTAATCGCTTTTAATTGAGGTGTGAACTAAAGCAACTGATGCTATTGTATTACAAAATCTGCCCTTTTTTGCTAAATCAGGATTTAAATTTTCTTTTCTATCTTTGTTTAGCTGGAGGATATTGTAGTTGGTGAGCTGTATGAAATCATGAGTGATGCGAAGGCGCGGTCGTCAGATCAAATCATAATAAAGAAAGGAGAGCACGTGACTGCTATGAAACCAGGTGCATTGCTGTTCTTGATCGAAGCAAAAGGGACTGAAAATGGGCCTAGGCGCTGCTGGGTGCCTTCGCAATGGTTGAAGAAGGTACAACACAGCATTGATGAAACCACACATCCAGAAGTCCTGAAGGGTGCAGATTCTGAGCCTGATAATGCATCCATAGGTGAGCGGACGTTATCCGAATATTCCAGCGCAAAGTCATTCCCTGAGTCCGACTTTTCTACTGAGCATTCAAGAGCAAGTTCGTTAGTATCTACTGACGGCTCCATTTCTTCCCGTAAGTTATGTTTTGTAGATCGGCTAGTGCACCTTTTATGTGTTAAGGGACAAGTAATTTGCTAAATCCTTTTTCAGATAGACCATTCTTTGAGGGTATTTTCTAAAGCCAGTTCGGCACTTGACGCCACTACTGAAATTTGAACAGTGATGAATCATCGAGGTTTTTTGAATCATTCTTAACATTTTATAATTGGAGTGAAAAATTGTGAAGTACAACACCAATTTTGAAAGCTGTTTCTGAAGACTGATCTCTCAGATTTGTTGTTTAAACATAGTTGGAGCATGTACAAGGATGTACTATCCGAATGATTGTCAAAGCGTTTCTTCCTTATAAAGATTTCAGGGTGTCTTGGGAATACATCTACATTTTTTTGGGTGGAATTGATTGGAGTACCTGTATTTTGAGATATTGACCGTTAGCCTCATTACGAAATATAACCCATGTCGAAGTGCCTGTGTGAAAGGTCAGTTGTTCGCCAGGATCTTGGTGATCGAAAAATTGTCAAATTTTCAGAGAGCTCCAGTTTTGTACCAAGGACAGTATAATCATTGGTAGTAAACTGCTTCTACGCGGAGATAGTTTCTCCGAGGGGCTTGATAATTATCAGCTGAGGGTTCACTTGTGAGGTGTTTTACCGGGGGAAGTCACCCCAGGGTAGTAATTTCCATATGTGGAGCTATGGGTACGTGCCGCCCTTAAGGTTGGGTTAAGAGCATCGGCAATTCTTAGATATGGGTCTCAGAATTCAAATTTTCCATTAGAAATGGTTAGCTTTATAACTTGTAACGAAATAGTTGTCGAGTTTCGTATTTGCAGCTTTGGATTTTTATCGTCTTAGCTCTGAAACTTGGTTCGTGGCAACTTTGCCTTCATATTGTAGGTGTAAAGTGAAATGAAACTTGATTTCTGGGAAGTTCAACAGGCTTGTTCTCCCAAAAATCCATAGAAATTAGTATGAAAATCGACCGAAAATCCTTAGACATTGGTCTTTCCCCAAGACGTTGGGTGGAACGTCTCTATCATTCCAAGAATCGAGTTATTGCCCCCCCCCTAGGGAAGTCACTTGGGTTGAACGTGCCGGGGCACTTAGAGAGGGGATGTCTTTGTTGTTTCTAGTATTGTTTTTCATTGCAGGAAGTAGAACAATGAAATCTTATGTTATTTGGATTTGATTTCAGCTCCACCACCAGCTTTCGTCAGAGCAATCGAATCACAGAAGGCAATGGAAGGTGATACAGTAATATTTGACTGTATACTTGATTCAGAAGTTGACATTGAATGGACATTAGATGATGAGAAACTCGAAGAAAGTGAATTCATTAAATTTCAAACTAAGAAAGATGGAACAGAGTTACTGGTCTTAGAAGATGTGACAATTGATTATGCTGGTCATTATGGAGTCACTGCCACAAATTCAAATGGCAGCATCAGTTGTATGGCTGAACTTGTAATCCACGGTATTTTTTCTTTTTTATATCCAATGTATAAACTTGCAGGAACAAAATTACCTAGAGCAACACTTACAAACTTTGTTATTATTCATAAAATTCTTTAAATTTTGTTTAAAAAAATAGCTCTAATATAAGAATTAATAAAGGACAACTATTTACAAAAAGCAAAATAAATTACAGTTCATGAAACAGCCAACGTGTAATACCTAAAATACCTTAAACTACTTTACTGCACTACAAGGACGATGCCATGAGGAGCAGCAGAGCATGACTACCCCATGGCCATAACACACAGACAGGTAACTAAGACTAAATCAGAAGATACAATCAAATACTAATACAAAAGGCTACGCATAAACAATTTTCATTGATAGACGCTAAGGTCTGGTTCACATTGGATGTCGGGCAATTGCTGTGTTTTTGATGTATCAGTTTAGTGTTACGTCGGATGGACGCTAAATTGTACTGAACTTTGAAATTAAATGTGAGTTTTAACTGTCTTCTGGAACAACATAGCACTGAATTTCCCAACATTCGATGTGAACAGGTGTAAACAAGTGCAAAATGAAAACAGTGTGAAGGACTTGGTGACGTAATGGCGTGAAGCAAACTTTTCAGATCTAATTCATAGTATGTATATGACACACAGCTCTAACCTTAACTGTAGCTTGTTTCTTTTCCCTTAAAAAAGATCAGCTACAAGCTACTTCAAATGTTAAACAAACATACAGCCAAGCAAGAAAATACCGTTGTTTGAATGTTAGATTCCTGCATTAATTTGCCATAATAAAGGAAGCTGTGACTTCCATATAGCCTTTGGTGTTTGGCCCGAGCACTGTTAACCATTGATGCTGACTTCATAGTGGCAATCACTTCAGCTATCAAACATTGAGAGCGGAATCAAACTCGTCGATTCTGTAATGTCTGAATACAGTCTTTATTTGGTGAACTTATTTTACAAAGAACTAAGAATCAACCTGTAGGAAATTGAACTGTGCTGCTGCTCCTTGAAATGACAGTTTGATTTCGAGTCATCCGTCCTCGGCGACCACTATCAGTAGCTATCGTATAAAATTTATCCATAGGTGAATTTAACCCATTTTTTATGGAGGTTGGTGGAATTCTTTCACTTATAATTGAAACAATATCAATTGTAGGCTTAAATTTGTCCGACTTTGCGAAATTTCATTGCAGTGTCTGATATCAAAATGATCTCCGAAGTGATGTTTTTGTAGAATTGCTGCTCAATGTTTATTAATTTTAGATAATGAATTTGTCATCTTATTGCAAAATTTGAAACCATCCTCATTCGGTTACGGTATTGGAAACTCTTAACCACAGGTGGCGGAGAATGGTTGAGTAAATAAAAGAATGGTTTAGTAAAATAAAATCTAAACTTACTCGCCAGTTAATCGTGTCTCATTTCTTTTGTCACTCTTCTCTACCACCTCAGTTTAACCGCCACATTTGCTGTCGTTTACTTAGGCCACATGATGTTGTTGCTGTAAATTCCATCCCAGACTCCAACGAGAAAAAAGCTTTTTTCTCGTTGGTGTCTGGGATGGAATTTACAGCAACAACATCATGTGGCCTAAGTAAACGACAGCAAATGTGGCGCTTAAACTGAGGTGGTAGAGAAGAGTGACAAAAGAAATGAGACACGATTAACTGGCGAGTAAGTTTAGATTTTATTTTACTAAACCATTCTTTTATTTTCTCAACCATTCTCCGCCACCTGTGTCTTAACCACATAGACATAGGTCCTGAACTTATTCATATTGAAAGCACCAGACGGTCTTTCTATGTAGATAATTTTAACAACACCCAAGTAGCTAAAGTTACCAAACGAAGGTTGATTAAATACTTTCTTGCATCGTTTTGTTGTCATTGTAGGAAGATAAGCAATTTTCAATGTATGTCATATCTGCTTTACAGCACCGCCACGATTCATAGAAAGATTTGAAGATACTACAACGGAAGTAGGAAAGTCTGTTTCATTCAAATGTGGTGTGGAGGGTTTTCCAACACCGAAAGTCTCCTGGTTTTTTGGATCAGACGAAATTCTTGATGAAGGAAGATATCTGATTGAAAGAATGGATAAACATGCTGTTCTTGAGATTGATGACATCAAAGGATCGGATAAAGGAGAATACACTTGCAAAGTAACGAACGAAGAAGGTGAAGCTGCTTGCAGTGCCATGCTGTCAGTTGCAGGTTTGTACTCGATCAGGCCATTCATGTGTATGTTGGAAGATGAAATCTTGTTGAAACCAGTTGTGGAGCTAAATTCTGCAACGGAGCGCCTATAATCGGTTATATATAGTGACAATTTCTTCCGATATGCACCATTTTTAATATTATGCTGAATCGATATAGTTTCTGATACTCATATAGTTCCTGATAATTGATAGAGTACATTATCAAGATCTTGTACAGCAGCGTTTTAGTATGAAGCGTACGATTGATGGAGATGCAACAACATAAGACAGCACGCATCAACTTCATCTTTTGCGCATTTATTTTTCTTCTAGTGCTAACTAGTTTCGCCCACTAGTGTATCTTCAGAGCAACTGATTAAAGTCTAAAGAGTAACCTCTATGCATAGCTGGAGCGAAGTCTATACAAGGTTATGCAGTGAAACTGTATCGGTATTGTCCTTATAAGGTTGAAAATAGTTCTATTTCTTTCGTTGTTGTGTTGTGTTGTCTTCCTGTTCATTGTCCTTTGACATCAATTTGGAATTTTTTTGTCGTAGTTGTTGTTGTTGCTGTTGTTACTATTGCCTGTTGTTTGTCTCTGTCGTTGTTGCGTTGTTTTGTCTTCCTGTTCATTGTCCTTAGACGTCAGGTTGTAAATCTGTGTTTTGTTGTTGTTGTTGTTGTTGTTGTTGTTGTTGCTGTTTTATAGATATGTCGTTGTTGCAGCGTTTTAGTAGATATTTACTCCCGAATTATGATATGTAAAAGGACCAGTCCAGGGTTGTTATGATCGCCGATGAAATGAGAATAGGATTAATGACGATTTATTTTCCCAGATACCTTTTCCGTGCACTTGTTTTGAGAGCGTGTCGGGCAACGATTTTTCACCGGTATCTCCAAGTATAACAAAAGGTTTGCAAGCTCCCTTTACTAGACCTCATATCTTTATATTTAGTTCAATGTTTTACACAGAACAATTTCTTTCTCAGGCCCTCCATCGGAGCCTTGTCGTCCAGTAATTGAAGCTGTCACAAATGACTCAGTTACTTTATCGTGGACTGCGCCAAATGAAGATGGTGGCAGTGAAGTTAAACATTATATGGTAGAGCAAAGAAATGAAGATGATCGACCCGATGACTGGGACTTGGTGGATGACAGTTTGACATCAACAGAAACAATAGTAACTGGATTGACGACTCAGGATGAATATACTTTTAGGGTTTATGCTTCAAATAAAGTTGGTTGGAGTAAATCAAGTAAATGCAGTGCTGCTGTTGTTGTGAAAGGTAAGGGGGATAAACGTTGTCCATTTCGATATACCTCTTGACCTAGCCTGCGTGCATCTCCTACTGTTTCCATTGAGTGGAAATTTCCCGTAAAATTGAATTCATTTTCTGACGCCAGTACTGTCTGCGAACCAGTGAATGAAAGCATGTTCTTAGTCACGTGCAGGTTCCGTAAAAACACGGAACTGTGACCATAGGTCAATTACTAATCGATTGTCTTGCGAGGTACTTCATGTGGATCGTACTTCATCTTTATTGCAAAATGGCGTAAGATGGCTTCGCAAGACAACAGATTGTTTATTGACCTATGGAAATAGTTTCGCGTTTTTGCGTAGCCAGTACGTGACTAAGAACAGGCGATCATTCGCTGGTTCGCAGACCCTACTGGCGTCAGAAAATGAATTGAATTCAACAGGAAATTACAACTCTACGGAAACAGTAAGGGATGCACGCAGGCTACTCTTGACCTTGATAAAGTCTTGAACCTTGAAGGTAAGAATTGATTATCTACAGAGGAGGAAAGGCAAAACTATTCCATAATCGTCTATCAGCTAGATAAATTCTGATGACAACTATTAAAAAATTTGCGTTGTTAACTTTTTCCAAATTCTTAGCCAAAGGCTCATTAAGGTGGGTGCAATATAATCGCATCATTTGCAAGACAGCTGTCAAGTGTTTTTCTTAAGGCTCATTTCAAGTCAGTGGAATTTTCCGAGCGGGCGGAAAGTCTACGAGAGGAAATGTCGCTCTGAAAATTGAATATATAGTTACGGCTGAGCAGTCTTGTTTTGTCTAAAATTCTGCACGCTCTGAAAATTCAGTTGACTTGAGATTGGCCTTTAAGCGTATTGTTAGAAAGTTGTTTTTAAAGGAGAATTTTTATGTTTAGATCAAGAGCACTTCGGTAACATCTTAAAATAGGACTGTAAGAGCCTTGAATCCACCAAGAAGATTGTGTATCAAGTAATGCCTGACTTCTGTCTTTTTCATGAAAATTTTTGTTTTCGCAGCTCCAGTGATAAAATCACCCATTGTCATTGAAGAGCATGGAAATTCAGACGAAGAAAGGGAACTCAGTGATGGATATGACACAGAGAGGTATTTTGTGTAATTTCATTCTTTTGCAAGAATGTGTTTGATTGTTTTCTCTGCATTTGAAGCAGTTGATAATGGAATAACCGGAAGGTTCATGGCATAAGGCTTAGCGAACGTTTTATAGGGTATGTTTGATCGGTAATTCCAAACTTATCAAATCCTGAAAACGATAGACTTCGCAAAGACGGAAATACAGTCAGTGCCCAGTTAAGCACAAAATTCTTCAAAACAGCAGGTTTCAGATTCATCCTGGCAAAAATGAGTTTTCCAGTTGAAAAACACGAAGACGAGTCCGTTGCTTGGCAATAGAGACTGAACGGACTCAATTACCATAGCAGCACGAGCAAATTCGCCTCGTTTTCAGGGTTTTGCAAATGAAAACGAGAATCACTCTGAAGTCTGCCAAGCTTTCCTCCTGTTGGAGCAGAAGGCTCGGCAGTGCCAAACCTGCCGTTTTCGGAATTTGATTGTCAGTCAAACGCAAATTCCGAGTCTTGAGAGTCTACCGTTTTCAGAATTGGCACCAATCAAACACACCCATAAGGGCACGTTTTTTGCAGTTTGAAATGCCTACGTATTTGACTTAGTTGACATTTAGCTTTGATTGTTTTTTATGCCACTATTATAATACCTGGACCAAAAATATGAATGTACGGTAGAACCTGTATAAAAAGGACCTGATTTTCTGTGACATGATGACGTGTCATCTCTATGATGTTTTCGTGATCGCTGAAAAAACAAAATTTTTAATACTAATGCTTCAAGACTTTCATGTGAATTTACCTTACTAGATTTGAGATTTGGATCGAGTGGCTCCATCTAGTAATTCTTTTCTATTTTAATTTTAAACAATTGTGAGTGATTCCACCATTTGCCAGAAAGAAATCGATCATTCGAATCCATTTATCTTATTTTGAAAAAGTACATTTTTGGGATTTGTTTCTTAAATCTAACACTCACTCACCCTACGGTCAGAAATATCTTTACACTTTAGCTGAAAGCGCCTTTACGTTACTCAGAGTGCTTTGATTGCAGGCACATTTTCCCCAAACCATTATTTACCTGCAAGTACATAAAGTCATTTCACGTAAGTTGCTGGCATCTTTACTGTCCTCATCGTGCTTTGATTGCAAAAAACATCTTTCCAAACTACCCGCTTACAGGCGCAGAATATTTCTAACGAGGCCTAACTCGAAAACTGAGCACCTTAAACCTTTCACCCCTGGAAGGGCCATATGGCCCAACAGTATTCATTGGGAACTGCGAATTTTTCAGGGAGTAAAGCATTTGGAATTTTGATTGATTTGAATGGTTATGCACATTGCATTTATCTGGTGCTTACTGAATCACTGATTATGATACCCCCTGGAAAACGACAATCTAAATTAGGTTTTCGTGTCAAGCTTAATTTTAGCCGGGCGTGAAAGGGTTAATTTTCCCACACCTGGTAGCTCGTTTAAATAGCGTGCAGGATGAGAGAGGAAGTAGACGTGTGTAGTTAGTCAACTCTCAACCCCGACAGCAACAACAACATACAAAAACTTCATGTATTGTGGCAGATATCATTTATGAATTTATAAATCGAAAACGTCTCTCTTTTTTATCTTGCACAGCCAAGATTCCAATACTGATACAGAAGTTGCAGCAATCTCTAAGAATCACAGTTCTTTACTGTCACCAGCTGAGGGAGATATTGCGCCAAGGTTATCACCATTCAGCAATTTAAAGGAACGTCGTAACCTCTCTGCTCAAGATGACCATTCAAGTAGTGATGACAGCCTGCGTTCTCCAAAAGCAAGACCAGCAAGATCAAAAAGCCCTCTGTTTTATAGCGGCACAAGGCATCAAGAGGTAGCCAAAAGCCCCGCATCAAACAATCAAGTGAAGATCCCTGAAGAAGGACAAGATGGTGGTAAGTTTTTCCAGGGTGTAGGGGTACTTGACTAGGGAAGTGGCGGGGATGTGCAGCAAATCTATCCACACCCTGTACCCTGTCGCCTAAAAAATACTCCAAAAGTATACCCTGTCGCATAAAAATTTTGCCAAAAGCGTTCATTATCTATTGTTTAAAGAGAACCCTAGAAAATTTCCTTCCAGTTATTCCATATCGCATAATTTTCTTATCAGTTGTAGTACCCTGTCGCATAATTTTTACCAGATAAGGACACCCTGTCGCATAATTTTTTCCGTGAAAGGACACCCTGTTGGGCGGCACATCCCGTCTAGTCAAGTATGGGAGTACCCCCTCCCGGGGTGTTTTCCATTAGAAGTAAACGTAGCCTATAATTAGGTCTGCTTATAGGGTAAAGTAAACGCTGCTGTTTTCAGGTTTTGGTTATGCACATTATTTGCACTGAAGTCTGAACTTAGACTATCTGGCAAAGCCTAGCCTGCATGCAGTCTCGACTTGTTGTTTTCTGCCCGCAGGCTAGCAACACCAACCATTCTAGTTGAAAGACAGTGATGGTAGTCTGATTTTCAAAACTGGTATTGATATCTTTTCCGGCATGCAGTTTTCTTTATAAGACATAAACGTGTTTACTCCCTTTTAAACATGCATACGTGGATTGCTTTTGATAAATATCATAAGTCACATAGATATTAATAGGTAAGAGAACAACTGGCGAGTATGGTAGGGCGAAGCTTAATTCAACCATTTTCAAATTATGCCCTCTGCACTTACAAATCAAAGGAAGTCGAAAGAGAAAGACTGAACATGTTGCACCTATTTGTAACCGGCCAGATATTCGTGTATATGTGTACAGTTCATACTGAAAGTTCTCCTCATCTGAATTCTTTGTTTGTGTCTAAAGTGCACGTGGTATATGATGGATGAATAAAATACGTACTACGGTGTGCACGTTGGACTGGTGGTATTGCATGTCTTCAGGTTTCATTTGCAATTACCGCTCATTATTCTGTGATGCCTTTCATTCAGTTTTATCCTTGCTATGTTACCGAGATTCTAAAAGATTTGATTCTTTGTCTGATTCTAGGATTCAGTCATACATTTACGTGTATTCCTGTTTCTGTGTCATTCAACGTTACAATTCTAATTCCTTTTTCTTTTCCTAGAAATACCATTTGGCCCTCCAACCTTCACAAGTGAGCTTGAAGACTGTTTCATATTTGAAGGCAACGCTGCCAAATTCAAATGTTGCGTTGTTGGCAAACCATATCCGGACGTAGAATGGTTCAAAGATGGAGAGAAATTATTAGAAAGCAAACAATTTACTATGTTATTTGACGCTGATGATAATTGTGTTTTGATTATAACGCAAGGCAGTTCAGACACAGCTGGCAAAATCACGTGTGTTGCAAAGAATAGTGAGGGTACAGTTACAAGCAGTGCCATGCTTTATGTTGAAGGTATGTCGATGAGCTTTGGGCTCAAACCTTTGAAGGGGTAGGTGTAAAATTCTGTTACGTTTTTATTTGAAGTAAAGTGCTTGAAAGCAATTTGGATGATTTTGCTTTAAATCTACCGTAGCAATATCTTGATTAGTTTCAAAATTGTGGCAGTTATAAGGGTTAAGGCTGTGACATCATTAAATTTCTAAATCATTTACCAGAAGAGCTGCAGATTTCAGCTTGTACCGTAGTAAAGACTTTCATAAAGAATGGTTCTTTGAAGATTGTATCAGTTTTCCGCAATTAGTTACAGATTCACGATGATTTTAATTTTTACGAAATTTTCGATGAATTTTTACAAATATAATCTAAAGTGCGGCCATTTTGGAAATAATCAGGATATCAAATAATTGCCATGGCAGATTTGCAACGAATTACTTGAAAATTGCTTGAAAATTTCTTTCAAGTAATCTAATTCATAGAAAAATATGATAACATTTTACATCTACCTTTTTAGAGATTTGAAAGATTTGACCCCAATGCTATGTTAATCTTACATATGCCGTTAAAGGTGTTGTAGCACCGTGGTATAATCCTCTGACTTTGCTGCCAGGACGGTCTTGCTGAATGAGTTCGATACCCGGTAGGACTCCAACACTTGAGCGTCGTGATCATGACAAGGAGTTGCGGATTCGATTAGGTTTGCTCTATTTCGGCCATCCCAGCACTTGGCGCTGAAAAACGCGACTTCGTTTTCAACGTTGGTCACATTGGTTTACCGGGCGAGTCAGAAAAGTTAACACGTTCGATGGGATGTGAAATAGAATTTACATGGCTGATATCAAAATCTGAATATGTTGTCGATCAGTCAAAGGCTGTCTCTCAGTCAAAGGCTAACTGTGAAAATTTTGTTTGGTAACTTTAGACCCAGAAATTAGAATGGTGGTAAGACATTGTATTGGAACCAGAATTCTACGTTCGATTCTGGTCTGTGGTTTACTTGCTATCGATATTTCAATTGCATTTCTGATACAGACAATTGTATTGAATACGATATATATTCCAATGGCAAATTAAATCATGGACCAAAATCGAATGTGGAATTGTCGTTGCTAAACAAAACCCTGCCATCATTATCCTTACTTTTTGTGTAAAAGATATATTAATTTACCTTTTTGACTCACCATTAAGCAACATTTGTACCACTGAAAGTTGAAAGAATGATGCGTAAAATGTCATGGTCATTAGAGCAACTTTGTATCGCACTTATTTTTCGCGAGTGCGATACAAAGGAAAGTATTCGCGAAAAGTATTTGAAAGGAGCAGTGAGTATAATTTTACTCGCTACCCTTGCACTCAAACTAGCAAATCGTTGAGGATCCTTTTATAGGGTTCAGGGACATCCAAATGATTTCGAAGCTTCTCCAGTCTCCAATACCACAACCTTTAGGACAGTTTTGATGATGAGATTTCATTGTCTTTCCTAAATGATTTGCATGTAAACGCCCTGAGCTTTGCGAATTAGGAAAGCTAGGGCTCGCTTCATCAAGGAAAACACCTCAATCCTTTCATACATTTGGGAACTAGTTCCGAACTCTTCTATGGTTGTTTCATGGTGAAATAGTTTGTAGTGCTGAGATGTGTGTACAATTTCTATGCAAAAGGCATGACTTTCTAAGGCAAGGTAGTGATTCAACTTTTATGAGCGATGTCATATTGTGTAAGATTTGATGAACATAGAAAACTAATCGAAGATATTATTCTTTGAAGGACTCGTTACTGAATATGAATCCGAATCAGAAGATGAAGTGTCAGACCCAGAACCGTTACCTGAGAAGGAGCCAGTTGAAATTAAACGGGAAGATATCGAAACTTATTACACATTGAAAGATGAGCTGGGAAGGTGTGTCATTTTTTGTGTTTTAGTATCATTAGATGGTTAAACTAGTAGTTCAAGGCAGTTTTTATATTCATCGTTATCAGTCGTGCGATATTCAGTCTTATCTTTTTATAGTATTGCGTTATTCCCGACTTTTTATTTCATTTGCATTCATACCATCGCAAGCATCCTTTTATACTAGATCCGACAAGCACCGGTGTCTGTTGATTTGCTGGCATGTTCTTGTCCCCATCGATTTGTGAGTATAAGGCAATGTCTGTTGCTGATTCTTGGGAGATGGTCATCACCTATTAGAGGACCCTCGAGTTTATCGATTGTTATGCTACGATCTTATCATCGCGATTTTCAGGCTACTTAGTCGTTTCGTTTCTTAGGGTGATAGGTTTTGAAGAAACTATTTTCTTCAAGTGGTAGACTGAAAAAGCACGGTCTATGTGTACACCAACCGATTTTATATGGCCTTCATTTCAGCTGTTGTTATAGGTTAACCTGGACAAGGATCTGTTCTTAGGATTTCTTGATGCTATCGTCTTGTCCTCAGTTTCAAAGCTTAACCCAAGTGAATTTCATCTCATTGTTGCACCTTTTGAATAGTTCACATTGTACCCTAAATTCATTTGTTAGCTTGCACAGGGTATTGATCTTCCATATAAATTCCACTTTTAGGGGCAAATTTGGCGTCGTTAGCCATTGCTTTCACAAAGAAACATTAAAAGAATATGCAGCAAAGTTTGTCAAATGTCGACCACGAGAAAAGGCAGCAGTTTACAGTGAAATAAAGATAATGAACGAATTGCACCATAAAAGACTTGTTCAGCTTTATGATGCTTATGAAACATCAAAGAATATAGTTCTCGTTTTAGAATTAGTCACAGGGGGAGAATTGTTTGAGAAACTGACTGAACTTGAGTTTATATCGGAACACGTTGTCGTTTATTATATGAAGCAAGTGTTGCAAGGATTGAGTTATATGCACGAGAGACAGATTTTGCATCTTGATTTGAAGGTATGTACATTCGTTTTAAGTTTAGTTGCTACAACAGACCTTCCAGCCATTTTTTCATTCATTTTTTTCATTCATTTATTTTAACTTATTTATCCACGGTTACCCCGTCAGTCGAAGATTGCTTTTCAGGGGGCCGTGCTTAAAATCTAAAAAGAAATTTTTTTATCGTTTAAAAACCCTATCCTAATTACAATAATGCATAAAATAAATAAGTAAATAAATGAATAATAAAAAGAAACAGCAAAATTCTGAAAAAGAATCTGAATCAAATAAAACAATGTCTTTAGGCCGGGTGAATCGAAGAAAAGTTTACGCATTTGACGGGCAGTGGAATGATGAGTATATGGCCGATATTATTAATGTCAATCTATCAGTCAAGGGCCAACATCGATGAGAAAATTTTGTTTGGTAAAATCACATAGCTTAATGAAGCAACAATTAGAAAAATGCCTGTAAGGGGATTGGCATCTAGAATTCCGTGTGTTCCTTTCTGGTCCATGCTTTATGCGACATTGAAGTTTACTTTGCCAATTTGAGATACAGAATTGGAATTTCGATAGAAGGTAAATCATGAACTGGAATGGAATGTCGAACTTTTGTTCCCAAACTTTCTCTTCACCAGTATTTCCCTAATTTCTGGGTCTATAAGATGAGCTATATTACCAAACAAATTTTTCTCATCGAAGTTTACCTTTGACTGATAGATTAACATTTCTGGTTTGAATATCCGTCACATACTTTTTATTTCATAGCTTGCCAAACGCGTAAACTTGTTTTAACTTCCCTGGTACATTTTGAAGAATTTTTGAATGCCGGGAATAGTACTAGAAGCTCTAACGCCACTCCATCGAACCTCGCATATAATTATGTAAACTATTCACTCGATCCGGGCTCTTTCGTAGAATGACAAAAAGTATTTTTCGAAAATTTTGTAAGAATTGAATAAGGCTTATATTTGTTAGGAAAAATTGTATAAGAGCGTTACGATGACAATGTTTTAAAGATACAATTTTTTTCTGCCCAATGACTTTCTCTAAGTTGTAAAGGCTTTCGCTTAGTTGAATTTTATGACTGGAATAAAAATTCTTTCTTTACGAGAGAAAATGTCGCTTTGAATTTGATAGAATGCCACGCATGACAAATATTTATTATGTAAAGTTCACTTCGGAAAATGCTACTGAGATGAAATCATTCTTAAGGGATGCATCTGATGCCCTCACCATTTTGTAATTTTCTACTAAACAATGCTATTGAATTGTATTGTATCTCATCAAGTTTGTGTCGCAATGCAGATGCAGATGCCGCCCTAGTACCGCAGAAAAAACTTTTGTCCGTTTCTTTCACCATGTGCCCACTTCTGTGTTTGTTTTCAAAGGACTGATTGGTTGTGAATATTTCCTTCTTATTCATTTTCTTCCAGCCGGAAAATATCATGTTGGTAAATCCAAATAGCAATCAAGTAAAATTGATCGACTTTGGTCTTGCAAAGAAGTACAACCCAAATGAGACTATTCAAGTTTTGTGCGGAACTCCCGAGTTTATTGGTACGTCGTTTCCTTTTACTCATCTATGCACCTTTTTGAAAATTCTTGAGTCTTTCAGGGACATTTTATATGTTGGTCGTCCAGACCTTGTAGAGGAAGAATTGCTCAAAAATCAATACATGGAAAGCAAAGGTTTCAAATCTTCAAAATGGTCGATTTCAAATTTTATGCGCTATTTCTCTAAACTGAACGGCTTCAATGAAATTTTAGCTAATTCATCACTAATCTGCCATTGGACTTTTCTAAAATCTTCAGTATTTTCAGAATTACAATGTTTTTCTTCCTGTTCAAAAATTCAAGAGAATGTTCGAAAATTTCGAGAAAAAAAACTTAAAAACCATTGTAATTTATAAACCGGTCCACAAAAGATCAAACAATTTTCAAGAGAACCATTTTTTATGGATGTCTACAATATGGTATCTTGCAAAAATCTTTCACTCTTCTTGTTTACGATTTAGAAATTTGATGACGTCACATCTATAAAATGACCTGAAATGTAATTTCGACAAATCTTCAAAATTTCTAAAAAATCCTGCGATAGAATCATAGAAAAGTGGCTTAACTTTCCATCAAGCCATCTAATTTAAAGGAATAGGTCAGAATTTTATACCCACCTTTTTACACCGATTCAAAGATTTGGGACCAATGCTTACATAGAGTTCTCAGACCTGTCTATTTTGTCTTGCGTAGCTTGTTTTCGAATTTCTTACAGTGCAGGTCTTCTACACATTAACATGGTTTTCCTACCTAACAATTCCTTATACTTTCTTAAACAGTCTGTCATATTGCTCAAGAATTCTGATCATAATGGGAAATATTCTTGCCATGTCAATGTGCACAAGGCTTGTATTGTATCATACCTTTTATGATATTCATCACATTCTTATTTACTACTCGGTATCAATTTGGCATTTCATTTGCAGCTCCAGAAGTAATCAGTTACGACACGCTAACAACAGCTTGTGACATGTGGTAGGTGACTTTGTCTATTATCCTTATGAAGGCGAAGTTTGGTTAGGCTGTGTTTGCGTATGTTTGAGTCATGAAGACGAATGTAAAAAGGCTTGGTTTACTGAGAGATTTGGGTTATAGTATTTGGAAGGAAAATCTTCTCTGCTGAGATAAAGATAAATTATGAATTCCTTGCACTAACTTTACAAGATATTACAGAAAATTTCAACACTGTAGTAGATTGCTATTTTTTAACAGTTTGTCTCAAGAATGCTTCTTTGTGACTTAATTTGTGCTTGAAGTCTCATGTTTCTTCTGTACTTTTTATAGGTCAATTGGAGTGATTACCTATGTTTTGTAAGTATAGCGCTGTTTCGCTTTATGTATAAAAGTACCTTTGCCTTGCTTTGCATTGGAACCTACTAAAAGATTTTGATTGGGAAATAATCTCTCAGTTGATTGTTGAGAGGATTTTAGCGAAATTTTGTTTGGAACTTTCAGTTAAGGACTACGAAGCACTTCCGAACATGATACCAAGAAAGCGAGGCTACTGATATGCATGAGAGACGCCTTGTCAGAAACTGTAGGCTCACTGCATTTTTTGAAAATCAAAACCCTTGGAAGCTTTTGTAATGTACAGCTTCAATTTTCATTTACTCATTGAAAACCCTGCGTAGTATTGATAAATCATTTTGAGTATTGTACTGTTCCTATTAATACTTATTAATTGACTTGAATGGGTACAACTGAATTCCTTGTGACAAGCATGTAACAAATCAGCCTGCAGATCATCAGCGATATGAGAAACTCTGAGAATTGTTAGCTTTGATAGCAAGAATTGACTATGATTCAGGAAACTGGTTACAGATGTGTACTCAAGGTGCCTAACAGAAATACATCTGATGGTGTTTAGCATTTGATTAGACGAAATTCACCGTGCAGTTTTGTTTGCGTTCATAATTGCAATATCAGTTTCAATCTATCTTTCAGACTCAGTGGACTTTCACCGTTCATGGGTGACAATGATGCGGAAACGCTTGCAAATGTGACGACTGCTGAATGGGACTTCGATGACCCTGTGTTTGAAGACATCTCCCAAGAGGCGAAAGAGTTTATTGAAGATTTGCTTGTCAAAAACCAAAAGTAAGTCGAAACTATAAATAACTTTAGCTGCCACATTTCTAATTTGTTTATCCAGTGCATTTTATGTTTGCAGGAAGCACTGCGTTACTGCAGAAGTCATTGTTCGATATGTTATTTAAAGGATCTCGAGCTGGTTTTAGGCCCACCTACTGTGTGGATGAGCCAAAACGTTCAGAGGCTGATGGACTACTATCGATTTGTCAGTGTTGCAGGCCTTAGTCAAAAATTAGCAATGAAAATTTTAAACAAAAACTGAAGAAACAATCTTAGTACTAAGGTAAGATGTAGACATGGGTGTTGTGAGTACACTAGCGTTGTAAGCGTATGTTTGTGGAGTTAACCTTCTTCTGAAGACAGTTTATTTTAAATTCTATCATGGTGACATCAACCTTTCATTGCTTGTAGGAAAAGGAGCACAGTTAAAGAATGTTTTGAACATCCATGGCTAATGGTAAGTTACTTTGCTTTGCCTTTAAAGTGTCTGTAAGTAATCAAGCCTTTCTGGATCAATTTTCTGACCGCTTCGTTGGTATTAATTGCTTTGCGGACCAATAATGTTTTATAAGCAGCACACAGAACGTGTTTGGTGTAATATAGGAATACTAAAGGTATCACTTACTTTTTAGTATAAAAGATCCAAGAAGAAGCTGAAAACAGATCGACTAAAAGCATTTACGGCGAGAAGAAAGTGGAAGGTAAGATTTCAGTCACTTTTCATTCGGTCAGTTGGTCAGTCGGTCAGATGGTGGTCAGTTGGTCAGTCGGTCAGATGGTCAGTTGGTCAGTTGGTCAGTTGGTCAATGAAATCAGTTAAGTTTGTTGCTTAGAGGCAAGCTCTGTGTAGGTGATCTCTTCGTTATAGGAGGTCCATATGAATATTTATACTGTAGAGATTGTCCTACCTATAACATTGCTCTGCTAGCCTTTGGCGAACAATCTTTTTAAAGTTTCGCTGGTTAAGTTGAAAAATCATTGTATCTTATTTAGATTTTTTGATGTCCCTGCGTCATTAAGTAGATCTTTGAAACCATTTAATGTTACCGTTAGACTTAAAGTTGTCTTTGAATCTTTTATTATTTTTGTAAACAAGTCTTTTACAACGTATTTTCGGGCGCCTTTCTCTAATCTGCTAATACTTTTCAGTCAAATCAAATTTTTATTCTTTCAATGCACAGAAAACCATCACAGCTGTCCGAAGTACCAATTTCCTGAGCCGACTTCTCAGTGGTGTTAGAAATGCTACGGCAGAACAAAACAAGCAAGACAAACTAACAACCAAAGTCACACCTGGAGCAAATCCACCATTAGAAAAGATTGAAGAAAGCCCTGTCATCAAGAAGCCGGGATGGAAGAGGGTTGCTGTAGCAGAAGAAGAGGAGACTCAAGGTAAAGTCAAGCTTTGCTTTGTTCCCTGTTCTTTTATTTTTAGTGAGACTTTATTCAGTGAAATTATCTTCCCAGATGTAACTATCTTCATTTTTCGACCTTCATTCTGTTCAATGAAAATTTCATCAGCAACCCAAACTTTTGCTGGTGTCCCAAACATCACTCCTGTTTGAAAATTCGCCAAAATTCGATTGTGGAAGCTAAATCTTCTATTTTTATTTCTTTTGTCAGTGATTCAAATTTACAGGACGTCTCATAAAAGGCTTCCCACTTTGAAACTCAAATATCTCTTGACGTGCTTATCTCAGCATAAAAAACAAAAAATTTTCTGAAAGCTCAGTAATGCAGTTACTAAATGACCACTGAATTGACAAAGTTGAGCAACGGAAACGAAAACGAAAGTCGTCAAATCTGAATCAACTTTTCATCATTGCGTTAGCACCGCTTTGGAATATCAGCAAGCAGATCGAAGCGCTTGCCAATTTTTGCCACAATGACCCCTGTCCTGCTTGCAAAAATGGGGCTTGAGACATTCAGGATACAATTTTTTGCAGGAATGTCATTGATGTTAAGATGAATTACGAAGTATAGGCATATTATCACGGTGTGGTCATTTACGCATGTTGATGTTAGAAAGTACGCTTACAAATGCTTAAAAGTTGTTTAGGTTTGAGGACTCTCTGTTTTCGTTCTGTCGCTCAATTTTATCAACTCGTGCTCATTTAGTGATTGCATTACTGCACTTTTAGAAAATGTTCAATATCTGTTTTGCTGAGATAAGCAGGTCGAAAGATATTGAATTTAAAACAGTGAGCTGTTTGTGAGACACTCTGTTTGAAGATGAAAAATATCTGTCTTGCTTACATGGGGGACAGTTCGCATCAAGAAAATCTTGACTGAGAATTGCTTCCCTAAGAGCCTTATTGATCGTATTATTAAGAAATTTCTGGATCGCCAATTTAGGCCCAACCCCCCAAAGGAGGCGGATAATAAAGTCCCCCTCTTATTTTGTATTCCTTTCCTTGGGCAGTACAGTCTGCAAATCAAGACTAGGCTAAGTAGAATCATTGAAAAATGCTATCCAAATATCCAACTGAGGGTTATTTTTCGGTCCCCAAAATGCATTGGATCCCTCTTTCCATTTAAAGACCGCTTTCCTGTTACCATGCGCTCTTCTGTTGTTTACAAGTTTCAGTGTCCTGGCTGCCATGCCTCGTACTATGGAAAAACATCACGTAATTTGATTACTCCATGCAGAGAGCACTTGGGAATCAACAAAGCTGGTCTTCAAATAAAAGGGAGTTCCTCTGCCATCAGGGATCATATTAACCAATCAGGACACGCCGCGTCGGTTAATGATTTCTCTATTTTGGACAGAGCCAATAATGAATTTGACTTGCTTATTCACGACAGCCTTTTGATTTTACGAGATCTACCTGAACTCAATTCCCAGCAGTCCACTATCCCTTTAGTTCTCTTTTGATGTGCCTTTTTATTCACTTGGGACTTAGGCCTCGGGTTCCCCCTCGCGTAGGAAATGTTACTCACGCTTGTTTACCTCAAATTACTTGTTTGTCTTAGGGTATAGATTTACCGTTTAACGCCTAATTATTTGCTGAAGATGACCCAAGTATGGTTCGAAACGTACTGATTATGTCTTATTCTTAATTTTCTTAATTTCTTAATTTACCATGGATTTGTCTCAATTTACTGGATCTGTCAAACATGATTTCAACTGATTAATGATGATTAAAAAATTCACAATGATTGTCGTCGCTTGCCTCATCCTGAGTTTTATTTGGTACGATCTCGTATTCCTTTGACCCAAAATAAACAATATGCTGGAAAGGATTTGCATAGGAACGACAATTGCTCATTTGACTCTGGTCCAAGATTTACAGAGAAACAGTTCAGCAGTTACCATCGATATCTTGTACCTTTTAGCGCCAACTCTCCTCGACAAGCTCCAAGACATCAAATGCTCAAAGGAAGACGTCATTTCCCTGTCGGTTCAGTTCGTATCCGATACTCCTCCATCCATTACATGGAAATATGAAGGAAAAGAGGCAACAGCAAACGACAGTCTTGAGATCGTTACCGACAAAGGCGTGACAGCATTAAAGATCAAAAGTGCACAGTGCTCTGACAGTGGGGCTTATTCGGTCCGACTTGAAAATAAACATGGCTCTGTTGAATCGCATTGTCAGCTAACTGTCACAAGTAAGTCAAACTCCGGATTCTTTTTGCCGTTTGCAGCGATATGAACCTAACCGGCCCCGATTCCAAGTCTCAAAAATAGTCTTTCTGCTGTGAACCTAATGCATGAATGAAACGAAATTGTTTGTGAGCAACTCATTGTTATCACGCAATTATGAAACGTCTAAGGCAGTGCTAACAAAGCCTTCTTGATGTGTCTCTTGTTTTGCGGAACGTCAATATGTCTGATTTAAATTGCCATCACAAAACGGCTTGTACGGGAAATTGACTCAAGGAGCTAGTTAGGTACTCCATGTACGGGGTTTTGCCATTTTTTAGGATACCTTTCTTACGAGTGATCCCGGATTTATGGGTATGATTTTAAACGGTACTTAATAGTTTCCGGATTGATGGGTATCATTTTCGAGGAGAGATCACTTAACAGTATATTTTTTCCACTTCCTACGGATTTATGGAATACTTTTTCGGATTTTCCCTGATTTTATGGGTTCACTCTTCAGAAATTCTTCCGGATTCATGGGTTGTCCTTTTGAGTTCTGAATTGCACCACCTCGTACCCTGGAAACTGAAGTAACCCCCATGGGGAAATGGAAGTTGTCAATTCCTGATGAATAATCATGAAAGCAGTAGCTGGATGGTCCTTGAGACGAGCGAGAAGGGCATTGGTCGTTTGATGTGAAGAAAACTGATAACAGGAAGAAGCAATTGTCACTCTATAGATTTTGTAATGCCAACAGATCGAGAAGGGCCTAGTATCGACGTTTTTTCATCTTCTGGTTCAGTTGGTTTTCAATAACCAGAATAGCCTGTGAACAGGCTTCAGAATGGTACGAAAAGGAAGAAGAGAGCTTGTAGGAATAGGCTACATTTTTTAGTTCTATAAATCATATCTGAGGTTCAGTAGGCCTTTTTATTTGTCCCAAATTTCAACGCTACAAGTGATGAAAATGGTGTTATTGATAGATCTTACTTGTTGCTAGTTAACTATATCATTGTGGGAAGCCACAATGTCACTTTCAAGGACAAATTACAAAGAAAGCTATATACCTCAAATTGGGTAATGGAATTCGAGAATGCTACCTATTCTTACAGGCCCTTTTCTCTCTTTCCCCTCGGTCTTTCCCTTCTCCGCAGCTCCTTGATAAGACCTGTTCACAGGCTGGATCCAAATTGCCGCACTCTCTGACGAATCTTATTTCCTGTTTAAATCCTGTTCCATCGCCTTTCTTCTATTCATGTCGGTTGAAGATGACAAAACTTTCCAGGTATACCGTTTGTCCTACCTGAGCATTTAATTGCCCTCTCACATTTTTTGTTACATTCAGAAAAATTTAGCAATATTATATTCTACTATACTTACTAAACATAACTATACAACACTACGGGGACGATACCAAGTGGAGCGAAATAACACGAGCACCCCATGTTTAGATGAAACAAAACGAGGGTAATACAAGAAACATCACGCAAAGAAACATTGAGGGGACAAAGACATAGGCGAACAGTATACAAGTAAATACGTTAATCTGCCTGCACATTTTGTGAAGGTTGAAACTTCAAACATTTCATCTTACCTAGATGTCCCAGATGAGCCCAGTCCACCAGCCGTTCCAAAAGTCTGTGGTAACAGTGCTCTTGTACAGTGGCAGCCACCTTTTAATGGAAACAGCCCAATAACTGGCTATTCTCTGGAATGCAAAAAAGTTGGCGAGAAAAGTTGGACAATGGTTTGTTTCGGAATCAAAGAATGTATTACGGTGGTTGATGATCTTGAAGCCGAGAGCTCATACAGATTCAGGGTCCTTGCAGAGAATGAAGTTGGGCAAAGTCCCTTTAGCAAGCCAAGTGGTTTTGTGGAAACGAAGAAAAGTGGTATGTGGATAATACTTTTAGTGAAATCAACAAATAAAGTATTACTAGTTGCGCTACGAACAGAGCTTTGTTTTATACGACGTTTCGGGCTTAATACCATTAGCAAGTCGTGAAACGTCGTATAAAACAAAGCTCTGTTCGTAGCGCAATTGGTAATTTATTTTGTTAGTTTTTTCAATGAAACATTGTGCAACACGCATATAAGACGATTGTATGTGCAATGCTTTCAGTTAATGATATGACATGTGAGTTTTTAAATTTTAAAGAGCCATTGTGAGCCAATGTCCTTTGTGGGAACACTGAAATTTCAGTGTCTGAAAATGAAATTTGGCCTAGGCGGCAACCATGAATCCACACTGCAGTTGCTGAACTGGTATGAGAGTTTTATTTCGGGTGCGCTGTTCGTTCGACCGATTCAGCCACTGCTTTGTGGATCTACCGGGTGAGTCAAAAAAAAGTTGACGCGTTTGGACGCTTGATCCGATCCTCTTTTTTAAGAAGTAAAGAGGTCTATTTTCGAAAAGTCAATGATGAGTTAAACTGTTAGTATAGCACTGGAACTCTTAGAATAGAATCTGAATTAAAGCCCCATGCGCGAGATAACCAAATTGTCTCTTGAACAGTAAATAACTTGTGTTGAGACACCTTAGAAAGTATCTTTTGAACCGACAGAATCCAAATGCAACCCCATGGTAGAGCAACGCATCATTATAGTGTAGTTTTTCTTTCTCTTGAATGCAGATATTTTGGCAATAGGTCAATGTTTACTGGCTGAAAGCGTTTACCATGCATAAATATTGATAAGATGAGAATGTCTTTCAGAGGGCGCCCATGGTCTCAGATTCTTAAAGGAATGTGACTTTAATTGCACATTGGAAGTCTGTTCACCGCTTAAAGTATCTATCAACGACAGCTTAAGATGTTATCTTGACTAATACCATGAATCAAACAATCACAATCATCCATTTGAGGCATAGCGTTGATTGACCATTACATGAGCAATAGGCCACCTTGAGGTATTGTATTACGTGAATTGAAGCAAGCTGGCTATGCTGTTTATGCAATTGTCTCTACAGGTGAAGCTCAATGCTACTTGTCTATCAATTTTTCATATTAACTATTGGTACGGCCTTGGTACGTCCCCCTGGGAGAACCTACAGTAGGTGGAGTAGGCAAAGGATAAACTTGACGTTTCCGGGGACGTTCATGATAGTAAGCAAAGACGTGAAGTAAGTCGATCAAAGTACCTGTTTTCAACCGTTTCTATCATAAAAATTTTGAGCCCACCCTTGGCAATGAAGAATTGCGGGCCTTTTAGTTAGGCTTGCATGTCAGAGACGGTTGGCATAGTTGGTTTTTTTCGTGAAATTGACTATCTAGAGGGACTGCTCGAAATTTCGGGCATCGCTTTTCAAGATTGCTGGAATTGGATGTTTTCAAGCTACACGAGCAGAAAAGAGCACTGCAGACGAAAATGCTAATGTTCTTGAGCACAATGAGCCTGTCAAAGTCACAAAAGGGAACAAGAAGTCACCCAGAGGGAAAGCTGGAAATGTACAAACAAATCCGAGCAACAAGAATGCAAACGAAAACCGCCAGCAAGTAGCTTCTGAAGAGCCTGTTTCTAAACACAAAAAGAAGCAAGAAAGGAAGAAGAGAAATAAGAAAAAGAAGAAAAATGCTGCGGTGAACGGAACCGCTAATGGGATTAAATATGCAGCTAGCAATTCAGTAACAAATGGAGCTACTAATGTAGCTACTAATGGAACAGTCAATGGTGTTACAAATGGAGTTATGAATGGCACTTCCAATGGTGTTTCAGACGGACATGTTAATGGCACCATACCAAATGCAAATGGTGCGATAGATACGCATGCAGATGGGGCAGAAAACAAGAAACTGAGAGACATGGTTGATGGGAAAGCAAGAGCGGATGGAAGCAAGCCGGTGGAAAATTTATCAGATGGTAATCTTAAGGAATAAGATACGCGTTGATTTCAAGATGGTAGCAACACCTTGCATGCGCCCTGTATTGTTAATTCTAGTTTTACACGATCATTAGCATACAGGCTGATCGAGCGGATAGGAGTGAAAGCAGGGGGCACATCCTTGCATGAAAATCTTGTACTCCTTCACTGAAAATCCTTCGTTCACAAGAACGATTCCCTAAAATTCCCGAAAAGCTCTATTATTTTCCAATTTTCCAAGACTGTGCATGCTTCTCTAGAGGTTGTTACAACCCTCGGGGGGGGGGGACAGAGAGGATAAATTTGCAAGGGGAGAAATGTATATGGGGCCGTGACAGACTGCGTCTCAACCAGAGCTAACTATACAGAAGGTGTGCAACAAACCGTTCTTCACGTGAAAGAATCCTACCAAAGAAAATTTGCTGTTCATTTAACAGGTTTTGATTTGTCAAGGGGCTTTGTTTGTGCGCGCAATTTGATTCGCAAAATGTCGTATGCTGTCATTTGGTGAGCGTTGTTTTAATAGATTTAGTCAATTTAGATCCTACATTATTTTTCCCAAGCAAACTCCAAATCTTAGCAGGTGTTCGTTATGTATTTATTCCAATAGTACCCAGTATCCATTACTGGTAGATTTGTATTGAATCAAGAGCAAGACAGGTTGATTGGTTATCCCTCGTGTGCTACCAAAATGGCGGAAAGTCTTTAACGCATAAACAAGCTGTCATTAGCAGAGGGGGTTCTTTTGTTCTTTTGAATGTTTAGTTTTCGTTCCCTGAAACATCGCGTTTTGTTATGTTACTAATCATATACCAGTTCGTTGTCCATCCCTTTATTTAAATCTGATGAGATGTTAGTACAAACACGTACATGAAAGTTTAAATTGTATCTAAATTTGGTGTGAACCGTCCAAAATGACATGTTTACCGCGTTCATGATCATTTACCACATCGAATTTCGCGTCTCTTGTTCTGTTATCAGTCGAGGGCCTTGCAGTAGAAACTTGACGCAGTTCTTGCGTACTTAGAACGGTCCTGTGTCCATTGGATTGGTCGTATTGATTAATTGAATTTACGCTGTTTTTACAATAGATAATGCAGCATCTGTCATGAATGTGCCTGGAGCAAGAAGAGTATCTAGAAGTCGATCATCAATTCTTGAGGCTTCGAAATCTGTCAAAATTAACTTGCAGTTGAAACAAGACGATCCTAATGACCATTACAAACTTGGTGATGAAATTGCAAGGTATGTTTATCGACAGTCTACAATCTGAATGATGCTTGCCAAAATGGCTCCGCTCGTCACGTAAATACACATTACTAACGTTACATTACATTTACATTACCTCTAGCTTACATTTATGTTGATTATGCATCACAAGGTTTCTTCATGCTTACAATGACATCAAAGAAAAACATTCTTAGGGTATTGGAGTACTTTGTTCGATTTCTAATATGTACATTCTATCACAAGTGGTGGACCCCGTTTGAAAAATGCACGTTTTTCGGAGTTATTGCCCCTTTCTCATCCCCCCCATATCAATGTTGTTGCTTTAGTGAATGATTGTTTTGGTGGATTTGCATAAAAATCCTTTTTGTAATGCAATCAATATTGAAACGGGGAGAGGGAGGACAAAAATTTGATCTGTCCTTCAGCAGATGCCCACACTTTTTAAGAAGTTGTAGTTTGCAAGAAACTCCGCCTGTAACTGGTCAGGTTTTGGTCATGCAAAAGATTAATGATATGGCAATAACGCTATAAGATGGCGACTAGAAAGTTTACCAGGATGCATTGCGTGCCAATTACAAATCTTTGAAGATTTTATATGAACTCGCTTACCAATGCATCTTGGTGAATGTTTCTCGCCGCCGGCTGTCCGTGCTGGAGTGTGTGGAAACCCTCTTCACATCCTATCCAATCCCATCATAATTGTCCCAAATGTATACCTTTTCCCATGAATATCTTCTTACCAGTGTACACAATCAATCGTTCAAGGAGAACTCTTGATGCATTTTGATTGCCCTAAGGCGGTACGGAAAAATGGGGTGTGCATATTATCTTGTACCAGAAAGTCAAATACTCCTGCTGCCAAATTTCGTTCAATGATGTTCTTTTCTGTATTATACCCAGTCCCATAATTTCCTTGTCAGTCATAACACTCTTCCCCAGAACATTTATCAGAAAGGACACCTTGCTCAGCGGTGCATCCCATCAGGTCCGGGCCAAATATGAGAGTACCTCCCCACGGGGCGAAACCATCTCCAATATGAATTCAACTTTAATCGGAACGTTTATTTTGTTTTCATTGCCGCTCTGTTTCATTCATTAATAACCAAGTTGGATGGAAATCGTCATTAACGTCTACTAACGAACGATGTCCCTTGAATTCAAATGTCAAGAATTCGTCTCAAATAGAAATAGCTGTGAAGGAGCGCGGCCTCCCTCGATGATACCAAATTAGATGAAGCAAAACACCTAGGCAGGCGGCTTCCTTTTCTCACAGGATGAACCATTGCTGCTTTAAATATTTCAATGTTTATTTTGCAGTGCTTGCTGGATACCTCATCTCGTTCATTGACAATAAGTTTGTCTCAATGTACTCGATGTACTGTTTTCCGCTTGTGGTTTGCCTACTTAGTGCTATGCATCCAATTGAGGGCTGTACCAGTTATGTTATAGTTTTATCCCAGTATGTGTCTAGAAATGCTTATTCAGTTCTTAATTTGTTTTAAAATACCTGTGAAAGGCAACAGGTTCCTTGATAGAAGATGTATTAATTGAATGAGATTAGAAAATCGTTAACTTTCAGCTGATATTCCGACAAGATGGTAGTTCCCCTTATCGTCTTAGAATTTAGAAAGTAGCTCAATTTTCTTAGGTTATTAAGTATATTATTCTGAATTTAGTATTTATATGAAGTTGTAAACTTCGTGTAAATTTGCATGTTACTAAAATGCACACGCTATTGTACGAGGCTGCCAATGGAAGTACCCAAAGATGCAATCCGTAAATTTGTATGTGCAAGTTATGGAACGCACACGTAAGACATTTCAGTCATACATATTCATGGGTTTTCACGTAGACAGAGTTTACAAATTTTGTGTTGCATGATTTTAGCTGAAGGTGCTGCTCGATTGTCTGCATAAACAACGTCGGAAAGAGTTGTGGCAGTTGCTCACTGGTGCTTAGTTTTGTTTTATGAACGATGCTTTCAGCGTAACAATTTGGATGATGTTGGTGCATCATTATCCGAAAGGAAAGCCTTGTCACTGGAGGTCTTTGCAGAATGGGTATGCAAGCTCTTTGTTTCAGAGCAAGCGTTGTGGGGTTGAATCTGGCAGTGTGAAGATGGAATGTAGATGGAGAGGTGGGGAGTGGCAAGAATTAGGCGAAACTATCATATCAAATTTGTTTTTGTGCAAAAGGAGGAAGTGTTAATGGGGGGACTATAAATATCTGTCTGCATTGTGAACATTGACTATCACTTAGGCACAGATTGGAGTCCTTGATTCAGTAGCTGAGTTCCTAGAGCATTGGTATGATGTAAAGAGTTTGTGGATTTGAATTCGGATCGTGCTTTTGGTCGTTTAAGTGCGTCTCTTACTTACTGGCTCTGCAGTTCATTCTTGTTCTTTTTGTACGTGCTCATCAAAAACTTTTAAGTTTATTTTCGTCAGATGTGCTACGCAACGAAGGATATGAGACAGAATGTTGGCTGAGTTCCCGCAACCATTGTTTTGGAGCTGTTTAGAGGGACGTTTCTTTTTAACTCCTAAACTGATGCCGTTGTTGAGAAAATGACCACCTTTGTTTTCAGAAATGCATGCAAAACCTCTGTTTGTGTATGAATTTTTCAGCTGTGTCTCATATTGATCATTGTTATACTTCGTAGGGGGAAATTTGCTGTTGTGAAGAAATGTACGGACAAGAAGACTGGGGAGACCTTCGCTGCAAAGCTCGTTAAGTATGATGAAGACACAAAGGAAGTCACGAAGAAAGAATTCCAAATTTGGAATGGACTGTCACATCCAAATTTATTGGTCCTGCATGATGCATATTTAGTACGAAAGTACCTGGTTCTTATAAGTGAAATGTAAGTATTACAGCCATTACTATTATACATTCTTCTTTTTCAACACTGCCAATTATTTTAAACCAGAAGTTTCACGTCTTCCATCACGCTCACAGATTCAAGGTTGTTTCTTGAGTACCTTTTGGCACTCTTGTACCCTAAAGTACTCAAGAGTACTTCTCAGAACCACGTTAGTTTTTCTGTGAGTCATCAGCTAAGATCCAAGGGAGGAAGTGAATGGCAACTCAAATCCTCACCTTCTGCAGCAAGGGCAATTTTTGTTAGAAAATTATACAGGTTTGATTAAGGTAGCGATTTGGCAATCTCAAGAATGGATCTCGCACTTTCTGTGCACCGAACCATTATATTTTGTTTTCTCTATTCGTTTTGATTTGATTGGGTGTGCTCAGAAATGTGAACCTAGTCTTCTGAAAGCAAATCGCTTGGTCTCTTCGAAAACCTAGATCCTTTTTGCAAACTTTTCACTTGCTCTCTTCTCCAAAAATGGGTTTTAACCATGAATAATTCCCCGGGCGGTAACTTAACTTGTCTATGGTACGGGGTTGTGCCATTTTTTAGGGTACCTTTTTCATGATAGTTTCCGGATTTATGGGTATGGTTTTCAACAATTTTTTTGCATCTTCCGGATTTATGGGTATAGTTTTCTATCAGAATTCAGTTATTGGTGAGCTTTTTTGGCATTTCCGGATTTATGGGTATGATTTTCAGAAATTTCTCCGGATTTATGGGTATACTTTTGAGAAAGTTTTCCGGATTTAAGGGTGGTCCTTCCACGATTTGAATGGCACAACCCCGTATCTTGGAAACTCAAGTTACCCCCCCCCCGGGAATAATTCATCCCTAATATCTCACCATTGTCTGTAGGATAAATGGCGTACCGATACTCGACCACCTGGGAAGAATGGAGAATCCCACGGAAGATGACGTCGCTGCATTCACTGTTCAGCTTCTTGAAGCCTTGGAGTATCTGCAAATGAGGAATGTCGTTCATTTGGACATAAAACCAGGCAATTTGTTGATAAAAGGAAATGTCTTGAAACTTATTGATTATGGATCTTCAAGGAAGATCAATAGTGTTCAGGGTGAGGTTGGAGAAATGGCGGGCACTGCTGAATTCATGTGTAAGTATTTTCAATTTACATTATTGACCATGTTTTGCAGGGTATGGACTTTAAGGTGAAAAAGCGGATATTTTTGGATTGTGAATTGTGTTTCTGTTGTGTTTTTCACATTCCTGGTTGGCAATTCCAGTGTGCTTCTACATCATATGCTGATCACAAGTTCCAGTGAACACCTGAATAACACGCAACAAAGTTTTCCAAAAAGGGGACAGATCAGAAGCCATTATGGAGTCATGGTTGACCAGGCAGCTTTAATGCGACCGCAACGACCTGCAGCCTTTGTCATCATTTGTTTTTGTTTTTGCGAATTTCGTAGGGTCATTTTATTATGGAAGGCTGTGCAGAATAAGGCGCTCATTTCGCGCGAAGCATATTTGCACTTCCTTTTAGTACGTGATCTCGATTTGGAAGGAAATTGCAGCATTGTGCTGGCGGCTGCTTAGGTTCTAAGTTACGTTATCATCAAGTGAATAGTTAATAAGTTTCAAGAAAAAGGTTTATGATTGCTATATACTCTTTGATTCAACAATCTAATTTTTCGAAATGTTATTTCTGTCCCAGTTTATAGATACAGCTGCGAAATCAATCTGGGTACGAAATCGGGTGGCCACTTAGTGACTTCAATTTCTATGTTTATTTCACTCAAAATGAAGAATCCTAACTTCGAAATTTTCATTGAATCTGGTTTTTCGGATGGTAGTCATTGCTTAAAATGACCATGCAGCGTCTCAAAAGATAGCTAAGTCTTTCAACTAAACTGTGATAGAAAGCATTTGGCAATAGCTTTTGATTTTAGGCAGCTAGTTTAGTTATAATGTAGTGAATTTCTATGTTCTTGATGCTTATATATTGCAGGATTGTGTTGATACGGAATACATAATGAGCGTTAGAGCGGTATATGATTCGCTATTAGAAGTACAATTCATTTGCAAGGTGCTTTATGCTCTGCCTTCAGATCTATATTTCTTTCGTCAGCGGACAAGACTGTTAATTTGAATTTATCTTTCAGCTCCAGAGATGATCAATTTCGAGCCAGTGAGTTCCTTTACAGATGTTTGGGGCGTTGGAGTAGTCACATATGCATTGTAAGTTCCAACATGTTAAGTTAATTTCTGTATTTTTTATCGATTAAAAAGTGAATGGATAATTTGGTAGCATGTTATCACCCATGAAAAATTCATGTATGATGCGATCATTGTTATTATGGGCTTAGATTGATGTTTTAAACAAAGAAAAGTGCGCAAATTTTCAATATAGTTAATATCTTTTTACATTTCAGGTCATATTTCTTCCATGCTCATACATACAGATCGATAAACAAAATACAGTTATGCTTAATAGCATTAAAGATACTTTTCACATCAACTCCACAGAGAAAGAATTATTTGTACATATAGAAATGACTTAAAGGAGGAGTTCTCCAAGTAGGTAAACTAAGGAGAAGGCCCTCCCCCTCCTCTTGTTTTAACATCTTAATATTTTATGCCTTGCTTGTTAGAATTTTCTTGGGGAAAACTTTGTGAGCAAACCGTTCAAACTGAAAATTCAGCTATTGGCTCTTCAATTTGAATTTGAAGGAAACTTTTGACGGAGAAGTTCTAAGTATCAATGGCAAATCATGCCACAATTTACAACCGAAGTATCTATGGATTCCAAGGCTGTCTGTCGCTAGACTTATGACGATGAGTCTCTTGTTTCCCTTTGCTCTTTGATTTGATGATGGCGCTTCGGTCAAGAGAAAGTTATAATATTTTTCTGAAAAACCTTGCCCTACTTAGGCTCAAACTCCGCGATTCCCAGAGTACCAATCAGATTGCGAGATTTGTGAATTAATATTGTTATAGTGTAAATGTGAAGGAATTTTCGATTGAATTGAAGAATTGAAACCCCTCGAACGGGATTGAAATTCGAAGCCGTGATTCCAAAATAACTTCATTGATGATTGCGGAAAACAGGGCCAGCTTTTGCACTGTTTCATTATGAGTCCCTGTTGAGGACTGTTTACCGCAGGGATACAAGGGACTCATTGTCATCAGGAGAGTAAGTTGATGATTCAATTCTTAAGGACAGGTTTCCCAACTCATTTTCCTCGAGTTTTTTTTCTTTTGTGACAAAGAAAAAACTGAAATGTTTATGTGTTATAGGTTGAGTGGATTTTCTCCATTTGCTTGTGAAGATGAGGATGAAACAATGGCCAGTGTCACTGCATTAGATTACAGATTTGAACAAAAAGCATTTGCATCGATCACTGAGGAAGCCAAGTCTTTCATTAAACGAATCATCATCAGGATTCCCGAGTAAGAGAAACCACAAACATTAACTCTAAAGTGTTTTGAAAGCTTATGTGAACCAAAAATATTTTGGTCATGAAACCACCATTTCATTGTAAATTACTTCACACTATTTGACATGCAAAATAGCAAAGCAAGCTGAACTTGAACCTTGAAAGAGTTAAGAAATTTGGTGACCTTGGAGCTCTATCCCCTGGTAATGTGGTGCAACTTTCTCTATGTTGGAAAACAAATTTTTTTTTTTATGAAACCATAATTTCTTCCAATTGGCAACCCGAAATTTGAATTGTTATTTAGGGGCAAACAACTGACCATGATAGTGCAATCTTTAGCAATGCTGCACTAGTCCCTCGTTTAGGTCCCTCGCTGTTACATGAACCTTCCCTTGGAGATTAGCTTCGTAAATTCTGTTGTGCTATTTGCATCAAGACCGAAGGAGTGCTATAGTTAAAGACGCTTTCCTGTAAATACGTTATTCTTGTTGAAGCAATTTTTCGTAAATATTCTCGTGATTACATTTACCAGTTTTACATAATAGAAATTTGGACTATTTATTATTGTCTTATAGCATTTTTCTTTAAACAGAGCCCTTTTGATAACTGTACTTTCCTATTTTAACCCGTGGCAAAACGTTAAGTGTTATCATTATTTCTAATTAAGTTGGGAATTACTGGAGGCAAATTATTTCTAACGGATGCGTTGTTTTTTTTTCAGGAAAAGGCCAGGGGCAGGCAAACTGCTTGAAGATCCATGGCTGGATGTAAGTTTCTTTCAAATATAGCCTTTATAGTTTCAGTGCAACCAGAGAGGTTCTTTTTCAATAGACTCTGGTGCAACTTCATTATTAGTCCCGTTGGTCCCGCTATCGACTATTACCTAACCTTCAGTTGCATTAGACGGTGCTATAATAGCATCGGTTTACCAATTTGCAGTGCTATCGGAGATTAACATGCTTCCAAGAGACAGAGTACACTACCCCATTTGCAATATTTCACCGGAATTTCTATTTACTGTACTAATAGCATTAATGCCCTTTGCATCGTAGGAAACCTTTTCAAAGACAAGAGAAAGATCAGCAATTGACAAAGAAGCACTGCTTGAATTATCGGAGACGTTGAAAGAACAGGTATGTGAAGTTTTTATAAAGTTCCTCATGATTTTCTTCTTCTAGGCCGTCCCGATTTGACAATTTCAATCATGTTGAGAAGGCGAACAGTTTTTATTGCAAGCGTAGCTGTTTGTCTTGCGTCTTGTCACGCCTCCATAACGCCATACCAAACTTTCTCAGGAAATTTTTTCGAAACTTTTTCTAGACTCTTTTGTATTGTTTAATGGTACTGAGCTGCAATGTAGCGTTAATTTATGTAGCGTTATGCAGCGTTGATTTATGCAGTATATATTGTTTTCGTTGGAACAGCTTGTTTTGATATTTTCGTCTGAATTTTATCACCGCAGATCTACAATTCAAAAAGGCAACAAAGGTCTCGTTTGAGTGTTAATGCCTACAACGAGTTATGCATAGCTTTGATTACTGTATATAAGGGCCATATCTCTAGATGTCAAAACAGGAGAGCAGAAGAATTGTTTGCAGCAGAAAACACACTATTGATTCTCGAAATATATTATTCCTTTTCGTATCCCCCCCTCCTCCTGAGAATCTCAATGTTTTGCCCTCTGAAGTTCATATTCCTAAATTCTGTTGAATTTTCAAAGAGAATTTACTGCATTGATAGAGTAAGTATAGTTTAAAGAGATACACGTCAAATTTAGATCGACTTATTCTTTCAAACACATTTTCTTCCCTTTTCAGGACAAACTCGAAGAAGTGCGAGCTTCTGCCGTTCTAAAAACCTTCCTGCAATCACCGTACGAGTCTCCTGAAACATCAGAAAATGAAGAAGAAGATGGTGAAGAAGATGCTTGAGGAGTTTCAAGATTGAGATGATTTCTGTTATAGAAGCAAATTTAAAACTTTATGGCAAAAATGCAGAAAAGAATGTCTTTCGCCCAGAGAATTTTTTATCAAATACTCGAATGTAAAAGTAAATCGGAGAGGCCAGAGTCGATGGTTGAAAATCATGTTTTATAATGTAAATATCGCTGATTATCGTAGTTTGCAATTCAATTTCTATTAGAAATTAACCCTTTCAAAATATGTGAAATTTATAGTTTATTCATGACACTTTAAGCATGCTTGAATAGTGACGCAGAAGTCATAAGTAGGCCTATATGGTTCTTGTATTGTCTCCGACATCGAGTGTATATACATACTATTTCAGTGCCTGATCTAGCCATTTCATTGCCTGATTTCATTGATTTAGAAAGGCCAGTGAGATAAATTTCCTCGTCCCAAAAACAAATTATCACAAATCAAGTGTTCCCGGGCTTGTTTCCCCGAATTACAGTTGAAAATTGCAGTTACTATAATGATCCGTAACAAAATAGAATTTGACGAGCCAGTCTGATACGCTGAATATGCAAGCAGTTTTTCTGACGTTCCCTTCTCTTCCTAGAATTTGGTTATGATACTTTCGTAACTTGCAGGTTAGGGACCTAGAAAAGTGGAAGATTCAAACAAAAAGTCCCTTGAGGTTCGTTGGTCTATAGAAACGGAGTTTCGGAGAAGTTTCTGGGTCAAATTGACGACTCACAAAATATTGTCAGTTTGTTTTTCCTAGGTAGATTTTATAGCTTTGTTACTTCACATGTACATTTTCTAGGTATTAGTAAATTAATAGTTGCATTTAGAATTGCTGTATGTAGATTTAAACATTAATCATAGTTGCGTATTTAACGCATAAATTTTTGACTAATTCGTTTGTTACTAAAGGCAATGTATTATTGTGTGAAGCAAAGTTGGCGCTTGTAGTGTGCATCGATGACTGGCTTCTGTCAGGTTCAGGAGACAAGAAGGATATTTTATTGTAAATCTATCTGTTTTGTGTTTACCCCAGTTCACATGAAGATGTTTCTCAATGTGATTCATAAGGTTTTTACGTCAGGGGAAGGAAAGGCAAGCATATCCCTGCCCTAGACTTATGCCTTGTTGCCTTGCGTTTTTTGAGTTGTTGATGTCGCCTAGCCTTTTGTGTGAAATGGCATAAGCAAATCTAAGGACGCAGAGAAACAAAGGACTCAAGGTCATAAGTGTAACCTTCCTGTAGGAGTGATAGCAATTTTAATCTAAATATGATTTTGAGGGCCTATCGAAAATTTGGAAACTATATACCTCTGACAGGATGCACAACCACCTGCGTCGCTCTAGGCCACTCATGATGTAAAGTCATTGCATATAAACGTGAATTTATCATTTTTCAAGTTCGATCCAAATACCAGTTAAGTTTTAAAGTACTATAGTAATGTACCTCACTTCATTTCTGTAATTAGTATACCATTTCAAATGTTGATACATCGCATTGATTGTATAATTCCTCAGCTCTAGGCATTTCCTACGCTTATTTGTAATTCTAATTTTCATACACTTTCTGAATGGTATACGTTGCTTCATTTATTGTTTCTACTCTGCATCAGTGCCAATACAGTAAAGTATACTACATTAAGTGCAAAATTTTCGGTGTGACAAACGTTCGGACAAAGACTTGTCCGAAAATTTATTTGTACGAATTATCGTACTGTCCGAAAATTTGTCACGCCGAAAATTTTTTAACCGATATGCGCATGTTTAGCGTGGATTCAATAACAACAACAGGAACGGAGACAAGAAATGTGAAAAGCGAATCTCTATCATGGCAGATTATCGTAAACATGCAAAGTTTTGAAAAGAACTTATGTTTCAAATCCTGCGTTATTCTTATTAGTCGAAAAAAATAACAACAATAGCCTCACCATCCTCTTTCAAATTGACAAAATACGAATATAGACAAAGAAACTAGTGAACTTTGCTGTTTTATTTTAGAAAATTTGACGTGAGAAGGGACTTGGGGACATGATAGGAGGCTAATTAGAACTAAATAAAGGTGTATAGTTACAGTAAATCCTAAAACCTGATGCGATTTTTGCTTTCACGGTTTAAAGGTATGTCAAAGTTTTGTCCGAAAATCTATTTATCCGACATGTGAAAAATGTGTCCGAAAATATTTTCACCGAAGTTTATTGTCCGAAGTTGTATCTGCCGAAAATTTTTGCATTTAATGTGCTTCGTCTGACGCTGATCACATGATATCATCAATAGACCTTTTAGCTTCTCCGAGAAAGAATCTCAATCGAACGATACTTTGCTACATTTTGTAGAATGTGCACAATAGTGATAGAAGCTATAACGCCACTCGATCGAACCTCGCTTGTAAAAATGTATAAAAATAAGGCTCGATTCAGGCTCTTTTGCTGAAGGGCTAAAAGGTCTATTATGATTCGAAAATCGAAGAGGGAAACAACAGATGAGCCAATGCCCGATGAGCCATCGAAGAAGAAGAAAACAAACCTGCAAATTTCTGGTCGAGCTTGCAGTTATGGATCACAACATATGCTGCTGCGGAAGAAATTATATATCTTTCTGCGGAGGCGGTATCCTCTCATGCCAGCTCTGCAGATGTAGTACCTAACATTGAACTATAAATGGTAAATAACTTTTCCTCTGCAAAAGCATAAGGCTGCATTCGCATTGCACAATCTTTTGTAAGTGCGTAAACGCTCGTGCAGAAATCCACCATACTAATCCTTTACAGTGGTCAGATTGCAAATGTTTTTGTAATCTGAACCCGGGGGGTAACTTAACTTGTCTATGGTACGGGGTTGTGCCATTTTTTAGGGTACCTTTTTCATGATAGTTTCCGGATTTATGGGTATGGTTTTCAACAATTTTTGGCATCTTCCGGATTTATGGGTATAGTTTTTTATCAGAATTCAGTTATTGATGAGCTTTTTTGGCATTCCCGGATTTATGGGTATGATTTTCAGAAATTCTCCGGATTTATGGGTATACTTTTGAGAAATTTTTCCGGATTTATGGGTATACTTTTGAGAAAGTTTTCCGGATTTATGGGTGGTACTTTTACGATTTGAATGGCACAACCCCGTATCTTGGAAACTCAAGTTACCCCCCCCCCGGGAATCTGAACACTGTAAGGGATTAGTATGGAGGATTTCTGGAGGAGCGTTTATGCGCTTTCAAAAGATTGTGCAATGTGAATGCAGCCTAAAGCAGCGGCAATGAAGCGCAACTGTTGTGTCCATCCGCCCATGATTCGCCGTGCGAAGAATACTCAATACTTCAATACTTGAAGTAAGGACTGAATCAAACTGGGGTTGATCCAGCCAAAAAGCTGAAATATTTTTCCGACTTTTTGTTCTATTTTGAGAGTCGCAAAAAAATAGGTAAACTTAATGTTTGAAAATCCCCTCTACTTGAAATGCTCGAAAAAATTGATCAGTAATCTCCTCACTTAGACCAACATGCAAATTCCAAATGCTGCAAAGGCCGTAAGAACTTTTTTTACAAAGTATGAGCTCAAAAACCTCAATTGCTTATATTGTGACCACTATTTTCATCACTCAGAAAATAAAGAAAGCAAGAAAGGTACTCAAAACTATGATTAATTCCAATAACTCCTCATGCATTCTCTGCGTAGCAAAGTTTCAAATATGTGAAGTTGATTTAGGTCTACGTGGAAGGAATCACTTGATAAGGGAATACCTGCTAAATTTATGCGTTTTAATTTTGCTGTATGAGAATGCAGAACAGTCGGACCTCTCTTTTTAGTGAAAGTCAAAATTCTAAAAGTTTGAGAACCTTGACTTGCTGATTTCCAAATGCGTTTCTCTTACTGGTTCAAACTGTACAAAGGGTTCTTACTTTTGCGTTTTGAATCCTCAAGCCAGGAAGAAGCCTTCATTTCAAAAGAAAATTCAACTACAAGCGATGGTGATAATCATCTGTTGTTTGAATTCCTTCTGTGGAAAAAGGGGGTTAGAGAAAAGCCTGGAGCTGGAAAGATCGCACAAACATACTGAAAGTTCTGTTCATCTCACGGTTTTCTAGAAAGCAGAAATGTGCAAGCAAAACGGTTGAAATTGCCAATTTCTTGTTTCTTATTCCTTTTCCCCATATATGATAGAATTTCGATGTTTAAATTTGCTGTTTGCAATTTTCACGAGTGAATAGTTTTCAGTCAGATGACAGACTGCACGTTGGATTGTCAATCAAATGGCAATTTAACGAATTCAAACATATTGTTTCTTGAAAGAATAAATGGCACCTCTATTGATAGTAACCTATTTTTTGAAGCCCCTTGGGCATATTTCATGCTTTGTACGCCATACACCGTCAAACCCTCAGATTGAGAGAGCACCTGGGCATGCAGGCATGCAGAGGAGATCGCTGATACAGAGGCGTGCGATGTCAATCAAAGTGTTCTTTAGCCAATCAGAAGTATCTATCCTCTCAAGATACTTAGAAACTAACATCCTTGTTTACTGGTATTCTTGCCCAAATCCTTTGGAGACTTTGCTTTGGAGGCGTTGCTTTCTTTTCTGTCAAACCAAGAAGCAAACTTCATTTGAAGACTTTCAGCTCGCATGGTTGTTGTGGAATATCATTGCCCATAAGAAACAGTGAAAGTCGTTGAATGAAGTTTGGAGTACTGCATGGACACGATGGAACCTATGTTTCGACTTAAAACTTCAGAAATTCAAAGGTACGGCCGTGATATTCGCCTGCAAATTTGAGAGAATCTTTTGAAGTTTCGAGAGCTTGTAGAGCACAGACGAAGAATTGCAGAGAGTCTTTTGAAGCACCAAAGTCGAATGCTGCTTGCAAGACCGAAGAGTCGAAAATAATTTGAGGCTAATTTGACATTCCTCAACCCCCCAAAGCTTCTAAAGCTGCTTTCCTGGTGAATTCAGCAAATTTCCTTTCTGGCACGTGAGTCCAAATTCTTTGTTGTATTGTACTTCAATGCATTTCAACTACACTGGAAGCGTTCTTGCTACTTTTCCAATAATACACGCGTTTTACGGCAGATGAGCTCATCAGTCATAAAAAGCGAGCCTTATTTGGACAAATGTAAGAAAAAAGCTTTTACTATGAATTCAGCTCGCGCTGGAAGCGTTTTTAGAAGCTTTCAGGTATGGCCTGCGTGTCATGACGCACAAGTCGCATACTTGAGCACATCCAAGCAAGTCTTACCTTGACAGTGGCAATAAAAACTCTTCAAGCTGTTTTTGTTCTCGTATCAGAACATTATTCGTGCCTTTAGAACATATGTTAACCAATGTGACGCAAGTTTTACGGATCAGGGCATTGTATTTAGATAAAGTCACGTAGCGTTTTACGGACTTTGGGTCGGCAGATTTCAATACGGCTGTATGACGTAGCGTTTTACGAAGTCCAGTGTGCTCTTTGGATCAGTTGCGTATAGCGTTTCGGACTTTCCCAAAGAGTGCGTCAAGGTTGGTTTCTAGTCGGTGCAATTTCACAAGTGGAAGAATTTCTTACAAAATCCAGATTTGGCCATTTGAAATGAGACTTTAAGTAGTTAAAGTGCGACTTCACTTTCCCAGCTTTTCACGGTTGAAATCTCTGTCTGCTTGGAAAAATTTGACTGGCCTGAAATTAAACTTTAGGAAGGTGGGTAGGTGATCATAATCTCATTGGTGTCAACGAAGATGATTCAAGGTTTCAAGAGCTGTTCCGTTTCGCTTTGCACTTTTTGCATTTAATAGCGCTGCTGCCGTGCGTCGCTGCGCTTTTGGTTTTGCACGGTACGTTTCTTGATTGGCTTTTGCTATCACAGGTGCCGCGACACTTGCCTGTTTTGATTTTTGGCACATACACTTCGATTCGCCGCAATTTCGTTGGGATGACACCCTGGAGGGGACCATAAACACTGACGTTTTTGAAAACACACAAACTGGTTGGGGATAGACTTTCAGTTGTTAACTTCAAGGTAAGCTGTTCTTTACACTTTTTAGCCCTATTCACTGCTATCTCTCTTATCATTTTTTCACCCGTTGTTGAAATTTCAAGATGAATCATCACAAAATTACATGATTGCAAACTGCAACTGTAGAAAATGAATGAATAAGATGCCTAGGTTATGTGCCTGCAGTAATATCCCAAGTTCTAAAGTTTTTGTCGATCTTTACCTAATAATAAATAATGACTGTGATGCCCACTTCTTTCAGGGACAAGTAAGCGAAAGCGACATGGCATTGAGTAACCGAAACAGAGTTTACTGGAACAATCCTAGAAACAACAGAAGATAACAGGAAAGGAATGACTCTGGCAGTGGCAGCGATATTTTGGACTCAAAGATCGATTTTACGTTTTTTCCACAACAGTTTTGTTTCCGTTGCGCGCTTTTTCCAGTTTGTGCAATTGCAGCTACGCGCAGCTTTGGCCTTTTTGCATGGCTTTTTTGCAAACTTAATGTGCAGGATAATTTTGCTGTGATTTTTCCTGCGACTTCAAGTGGATTACTTGGAGAACCAATATTTTTTGCACGAAGTCGAACTGGATCAGCTTACAGAGTCAAGAATTGCCGAAACCTGGCAAGTGGATCGAAGGTAAGAATTTCCTTATTTCTTTGAATCAGGCCTAGCATTTCTTCATTCATATTCAAGTCTCCTTCTTTAGTTTTTAGTTTGAGCCATCGCAGTTGCACGCGCGCTGCTTTGCCTTTTGCAAACGGCTCCAAGTGCAAGAAAGTTGAGCTGCAATTTTGTTCTGCTACTCTGAGTGGACAATTTGGAGCACGGACCTATTTGGCGCGAATTCAGACTGGATGAGCTTACAGAATCACGAAGAGCAGAGATCTAGGAAAAAGATTTTCGCCTTTTTCAGTTTGTGCCATCACAGCTTCGCGCAGCTTTGACCCTTTTAAATAGATGGCTTTTTCGGATTTTAAGTGCAAGACAATTTTTCTGCGACTTTTCTTGCGATTTCAAGTGGATAAGTTTGAACACCGACCATTTCGGCACGGAATCGGAATGAGTCTGCTTACAGAATCGAGAAGAGCAGAATTCTGGCATGAATGCATCAAAGGTAAAAGCGTTTCTTTTTTCCGGTGAGTTAGGCCCAGCAGTTTTTCTTCCACACTCCAATTTGCGTTTAGTTCTTTATTTGCGCTATTTGAGTTTATGCCATAGCAGCTGAAGCTGAACGCAGCTTTTGCGTTTTGCATAACATTTTTTATGGATTTCAACTGCTAGTCATTTTTGCTGCGATTTCTCTGGCTAAGTCAATTGGATGATTTGGATCACCGCAAGGTCGTGTTTGGTGCGAATTATAACTGGTGTTCAGTAACAAATGCACATTGGTGAGTGAAATTATTTCTTTTTTATGAAGCAGCTTATTTGTACTCCCTTTTAATTTTCATTTTTTCATCTTACTCATTTAAAAGAAATTTGTAATAACTTGAAAACATTGAAAATTGTAAAATTGTACCTTGACGATCAATCTCATCAGACAATGGTTATTTTTTAATCTTTTAGGGGAAACCGGTCAAACAGTTTCGAGATTAAAATGAATTAATAGAAAAGGAACGCCAGAGATCAGCAACGTGATCGAAGAGACAATCAAGAAGTATGGCAACAGGATGGTGAACTCCATCGAAGGTAACTGTTTCCTGACTGCTCCATCTTTAACACTCCACTATAAGTTCCTGCGCGTTTGACTCTGTGGTTTTGCCGCAGCTTGCAGCATCTTTTCTTTTTGGTGCGCATTTTAACTGTCATTGGCCTTTACATGGTTGGCACTTTTCTTTGAGCACATGCTGAAGACTCTTGCAACGATCAACTTGGTAAGTGACAGATATCAATTTATTAGCACTGTCATTTAGAGTTGTTAGTGGCTTTCATGCTGGCAACTCCAATAACTGTCTGCTGTGTATTCAAGTCATGAGAGGCACAGTTGATGTGCGTTTTGAGTAAGTGAGCTAATAAATATGTGTTTGTATTCAAGAAAGCTATTTACGTTTGCAATTGTAACTAGGCTCTAGGTAAGAATTTTCCAATTTCAAAATTGTGATTAATCGTTACTTTAGACCAGACTAGCTTTTGCTTTTTACGTCTTTTCCAGGAACAAATGGAATTGTAAATGAAATAAAGAGCAAGAGGAGAAAGACTCTTTTATGCTCCAGTAAAGGAGAGAAGAGAAGCAGGGACGTAGGAAACATCTCAAACTGTGGGGGGGGGCACGACACTTTGAGGGCACATTTTCCTTAACCCTTTCACCCCCGGAAGGGCCATGTGGCCCAACAGTATTCATCGAGAACTGCAAATTTTTCAAGGGGTAAACCATTTGGAATTTTGATTGATTTGAAAGGTTATGCACATTGCATTTATCAATTGCTTACTGAATCACTGATTATCATACCCCCTGGAAAACGACAATCTACATTAGGTTTTCCTGTTAAGCTTAATTTTAGCCGGGCGTGAAAGGGTTAAGAAAATGAAGCCATTTTCTGAAAACGTAAAGGGCACTTCTTTTTTTGTTGCAAAATAATGGGGGGCACGTGCCCCTAGTGCTCCCCGGTTCGAACGTCTATGAAGAGAAGGACTTTGTGTTTTGGACTCATTAGGTAAACTCTTTCTTGATTTGTGTGCAAAATAGCACTACTTTATCTAACATTTGAAGGCAAAGACTTTTGGACTCATTGGTCAGTAAACCTTTGCCTTTTACACCGAAATGGCAACAATGGATTTCCTTTCATCTTTTTTCGCGCAATTGCTTTTTGCACCTTTGCAGCACATGGGATTTTTGCTTTCGCATCGTGCCTTTGGGATTTTTTCAAGTTGAAGATAGTTTTGCTGAGCTTTGCTGCTATTGCAAATAGAGTACAGTTTTGGAGCACGAAGTCTTGAGGTTTCTGATGACTTTACATAAATCTGACTGGTGAGGCTAGGGTGAGGAAGAGCACGATGGAGTAATTCATAGTTGAAAGTAAAGGTGAGTTGATTTTCAATTTTTTCACTTTTCTATTCATCCATTTTCATTGAAATTTTCATTAAAAAGTATACGTTACAAAAATTATTTACCATTCTTTTAAAACTGAATTGTTTGCAATCACGGGGGAAGGGGGCAGTTCTTCCCTCCGTTGCGTCGCCTGCAAGGGTATACTGTTCGGGATTGTCTGTCCAACAAAGGGTGTACTTTTTGGCAATTCTAGTCCGGGCAAGGATATGCTTTTTTGTAATTTTGGTCAAAGAAAAATGAAACTTCGGTAATTCCTGCAAAGAAACCCAAAATTTGTTGCATGTTTGTCCAGAGAATGCGAAAATTTGGCAATTTTTGTCCAGAAAACGCCAACTCACGGCAAATTTTGATGTAGGATTTAGTCTAGTCTACCAAAGATCATTTTCACAAAAATGGTCTCTCCAACGGTGCCATTTTGAAACTGTTGGCGGCACATGCCTGCCCGAACTTATCCATGACGAAATTTAGCCGAGAATCCCTCAGTGGTTGTAATGCGCGAACATTTTAGCGGGTTTGTTTTGCTGCGCCATCGCAGCTGCCTGCGCTTTGGTATTTTGGGCGCTTTTCGCGGACACAGGGAACTGAGGCGTGTTGCTACTGTTGCTATGACGAAATCGGTTTGTCGCGAAGAACAAGCAAGTCTTCTTGTTTATCCCATCACACCGTGATTTGTTACGATTTGAAGTGGACGACAGCTTGGAAGTACAAATGAATGAATGTTTGAGTTACATGCATGCATTGATAGAAGAAGAGAAGCCACGAAAACACTGATATAATCAAGGAAAGTACCTTCTTTTGGGAAACAGTTTTTGTGGACTCGTAGAAGAAGTTGGCCTTTTTCGCCGGCCTGTTCTTATTTGCCCAAAAAATGGCACACGGAGAAGTCGACGAGGAGAAACAGCAGGGAACGAGACATGAACCAAGTTCGTCTGTGGTAACAAATCGGGTATCAGGACAAGGTAACTGCTTTGAAATTGCTCTTTCAGTCATTTGAGAATTTGTCTTGGCTAGTGAACACAGTTTGTGTGCACTGCAGTAGGCTGGATCAGACAAAAAAGTTCACTTTGGACTTCCTACATATTTGATGGATGGAGAGAGAGCATGATCCGTTGGTGATCTAGGTAGAAGAAGCAGAGGGGTGAATTGAAATAACTGAATGTAGCCAGGTTGGGCCAATTTTTGAATTTTGTATACAGCCAGCTAAAGCAGTTGCGAATTTGTCCACTTTCCCAGCCTTTTTCCCTCTCTTGTTTGGCACAAAACAGCTGGTGCAGGAACCACATATGTGTGCAGATGTGATTGTGGGAATTCCGGTAACAGTTTATGCTTGGTGTTTATTATGTGGCTTGGCAAGTATTTTGAATTTTAAGAGCGTAAAAACAAGGAGCAGAAGCTCTAAACATTGATTAACCTTGAAATGAATCTTAAAGTATCTTAAAGCTCTTTATAAATCGATCCAATAAACTGTTTAAAATCCATTCGATAACTGTTCTGAAACTGAATTTTTAAGATGAAGTTTTTAAAGTTCACCATTTGTTCGTAAACCGTACATAAATGATAGAATAAAGCAATTTGCATTGCATGCTAAGCCATATCATACACACTGCATTTATTGAAAATGAACAGAATGAACTATTCTCATTCAGGTCTTTAATGATTCCAAAAAATTTGTGTTTCCATTTCTAGAGCTGAACTTTTCAGCCTCTATGTAGTAAAACAGTACTTTTGCTTGCCAAAATTCTTAAATGGCATATTTTAAGCTGAAATCACAATTGACACAATTTTTTGTGTGGCAAAGCTATTTGTTGCATTGCCATATTTCATTTTTACCTTAAGTGTGAATTCAGCTTTACTTCAAGTACCAAATAATGTCCTCCCCCCGCATACTGATGTTTGAGAATTTTCAACCTGCCCACTCTTATTCCAGCCCCCTTTCATCAATTCTTGAATAATAGAAATGATAGTGAAGAGTTTTTGACTAAATATGAAAAAAGAATATACACAGTTAAAGGCAGTCAGTCACACATTTGATTGATAGATTTGGACAATGCAAAGAAAAGGAAACTTGAATAGCTGCTAATCCGCTGACTTTCTATGGTCATAGAAAGTCAAGATGATTTGCCCTCCTTTGTTTTGAATACACAGATTCACAAAGAAATCTGTTGTGTTGAGCTCTGACTTTATTGCAACCAATCAGAGACATGACAGACTGCCTTTAACTAAGAAAACAACACTCTTCAGTTATTCCAGCCCCCTTTTGTTGTTCCTACCCCCTGATTATCGTTATATAGAACCAATTCAAACCACCTGATTATCCTCATCCCCCCCATTTATTTGGTACATGAGAGTATATCAGTGATCAGATAATTCTACTGGAGCAAGTGGGATTTCCATGTACCTTTTTTCTTCAGATTGGTTTTATCATGCACCAAGGACTGAGAAAAACAAAAGCAAGAAACCTACAGAGATGGCAGCTGTTTCTCAAATTCCTGGCATTGGAGATCTCGATAACTCACCTGTAGACTTAGCTGAAGATGTACATTTGAGGAGAAAGTGGATAAGGGATACTGATTCTAGCTATACAAAACTGGCAAAAGCAGGAGGGAGGAAAGGTAACTGAATGATGAATTTAGTCATTGTGGCAGTTTCAAAACAAACTGTGGTCCACTCATGTTTCAATATCTAAATCAGAAAAATACCTGCAAAATTTTTAATTTTATAGGAACAGGTGGACCATTTTGGGACTCAAGTCACAGTATAAGAATTTTCTTATTATTCCTATAATTTTTTTAATACAGTAGTCTAGCTGCTCAAAATATCCACCAAAAATTCTTTTCATCAAGCAGTCTGATATTTCCAACTGTGAAGTGTTTCAAGAGCCAAGCCAGGGCAATTTCCAAAGCCAGCCTTTCTGTGTACATTGTACTTCATTTACAGGCTCAAAATATTTTCCCTTCAAAGCTTCTATGTAAGAAACAAGTAATTCACTATGGTCCACTTGAGAAAAATAAGAAATGGTCTCATTTTAGCTTCATGAGCAGTCAGATGACAGGTGATTTTAATATTGCATTCATTCTCATGACAGACCTATTCATTTATCGAGAGCACAAGCCATCATCAAAAGGGGCAGTGGCATATCCTAGAGTAGATTGGTTTGATCATGACAACATTGCTGATGTTCAAAAGGAGCCAAATGAAGATGGAAAAAGGTAAATGATAAATTGACTTTGCAAAGGAAAAGTTTCTTTTCCAAAAAATGTTGTTCAGAATTCCAAAATTGATATTTGATACGACTTTGATTATCTCCGTGTCTAGTTGCTACTTGAGTTTAATCATTTAACTTTATTTTCCTGTACGGTAGTCAGATCTAGAACTGTTCATGGGGTCCAATGCAATTGGGCCATAGCAAGATATCAATAGTTTTCTGTTGCACCTTTGTCCCATCTTAGATTGCATCATTCAAAAGTTAAGAAACTTTTGAATTCATTATCCTCCCCCTTTTGATCTGTTCCAGTTTGGATCTAATCCCAACCATGTTACATGAAATCTTTTAAGGATCATATCCAAATGGGATCACTTTAAGAAGTGGTCATGTTTGTTTAAAGATAGCAAATCAGAATTCAACCAGATCTGTTGCTGCAGGTCATGTGTAAGCACAACCATTGAGCAAGCCAGTTTTGGCCTGTTTACATTGAGGAAAAACACATCACCTGGACCCAGGACTGACAAGCAAGTTAAATTGCAGTCACTGTTTATATGAGATTGAGATTTTACATTGTCACCTGTCAAGCCTGGGGATAAGAGGCAAGGTGGTTTCAGTCTCTCTTCCATGAAATTGGAATGAATTAACCAAATAAGAATCAACAAGTCACTTAAGTTCACCTCACCATACCTGTGGTGTTTCGTTTATATGGAAAATCTGACCTCACCCATTTGAGATTTCACCTCTGGTTTAGTGGGACCTCACTATACTGGTGGTGTTGGGTTTCTAATATAGAGACCAAATGAAAAAAAGATTCTTATGGGGATATGGAATCTGGAATCTCCCCTGTCAGCATTAGGTCTGGCATTTGAGGTGCTTCCTTTGGAGGCCTTTAGAGATCAATGAATTATGTCTTTTCAAAATGTGATTACTAATACATAAAATTTTGTCCCTATTTCAGTGGCACTACATACAAATGCGCATATCCAGATTGGTATGTTCATGATGAGAGTGATGACAATGATCCTGTAGAGGCTGTTGTACCAAAGCAAAAAAGACAAATTCTTGGTTTTGATGACATGTCACATTGGAAAAGGTAGTTCTGACATATTATTGATATTTGAAGTTTGTTTTAGATGACACAACTTCTTGTTTTGCTCCAGCCAGCTGAAGACAATTTAGGGTTATCAGTTGATCCATCTATTGTCATTAAAGGTGAATGATGCTTTTGGAAGGAGACAGAGGCTTTTTCAGGCTACAATGTAGACTCTTTGCAGTCTTTCATTCTGCACAGATTGTGCATGACTATGATCAGGATAATAAGTTACGCAGAAAATACTTGATATGTTGGAATGAATCAAAGTCTGATTGATAGCCAAAACTCTGAAGTATTGTTTTTTGTGATTTTTCTTCTGTTATTCTGAGACTGTAATACAGATAAAATTGGATTTTTGAAAATTTCATTTACTTTAAAGTGCATGAAAAACAGGTAAATCTCCCTTAAACCAATATACAAGTACTTTTCATTAAGGCTTAAATGCAGTAGTGATTTTTTGCAAAAGTAATAAATCATGTACCCTATGCTTTGATAGCAAAATTTAATTCTTGACTCTTGAGAGGAGTGAAAATTAAGTGATTTGGACATCATTCTTATCTTTGAGCATCTCACTTGGAAAACAATTCATTGAAAATTTAGAAAAAGTTGCGTTGAGGTTGAACATAGTGAATGTACCAGAGACTGAACTGTGTTTACATTCCCAAGAGTTTTTAAGAATCTCAGGATTTGTTTACTGCATATGACACTATTTAACTTAGGGACAAAATGTCCCTCACTTTATCAAAGTTTGCTTTATTTCGTACAAGAAAGAATCTAAATTTTAGATGATATGCATTCAAAAAATGTGCAGACATAATTTGTGGGAATTTTGTGCTGGCAGGTGCAAAAAAATTTTGGTGAGGTAAGGTGGACCACAGTATCTTGTCTTGTGTTGCATACTTTTCTTCCAGCATCAAGCAAACTTGTGCTTTCACTGACAAAACAACCAAATATGATTTTTGGTCCCTTTTATGGAGTTAAAGCTTTGTAATGTTAGAATTCAGTTAAAAAGTATAATTTCTATAATTTTGAGGTACACATTCTATAATGATTTCATTGGAAACCTTCTTTGGCTTTTCCTGAGTATTTTTTCATTCCGTATTAAAGGAAAATAATTTAGAAAATCAATGTGTGCAGATACAGAAGTGAGCAAGTAATCAGATCTAAGTTGGGCATTGTATATATTGATTTCTCGTATGATTTTTATAAAATAGCAGGCACTGTTACTAAATAAAAGCTCACATAGAAATTTTTTTGGGATGCCGGGTACAAAAATACTTATCCTTCCAATGCTCAGAAAATAGAACGGAAATTGCCAGAAAATACTTCAGCTTTTTTATTATCTATTAAACTTTATTCAGTCTAATATCTCAGTATTTTTTTATCCATATAAAATGCTTACAATACATGTTTACCTACTCTACATATTAATACTATACAACTGCACAACACTACAGGGACAATAACGTGAGGAGCAAAATGGCATGGCTACCCCATGTTCTTACATATAACACTACTAGGACAATACACAAAAGAAAACGAAGAATACTTGTAAACTAATCACTGTACGCTAACTACAACCTAAATCAATTACAATGAACACTTGCGGCAGAAGGACTGTGGGAAAGGAGTTTCAGAACAATTTCCCTGCTTATTTCAGTATTGCCTGCATAGCACCATTTTTTTGAATAGTTAAAGTTCTTTCTGTTCCTTGAGGGGACCAAAAGAGTATGATGTTGTAAATGTTTTGTAAACTAATTAAAATTCTGTCCCAAAAGCAAGTTTTGGTAACTGATGACCCACGGTGGACATGACCACTGGTTTTTCCGAGGAAATTATTTATTCACAAACTCACAAGCAAATATAATCATAAAGAAGGCTGTGTATACCTTTTGGGATATGATTCCTTGCCTAGTCCTCTCTACTTTTTGAGGCTGGTAATGCCTTTGTCTAAAAAGGATCAGAAGCAAGCTATAAATAAGATTAGAAGAGAAATCTGGATGTAAATTAACTTTTGTGATCCAATGAATATGCAATTCAAGATGCTTTGTAGGAGGTGGCTCAATACTCTCCTTTATAAGAACATTTTGAAAAACTTCCCTATTTTGTAAATTGCATCCTTAATATCATGTGAAGAAATTCCTAGATTTGCATCAGAGATAGCAAAGAAAGTCATAGCATCAATGATAAAACTTTAAATTTATTCATAGAGAAGCGGTCGAAGATGAGCAAAATCGAGTTAAGTCAACACCAGTGAAACTGCCATCATTAGGAAAAAGTAAACATTTTCATTCAAAGATGAAGCACTTGGTGAAGACACAGTCAAATGACTTAAAGTTCCCAGAAATGTAAGTTTGAATTTGATATATTCTGGGTGGGTCTTAGTGAATGATAGTATAAGATGTAGATTGTCGGAAACTTACCTGAGGCTCAGTCACTGTTGCCAACAGTTGTTGCATTAACTCTTAGAACACCAAATGTACCATTTGTGTTTTGCTTGACATCTGATGAAGGATATCTCGAAAAGGATGTAACTTTTTAAGCCCCAAGTTACTGTATTTATTCTGATTATCAACTAGTCTGTGATAGTTTTCAATTTACTTTATTTGGAAAAATCTTTTCCATTGTCACAAATCTTGTATGCAGATATTTCTTTGATAGTGTTAAGTAAAAGTGAAGCTTCGTTTTCAATGCTAGTAGTTAAATTAAATCTAAAGATATGACAATTGTCTTCTTTTGATGTAGACATAGAAAAACTGTAAAGAAGCAAGATGCAAATATTGGACAGTTGTTAAGCATGCAGTATCAAAGAGATTGGCTCAAAGAGCAAAATGATTCAAAGCAAGCGACAGAACAGAAAAAGGTATGGTTTGGAACAGAATATCATTTTCTAGTTTAATTGTGAAGCTTGTGTTTCGTTTATATTTGCAGCTGCATTTACTTTTCTATTCAACTCTGTCCCATTTGGCATTTTGTAACCTGTTTACACCAAGCTTTAAAGAGCTGTACTTGTAGGTGATTGGTCGAGGGAGCAAACCCCCAAGAGGATCTATAAGCGTACTCCTGGACTTTCTCACAAAAAATGATGAAAATTGATGATGCCATAAGACCATTTTATGGCATACAAAGTTTTAATCTCTTTCTACAATTTACAGCCAAAATACCTAAAGCTTTTCTGCAAGAGAGTGTGGATAGATGGAATTAGATGGAATTTTTAACATTTTTGTACGAGAGTTTGATTGGGTAGCCATATAGCTTCTTTCAGTGTTATTCACACTCGAAAATTCAAAAATATGTATCAAATCATTGTACACATTAGAATTTTTGTAGAAACTTTGTTAACCTGGAAGGTCTATAACCGCGGAGGCAGATTTAATACCGGAGCTTCAACTTACTGCTCTCATGTTGGGAAGTTTTTTTGGTATCATATATACCACTTGGCTTTTCAAATTATGGACTCATTTTCCATCTTACGAAGTACGTGATTCTTTTGGACGGTTTTTTTTATGATATCAGAGTAAAAATCCTTTAGTGTGAAACGTCAATGCTAGGACTGTAAATTCTATGAAAATTCCTCGTTGTAGTTTGCTATCAAAAGTGCAGTGGTGGAGAAAAAATAAACGTTCCAGAGAAGCGACCTCAACTTAAAATTCTTCCTTATTGTTGTCAATTTTTTCTTGTGTCATATTTCAAAGCTTAATGGAATTACTGCACAACGCATATGAGGACACTCATAAAATAATAAAATATTGCCGTTTTCTCTTGCTCTGTCCTTCCTTCTTTCCTGCTTTCTTCTTTACATTTCTTTTTCTTCCTCTTCCCCCCTTCCTTCTTTCCTTCCTTCCTTTTCCTTTAACTTCTTTTCTCCCTTCGATCTACTTTTCTTCCTTTATTCAGCTTGCTCTCCTTCTTTCCTTCTCTTCCCTAAAGACAAAAACCCTTTCTGTGAAGTTGCTGCACGGCTTCGTGCATTTTTTCCACCTCTGCTAATATGATTTATATTTCTTCTTTTCAGGCTCACAATCTTGAAAGAGAGCGTCAGAAGTTCGAAAGAGATCAAAAATATGTCGAAAGGTAGGAATTTCTCATCTGCGTACGATCTTATTTCTTTGAAGCAGCTTGGTGCTTTCACCGAATCTGTATCAATAAGACTTACTAGTCATCTTCGGAAGGAACTACTTGGTGAAAAACAAACTTAATGAGCCAGATCACACATAGTTTCCTGAAAGCAAACGGTATTGATACAAACAAGGTATCAGCACCTAGTTGGGAAAGGCTCAGCTATCTTTTTGAAATATCTCTAAGGTAAGCGTACCTTCCGAAAAAACAATCTCAAAGATATGGAAATTCATTTACTTCTTGGACTATTGCCTGATTTTCCAGTCGATGTCCTGGAAGATCCAAACAAAGTTGAATTCCAGATTTGATTTGGACGACGATATTTGAAGTGACCCTGTCGCATTTCAAAAGATAGCTATGCCCGTCAACTAAATTGTGATACAAAGTATTTGACGGTAGCTGTTGATTTCAGGGAGTTAGTTGTAAGATAGCTCGTGAAGCTTTTTTGGGTCACCCGGTGAATGAAACACCTATGTGAACCAAGGCTCTCCTTGCCTATCAAAAGTTTGCAATTTCAAACAACCTTTCCAAATAAGTTTAGATCACTGATGTCAGTCTTAGTTGTCTGAAATTTAGTTTCATTCATTAAGGGACGGAGCTTCTTTCTATCATTTTTCATTGCAATGTTATTATGTTACTGTCCACTTTTATGCTGCTAGTTACCTTGTCACTGTCTATGCCTGACGTTCAGCGTTCTTAGATTCAGACAAAACGAATGAAGTCCATAAGCAAATGTCTTGGCAATTGTCATTCTGTGCAAGAATTCTCTCAGTGCAAATTTGCTGGAAATAGGAACAATAAGTAGATTGCTCATTTTAGTTTCAACCAAAAATTGTACAAACTCTAACCTCCATGAATTTGTTTTTATAGGTTGAAAGATTCAAATTCACAGCCTCAAGTGGACAGTCAACCATTTAAACTTAGTCGGTGAGTTCTGTTGAATAGTTTCATCACATTGTAATTTCGTTTAGCGTCGTACTTGGAGTTTTCAAGATTCGAAATCGGTCAATAGTATTTTGTTATTAATAGACCATACTATTAATCTGTTTTTAAGCGTAAATGAATTCAAAAGCAACGCTGGGACCTTTTTGTCAATATTCGATGGAATTTGACATTGCTGGAGAGCAAAAGAGCTGCCCCTTTTTTTTTATAAACAAGCACTTTGGCCCAGTTACACCGTACCGGATTGCTATCGGAGCTAAGTGACTTTCTTATCGGATAGGGCCCTTACACTTAGCCGCACCAATCCGATACACGATGCTGCGATTAGTCGAAAATGACTGCGCTATGGAGGTGATACGAAAATCACCCCGGAGTCGTATAATCGCACGAATCTGATACACTCCGCTTCGAAAAATTCTTTTGATTAATAGCTGTGCTTTCTAATGCCATTAATCAGCAGCCACTAGTCAAAATCAGCTAAGGTTTGTTTTGCCTTTTTCAAATTATGGGACCATATTGTTTCGAAGTTTAGGTCTTATTACTTTTTGCATTCAAAAATCATGATAACTGCCGCCATTTTGAAACAAATCAAGATATGATGAAATATCCATGACAAATTTACTACAGCTAAGTGCGTTAAGTTTCATCAAAGCAATTCAGCTCAAAACAGGTAACAGAAATTTCCTCCCACTTTTTAAAGATTTGAAAGGCTGGAGCCATATGCTCATATCGATCAAGAGCACATAAGTGTAAGACTTTTCTAGCCTGCGTGCAGCCTCAACACTCCTCCGCACGGAGGCTGCACGCAGGCTAGACTTTTTCAAAACAAATACAACAACTTTTCCAAGTACGTAAATGCAAAAATTCGATCTCAGTACTAATCTTTCAGGAGTTTTGGGAATTTTCATTCTTTGTAGGAGTAGTTTGGATTTGACATGTTGTTAAATAAAGATTAATTTCATTTTATAGGTTTACGAACGTTGCTGCAAAGACGGACAGTCATCGAACGTGATAATTTCATCGTATGTAGATTTAGTTTAGATATTGTAATTTAGTCATAGTTCTTATTTTGATCACAAAGTTGCCATCTAAAATATTGACATAAATCAAGAACTCGTCTGCTTAAGAGAGGCTCGTACATTACCCCTGATAGGAAGGAAAGTAGTGGCATAATTCCCAAAGAGATACTTTTCCATCCGTCTTACTTGGATGGATGTTCTTGAAATTCCAACTTTTAGATAAAAGATTCCTTTTTGCAGCCTTTAAATAAAGGTTATAAAAAGTATTTCTTATATCTAACGATTAGAATTTCATGACCACTAACGTGTAATTATATAAAAATTTGGAACTATTCTCAAAAAATCTCAGAAGAAACTGTACTTAAGTTCCCGCAGTTATCTCTAATCTTTGTGTGCAAAAATAGGCAAATAAATAACTAGAAACTTGATGTATAAAGGTTGGACGGCAAAAATACTATCATATATTTTGACACACTGAGGCCTTTTGGACTTGATTTTAGTTAAATTCAGCAGAGCGTGATTTTAGTTAAATTTACATTTAATCGAAATTACACTCTGATGAGGACACAAGTCCGCGTGTATTGAAATATATCTTAGTATTTTATGCCATCCAAATCTTTATACTATTGGCCATGAAATTAGGCGTGTATGACAGCTATACTCTAATTTACTGGGCAGGTAACATTTACAAAGACTTTTTTGGGAATTTTTCGTAAGCAGCCAACAACGCATTCCTGACTTATTGACTATACGTTCATTTTAAATGATGTTTTCTGGCCTTGACGTTTTTTTATAAGGCAAAGGCTACCCGGAGGCAAGTCACTGACCATGCATTATAAACCTAACCTTGTGGAATTGCTACTAAATAATCAATCATGTTATTCATAAATCTAGCTTTATAATCAATTATGATCATAAAATTTGTCAAATGCATCCCATAAATTATTTTGATAAAACAATAAACAATTCAAATAATGACGAAATAAACACTATAATCGATGTTAACCATTAAAACGACTGATGATAACCTAACCAAAATAACCTTAAAGCTTTTGATTAACGGTGATTTGCCTCTCGATGCCTTTTTTGCCTCTTTTATCTCATTCACATTTGCAAGTTAAACCAGCTAAAATAGAAACAGATTATCAATTGGGGCCTTTTTATTGGCCAGTCCAACCAGTCAAACAAATCGCCAGCATTGGATTGGTTGAAGTTCAACCTGGTTTAGGTAAGGCTGGCCTAACTGTGTAGCTGTGAATGCGGTATTCGTATCTTTCTCTGAAGTAGTGTAAAATATTGCGCCAAAATGAGTGTTAACTACAAAGATGAATTTTATGGCTGGGGAAATGAACTTTAAACAGTTTAGCTATTTCCTACAAAGGTCGTGGTCACAAGGCGAGGCTTCAGCCCAGAAATGTGAATGTTTTGATTTGATCATTTAGCGCGAGAAAGGCTCTATCTTAAATTTCTGTAATGCGATCAAAACTTTTTACTCCAAGGCGAACAAAATTTTTCATTGTTTCCTTGTTGGAAGTAAAAGAAAATAAGATAAAGTTGCATTTGGAGTTTCTACCTCGTTTTCCAATCTCGAAATCCTTGTATCTATGGTGCTACTTTGGTAATTTTCTGATGGGCATTCCTTCTGAAGCAGTCAACACTAGACTTACTACAAGCCACTCTTTCTCTCTCATGCCAGCACTAGACATGGATAGTGAAACGCACGTAAAGAAGCAGAAAGTCTCTCTTTGCTTCATCTGTCATGTTTTGTGTTGATAAGAGACAAGACAGAGACTTGTAGCAAGTTCAGGTCGAATCAAACAGTTAGAAAGATCTATCAGTCACGTAGCATCTAGGATATTTTTCTTTATACGAGCAGTTGAAATATTCATAGCTCAGCTACTTTTAGTTTGTTGTTGGCATCAGAAAGACTTAGCGGAATTCTATCAAATGAAGTCAATCGTATCATAACTGAATTATTTTTTGATTAACTGTCGATTGTCAAATACAGCTGGACATTAAGACATTCATCCAGAAATAGTTATAAGAAGACATGTCTTTATCATTGTGTAAATATTTATTATCTGCTTAGTATGCATGATATTATATCGAAGCCTAAGAAGGTGTGTATTTGATTCGATAGCTCTCTGCAAGACCCAAGTAAAGAGAAATAACTATTTACAGACCCATCAAAGTTTGAGTCTATAACATTCTGTAAATTTGCATCGCTTTCAAGACGAGGAGTTCTGAAAATACAGTAAAACATTACATAAGAAAAACAGCTGTTGATGATAACAAAATGGCTATGATATCGAGGGAAACATGTTTTGAGCAGGGTCGAAATTGCATCAAAACTTAAAAGCTTCAAAGTAATAGATTCTCAAAGCAGGTCATTTATATGTTTCTACGTCTAACAATTTTCGCCACAAAGTAAAGCAGTACTCTCTGACTTCTTTAAAAGTATGATCTTTTCAAAAACTCCTATTTGTGGCTAAAAAGCAAGGCTATGTCCTTCGATTTTTGGCAAAGATATGCTATGGTTGTTGGGAAAATTCCTACTTTTCTTCAAAAAGCAAGGCTATACCCTTTACTTTTAACCAAAAAATAACGGAATTTTCAAGATAACTATTCTTGGTCAACAAGTAAAGCTACACCCTTTGGCTTTTGGCAAAGATATGGCCGTTTGGAAAATTCTTATTTTTCTACAAAAAGCAAGGCTATACCCTTTGCTTTTCACCAAAAAAGAAGGTAATTTGAAGATCCCTATGTCAAATATTGTCCTTTCGAGGCCCCCTATGTGCCGCCAAAAAGCAAGGCTTCACAAAAAGTAAGGGAATTTCAAAGAGCCCTGCTTTTAGTTAAGAAGTAAGGCTATACCCTTCGGCTTTTGGCAGAGATATGGCCGATGGGAAAATTCCTATTTTTTGCCAAAAAGCAAGGCTATATCCTTTACTTTTAACCAAAAATAGGGGAATTTCGATGATCCTTATGTTTAGGTTAACAACTACAGCTATACCTATTGGCTTTTGGAAAAGAAATGGCCGTTTGGAAAATTCCTATTTTTTGCCAACAAGCAAGGCTATACCCTTTACTTTTAACCAAAAACTAAGGCAATCTCGAAGATCCCTATGCAGCGCCAGAAAGCAAGGCCATACCCTTTGCTTTTCACCAAAAATAGGGAAATTTCGAAGATCCCTATTCAGCGCCAAAAAGCAAGGCTATACCCTTTGCTTTTCACCAAAAAATAAGGCAATTTCGAAGATCCCTATGCAGCGCCAAAGAGCAAGGATATACCCTTTGCTTTTCACCAAAAAGTAAGGCAACTTCGAAGATCCGTATGCAGCACCAAAGAGCAAGGCTATACTCTTCACTTTTCACCATAAAATAAGGCAATTTCGAAGATCCCTATTCAGCGCCAAAAAGCAAGGCTATACCCTTTGCTTTTCACCAAAAAATAAGGCAATTTCGAAGATCCCTATGCAGCGCCAAAGAGCAAGGATATACCCTTTGCTTTTCACCAAAAAGTAAGGCAATTTCGAAGATCCGTATGCAGCACCAAAGAGCAAGGCTATACTCTTCACTTTTCACCATAAAATAAGGCAATTTCGAAGTCCCTATTCAGTGCCAAAAAGCAAGGCTATATCCTTTGCTTTTCACCAAAAAATAAGGCAATTTCGAAGATCCGTATGCAGCACCAAAGAGCAAGGCTATACTCTTCACTTTTCACCATAAAATAAGGCAATTTCGAAGTCCCTATTCAGTGCCAAAAAGCAAGGCTATATCCTTTGCTTTTCACCAAAAAATAAGGCAATTTCGAAGATCCCTATGCAGCGCCAAAGAGCAAGGATATACCCTTTGCTTTTCACCAAAAAGTAAGGCAATTTCGAAGATCCGTATGCAGCACCAAAGAGCAAGGCTATACTCTTCACTTTTCACCATAAAATAAGGCAATTTCGAAGATCCCTATTCAGCGCCAAAAAGCAAGGCTATACCCTTTGCTTTTCACCAAAAAATAAGGCAATTTCGAAGATCCCTATGCAGCGCCAAAGAGCAAGGATATACCCTTTGCTTTTCACCAAAAAGTAAGGCAATTTCGAAGATCCGTATGCAGCACCAAAGAGCAAGGCTATACTCTTCACTTTTCACCATAAAATAAGGCAATTTCGAAGTCCCTATTCAGTGCCAAAAAGCAAGGCTATATCCTTTGCTTTTCACCAAAAATAAGGCAATTTCGAAAATCCTTATGCAATGCCAAAAAGCAATGCTATACTCTTTGTTTTAACAAAAATAGGGGAATTTCAAAGGTCCCAATTTTTGTTAAGAATTAAGGCTATACCCTTTGACTTTTGGCAAAGATATGGCCGTTTGGAAAATTCCTATTTTTTGCCAACAAGCAAGGCTATACCCTTTACTTTTAACCAAAAACTAAGGCAATCTCGAAGATCCCTATGCAGCGCCAGAAAGCAAGGCCATACCCTTTGCTTTTCACCAAAAATAGGGAAATTTCGAAGATCCCTATGCAGCGCCAAAAAGCAAGGCTATACTCTTCACTTTTCACCAAAAATAAGGCAATTTCGAAGATCCCTATTCAGCGCCAAAAAGCAAGGCTATACCCTTTGCTTTTCACCAAAAAATAAGGCAATTTCGAAAATCCCTATTCAGTGCCAAAAAGCAAGGCTATATCCTTTGCTTTTCACCAAAAAATAAGGCAATTTCGAAAATCCTTATGCAATGCCAAAAAGCAATGCTATACTCTTTGTTTTAACAAAAATAGGGGAATTTCAAAGGTCCCAATTTTTGTTAAGAATTAAGGCTATACCCTTTGACTTTTGGCAAAGATATGGCCGTTTGGAAAATTCCTATTTTTTGCCAACAAGCAAGGCTATACCCTTTACTTTTAACCAAAAACTAAGGCAATCTCGAAGATCCCTATGCAGCGCCAGAAAGCAAGGCCATACCCTTTGCTTTTCACCAAAAATAGGGAAATTTCGAAGATCCCTATGCAGCGCCAAAAAGCAAGGCTATACTCTTCACTTTTCACCAAAAAGTAAGGCAATTTCGAAGATCCCTATTCAGCGCCAAAAAGCAAGGCTATACCCTTTGCTTTTCACCAAAAAATAAGGCAATTTCGAAGATCCCTATGCAGCGCCAAAGAGCAAGGATATACCCTTTGCTTTTCACCAAAAAGTAAGGCAATTTCGAAGATCCGTATGCAGCACCAAAGAGCAAGGCTATACTCTTCACTTTTCACCATAAAATAAGGCAATTTCGAAGATCCCTATTCAGCGCCAAAAAGCAAGGCTATACCCTTTGCTTTTCACCAAAAAATAAGGCAATTTCGAAGATCCCTATGCAGCGCCAAAGAGCAAGGATATACCCTTTGCTTTTCACCAAAAAGTAAGGCAATTTCGAAGATCCGTATGCAGCACCAAAGAGCAAGGCTATACTCTTCACTTTTCACCATAAAATAAGGCAATTTCGAAGTCCCTATTCAGTGCCAAAAAGCAAGGCTATATCCTTTGCTTTTCACCAAAAAATAAGGCAATTTCGAAAATCCTTATGCAATGCCAAAAAGCAATGCTATACTCTTTGTTTTAACAAAAATAGGGGAATTTCAAAGGTCCCAATTTTTGTTAAGAATTAAGGCTATACCCTTTGACTTTTGGCAAAGATATGGCCGTTTGGAAAATTCCTCTTTTTGCCAAAATTAAAGGCTATACACTTTAAATTTCACAAAAAGTAAGGGAATTTCGAAGATCCCTGTGCAGCGTCGAAAAGCAAAGCTATACCCTTTGCTTTTCACCAAAAATAGGGAAATTTCGAAGATCCCTATGTAGCGCCTAAAAGAAAGGCTATACCCTTTGCTTTTCACCAAAAAATAAGGCAATTTCGAAGGTCCCAATTTTAGTTAAGAAGTAAGGCTATATCCTTTGACTTTTGGCAAAGATATTGCCAAAAAGCAAGTACTCCACCAAAAGATCTCCACCAAAAGATTAGGGAATTTTGAAGATCCCTATTTTTGATCAACAAGTAAAGCTACTTTGGCTTTGGATTTTGGCAAAAATATTGTCTTTTCGAAGATCCCCATTTTCGCCAAAAAGTAAGGCTTTACCCTTTGCTTTTCATAGAAAAATAAGAGAATTTCGAAGATCCCTATCTTTTGCCAGAAAGTAAGGCTATACCCCTTGCTTTCTCGCGAAAATAAGAGATTCTCGAAAATCCTCATTTCGGGCTACATGGCGCTGCTCTTTGCTTTTCCGTGAAAATGAGGGAATCCCCGAAGTAACAATTTTTGGCTGAAATGAGGCTATATACCCTTTGGTCTTTGGAAAAAATAAAGGATTTTCGAAGATCCCTATTTTCTGCCAAAGAGCAAGGCTAACATCCTTCGTTTTGATTAAAAGGCCAGACCATATTTTGACCAAAGAGTAAGACAATAGACCTAATCGGCTAAGGTTTGTTTTACCCATTTCATGTCATATGACTATGCTCATGGGAAGATTTGGTATTATGCTACTTTTTTGCGTTCATGGCACAACTTTGCATAATGCATGGCATGAAATTTGTCGGAGAAATCAAAAGATAATTTATCAAGAGATTGACCACATGACAAACCTTAGCCGATTTTGTCTATGCCTGTTAATAAACGATTCACGGAATAATATTTGGCTGAAAAGTAAAGTAAGGCTATACCCTTTGCATTTGTTTTGAAAATACGGGATTGTTGAAGATTCTTAGTTTTTGGCCGAAAGTTAAGGCTACACCCTGTGGTTTTTGGGGAAAATAGGGTATTTTTGAAGATCCTTATATTCACCAGACAGCAGGGCTGTACCGTTTGATTTTTGGCAAAAGTAATGGATTTTCAAACATTCCAGTTTTCGACCAAATGGAAAGAGTATGTCCTTCAATTTTTTGGAGAAAGAATAACACCCTTCTTCAGCTTATCTTTCCAAAAAGCAAAAGCCTATAGGCTTGCTATTTGATAAAAGCGGAGCCACTACAAATCAGTCAATGTTATAATAATGAAAGCAAAAAGCCCTCCTTTTGATTGAAAATGAGCATTTTCAAATCAGCTTATCGAGCTGAAAAAGGTAATCATATAGCTTTCCTTTCGGTGAAAAAGGAGCCTTTTGCAAAATCATCTTGTATGGCAAAATCGGGTGACTTTGAAACAATGGCTCCTTTTTCACAAAAAAAATATAAACATGGAATTGCCATTTGCGGCAAAGTAAGCTGATGTTGGAAGTGCCCATTTCCATTAAAAAATAAGGCTTAAGACTTGCCATCTTTGATAGAATAAGCAGGCTTTGAAAATACTGGATCGCTTATCTTTTTCTCTTTTTCGTTGAAATTTGCTGATTTCGGCATTACTCATTTTTCGACAAAAGGTAAGGCTTGGCTTTTCATTAAAATTAGCTACAGTGGAAAGTAGTCCTCGTAAAAATTGGAACTTAATTTTCTAGGAATAAATTGATTCTCTAGGACGAGAAATAAAAAACTGAGGCAGCAAAAGCAAGCATTTCTGTACTAAAACAGATTTCTTCATAATATATAAAAAGGAATACACAATACTCTTCACATATCTTTATCAGTCAACAAAAGATTTAACAAAACGAGAAAAATTCACAAGTTCGTATAAAAGTCCTTCTACAACATATCATATTTAAAGTTGTCAGATAGGTTATAATACATCTGTATAATTTACTTTAGTCATGGTCGCAATCTATCATCATAAGGAGCTCTTTCGCCTATAGAGTCGTTCTAACAAGTTTAGGAGGAAGACTATGCGTTAATATTAAAATTATCGGCAAAAATGTGTGGATTACTATATAGGACCTAAGGAAAAAAATCAAACTACTGTCGTCGAAAATGAACCATCTCTGAGAAGTCTCTCCAGCTTACTTAGACCTTTCTAAATCTTGAAAAACACAAATAACACAATAATGCGATTTAGGAAGAGTAAAGGGCTGTTTTACTTCCTCCTTCGCAGAGGCTCTCCCCTCTTTCCCATACACAGGCAATTTCTTAGGTGGCATTTTTGTAGGTATACTCCAGAGAGATTTAGGCAAGACTGCAAAGAGCGATGCTGTCTTGCTTGCCAATACTTGACATCGACACATCAATTAAAATTATTTCACGATTCAAGTGGCCTAAAACAATGGCCATGAATCTTAAGGTAATTACTCAATAGTTCATTCAGCTCTTTACATAGTTTAAAATCTTTCAGTTTGAAATTTCGGTAACTATTGTGGCAAAGCTAGGCGTAAACTTGCTGTAATATAGCTAGAGGCTTTTTGGGCCTACTTAAAATGACGTAATGATGACAGTGATAATGATGATGACGACAACGATACGATTGATGATACGGAAAACAGATAGAGCAGCAACAGCGGATGCATGCGAGAAAACTGGTAATTTTGAGCCCACTTAGCTCCCTGCAAGTATTCTGAATACTTAATAATTTCTTCCATAGGCGTTAAATTCTTGATTTAGCATTTCAAAGATTGTCTTTTCCAACACTTCCATATATCAGATTGGTCGATGACGTCATTTTACGCAGTTTCTAATCTGTCACGAGGAAAGCAATTTTGATCTTGCTATTGGCCGATGGCATGCCTCACGATGGAGAGACGGGGAGTAAATCCACTTGAAATTCACAGTTACAATCATAGCCATCTCATTACTTCTACTCTGAATACTTTGGTTATAAACACAATAATTTAAAGACTCACAATTCACACTTTTCACTACAAAATCACGTTCACCCTCCATTTCCAACGCAAAATACAAAGGTCAATAACCTTCAAGCTCACTTTATATCAAAGTTGAATTTCTGTTGTTCTTCTTCTTGTCAAAGCAAGTTATTATCTCTAGATGAGCTTTCAAGACGCGCAACCTCCTCTGAAAGAGGCCAACCTCTCTCTCAAGCTCATTGGCATACTGCGGATGATTTGGGTCCATGTTTTCGGATCCTGAAGAGAAATTATACCAGTATAAGATAATCTGCAATGAAGAAAGTCTGGGGAAGAAGGGCCTCTTACAAAGAATTCTAATTTCTCGGAGCTATTACTATATTACTTAAAGAGAATCAAAGGAAGTAAAGCCGGAGTCTGGGTATTCTATTATTAGCCCATTGTATTTGATGATTTCCACATGTGTGTGTGGTTGTTGGGCCTTAATGTTAAGCAAGAGCAACAATAACATGCGTAAGAGTTTTCTATGTCCTATCTACAAATAGGCCTTTTAGCTATTCTGAAAAGAATCAGAATCGAACGGTATTTTGCTACATTTTGTGGAATTTTCGAATCTGCACAATACTGATAGAAGCTCTAACGCCACTAGATCGAACGTCGTGTATAAAAATGTATAAAAATAACGCTCGATCCAGGCTCTCTTGCAGAATAGCTAAAAGGTCTATTGCCTCCACCATCTCCGTACATTTCCTAAGAAGATGCTGTTGTATCTCATAGAATAAAAACAAGGTTTTATTTCTCAAAGGCGCCCATACCGGGTGAGCCAGAAAAAAGTTCCCACGTATGAAAATTCATAGAACCAAGAGTGCTTCACAGATTTGAATGACTCAAATTCCAGTTTTTTAGCCGAAAGACTGAATTATTTTTGTGATTTTCTCGTTGTCATGCCAGCACTAGAAGTGTCAGTAAATTCAACTTTGTAAAAATTTCATCGCTGCAAAGTGACTGAAAAAGAGCCTAAAACATTGATCAAATTGTAAGGACTATCTACTTACCCTTTACACAGAGCAATGCGCAATAGACGATCACGGTAAAGATTGCGGCGAAGAACTTTCTACCAAGATGCATTGCGTTCTTTGATCGAATTCTTATAGAATCGTCAAAGATTCGTAATTCGAACGCAATGCATCTTGGTAAAAAGTTCCTTGCCACCCTCTTTAGCGTAATGGCCTATTGGCGTTTCACCTCTCTCAAGGGTTGTAAGAGATCAATTTTCAAACAAATACTAGAGATTTTCAGTCCTATGGTAATAAATGTGCAGTGGATATCTCTCACCCATGAGAAATTGCATTTTCTTTATTGTTCCTTGCGAGGAGTTCATTTTGATTTGATCCATGTTTTAGGCCCTTTTTCAGTCATTTTGCAGCTCTGAAATTTTGTAAAGTTGAATTTACCTACAATTCCAGTGCTGGTAAAACAGCGAGATAAGTCACCAAAATTTTCAATATTTTGCTTTAACAACAATTTATATAGTTCAAATCTGTGAAGTACTCTTGATGCTATGAATTTTCAAAAGTGGGAACTTTTTCCTGGTTCACCCGGTACAAAATTGGTTTCCCTCTGCTTCATGGGATGTAAACGTCCTTCATTCAGCTTTCAGGAAATTTGCTGCAGTGTTATGCAACATGTAGGGCGTAGAATATAAACATTGACTTCTAAATGTGTAAGCAGATACTGTGTAAAAACTTCCGACAGATGCAATGCTTAGATCGAGTACAAAAATATCTTTGAGACATTTCCGCTACCTAATGTATATAAATCTTCCTTCATTCAGAGAAAAACAGATATTTCCAAAGCAAATCAGTCACGTTTTATCAAATGATCACATCGTGGTTTTCTAAACTAAAATAGCCCATGTCATGTATACTTTTGATTCCAAAAAAGACCCCGAAACAAAGTTTATTTTTGCGTCATTGATATGCCGGCATTTCTCCATTTTATTACACTCCACCGGATGAACAGGGACATTTTCAGAATTGCGTTGGAAGTAACCCTTACCGCTGATTTGCGCTCAGTAGAATTTATGAAGCAGGTCAAACATCTAGTTTGTAACAACAAAAAATATCGCTTTCAATTCAAATAAATGTTATGCTTGACAAACCTTCTATTGTGTAAAATTTCCTCTCCTCGGAAAATTCTACTGAGTGGAAATCAGCATGCAGGTTTGGTTTGCAACGATTGGAATTGGACAAAAGTATTTTCTATATTCATTAAAGGTATTTCGCAGCACGTTATCATTACATGTGCTAGGACATGTAAAAAGGCACTGATAAAATTCAAATTGAAGCTAAAACAAGTCTGAAACGTTTTTATCCCCAATTTTAACTACATCTCAAATGGATTTTATTCAGTGCGGGTCAATCAAAGAACTAATGAGGAGACGAAGAAACTTCTTGGAACTGGTTCAGGTGATTTAAAAAACGGCTGGCCTATCTGCACAAGGGTACAACATCAGCACAAGAAATTCTACCTTTAATAACCTTGTATTTATCCTTGTCCATCATCAATCGATTCATGGCCTGATCCAACTCAATTTCTAATTCTGATTTCTGCTGATTCAAGCCAAGGACCCTTCTTCGATGATTCTCAAGCAACTTTCTGTTAGATCGATCTGCCATATTTAAACGCTAGAAAAGGAAAAGTTAACTGAAATGAGCGAGTTGGCTGAGAATAACAGAAACTTGTCAACTTTGTCAAACCTTGAAGTCTTTCCTCAACAATACTCTATCTGAAAATTTCCTTTAACAGTTTGTGTACAAATGATTAAACTTGCTATGATTGCCTTGATCTTCGGAAGAGAATTTAGGATTATTTGAAAGGTCAGGAGCGATTACAAGTAAAGCATGTTTACAAAGATACCGAAAGGACAGAATTGCTCTTGCAAATTGCCTAGTCTAAAAGCAAAACTACTTTCTCCCCCGAATCTGCTAGGTCGTTGAAATAAAAATTAGATTTCCCCGCCAGAACGAATAAATTCTAATTTTTGTTGGAAAGACTTTACAGTGAATGAACGGAGCTAAGCAGTAGTAACCTAGGAATAGGAAAAAGAGAATGCCTATGGATGCTACTGCTCTTCTAGCTAAAAAATATCCATCACATATCGTGATCATAAAACACAATGGCTAACTTAGACATACAGATGCATGCAACTCTTGAGTTTGCCATTTATCTCCGTCAACAAAATCTACCTTCTTTTACCTAATTTTACTAATTTTACCTAGTTTATCTCCGTCAGCTAAGTAAGCGGACAACCTACATCGAGTGCAAACAATCTTCCCAAATCATTTCTTAAGCGTGGAAAAAATGTTGGACAATTTTGTTTACCTGTGATCTAGGAGATGACGTCCTTCCTTCTATATCTTCAATTTGATAAACTTTGTATTCAACACTTTCAGTGTCACTGCCGGGGTTATCGATCCAATACGACCTCTTTGATCTGCCTCTTTTTGAAAGATCTGACAACGAACGTCGGCGAAACCCTGGAAAGAAATCAACATATTTGTTAATATATTTTCATTAGCTATTTCCAGATTTCGGCAAACTGCCGAGATAGCTTGCTGGTCAAATGATGATTTGAATTAATAACAGACTGATAATATTACGATATCATGAAAAGAGGATCTCACTGAATGGATTATTTCTTTGTATCAACAAATCTTTAAACGAAAAGCTTTGACATTATAAAAATCGTTCTTAGCGTCAAATCTCGGTTCAAACTGACTCTAACTACCCACATAACTGGTTTTCAAAGGTAGCAAAACACCCTATGCTCACGACAGCAGTTTACACAGCTTAAGTAGTCCAGTTTTAAATGTTTCTGATGGACAGAATAAGCTTTGTATGTGCAAAGTTGAAAAAGTTTTTGTAATCAATAGTCATAGCATTTTTACAGCATAGCCAGCTTCAAGAAAACCCTCACGGAAAAGTAAGAAGTTCGTACCTAAAAAACGCTTCTTTTTTCTTCTCCCGGATCCGTCCAGTTCACAAGCACTTTCAGTTCCCGATGCGATGTCTGTTCTCATGCTTTCATAACCACTGCTATGTCCAACTGAAGACTCTTAAGAAGGGAAACAAATATATGTAACCTGTAACTGCCTCCTCAGGAAGTTATGCTGGTGAAAAAAGTGGCACATGGAATATCTTTAATCTGCAATGACCAGCTGCGCACTTGAATTTATCCGAAACACCTTCCAAATGAAATTCAGAATAAAATCCTAAGCAATACTGATGCACCTAAATCGTTAAATGCAAAGAAACTTTTCCATTGATTGATTTCAACTATATTGATAAAATCTCTTTTGGAATATCACAAAAAATTTTGTTGGGAATGATTGGTGAAAAAGTTCATGTTCTCTTTAAGACAGTCTGCTATCAAGACTTCACAAAAATGTCTATTCACCTTCACTAGGAAAATCAAATGCCCTAAACAAAAATACATTTATGACATAAGCAGCAGTATCAGTAGTTGCCAAGACTACATGATCTTAAGGCCCCGTTCACACAGCTCCGTTTTTGTACAAAAACGGAGAGAAAAACCTCCATGTTTGTGAAAGTGTTCAAACTGATCCGTACAAAAATGCCACAAAAACGGAAGTTTTCGAAAACGCTATCAAAAGTGGATATCCAAAAAACGGAGGTTTTTGAAAACGCATTTGATCAATGTGAACGCACAAAAAACGGAGGTTTTTGAAAACGCTCCAATATCCAACAACGAGCTTCACAAAACCGGAGTAATGTGAACGCACGAAAACGGATATCTTTGGCTCCGTATTTGCTATCAGGCAGATCAATGTGAACGCACAAAAACGGACGTTTTTCTCTTCGTTTTTGTACAAAAACGGAGTAATGTGAACGGGTAGCTTTGATGCAACAAAAACGCATCATAACAAAAACGGAGCAGTGTGAACGGGGCATAAGTCAGGGCACACTTCTCCTCAAAGCAGGTGTATAAATGGTTACTCCACACTTCTAAAACTTTTCATGAATTTGGAGAAAATGCTACTGGGCTTCTTTCAAAATCCTATTCAAAAAGTCCAACAAGTAATAAGAATAGCTATTTATGCCTGATCCTTGGCCCTATATGAGGGTAATTTTCATAGACTTTTCGCTGAATTCCCCTTGAAAAAACTGAAAATGATCTATTTCACAAAAGACTCTTCACTTACTAGATTTGGATCCAAAGAACCTTCTAGAACGAGATGATGCTCTTGATGAGTCTGTGATGTTTCCATCGCTAACGTATCCACTTGATCTTGATTTTCGACTGCAAAGCAACGAGAGACATTTGGACTAACAACAAAAGATTTGATCTATTTATAGAAAAAAATCAATTTCCCAACCCGGTTACAAAAGTCAAGGGTAAATGCTTTAAGTTTGATTCATAAGGAAAGTATTAAGTTCTTTAAAAGAGGAAAAATTCGGCTCACAAAGAAGAATTTCAGGAAAATGTCAGGTATCCGAGTTTGGGAAAATCTAATGATTGCCTGGAGAAACTCACGAAACAGAATTTAGATACTATTGCGTACACTTTGCAGATAAATTGACGGACTTATAAAATAATAGTAGCTTCCCACAGCAATAAATTTAACAAGTTTTGCCCACAGGTGTAAGGGCTACAAATAAACCAATACAATTAGGTTAATACTGCTACATCAAGATGTAAATATTTTACAGTCGCTCACCTGAAAAACCACCGTCGAGTTCTTGGTGAAACTGGCGACTGGCTTGCACAGATAATATCATCTCGAACAGATGCCAACGGACTCCCTTGCATACTATGTTGTGATAAACTCGAATTATCATTACTTGCGATACCACTGCTTTCACTCATCTCACTACAGCCACTCACTGAATTCCTGCTATTTCCAACATCGCTTGATTTCAATCGGTCTTCAACACTCAATCTTTGCGGGGATCTAGGTGATTCTGCAACCCCCTTCAGCTTCTTTATGTGCTTTTGGTCTAACTTGGGCGACTTTTTTGATTCGATTTTCGGTGATTTACTAGGCCCTGCTTTTGAGAGTAGTTCTGTTTTCTTACTGGATTTCGTTTTCTTTTGATCTTGTTTATCTGTGCTGTTAATAGCTTTCTGGCTACCTTGCTTCGATTTTTCGTCCTCTTCGAAAACCGTAGACCAGCGATAATGAATCTTGATTGGACTTCGTCTTCTTCGAGCTGCCTTGTCAGCACCTCCCAAAGCTGGAACGTCATTTCCTGCTTCACTGCCTGCATAGGAGGCCATACTTATCGTGTCTGCTTTGTCATAACTTATTTCGGAAGCTGGTGGACTGGTCGAGTTTGCTTCGGATGAATGAATGCTGCTGACACTTCCTCGGCATAATTTTGTGCTTGTCACATTTGCTTTACAAGTAGGCACGTACTTCACTTGCGCATAAGCTGATGGAACGAATGACTCTGCTTGGTCAATGAGTTCATCGTCACCATCATTATTAGCATCATTGGAAACTGTAGGAGATTTGGCCCTCTCTTCGATCTTTTTGGCAACAAAATCTTTCAGCAAACATCTCGTTTCTTCTGCACTTAGCCGTTTCGTCGGTGAAGATGCACTAGCTTCAGATCTCATGTTGACCATTGGTTTCACTTCTCCAATCGGCTTCTTCGTATCAGCTTTTTCGGTTGACTTTGCGAAAATCTTCTGCAATCTACGACGACGATTTTCCGTCTCAGGAGCTGAGCAGTAGCCGCTAGAGTCTTTGCTGCTTGAATTACTGATGTGCCGTGTATAATCCATCTCACATTCAGACATATAGCTTGTGTCCGTTGATGTTCGTGTACCTTTATGAATGTGACTAACGTCGAGGAGTCCTCCTTTTAGTAACTTCTTGATACGCTTCTCTGATTTCCGCAATTCCTTCTCAGTAACTGGACCCATGTGAAGATATGAACACTCATCATCTAAATCATGATTAAAATAATCGATATTTGGTCGTGTTTTCGATATAATTTCTGAAACAATATCATCTTTACTCTTGTCTAAACTTTGATAATCTAATCTCACATTCTCCTCCATTTTATTGGCTTCATCTTCTACAAATACTTCGATGACCTCGTCGTCTTGGGACGTAGCAATTTCGGTTTCCGTTGCACCTTCTTCATTGGCGTTAATATCAAATTTGAGTCCTCGACGGCTTGATTTGATTGCCGAGCACAAGTCGATGCGTTCTTCATCTCCAGTGTCAATCAACAATCTATCAATGTCTATGCCATTATTTTCAAACGACAATGGAATGAGTTCTTTTGGTGGCGTCATGTGATCTTCTACAAACTTTCTGGGTCTACTTGGAGTGGAGGTCATTTCAATATTACCGTCATCGCACATGGCACCATCTCCTTCTGACCGGATGGATTCACTGAAAGTTTCTTTCATTTGTTTTCGTTTAGGCCCAAAGTTTGGTGATGTTCTCCCATCTACTTCCTCGCAGTCTGACATAATGAAGTCACCGATTCGTTTGCCTTTCTTCGAAGATTTTATGGCCTTGGTAGGCAGGGGCGGGGTCGATGGTCTTCTGAATTCACAGCCATCGGACTTGATTGTATCATCGCTTAAAACCTCATCAGTCGATGTTGATTCGTGGATCGTTGTACTAATAACCTTTGGGCCGAAGCGAGGTGAAGCGGGTCGCTCGGGGTCCTCGCAATCAGAAAAGACGAATTTCTCACGAGGTGAATCAATGCTCATTGGGGGTCGCTCATCATCAGTAAGATCCTGATCGCTGATTCTGCCATTTGGGCCGACGTAAATAACAGTGTCACATGAATCTTCTCCTGCACTGGATGTGTAGTCACTGACCTCAACCTTGGAGGTGGCTGCATCAATACCGCATGTGCGAATGGCAGGTGGCCGTGGTAATCGTCTACTTAGTCTTCCTTCGTCGCAAGAACTGTCACCACCAGATGAACTTGTGCTGCAGTACTACAAAAAACAGAATCTTACAACAACGTGTATAAAGGTGAGTGTACTGATAAAGCACGGCGCCATAGACCTTACAGACATTCTTAAGAGTCTAAATCGAACGATGTTTTATACCTTTAGCAGAATTTTCGAATGTGAACAAAGTGACATAGGCTCTAACACCACTGAATCGGATCTTTCGGATCAACGTGTACACAAAGAATCGCTCGATCCAGACTCTTTTGGAAGATAGCTAACAGGTATAGTCTGTGGTTTTAACAACACAGATTAAGATTCTCTTCAATGCGGTATACCGGCTTTCTGACTTGCGGTATATTCGAAAATGCAATTAGACAGCGCTGAAGCATATGCATCAACAGTTTGTGGCATTAATTATAATTGCCATGAAAGCTACTTGCAAAACGATAAATACTGAGCTGCGTAGGGTTGCAATTATAAGAATTGTATTGCACTGTATATTGGTTTACTCTAGCTCGCATTCAATAATTTCACTTCGAAACGCTCTTCACTACGTATAAAGAGATCATTACTATCATCATCAATGCTAAACTTATCATGCTAAACAGACTTCACGGAACCATGTGAAGAAGAAAGCTAGAATATCCACTTGTACGGATATGCCGTAGAAAACAACAAAGAATCTATCGATCAGTTAGATCTTGATGCATCTACCTTGTTTTTCCGTCTCCTTGATCGACTGATTTTTGACGCCATTTCCAAAGTGGAAAGAGTTTCACTGTAACGATCTTCATCAGGAGAGACATGGTTTATGATCGTTGTGCGGCATGTCAGATTTCCAACTGAGTCTTTGAGTAAACGTGCAATTTTGCTGTCCCTGAAATGAAAGTTACAAGCTGTCAATATCACATTTGTTCTTTTCTGCTTGTAAATTGATCTTCTGCCAAAAATACCATAAAGCTCTACAAAGCTCCAGGGGGTTTACTTAATTTTGTACACTCTAGAGAATACCTTAAAAGCTCTATTAAGCCCTCCGGGAGCTAATTTAATCTCGGACCTTCCAGAGGGGGAGGGGGCTTACTAGAGAGGGGGGTTTCTTCATAAAATCAAGTGACAAGGATATCTTTGATAGCTTTTCGGTTCTTTTATCCCATATTTTGTGGAATCAACATACAATATTACGGCTCAAATACATACATTCGACACAGTTTTTATCCCAAACCGAACTAAAATAAACATGCAAGACTGTGTAGCTAAATAAATGGAAAATATTTGGTAAATTCTTGAATTTTGTATGAGTGGGAGGGGGCTTAACAGAGAGGGGACTTATTTCAAATTTCGACTGATAGGGGAGGGGCTTATTAGAGAGGGGGGCTTAATGGAGAGAGGCGGCTAAATAGAGTTTTACGGTATGTGATAGTTTTTTGTTCTTTTACGCCATGTTCTGAGGGTTCAAAATACAATTTTACGGGTCAAATACACAGATTCGATACATTTTTATCCTAAAACCAAATAAAAACAACATGCAAACTTGTTTAGCTAAATAAATGGAAAATACTTTGTAAAGCTTGGAATTTGATATAAGTTAGGGGTCTTAACAGAGAAAGGGGCTTATTTAAAATTTTTGCTCAGAGGGGAGGGGTTAAATAGAGCTTTTACGGTCAGCTGGGATGCTCTCTCTTGTTGGAAGAACGTGAGTTCACATTAGGTCTCAATCACAGGACTTATCCCAAGCTCTAAAATACATCAGCTGAATTCTTAATAGCCCCTCTCGCCTTCATATCTTTGCTGATGATGACTCTAGCCAGAGAGGAAACGTTCTTCGCAATAATCATTTTAACATGAAAATAGCTTGGTCGTCTTTAACATGAGGATTAATCTCTATATTATTGGATTTGTCTTTAATTATTGCTGTATCAACGGAATCTTTTGAATGAAGATGTCTATATTTTTCGTCGTACTGGCTTTCAATTTTATCATCAACTGAATTTTATATAAATCAATATGAATCATTATTACCTGACTGAAGCTTCAAAAACGAGGCAATACAGAATCCCGCCACTCCTATTGGTTAAAAGCACCTTTCCCGCGGGTTTCCCGTAGCTTTGTATAATACGGTACAAGGACGCGTTTTTGTCACCACGGCAACTGCTTTAGGCCTAGGCCTGTGAGATTTGCAGCGAACTCAAACGACATGATTGTAACAAAAATTTTTTGATGAAATGCGAGTCAAGATTAGAAGATGTCAGGTAATAAAACTGATACTAACCGGTTTTGTCGTTGTATAGGAAAATATAAAGCCCTCGGTCTTAATGCACAGACCTCGCAAGCTCGGTCTGTACTTCTAAGACCCCGGGCTTTATATTTTCCTGTACAACGACAAAACCGGTTAGTATGTGCATAGAAATCAATGTAAAATATATATACCAGAACCTTGCAGTTCACCCTTCGCAGACATAGACCTTTTTACTACTCTAATAAAGAATCTGAATCGAACGAAATTTTGATACATTTTGAAGACTTTCCAAAAGTGCACAACAGTAATAGGAGCTCTAATGCCACTCAAGCGAATGTCTCGTAAAAATGTATAAAAATATCTCTCAATTCACACTCTTTTGTAGAACAGCTAAAAGTCCGCTGGAGTGAGTGTAAAGGTGAACAAAGTTACTGACAATTGAAATTCCAGCAGTAATATAGATGTTCATGCTAACAAAAACCACAAAAATTTATCTACCTGCTTGTGCTTCTCAACACGACAAGGTCAAGTTAAGGCAATAGGAACTGCCACGAAAATCTTTTTAAGAAATAATTGGAAAAGCATGGTTTACTTACTTATATGACACTTGCTTGGTGCCATTTAACATGGACAATACGATTTTGCCAAGTGCTGCTTGCGAAGGAGCAGTGTGATAAACACCATCTTTAAATGAATTCTTTGGCCAAGCAGAAAGATCGATAAGGTGCAATCTCGATCTACCACCTTCGACTGTGAAAGAAAGATCGTCGATCAAAACTGAACAAATCTCAAAGCATTTAATTAGTTTAGACGCTGTTTAGAGATTTCAATTATTAATATTCCTCCACTTTTCAATAAAAGCACGAAGTGAACCAAGACCTTTTTTAATTAACAGACACGATATCAAAGTGTTTCAGTTTTAATTCATACCTATACAAATACCTAAATGAGTTCGAATGATGAAATGAAATGAAAATAAGACGAGATATGTTGCTGGAACGTTCGATTAAAGTGGACCCATGTCCTATTTGCCGAATACTTCCGCTGAACTTATAGCCTTTTCGGGACAAATGTTCCCCAATCAATGATTACATAATCTAATGAAAGTTCCGTTCCTGAACCAGATATAAAAATCAACAGCAAATAATACCTCCGCCTCTTCCAGTTTTATCAATGCGATATTGGTACACGTGCAGTGTAAAAATCATGTGACTTCCTTGATGTTCTGTAATGTCTAGAGACTCTGCGGAAGACAATGATAGCACTTTGTTAAATAACATTTGGACGTTAAGATGAGGGCAAATTTAAGAGGTCAGGCTGTTATGTTATTTCTTCAATAGACAAAAATTACGAGCTGATACGGTAGCAAGATTTTTCAGGTGATGAATGATACAATTTTTTATATTTCAATGAGTTTCGAGAAATTTTAAATCTAGTTCTAAACATACATGATATTCGGAAGGCGTTTGAATATCTTGGTAATTTACAAATCTTATACAGCTGTTATTCTATGAATAGTTTCCAAGGTTTTCGAGTCACTTAGTGAAGATAAATTAAAGGAAATCAGATATTTATGGGCGTGTCTAGGAACGGATTTATTAGTATTCAAACTGCACAAATCTTTCATTCGAAAGTAACACTGACAACAACGTGTTCTTCCAAAAAATTTTCATTATTTACAATTGCAAACGAAACAAGCAATTGGCCTGATCACGAGTTATTAATATTTGAACACTGTTTTGAATTGAACAGATTACGCTTGTCTCTTGGACAGTTTTAGTATCTATGCTAAAAGAGAAATCCCATGGTGTGAAGCATAAATATAGAAGATTAACATTGCGGGGTACAATGTAAACAAATAATTGACAATAGACAGTTGTGGCAATGAGCCGGAAGTCAAAAGCTTTTGTTATTTATTCTTGTTGCCCTTCCGGTCTTTTGCCGTAGAACAACTTTCATAGATTGTATTAGGTAGGTCACCTCACCTCACCAGATTTTCTGGATAAGGATATGTAGAGAGGCTCAAAAGTTCGCAAAAACACAACATCACAAACTACAGCTCTGAAATTCACTTTATTTTCGAAACTCTCAAAGAAATGTGAGTGCTTAATAAGGGAACAGCATGGGATGAAATTCCAAGATACAATTCTATCCAAGATACAATTTTGAATAAAATTAAGTCGAAGAGATTCGGATGCGAAAAGACAAGGTATTTAGGAGACTGACGCTTTTCTAGCTTGTGTCTTCACCAGAGCGTAATTTACAAATCTAAACTGATTCTAAAATTACATCATGACTATAAAGACTTTGATAAAGCGTTCCTTTATCTATTTAGAAATAAAATTCGGTCACATATCTCCCATCTACAGATTTTAATGCTAATCAACAAAATCAGCTGCTACTAAAACACTTGTAGTTTTCTTAAAACGAGGAAAGCTAAGAACTGAGCTACATCGAAAGAAATGAATCCTTTCAGCATTATAAACATTCTATAAAGATAATTTTTCATTAATGAAAGCACAACTATCCAAATTGAATAAAATATGAACAATTTACCCTTGCAGTTGACGGGGACGTTTGTTCTCGCAGCTAATGCGGCATCGAGGAAAAAGGAAGCTTTGTCTGCAGTTGGCGCTCTCAATTCACTCAGATTTGAAAGCTAAGAAAAACAAATACAGTTCGTTAGATAAGAACTACTTTGATCAGAGATATGGAAACAACTTTTCTTGCACAAGGAAAAGTGTTTTCTTTGAAGATTGATAACGTCAAAGAAAACGCAAAAACCTTCAAGCTGTAGACCGCCATATCGTTTATTATTTCATATAGAAGTTATTCTTAGTGATCAAGATTCGTTACTACGCAATCTTTTCAACAGAAAACAACAAGGTCGTAGAAATACCCAATCAAGATCAAAATCTAACTCAAACTCGCTGGGAGGATTCGTATTTTGCTTCATTTCATTCTGTGCGGCATTGCGTACTGCGCGCTTCGTGGAAATAAATCACGAATGATTTGAGATGTTCCGGAATTCCTTACTAAAACCTTAAAATAATCACAATACTAGTCTAAACATTTTGGCCTTAGGCCTAATTAATATCGAATGTGTCTTAAAAGACATATTTTCCGCATATGACATGGATCTTTCAAATAAAATGCAATTAATAACTTGTCGTCTTTGTTCCAACGATACGATGCGTGCTGATTTTGCACTACACAGTTTTTTATTGCTATGAAACTGTATGCTGGAAGCAAAACAAAAAGGCCTCTGTGAAGTCAACGCGTTATTAAAGGGACACTGTCGTGGCGCTGATTTGGTGAATAAGACACCAGAAAAGAATAGAATTGGGCAAGCTTCAGTAAATTCCCTGCACACTGAAATTCACGAAAACGATAGCGATCTGACTCCCATTTTTCTCGAAACAAGGTATGACCCAAGAGTGAGATCAGGTCTTTTGTTAGTGATTTCAACGTCAAAACTAGCCAATCAAAGCCACGAAAGTGTGCTTTTAAGAAAACATACCTGAACACCCCCAATGGGATCTTCTCTTAAATAAATTCCAGGAGACGTTCCATTGCTACTTGTGCTACTTCCACCTGCAAAGGGAAATATGACGATTTGGTGATTGAAGTTTCAAAGATATATTAGAACGGCTTTGAAGTTGCCCTTACCTCTTGCCTAGCTCTTTGGGGGTAACTAATATCACTGAGTACACTCGAAAGTGCCAAAAGTTTGGCAATTGCAATTTAAATATGGGACAAGCATTTCTTTCGCCAAGTATCTTGTAATTGGGGGCCAGACGAACAAAAACTTCGGAGACTTCTCTCGGATTGGATAACTTCAAATTATTGTTTTGTCAGTGGACATGCAATGATAATTTGCTTTGAAAATTTTCCTGCAAGAATATTCTAGTAAATAGTTCCCTGCACGCGATTTCCGTCTCCATGCAAGTGCTTTTCGTTTGACTACGAATGAATCAATATAAATACCTGATGCTTGCTCAGAGAGAAGATCTTTCAGGTTTTCTGTTCTGCCAACAATTTCTACTCCAGATACGCGAACAGAAAAGCGGGCTCCAGTCCTGCAATCAAAAATGGTTCAATATGTTCATGTTTATGACAATATACAATTAACTGAGCTGAGAGGCATTTTAAGGTGTCAAAAGTAATCATAAATTACACGATTGTCTCTGTTAATGGGAAAGATATTTGGTGTGCATCCTTTTACTTTTTACCGTCTATGAATTCAGCTGTTTGCAAAGATCACACAGCGAAGTGACACAGTAAGAATTCTTGTTTTTCATGTTTTTCACTTTAAAGCAGTTATGGAAGTTGTGTAGAATCAATCTGTTCACAAAGAATCAATGAAACCTTCTTTTTCGATTTTTATTAATGTATTTATATATGAAATTTCTTTTAGCGATTGTAATTACATTATCAATTAGTTTGATTCTGTAACGTTAATTTAATTGAATATACGTTTAGTATATTTTAGCATGGCCCCCTGTAAATCAGTCCGCGAATCAGTCTTCGAATGAGGGGGTACCATGGGTAAAAAAGATAGAAAATAAATAGATAGCCCAAAGAAAAGTGACCTTGATTGCCATACCTTTGTTTGCTGTCTTCAATGAGATTATACAGCCATGCAATAGCACATGGAATGAGACCAAGTGACTGTGAGCCATCATCTCTGCCAATCATCGTATCACTTTTGCCTAGAAGATAGCACACTTGTTCAAACGTCACTAAAATGCAGCTGAACTTCAGTTTCAGTTTCAGTAACTAATCTAAAGACATCAAAATATACAAAATGAATTTTCTTAAAACAGATAATACAATTAATAAATCACGAGACAATGAGACTAAGAATACTACGAGAATATACATACACCAAATACACCAGATATAAAAGAAGCGGAAACGAGGCACGGTACAGTACAAAACATAGTATGAGCATAGGTTTCAGGAGCAATCCCTGCCCAATCCAGGACGAGGGCAAAACAACCGAAGGAACTCTGATGAACTCTGATGAAAACAAGAAGGCATCGATTGAGGGATTCTCGCCTCGTCAAAACATTTCACATTGAAGAATGCAGCATGCTTTGACGAAAATCTTGCTTTCTTTTATGTTTTGCTGTATAAAGTATGCTGTATGCTGCTGTATAAATAGGGAGAAATGCATGCTTATCAAATCGAAAATATACGGCATTCGGCAACGTCCTCAGATGATGATTCATACCTTTATATTACAAAATCAACTAAGAATATAATAGCATTACACATTTTCTCAGGGCATTCATTTCCTCAGTAACGTTCTTCGTCCGCCCCCTGCAATAATACCGGCGAAGGACAAAGCCGAATATGTTTAGATGATATATGCCGAGTCAACTTTGTATTCAAAATTATAAATCAATCAAGCAATCAATCAAGCAATCGAGCAGTCGATCGATCAATCAATCAATCAATCAATCAAGCAATCAATCAATCTCAATATTATACGTTGGTATTTACAGTAGTATTGCGATAATACTAATTCAAACCAACTATTTACAAACATAATAAATAAAAAGTAGAAAAATAAATCATCGTTCGTGTTTCGAGAAATACATATTTTGTTTGACTAAAATTGATCAAAAGCTTTTAAAAATACGTGAGTTCGTGAAGAGAAGCTTAAAAGTTTCTTTACTCGTTAAAAGTTACTTTACTGAAGAAAAAAATTTCTTCCAATTTAATTCTTCGAATTTAATTAGTTTCTTTTTATATGTTATATATAACTAGAAGCTATTTATTCATTCGCAGTAAAATAAGTCGACAACAACAACAGCAAAAAGTGGTAGATACATACCGAGACCACCAGCTCCGTACACTAACAGGCATCCATCACCACCATTAACAACAGCATGCAAGACATCAAGAAGTGCAGACGAGCAGATCTCAGTCTGAAAGATTTTGAGAAAAATATTGATAGAATTGAATATTTGGGATACAAACAATAGAACAGCAAGGGTAGAGCTTGGAGGAAATCACTTTAAAAACACTTCGAAAGTTTCTTTTAGCTTTAAGAAATATGGAGCAATAAATGGCTTTCAGCATAAATAGTCAAAGAATCAAACGTGAAATCAAGGATTTGTAAAAACTGAGGATCTAGAAATGGAGTGATACCTTCGTTGCTGATGATTCAAAAATTGCATCAAATGCAAATAATTTAGGAGCAGATGATATTCCAAGGGATTTCAATGAATCGTCTGCATTGTCTCTCGGTTCAGAGAGAGTGACTTGCTTTCGTCTATGATCAACACGTAGTAGAGGGACGGAACTGCCGTTGTCAGATGGGCTGGCTGCAATTCGAAGCATTATCTTCACCTGGGAAAATAAAAGGACAGAATTGAGTTAACGAAGAAGTTTCTGAAAGAGGCGGTAAAGATGCTTTGTAGTAAAGGTGAAGTGCAGATTTTTGCGCCGAGCTCTGGGATAGCAAAACTGGCTATGCTTTACCTGAGTCCGCGATTCCTTGTCATGACACTGATGAAAGGGTTGGTGGGGCTCGAGCCCCATCTGCCGGACTGTGTTGGCAGCAAAGCCAGTGGGTTAAAACAAAGTGCAAGCGCTCTCTAACTCAACACTGAGGAGACTTTTTGCCTTCATGAACATGAATTCCTGCGTAAAACTTTCCAAGCATTGCAGATAGATTTTCAATAAATTCGTTAACTGCAAATCAAACTTCGCTGACTATTCTTAATCTTCGCTAGAAGTCAAGGAAAGGAGAACTTGATGAGAGGTAAAAGACGAGTCCAAAGAATACTAGCAACAGTATGTCATCTGCCACGAAAGCATAGAAAATCACACTTTACTCAAAAGGTTAGAGAAAATCTATGTGGTAACTTCTGATAAAAGTATGAAAGGCTTTTTATGATGTCCTGGGACTTTTGCAACCCAACTGATTTGCGTCATTAACGTTTGGTTACTTTTTCTGAGCATGACGATGACGAACAGCTGCATAGCTTATTATCAATAACAATTAAAGCTATTGCTGTTTCATTATCTGAAAGACTTTATGGTTTAGGAATTAGTCTTGCCTAGTATGAAGTTGCTTTGTGTATGATGCGTTTGAGGCCATAATGCAGACATGCTTAATTCAGGCATTAACAAAGCAACTTTAGGAGTCTTATATACATCACGGGACACCAGTTTGGTTAAACATTCAAGATTTTTGATGACATCAAAGAATGTCCCGTTTCCCTATTCATGAATTCCAGACCTAATGCAATTAACCCGGGCTGAAGGCAATGAGAGGTCAGGAAAGTAAAGTCATTTTATCAATTGACAAATGCGAGGGGTATATCACCCCTATATCACTCGTCTGAAAAAGCATACGAAATTTTTTAAAAAAATAGGATTTTCAAGAACTTTGCTAATTTTCTTAACAAAAAGATTTCTGCCAAAGCTGTACATTATTTTTACAAGGTGATACGTCCCTCACCTCGGATTAATGCAACTTTCTGTCTCCCTTTTCCCACGGAAGTCACACCAACTATTACTTGTAAAGAAGCTGAGTGGTCGAATTCACTGGTAAAAGTGGGCTCCGCCCATAGCTGCATGGGGAGCACGATGGTAGATTCGTTTTCTGGCCGAAATCAAATTAAGTTTCATAGCTGATAAAGATGTTTGGACAAACTACTTTAAATGATACAAGAAAAAGCTGTAACTTTTGATCAATAAGCTCTTTTATCAGTTCCGAATTTCGGAGTGATTATGCTCACATGGGGGGTCTTTTAATAGCAAAAACAAATTGCTTCCGTTTATCAGTTTTGGTATCTTTTTGTGGCAAGAAATGAAATTATTTATCTATCAAGCCAAGAATAAAAATTTTATTTAATAACAACAAATTCGAGTTTGTTCTATTTTATCTGCCCACAACAAATTCTGGGGTTTGTTCAACTTTGTAACTTAATAAAATGAATAAGATTTGCTTATGAGAGTCGACAACGATGTGACCACTTCAACCTGGTTTCTACTGGGCAGCTTTTATCATGGTTCAAAAAGTAGGGAAATTTTCTTACCCAGGATGGTAATCGTAAAATAGCGTTAAAGAAAAGGCCTTACTATGTCTTTGAAGTTAGTCGTGTTTTCCACAGGCCAATAGACGTAAAGTGTAGTTGGATTGGTCTGCCATTTTCTTTTCCGTGCGCCAACGAGTCAAAGAGAAAAACAAAAACTTTTGGTGAATGAATTGTTTCTGTATCTAAAGATTTTGCTTTGTATTGTTCTGCAGCTTTGCAGAAGAGATTGCCTCTTTTTCGGGCTGCGTGCAAACTCTTGGACTGGAGGAGAAGAAAGGCGAAAAGTAGAGTCTGTGCGACTGATTCACGGTTCTTGTTTGATGGCATCAGCATTCTATTTTCCAACGGGAGAAAGGGCCTACGAATCAATGAGTGAAAGCTTGCTACCACAATTCTAGATTACTGGAACCTTATTCATGCAGTCTTTGTTTAGATGCGTTTCATATTTGCATTTGAACAGGAGATTAACACTATTAATTGGGCAGCCGTAGCAAGGTTTGTCTCTTTATTTCGTAGAACCTTCATCCCGTAGAAAACTGGATCTACTCTTAACTGATTTTACCCGCAGATTTGATCTCATCTGTGGGATGCATTGCATACATAATTTCAATACTTTGTCAAACGAATTCTACGTTGTTAACACCCAAGATGCGATTTTGAAAACTAAGGAATACGATAGAATTTCCCCAAGCCAATCAAATTTGGTTCCTTGATTACCAGGAACGTGAGAACGAGGAAAATGTAACAGTTGCACAGACTCTAATTTTGCCCCTAGTTGCTGTCCAGTCCAAGACTCTAAACTGTTCAGGTGAATAATGACAACAGAATTTCCAAGTTAAGACTGAACAGATTTTGGAAAGATTTCACATTTAAAACAAAAGTTTGCAAAACGTTGGACGAACTGTCAGGGTGAATAAAGGGAACATGGATGAACAAAATATGTGACGAGAAGTTAATACCTTTCCATCAACTCTTCGTCCCATATATTTAAACAGGCCTGGAGGATTTGAAGGCGGGCTACGATTCAGACAGCGGCTAAAATTAGTGGGGAAGATCTGCTTATCATCTTCATCTTCTTGTGTCGTCTCATATTGAGGTTTCTGGTAATGGTTTCCAGACTTTCGAGATTTCTTCTTTGCTGGAATATTGAACTTCTGGGCGGCCCTACAATCAATGGAAGCATTCATTGTTAAAAGAGTGATACTTAGCTATTAATTGGCTAATAAACCATGAAAGAGCCTTGATAATTTCTGGTGGTATTTCTGTTGTAAATTAACACCTCTTTGGCAAGTGATGTTGCTTCTATTTTGGTCCGTACTGGTGTGATGCTTGCTAACTTTTACTAAATAACAGTGCGTCAACGGTAGACCAACCTAGCTGCTCAAATCTATCCAAATATTTGAATTTATCAAACTTTTAATAAACTCCTTGAAAGTTCCGACAAATATCCATATTCCTAGCCAGGTTGCATAACATCAAATCTTGATGTTTTAAAATTGGTAAGTTTTATCATTTTTCAATTTGAGTCTGGCAATTAGATTCGACTTGTAATTTCCTCTCTGGTTGCAATTTCCGAAGGCCAACTGCAACGGATCAATCATCATCTAAATCTTTAGCATTAGAACTGCATCTCAAAATATGATACGCCATTTAGCAAAGATCTGAGACAGAAAATTGTAGGCAGTGGAAGCAGCGGTGACGGTGACTCATCTGCTCGTTAGAGAGCTAAAATATTTCTGAAACTAAAGTGAATGGAGGAGCTTATTGGAGTACCCTATGAATAGGAAAAAGAACAAGGCAATGCACCTATTATCAAAATCTTATAAACGTACACGCGTAGATTTTGAGTCAGTTCATTTCCTCTCTAAAGAAGCAAACTTGGTCCCCATTTAGTCTGGATGACTGAATATCTACCAGTCTAGCCTGACAAATATTAGCGCAAATGACAAATATATTTTACTAGATCCATTAACTCTTATTCTTGGAAGCGAACTTTCTTAGGTCACTCGCCTTTATAATAAACCACATTCCTAAACCTGGATAGACCGCGACCTTTCGGCGCTCAGCAGCTTTTTGTTCAAGTGAGGCAACCTGGAAAGTCACAGCGCGAAGTAAAACCAAAACATTAAGACCTGAGATAAGAATCTGCTTGCAGTCAGTTATTACGAAAGGTGACGAGGACCTATCTAAAGACGCTTAGATGCTCTTTATCGACATCTGAAAGTCTTCCGAACAACTTAAACACTGATGAGCGAAGCTGAACGAGCAATTCCAAATAAAATCTGGTTTAGTGTCTGGAGATCTAAGAGCCTGATCTCTTAGAAGAGGCCGACGTGTGTTTGATCATGCTTATGTTGATCGGAATGATTTCTCTATCATGCAGTATTGAAATCGTCTGTAATTTTTCTTGAGGGAGAAAAAGAGATTGAAATAAGAATTGGGTGTCCCAAAATAATTTCAGCGTTTGGTAAAATGTGCTATCTTGCTTGGGAGTTATTTTTGAACGCGCTAAAAAGGTACTGAAAAATTCGATAGGTTCTAGCTTCCATAAGATGAAATGGGAATGTAAATGGATAGCTGGTAAAGATTCCAAAGAATCTAATCGAAATTTGATTTAATTTTGACCTATTCTCAAAACTTTCCGAAAATAGTTTCAAAGTAAAATTGTCCATAAAAGTTGAACGACATCACCGATCTGAGTGACGCAAGTTGCAGCATCTAGGCTGGGTTTTTCCTTCAAGATATACGTGTCCATTATTCATGGTTGAGCGTTTCGGCAAACGCCGAGGCGACACATCATTTGGGACACACGGTATAGAATAAGAGAAAATCAGTTTTAGCAATATTCTTCCTGCAAAATATTTACAAGGGATTCCCAAGGGCACGAAAGAGTCTCATAGTTACATGTCGGCAGCAATGGCAGAACCAATAAATTCAAGGAGATCTACCACCTCAATGCGAATCGTAAAATGTCAATGAGGCGCAAAAGATTTTATCCTGTTTATGATTCGATTAGTAGGAATCCTAGAAATTTAATCATCTATCTTTTCAGCAAAAGTTCTTCCATTGCTTATTTGGTCTTTTCTGAGAACAAGTTAGTCTTGGGTCAAACATTATATGGAAATGATTTACTTTTACGAGATCATCTTCAAATTTGATTGTAGAGACCGAAAAGGTGACATCTTTAGAGACGGGATGGCCCAACATTATTTCTGAGCCAAATTAATCATATCACCTTTATGAGACTTAATTGAATTCTGTCATGAAATAGAGAGAACCATGATATCTTAGTCATTGTGAGTGTAATTCTCCAAGGACGGCCGCGAATATTTCTGGGCAGAACATTGGCATTTATCTATTATTACTGGACTGCAAACAATGAATGATCTAAAGCCATCCTTGCGTGATATATAAAGCTGCTAACGATTTTTTTCATAATATTTTGATAGAAGTTTCCGCTCTATGCAGCATGTGATGCTCTGTCTGGCAAGAACTAACTGCACAGTTTCATCTCATATTGCATTCATACTAACACTGTTAAACCTGCTTTTTCTAAACCAGTTTAAATTTCAAATGGCTGGATTTGTCTGATTGGCCAATCAGAAGGTCCTATTCAAAAACTGGTTTAATTTAACCCTATCTGACCTGGGTGATTTGAAACACTCAATGCCTGGAGGGCGGATTCCGCCCTCCTGTTTATCTCTGTTGTTGCTTGAGATATGGCAACCAAATTTGGTACAAAGTTTGTTCATCATAAAAACAATGAATATTTGAAACAATGGTCTAATTAGCATTGTTGTTGTTGTTCCAAGAGCATAATTAACATTACGATGTCATATGACGTCATAGAAATGAAAGTGTGTTAAAAGGTCGCAAAACTTTAATTTCTGTTTAGAAATGAAAAATATAGATCAAAATAGATGTAAACTCATGGTTTAGACTTAATTGGACCAATTAAAAAGGATTAAGAGAGATGCAATGTATATTTTTCACAGAGTGGTGCACGAAAACTTGGTTACCATGGAGACAAGGCTAAAAATAGAGCACCAAAATTGTTACCGTTTCATTGCTGTATGATAGAAAGTTAAACTTGCGAAATCTCAAAGGCATCCAGCAAACAGGGAAAAACGTATAAATAAAATGTACGAGGGGGGGGGCGGAATCCGCCCCCATGTCAGATAGGGTTAAGCTGGTTTAACTTGCAGTGTGAATGGGGCATTAATCATAAGGATCCTTCAGTTTTCTTTAGCGAAGGGATCATCGTTCCTAAGAAATGTGCACGAGGAATCAGAAGTGCGGAATTAAGGAGCGTAGGATCCTTTGCGGGCATGCTGCAAATGTGAAATGTCAGACGGACGGTCTGCGATCAAATATTGCCAAAGAAGATGCATTCTAGAAGTCAAACTGATAAAGAAATTTTGACTTCTCTTTCAGCTCAGTTAACGCATTAAGGATCCATTCTTCCACCATGAGCGATAGGACACTCAGTGTGAAGCAGTTTGAAATTTACATCAGAAGCGAGCCACCTTGACTTAATGCTTTTTGTATTTTGAATGTATGTTTACTTGGTATACAGCCACCTTTCGCTGTTTCGTAATTTTGAAATTTTGGTTGTATACCAAGTAAGAATAAGTTCAAAACACCTAAATTAATGTGGCTGGTGGCTGATATAAATTTCAAACTTTAATACACTGGGTGTCAAACACTGATTCTTCCACTGGCCGAAATTTCACTTGAACACAGTCTGAAATACAGAAGCATGCCCCCAAAGGCTCCTGGGTGACGATGGCTCTTTGATACTCATTAATCACATCTAAACGCGTCCTTTCATCTCTATGTCTTTAACACAGCTATCTCTGAATTTATCCTTTAAAGGAAAGGCTTTACAATTTGAAGAGAGCTGGCTACACATCCTTCTCTAATGATGGGCTAATAGCTACTGAGCTATGAAACTCAATAAAAGATCTTCTTGAACGTGTCCATTCATCTCTGTGTCCCACATCAGTTAACCTTGCTTTTTTCCTTAAATAGGAAGGACTTTATTACGTGCTGCTGAGCATTTTTAAGCTTCAAGTGTGCCAGTAATCCTTTTTAATCCAAAGCAGATCCTTGTTCGTCACATCTCTCGCTCGTACCGCTTGATTATGGACGTATATTACGACAGCGCACCGCTTTCGTAGCATTATATTCCACTGATAACATCCGGTTCCATACAAAGCTATTTCAATTATCCATGTTGAAACTGTATGAGGCTAACGACCAATTGTCTTTCACGCAAAATAGTCTGTCTTTTGTCAACTTTTAGTAGCTCCATACTGACTTTTTAAGCCTTGGGATACTTTTGTGACGTGTATAGATCAGTCCTAAATATTTTTGATTTGAATAAATATCATGGCAAGGAACGTTTTATTTTCTGAGCTATGGCTTTGTGAGACAAAAAAATTTATTATCATGATATCCACTTGAGAAAAAGTCACAAAACCAGCCTGTGGACAATCTTCAACTGCACTGTACCAAGCAAGTCTATGAATAAATCCTATTAAATTTTCAATGTTTACTGTCCGCATTTTACAGAATACTTTCTTATCGAAATTGCAACGTGAACAAGCAAAGTTAGCTGCTTAGCTAGTTTGTTAGTTAGATTCTTTAGCTTGTGAAGTTACTTGTTATGAACTGAATCTCAAATTTCTGGGACAGTTTAGAGCAACTAAAAAGACTTCAAAGACTATGCAAGTTTTTTGAAGCATCCTGAACTGGTGACAACATATTGCTGCAGATGAGCAGCACACCAGAAGATAAGCGAGTTCCAAACATTCTTCAGCTGCTTTTCTATGATTTTGGTTTCCATTCTTAGATGGGAAATGCTTTTTCACTTCACATGAAGGCAACTAAACAATAACAGTAATTACTTCAATGCAAAGAGTAAATAGAGACATACCAGGAGTTGAGTGGTAATGAAAAGGGTTTAAAGACAGGTATGAGAACGTGATTGATAAATAGAAGCTCTCTTTAATTGGACATTGGATGGGAAACAACGGACTTGGGCACGACCTTGTCACTGGAATGGTGCATGGAAATGAAAATGTTGAAGGCCTCAAAATGTAATTTGCGGAAAAAAAGACCGTGGCAGGACTCAGCATTGCCAGGGTAGTTAAAGAGGCGTGAGAAGGGGACAACTGAAGAAGTTTATGTAGGGGTGCAACGGCAAATCGTTTCAAATATCCGACCGTTTAGTGACAATGATGACGAGAACGTGTTCAAACATATTGTGAAATAACAGCTTGATTTGCACAAACTGCAACAGTAGGATGCAAGAGAAGAACTATAATGATATTCTTATACATACTTGGCAAAGAAAATTGCAGCGGCTTGGCTTTGCTGTTGTTGAAGTTCATTATTTCCAAGCTGACCTGCTCTTTTCGTTTGATTTTGATCTCTCTGGTTGCTTGTTTTTAAAGGCGCAGGATTCTCTGCCGAGTGAAGCACTGCCTTTCCAGATGCCATCACTGCTAAAGAAAAGAGATCATGAGTGCCTATGACATAAATCCACCTTGAAATGAATTGAGTTGCATGCGCGACGAGAATTCACATGTTCACCCTGCTGCAAAACGCTACTGTTAAACAATTAACGCAGCCTGATATCCAATAAAATGATGTCATCGCTCAGTGGATCACAAGGCAACCAGGGGGTTTAGCTTAAAACATCTGTCCAAAGAATTAATATACAATGAACTAAAATAAGCCACTGTGACGGGGGTTGGGTAAACATGGTTCTTTCTCACAGTCACAGTGAAACAGACCTTTGAAACCTACGTGAACAAAATCAACTCATTTTGAGACGTTCAAACACTCTGAATCACATAAAATGAAAAGGGAAATAACACTACAAAATTTGATGAATAGACCATATGAAACAAGGTATAACTATGTAACATAAAGGCGCCGCTGATATTTTCTCATCAGCATGATAGCCAATTCTTTGTTTATCAAAACTGCTTTGTCTTCCTTTTCATCAAATATTTGATTTTTAAATTACCTCAGGGTTACCTTGAAATGACGAGGCCGATATTTTCGAAACTTTTCCACAATCAATGTGTCTTGATAAAATTTTGAAAATTCAGACCAGATTATAAATTTTTTCTCGAAAGATGCCTCGATGAAAACTCCAAATACTTTAGGAGACGGTAAAATTTCGATCTGTTTCTCAAACGATTGCTTCAAAGGCAGTTTTGAAAATTATGAAAAGGCAACGGAATTTCGATGTATTTTTTTCCACCTATGCAAGGGCGTAGGGAAAGATAAAATTTAGGGAGGGGGTTGCCAGATAAATCTATTGTCTGCGAAAATTTTGCCCGACTTAAGACTTATTTTCTGCCCGATTATGGCTGATTTTCGTCAATTTTTCCACTGTTGGGAAGGAGGCTGCAGCCGCCTACCTCCCTTGTCTCCTATCCCGATTCATGTATTAATGCAGGTATGTGGATCATGGAGTGCGTCCTCTCATTTACAACAGAATGATTTATCCAGCCAACGAAATTGAAAAACTGTACTTAGGTTTTTGTTTGTTTGCCATATGTTTCAAAACACTCGCACTTACATTGTTTAATTGTTCGAAGCTTTCGCCTCACTTCTGCGGCGAAAACTTCGACAATTAAAGCAATGTAAGTGCGAGTATTTTGAAATCTATGGCAAACAAACAAAAACATAAGTACTGTTTTGGATTCAACACTCGGGATCAAATTAAAGCTTTAGCAGGTTCTGCTAAAAGGAAAATACAACTAAATGGGAAAAAGTCAGGGAAAAAGACTGATACTGACGGCAAGATGGCAACGCTAACTTTCCCTCTCTTATCTATGAGTTTTACCATAACGCAATTTTCAACTGATTCTTGACTGAGAACTTTGCAACAATTAAACAAAGCTTGAAACTGCTTTTTTGCATTGTCATCATACTTTCCACCATTAGACCCAATGATTTAAACCTTTAATCAAACAGACGATCAAATAGACGTAAAAAAGGGTAAAACTAAGACAGTAGAGAACTGCCCGGACATTGAACTCATGCAACATTTTTAGCAATATTTAGCTAGCATGAATTATTACTCACTGTCGGCAACTACTAAAAGATGACTAAAAGATAAGAAAGGATAAAGAGGAAAGGGAAAATTTGCTTCTTAAAATTTTTGGGATAGATATATTAATAATTAAATAGCTGACTGTGTTCTAATTTTTTAAATGATAGCATGTAAGCATCACACCTAGCTGAAGCAAGATTCTTGAAAATTTGTCAGTTATAGAAGTGGTTCAAGCCATTTGCCTTAAAAAAATGCTAGCCGTTCAGATATCAGTATTTCTCGTTGATGTATATAAGTCACCCAAATAAGGTTCGATACGGGTCACGGTTTACTGTATTTGCACGGATACTCTTATAAAAGGCTTCCATAAGCTTGACTCCTTGCAACCTCATACATCTCATTATTCTAAACAAAACCTTTGCCGTAATTTTTTATGTCGTGGTGGCCGAGATCAACTTTGAACTTGCTACAGCACAAACCGGAACAAAAGAAACAGCATATTAAGAATCTTCAGAACCAATGCACAAATGTACATGCGCCATTTCAGCTTGTTACAGAAAATCACATTTCTCGCATGCAGGTTTTTCTGTACTTCGCGCTTGAGAATTCGATCGATTATTGTGACGAAGATAATAAAAAATTCTCGTGAGATAATGCTTCAATGTGGTATTAGACGATCCCAGTAACGAGGATGAGGAGGTATTATAAGTCCAAAAATAACCTATTGTAACTGATAATTTTGGTGCGTGCACAAAAAACAAAGTCGAAGACATAAAGTCACATTTGGGGTTGCTTTTGTTATCCAATTTTTAACCGCCGCTTTTGAAGCGTGAAAGTTTTACCTGAACATGTGAGATTGTTTCCACTCCTGAGCATTAGGGGGCATCTAGAGTCAAACCTCTTCAATGAATGAAAAGAATAAAATTCAGATGAATAATACTAACATATTTTTGCGTTCGGTGAAAATAACATACAAAATCGTGTTTCTATTGTCAAGAGGAATCTTTATAGGGAGCGTAGGAGTTACTATATGGGTAGAAAGTAATTGTTTTACAATTGGCAACGTAACGGAAATTTTAATTGGCCATAATTGCACTTAAATCGTCACGGATGTTCTTCTAAGAGAAATGAGTTAATTGAATTTAAAACCAAAGCACGATTCCAACTGTTGTTTACAAATATATCTTTTTTTGAAAGTTTAGGATTTCAGCTGAAAATTGAATTTTTCTTAAAACTGGTGTAATGAATGGTATGGTCACAAAAATGTCACGGCATCTGGCTCATCTTTATCAAACGGGCTTTAAATTCTTCATTTCTCTTCTAATTCTCATTGTGAAATTTGGGGCTGCCTTTTCGAGATGGTATTACAACCAGGATTCATATTTACCATAGTCACTATGTATTTGCTAACAATAAGTTTCAACAAATCGTTATCTCAAGGATAATCATTCATTACAGTCTCTCTTGAAGGCAAATGTCCGCGGCACTATCGTGCAAATAAGACAATCTACAAGTAAAGAATTAGGCAAGTTTCAGAAATTTTCGATGCACATCTATATCCATTCACGAAGAGGACAATAATTTGACTCCATTTATTCGGGCAAGAAAGAATGATCCGAAAGTATAAAGCCTTGGTGAATACTCAATTACTAGATCCCTAGCTATTGAATTTAATCAAAGATCTCGCTAATCACATCCACTGCACTATGCCTTTAAACATCAGAACGTTTTGACAACCCGAAGATAAGCAACTTCCAAAATCAGCTGGTTAAAAGTAATAGCAATTCTCTGCACAACAATGACAAATTTTGATATGACTCAACATTCATAAGTAACTATGAGCCCGGAAGATGAAATATTTGTATCTAATGTGTAATTCCGCACATATTTGCTGTTGTTCTTCGTCGCATGGCGGCGTTCCTGCTCTCAAACTTATTCACGTATTATCACTGCAAGCATCCTCGGATCCGACGAGCTACATTGATATCGTGTCCTTTCATTCTCGATTTATGAATAAGTACCACAAGCATAAACATTTATAAAAGTGACAAGTTATAGGCATTGAAATGAGATACCATTTCTGACGTTACAACTCCTTGACATAAAATATCGACAAAATAAACAATGGCAAACAAAGTAAACAATAAAACAGATGGAAGCAAGTTCAATAAACCACTCTGATTTCGTACCTGTCTTCTTTCAAGTACCATACTCTGCCCTTTTCAAGAAAATTTCACTTCATAGAAATCTGATAACCTGCTTCGTAAATTGTCTTTCTGATTATCTGTCTTTCTAAACCAGAAATCACAACTCTCTACCAGAAATCACAACACAACCCGAAACCAGAAATCACACCCACAACCAATTTATTCTTTAAATCCTGTCGTGATCATGAGGTGCAGAGGCATAAATACTATGTAATGAGCTATTACAAAATTGATGGTTTTTGTGCAAAGCCAATTTGTATGCAATTAAAATCAACCGTTCCTTAGAGATCTCGAGTCTACAGGAACAAAGCTTCACCTGTCGTGCCAAGTATCTTTTTGTAATCCTTGGCAAGCGTCTTTAACGTGAAATCAGATCGACAGTAACTTTATTACATTAATGGCGCATATAACTGTAATCTACAGTTGATTCTCTTAAAGATGTCTCATTGATATCAATGTAGCAGTGACAATATACTAAGCCCTATTCATCATTTTCTTGTAGTTGCCTATCAGCAGGAGTAATACGTAATCCTTTATAGCTAGTGATTTCTGTCTGACAGATGGAAAGCAAAATATTGTAAGTTCGACTATTGTACGGGTCCCTCTAAACAACTGGACGAAGATTTTAAATTCTTCTGTCTTCAATAGATAATTTTTCCTTTTTTCCAGGAAGAAGCAGCACCAAATCATAAAGCATAATTAATTGACTTAAGATAGAATTCATTAATCATCATAAATTACGATGCAGAAAACTGACACCCATTGAAGGAACCTGGGTCTAAATTTGAGGACATCTGCAAAGCAATATGATAAAAGGCTCTGATGTGACACGACTAATTGCCATGGTACGGACATACCAATGCACTAGTTTCCTGAACGTGTACGACTTTGGAAATGGTTCAGCTTTATATAGATGATTTTGTCTTGTTAGCTACCATTGTTCGAAAAAAGTGAAAAATCGTTGTAGAATATCGAAATGTAACAGCATCAAACTGAGAATTCGTAAATTAACAACAACAGCAACGATAACGACGACGAAAACAACAACAACAACACGTTCAGACTGGAAGAGAGTATGGCGTCACAACAGCGATTCGAAAAACGAGAACGCATTACCCAACTCCTCTTGGATTCACGAAAGACAAACTGTGGGACTTTATCCAAAAATCTTGCTAAGAAAAGATCAATATTGTTATATCAAATTCCACCTGACTAGATATGGTTAATATCTTGTACTTTGTAGCCCATGTTGAAAATCTGAAATTGAAAATAAATCTTTGGGCTGGCCACGCACTAACCAAATTATCAAAACAATATATGTGGCCTTGCTGGTGTGGAAAAAATTGGCAAAATATCAACAATGTGGCTAAAACTTGAAAGCAGCAATGAGGCCTGGAGCAGTAGTCAATCATTAATATTCTTAATAAATAAATTGGCTCAGCTTACTTTATCTGGAAACAATTCGCAAGCTTCAGTCTTCCATAAGTTTCCTAATCGTGTAGAAAACATTCCGATGCATTTTGTATATTAACACCGCCTAAAAGCTGACGGGATTATCCTTAAGAGATCCGGATTTTTATCACTGGAATCGTAAAACGGGTCTGGAATAACTGCCCCGAAGGAATCGAAGCTTGCGATCTTATCGAAGCATTTTTAGCAGATTTAAGAAGTATACACCAAGTTGAAATTTTCAAGTGAATGCGATGAGCCAGATGGCGTTGACTAGAACTAGAGGGCGAAGAAACACCTTCATTAACCATTGATCTTTTTGGCATTGTTTTGTTTGTTACGAGCAGAGACTATCAAACACAATAGACTATCCACAGACGTATGAGATCTCATGTTTTTACATTTAGATCATTCAATTACGCCTTCATTACCAGGAAAACACTTTTATACCTTGAAGCAGATGCTTCCTGCATGCTCTTCAATAACAACTTTGCACATTTTATGGAGTAAGGGTCCTTTGCATGATGGTAACACTGATAACGTGGTTGGGATTTGTGTAAACAAAACTTGATTAGGTCATGAGTTTGTTTATTGTAAACAATAAGGTGTAATAGTGTAATCTCATGTTGAAAACAACACCTCAAATGGCTACTACGTAAAAACAACTTCTTGACACCGATACAACAACACACCAGGCATTATGCTTTTGGACCTCTGCGAGTAACAACATGTAAGCACACCGCTAACACAAGATATAGTTGATGAGGTTGATAATGATAGTTCAGGTACAGATGACATTGAAGCTAATGACAACGTTTTTGTAAACAAGTAAGGGCAATCTAGCATTTGACTCCAATTTCTGTAGAGTTATAAGAGTAACGATTCTTTCAATGAAGAGTGGTCGCAACGATGATGATCATCTGAACGACAACGCCCCGTCAATGATGGCCAATTTCGACAATAATTGTTACACAATTACTCTTTATTGAAGATAGTCCTGCTTATCGACTTTATCTTATTGATAGAGGGCATTACCTCATTCAAGGACCGGTGAAGTTTCCCGAATTTCAATGAAATGATCAGCATTCAGATTGGGAGTAGAAGCAACTGTGTGATAAAAACTTACAGTTCTATGCGATTCAAGTGTTATAAATTTAGTTATAGTAGGAGAATGATCTGTATCAAAGTTGCAATAAAATTCATAATGGAATCTGCAACCTCCATATTCCACAGATTTCCGCCAAACATTTCTCTTTGTCACGCAAGGAATATACACAAGCTATTCTTAGAGTACAAAGCAGCATGGATTTTGAGTTTTTGAGCACTAAATTTACGCCGCCCATTCTTGGAGAAGAACGAAACGAGCCGGCGTAAAAAGATCGAGAGGCTGTAGGCCGATTTCACAAGGGAATAACACATAAACTCTTTGAAATCACCCTAGAAGCTGGACAAGCCTTTCACATCACATAACGTCAATGCAACTTTGCTGTTTTTGAAAATAAAATCAAGCTATACTGGATGTCGGATATTGAAAAAATTTCCTGTAAATTTTTGGAACTCAAACAGAAACACAAATCCGTCCAGGTCAACAGACGGCTCGAATCTTGCCGAACTGTTGAATGATATGAGTAAAATGTTGATCGAAGGGAACTAATCCTAGAAAAGGCATCTTTGATACAATCATTGTTGTCAGAATTACAGTTTTTTTAAGTTTTATGAAAACATGTACGAGAGGAGTTTCTGAGGGTTTGACAGAAATTAAAAGCCCCATAAATTCTAAACAGATTAACGAAAATCAATGTGACAAACACAAGAAATTCTCAGTTCTTCAAGATCTAGAAGATAGTATGATTTAGTGATCTGATGAATCACAACTTAAAACTAGCAGAGATTTCAAAAATACTGGAACCCTGATACAATGACGATATCAAAAATAACTTTTCAGGAATCATGGCCAGGACCGTCGAGAAAGGGGGTTAGCTAGTGTAGTTACCAGGGGGCCCGAGGCCATTAGGGGCCCAGCAAAATATGCATTATGTATTTCTTCTTTGTCTTCAATTTTCCTCTGGAACGTTTCTTGGCCCGCGGGGCATTCTTAGTTTTGTCTTTACACACTAGACAAACAAATTTCCCATCTAAGTATCTTTTTAATAATTTAGAGGAGGGCATTTCCATCTAAAGCATCCTCTTACCAGTGCATAGGAGGGCATGATCTGAGAGAAAAAAGGCGTGGTCCAAAAAATTTTCCTGAGCTCTTGGAGCCGGGGGCCCAATCCACATCCACCCCTGGGGACCGTGCCGTCTCTCGACGGCCCTGATCATGGCAAACGAAGTAAACTCCACTGTGATCTATACATTTGAAAGAATTAGGCAATAACATTTTACGCATTAAACTTCAACGCTGTCGAGCCCTTTAAGCTGTCCTGGTCGCGATTTTGGGAAATCATACTGACCTGCGTTCTTTCTTGATTCCGTCGTCTCCGCTTTCTCAGCAGCAACAGGAGCGACAGCACGAACTTTGGGCTGCGGTGAATTCGAAGCCTGATCAGTGTTTGCCTTTGATGCAGGAACGAGGTTCTTCGGAAGAAATGGGGCGATACTGACTGAATGCAACGATAAAACAGCCTCCCTCTTCAAAATCTCAACATGCGTTGAACAGTTTTCACACTGCTCTCTCTCGATTCCATTTCGAAAGTGCTCTGGGAGGCGCAGTTGCTCGTAGACTGCGAGAAACAGTGACCCAACCTAAAAAGAAGAGAAGATTTTATCAGAGATGTTGAACACGTGAAGATAAATAACAAAGCCTTTCTCTGATATTAAGTACATGTAACCTCAATGAATTAAGAGCGCTTTTAAGAGGGTTGGTCCACTAAATTAAGTCTATCAACTCTAGCATAGGGTGTTCTTAGAAAACGAATCGAAAGGTTGCTCTGTTGACTGCAGTTATGGGAAGATACGAGCATTTTATGTTTAAGGAAAACATCTGAGTAGATGAAAATTTTGCAGCAAAAAAGGCAACGTGAAAACGACTAAATTCTAATTCTTGAAGCAGATTTTTACAAGGATTTGATGGTGTAAGTATAAAGTATATTGCCACTGTCAAATTCACAACTCGATGCGTACATTGTTAATAAAGCTTGTACTGTAGTCTGTCTGAAACGAGATGCAACGTGAAAATGTCTGCGAATAAAAGCAACTGAGGGGTTTTCCATAATTAATTTTGCGTTACCACAAAACTCACGTGAACTCTCATTTGAGACAGACGTTGGTAGCTGCCAATTAGAATTGGCGCAATACAAAATGGGCAGCAACTAACGAAGTTCAGTTTGTCACCCTCTCAAAAAATATGATTCACAAAGCAACACAAACAATCAATGAATACCTGAGAATTCGGTGAAAACTACCAAAGATCTGTGCTAAGAATCACAGATGATCAATTTGCCATCAAAGATAACCACGAAAAAGCTGTCAAAAATCCCAGAAAATCCACAAATATAAATCCTTTCAAGTTACCTGACATGCCCTAGTGAGCCTGTAAATTCTAGCACTTGAAAGAGGCTTTGATGCCACACATATTCAATAAAGACTCGACGTTGAACCGATGAATGACAAGAAACTGCTGGTTTCACGAGTGGTGAACGCAAAATATCACGAAAATGAAGGCCAGTCCCACCTCCCTTCAATCATGAAACAATACATTCACCAGAACAATACATTTGACAAACAATAGAGAAGTCACGTGTAGTACTGCCTGCTTCATCAATGAAGATCTACCACGATAACCTTCTATTGAAAGTAGTTAGGTTGAATGACCTGAAATTGCAAACAATTTTTATTGCAAACACAACAACATCACACTTTGATATGCTTATCAATAACTGTTCCGGGGTAGTCGTCTTCAAAATTGAATTTCTTTGGTATCGAAGATAGGCCAGCAATTTTGTGGCAGCAACAAGTTTCCGATTTGGTCTAGGTTTAATCAAAGCAACGGCTGAAAATCGGAAATGACGACTATTTGCAAAGAAAGTGCTTCCAGCATTTTATTCATTAAAAATTGCAATGCGTTGTGTTTAGGCCATGATATCTTGCAAGAATTAAATACTTCGACAAAATCGGAAGGGAATCGGAAACACAAACATGTCGCTGATAAAGCTAATTTTGGCAAAAGCATAAATGTTGAATTTGCTTTCTCCTTCTCATTCTATGCTTAAAGAAATTACAATATATCTGACTGAAAAAAGATGGGTGGATGGAATGAAACCACATCACACATGGTAAAATGAGCTAAGAGCTGCAAGGGCAATGATCTGAAATTAACCTATTGCATTTGATTTTCTCGGCACTGCCATGGATATTGTGTAGCTAGAGAAAAAATGGCCTATGTTGGTGTACTATAGGTTACTCCATTTAGCTCCATTCACTTTGAAGGAAATCAACGGACGACGCAACGGTCAATAGTAAAAATAGATCACACGGAGGTCACTTGCCACTTATTGTCGTAATGTTCGTCTTTTCATGGAGAGCAATTGTTTATGTTCTCATAAAAATTACGCAAATGGCCTGTTCCACACTTAAAGGGCCTATGTGATGAGCCTGATTGATTCTAGCCTCACGACATAGTCCCACCTATCGCAAAAATAGCAACAACGACAACAACAAAACAACAACAGCATTTCTTATTTTTGCTCAATCTGGGCCTTATGGACTTTGATATAAAATTTTGAGACAGAGAAGAACACGTTTACGTGTGCCTTTTCGAACGAGGCTGCAGTGTAGTCTCAGAAGCGAGGCAAGCGACCCTCGACAGTTGGTGCTGCGGTGAAGTTCATGGAAGCTAACTGGTCTTAAAAATGAGGAAACCCTGATTCACAGTGAAAGATTTTTGATTCTTGGATTGAGGAAACATTTGTATGAATACTTGTGGCTTTTGTTCACGGCTATTATCACTGCACACTTGAACTCTGAACTGTTTTAACATTGGAGGTTCGAGCCGGCAACTTAGGTCCATCCACCATTGGCTGGTGTTCGTACAGTGTTGCTATGGTTTCCATATCTAGTTATGAAATCGATAGGGGAAAACTTCATCCCAAATTTCAGTATAAAAGTCCATAAGTCGTAGTTTGAGCGTCCATCAGTCTATCAATAGCGATAACTACGAATATGCAATCAGTCTAGATTGATTCATGCAAAACAGTTCTCTCCATTGTTTATTTTAAAGCACAGGATCGAGGCTGAATTTTCATAATGCAATTAAAATTCATCAAACAGAAATAAAAAGTCACGCCAAAATGGCATTCCACTCCAAACTTGTTTGTTGTATTGATTAATTGCTAACGTGACATACGTCCTTTAATCCTCCATTCACCTTAACGATGCAAGGAGTCAACTATTGAGCCCGCTCTTAGCTGAGGTTGCATTCGTAGAAACTAAACATATCGTCACCGAAAACAAGTCTCGAATGGCACTGGCTCATGATTGATTCCAAAGCGTCTCGAAACATAGCCATCAGAAATGTTTCATCGATTCAAATTTACAGTAGTCAAATGTGATTATATTTTGGAGTAAAGGACCGCCTTTCTCAAAGTGTAGAATTCTTTGGTTCACCGTGTCATTAATCTCTTCAAGGCTAATTTCAAGGCACGATAACTGCTGTCTATTATAGCATAGTTTCACCGAGCGTTAACAAAATTAACGCAAATGCGATAGCTAGCTGGTCACTGCGATAAACACTAATCCCGTATAGCCTCGTTTTTACTGCGTTGTAAGCGCGACAATAGCTAGCCCAGCGTAAACCATGCTTACTGGATTTTAAATCTGAATCAAACCTAGAATAAATGAACGATGCTATTATCAAACTATGCCCACATGCTTCTCATGGTCCAATTGTTTGATCATCTATGGTGGACATCGAATAAGATCCATATTTAAACAATATCAAATAATATGAAAGGCTATATTTAGATAGTCCAGCCCGGTCCACCTTGGCTGGTAACGTAATTCTGATTTGTATAAAGACAAAAGCTTGGGGCTCGAATCTTTGCAAAATTAAAAATCATTCGTGTAAAATGTCACGACCCCTTTCGTTCAACCGAATAAAGATAAAGGGAACTTGATGTAATTTGCCATATTCCTAGAAAGCACATTTTTGATATCATCATTTTTTCAGCGTTACAGCGCTTTTAAATTTTAAAGAAAGGATGTTCGAGAGGATTTAACTCTGAGGCTTTGACAAACATTTAAACGATCTATAAATTCTAACTGACTGAGTAGAATAAAAAAGACCAATACAAGGAATACTGCGTATTTGAAGGTCCACAAGATGGTAGTAAGGAACAGTCTTTAGCTTTTATGGTTCCGATTTAGCAATTTGATGATATCGCACCTCAAACTGGCGGGAATCTAAAAATGATGTTATTCTGATAATTATGATGATGTCAAAAAAGTTGTCTCTGGGGTTGTTGTAAATTAAAAAAAGTTGACCTTTGTTTAATTCAGTTGAAAGAATTGGGCAACATCAGTTTACAGGAATGAGTAAAAAGTATTGCAAAGATTTGAGCCCCATACTTGAGATCTTTGCACCTTGTACCGGCTTACATGCCATTCTTTGAAACGCAGAATACCAAAAATCCTCCAAAAGTGAAATTCGATGCAATAAATGAAGCCTCAGACAAAACGAGGACAGTTCTCAACAATCTCAAATTAGCGGAGGAGGAGCGTTTGTACAGGAGGTCGGGCCTAATCAGCAGGGTGTCCTTTTGTTGAAGCGTGTAAACTCGTCGACAGGCTAAAGATTGCACGGTTTCATAGCGTGAGAATTAACGAATTTGATATATTTTACAATAAAATGACGAAACATTGACCAATAGTCGTTTGATTAGGCCATTGCTAAAACCAATAACCCAGTAAGGTACGAGACGTGGAGCAGAAAAATGTTAGTCAACACAATTTATAGACTGAACGTTGTTGAGAAAAATAAGAAAACTGTTTGCCTATTATAATAGGCTTACATTCAAAGGAAATTTCGGAGCCATTTGGATAATATATAACTGTGCAGCATTAGTGATTTAATTCCCAACTGGCTAGCAAGGATGTTTGAGGCCACAGTAGGATCTAACCTTTTCAGGAAAATGGATGTTTCAGCTAATTTATGAGTCCAACACACATTTCCGCATAAACAAGCTTCAAGTTACAATGCTAGGTCAACAGGTCCCGAAGCTTTGAGCATCGTTAGAGCACAGCGGTAAGAAATATCGAACGTAAAGTCTATCTAGTGCAACTGGTAGTAGTCCCCAAATAGAATGACTCGAATTCTAAAGATATGCCAAAAGTGCTGAAAACATGCCAGATGACTTGAAGATAAGCCAAAATCGAAATATCGAAGCATGACATCAATGTTGCTATGTTGCGCATGCCCAATAGTTTCTACTGCACATGACATCATTGGCTCTCTTCACAACGCATGCCCAAAAAGCCAATTTTTTGTGTCTATCAGTGTCGTTCAACTGATTATGGCATCCAGTGATGACCTAATTTGCCGAAATGGTGCATTATCACGCAGCCAAAAAGACTTTGAAAGAGAAACTTTTGCAAAAAAATAAAAATTTGAATGAAAGCCAAAAACAAGCCAAATTAAAGAAAAAAGTCAAACTCAAACTTTCCACTCCAGGAAGGTTGAGAATAAGCCAACATCGTAAATTTGGCTTGAGAAAGCCAATATGGCACATCTGAAAAATTCACGGTAGAGTAAACCTTGGTTGCCTTCGTAACCCTACCACCATAATATCTGAAAGTTGAGCAAATTTCTTTCTTGATCAAACCTGCAAAAGTTATTCCAGATTTTGCTTTGCAATGAAAGAGCTATTCGGAAAGTAATGGATCTACCCTCGTCCGGAGCACAGGATTGATCATCATAAGAGGGTGGTCCAAAGCAAAATTTTCTTGTGAGCCTAAGTTAGATGTGAAGGTGTGCATTTTACATGGTGCAAATATGATAACAGAGTAAGAGAGGTTTTGCATGAATGACTTCACGTTATCGCAAAAGTGACCTGACATCAATAATGTGAAAGAGACTTTGGATTTTGTGGCTCCATGTAGTATTACGTGTAGTTACATGTTCCAAGTAATGGCTGTGGTACCGTCACTGCATTACTGTAATATGGTTTCACTGCAGTTAGTTACGCAGAATGTTCCATGGAATATATAACAACACATGACGCTCAAAATGGTGACCTGCTCATTGGAAAAATAGTCAGTAGAATGCAAGAGCTCATTTATGATGAGTAAATAAAACTGAGCTTGCTTTTGGAGATTAAAATGTGCAATGTATGGCTCTACCGGCATTTTTGTACCAGAGAGAAAATCCCGGTGGTACTTTTCAAAATGTGAATTACGTATTGGATAAGTAACTGCTCATCAACAAAGTAGAACTTGAAGCAATATGACAGGAATACGTGTGAACTGGCAAGAGTGATCTCATTGCACGCAAGTGCCCCATGCGATGAAATCACTGAGATTGCACTTGTAAAAGGTACACGTAATATCTAGCTTAATTCGGTACCTGACGCAACTTGCAAGTCAGCAGCTCTTGAGAGCTGGCCAATACACACAGATCCCATGATATATCTACCTTCCAGGCCTCGAGAATTTTCCTCCGTAAAAATGAAAAAGAGGGGGCGTCGACGACGCAGTTAGAGTGACTTCGTAACCCCTGCACGTTCAAGTAACCTTACGTTTGATTATTTGCCATGGCAGTGTGGCAGAATATCAACCTCATTTCCAGGGTGTTCTTACGTCATACGATGCTCACGAAGCTGAGTGAGCATCCTAGTGCACTTTGCGCAAATCCGTCAAAACAGTGGGCAGCTTAGCAGCCATTATGGATTTTACAGTTGGCTGGGTAACGTTGATTACGGGACCTCGATCCCAAACAACAAAGTAGCATTATAATTATTCGAATGACTAGGGAGATTTCGAGATGTGTCTGCTATTGTTTTCGAACAGCGAATCAAATTGCAGAACAGCCTCTTGTATCTTAGAGTAGAGGTAGAGCATCGAACTCAATCTGGAGAGAAAATTGGCGTTTTGACATAAAAATCGATTTTGGCTAGGCCTTTTCGGTATTCCGTAAACGCGTACAGCATCAGTCAGTCCGTAAGACAACCTCTCTGGCACAGGAGGATATGCAAAGAGAGAATTGAGTTGCAAACTGGCTTTACAGTAGTTCAAACAGTTACTACCAAATAGTGACCAGAAGGGACCAGGAGGAGAAAATGCCTGAAAAAGAAGCAAAAATTTCATAGAAGACAGCAGTATTAACAGATAAGTTCCTAAGATTTGCAAACAATACTTTTGTAACAGTTCGAAATGAAAACAAGCCCACAGGCCATTAGATATAGAACAAAATTTGTGATGAGATAAGGCTGATTGTAAATTGGATCTATAAAGAACATGGTCCAAGAATTTGTTGCCAGAGGGGAGAGAAGTAAAGAATTTCCGAAATTGTACCAAATATTCCGTGGTGAAGACAGTAATCTTAGGCTAATCAATCATTAGGAAGTCCCTAATGAAAGGATGTTAAAGGAAATAGCAAGCAATAGATAGATAGTCGATATAAAGAAGAAGGAGGTCTGCTCTGCAGGGGTTACTATTACTCTAACATGTGAAAGGAATGAGATCAATATGTATCAATACAGTCATTGTTACTGAAGCAACAATAGTTAAAAAGGTCCAGGAGCAAACAACCCTCCATAAATCTCGTACACTTTCCTCAGAAATTCTATTGTAGTCTTGAAAAATCAGTGGAATCCTCTAAGAAATCTCTTCGTTGTGCAGGAAATCTCTTCGTTGTGCTGGAAATCTCGTACGCGCTGTGAGGGAATAATATACCCCTTGCACAGGGTAAGCAAATGTGTTTCAGGTGGCTTCATATTCTGCCAAAAAGGGCTTATCAAGGGAATGTCTAAGGTTGTGCTTCTAGTTGAGTTCTTCTTAAAAGACTTCAGGCCATGGGTTAAGAAGATCTTAAACCATATGGATAACAATAAGTGAGGCAAGGCTTAAAAACTGGGAATTTGTTGGGATTGCGAGCGGTGACTTTACGGTGATAAAGCTTTTCCCGCTAGTCTCAATAAAGATATACTTTTTTTAACGCTCCGATTTATTCAAACTGGTCATTTTGATGAGAAACATTTAGATCTCAGTTATAAGCCATAAAGCCACCAAGTCCCCCTTAAGTAAACGTTTTTCTTTTCTTCCCCGTGTGGTAGTTACGTGTTATCAGCAGCGTGTAATTTCTTGTGCTATCTTTGTCTTTAAGTCCTAACGTGTAGTAACTTGTAAGCAAGGAGTGAAATGTTCGTGTTTCCTGTTATTTGTAGCCATGCGGTAGTCGTAGTTTTTCGCTCCAAATGGTATTGTTGTAGTAGTAGGGTATAGTATTTTGTAAGTAGTGTATTAAGTAATATGTATTGTAAGTTTTTAGTTGGAATGTAAAAAAAAAAGTTGTGAGCCTCAAGGAATCCTCCAAACAGGGCTCCAGATCGCAAGCGTACTAATGATTTAATTCAGTGACGTGATATGTAAATAAGCTTGACCTTCGAGAACAAGAGCATGAAACAATAGCTCCGATGCCCATGACAGTGTGAGCCCCAGCGTTGATTCGCTATCAACAAAGTTGAGACACAATTTGTCAAAACAAAAGGTCAGTATTTCTTCTCCCCAACAAGAGCTGCGTGCATTGTTTTTCTTGTACATATCATAAATACTATAAGTTGTTGTTGCTTCCTGTATTTTTTGGACGATCAAGTTAAATTTCCCTTGTCAAATATTTAACAAGTTTCCCATGAAATCCGATCTTGGTAAGGCTTTCCAAAACCAACAAAAAAGGCATTACATTGGTTACTGTGGTTACTGTCAGGATGTCCTGGCCTGTTGCATCTGCAAGACATGAGAGGAGATCGCACATTAAATGATGGACCACATGCAGGAATGGGAGATCATGGACACAATTTCTATGGCCTGTACGCCCATGATTAACACCACATCTTGTAAGCAAGGAGTGAAATTGCAATTAAATTGTCCCTACAACAAAATCTTTCAAGAATTTCAAATAGGTGCCCGTTTCTTAGGGTGGAGGTAGTGAGCGCTTATTCGAGTGGGCGCCTATTGAATAATCTTCCCGACTGGGCGATGTTTTCTTTACTTTGCACCACGCGAGAGATGAGCTAAAATGTGCACAAACCTCTGGACGAACAAGGCAAATGTCATGTACCTACGTATGTGTAACAAAAAATGTGCCTTTATCATGCTTGCGTTGTTGTTGGTGGAAATCCCGGTCAGTTAACACTAGAGTTGGTTTACCAGGAAGCGATAACCACAACACAAAACGGCTACTTCATGAAGACATGCTCCATACAGATTTACTATGCTCTTCATCCAAAAAACTGTCGCTGTAGTAGTAATTCAAATTCCGATGAACAGCTTGTGAAACCAACGGGACGTAGAGAGGAACTAATGGTTGAAACAGAATATCATTCACGAGGGTGTGACCTTTCTTTTCCCTTACCCCTCACTAAGAGGTGACACTATGCGGTTGTAAAACTACGGGGGAATCATTATCACCGTCTAGCGAGTCTGGGCAAACATCGTGTAATTTTTCAGATGGTATTTGAGAGACTTTCTTTTCGCTAATATAAAGAGTTAATATAAAGCAAGTTAAAATAACACCTCCGGTGTCCCGACACACTGTCAGTGAGAAATGACGAATTACTCCTCAAAAAAATTGTTTGGGATTTTTAGAGGTTTAATAAAACACGTTCGGGCTGATGTAATGATTTGTAACCTAGCCATTGTATGGTTCCAAAGAACTGTGAAGGCCATGTTTTCTGGTTATAAAGTGATCAGATGACTTTGTAAACGAAAGGAGTTGGCTGTCCCAAAAGGGGGCTAAATTTGTGAATAAAATAAGGTAGGCTACCATTATGAACAGGAAAACTGGGTTGGGTAGTCAGACTAGGGTAGTCAGACTAGGGAGGATACAGTCACTTCAAGTTATATTCTTCGATCAGCCAATACGGAACACCCTAAAGTGTATCCCAAATTGTTTTTGTATCTTATAAAGTTACATCGAAGAGGCTTCAATTTAGAGATATGGTTTGAGCCAATTTGAAATGTGGCTGCCGATTTATGGCACGAGAAAGTCAAAATAAGTGATGTCTTCCAAAACGTAGTTTCCTTGCTATTCACCAATGTCAAAAGCAAAGCAATGTCTTGAAAGGAGGTTACAGGGTTGTAGTTGAACTTCTACATTTATTACTGGTGTACTCTCAATGAATAATCAAAATTAAAGGGTCTGTTTCAACCAACATGCATTTCACGTGCCACCTCTTGGTTAACCTTTGTTGTCGCCATTTTCATAGCCCATGAAAATGGCAACAAAGGCCAACTAGGAGACGGCATGTGCAAGGCATGCTGGTTGAAACCGACCCTTTAACCGTTTTATGAATCAATAAAAAATTCAAATACAGTTTTGCAACCCTTCTTTCAATATTTACTTGATTTTGATATTGCTAAAGAACAAAGTAAGTGCCATTTTTGGAGCAACCACTATTTTGACTTTCATGTGTCATAAATCAGCAACCATGCGTCACATTGACTTAAACAAGGTCTCAAACTGCAAGTTGAAGTCTCTCCGGTGAAACTGTAAAAGACGCGAGGCGATTGAAGCTGCAGTTCGCTTACAGCAGCCGCACAAACTGGGAAAAAATTTTTGGAATGCTTAGACATTGACAAAAAGGACGAGGAATGCGCTCTCCTTCCAGGAACAGCTAACATGCATGGAAGCGCATGTTCGGTGACATCTTTGACCAATCTTGTCTATAATGGTCACAGTTTGTATGTTGCTTAATCTTCCGAAAGAATGCGAAAGAAAGGCTACTTGGTTCGACGGGATTAAACTATATCCTTGGAAATACTTTCTCAGGAAAAGACAAACAAGAATCCAACTAAGTTTAGACAGGTAAGGAATCTTCCTGGAACTTTGTGCAGTTGTAGATCTTCTTGTAAATATATTTCGATAGGCAATTGCCTGAAATAACTTTTTGAATGGAGGCAAAAATGATGGGATAATCTTTTGTTTGTGAGATCAATTAAAAATTCAACATGACTTAATTTCATTGTAGCAAAGAAGGGAACAAAGGATCGTTCATCCACTCCGTCAAATATGACAAGGAAACACAGCATTGTTTCTTAGGCTAGCCATTCACTGCGGCGCATTTGTAACATCGATTTGAATCGGGTGTTGAAAATTTGTTCTCCTTGCAACTGCAAACTTTTTTACCTTGCACAAACCCTTTAAGAATCTTTAGGAAAGCTTAACTATGGTGCAGCTGAAAATTTATTGCAGTACCAATCAGCTTATGCTCGTTAGATAATGCCGCTTCAATTTTATTACAGACGAACTTCAGTCTGAATGGTAAGCAACAAAATTGAGTCCTCACGACCAACTGAAGACCCTACATCTTGGAGACTCTCTTCTGTGTTTAGCTTCGGTGCTAACAACACTTAACGTTCAGCTTTGACGCTCTTGGTTAGATAAACTTCATGATGATGATTGTAAAGGGGGGAGTCACCTGACTGAGACAGGGTTTACATGGTTTGCAGCAACAGTGCATTCACATTATGCCAAATAGTACTGCAGGGGCGCGAAGCCTTTTGCTCTTAAACGATATCTAGAAATGAACACTTGCTAAAAGTAGGTGAGGATTGGGCTTGCCTGGACAAAATGTGCTTAGAAAGGGATATTAGACCAAGCAAACTCGGATTTGCTTTTGCATACGAGGTCGAGAGAGTTAATAACGTGCGGAATGAGGACATTACAATATTGCAACATTTTTCCACAAGTGGACAGAATATTTCTCCACGATCAAAACTTACCGATCTGAGATTGATAAATGAGAAGGAAGCTAAAGATATGCTCAAGTGGTGATATAAAAGCAGTTCATTGTAAAGGAAATGAAGCACGATCAACGAATGAAAATAATACACGTATTTTTTAGAAGAAACTAAGAATTTGGGCCAGTACTGAAAGGGCCGTAAAATCATCAGATTTTCTGTGCTCACAGTGTCTCATGAGTTTCTTAAGGTTCCAAAACAATCTTCATGTTATTGAAATTATATTTTCTTTACCCAGTACGATCTGAGAGTTGAGTTTCATATAAGCAGTTTCTTTTAAAAATACGTGTAACAAAATAGGACGCTGTCAACGAAGGACTGAAATTTCCTCATGAATTAAACTCTATTACTCGTAAAGTTAAAAATTTACGCCAAGCACTTACCGAGGGCTGGGAAGTTTTCAACATAGCTGATTTATGATACTCTATCATCATCACTTTCATAGCTTGCCTTTTCAGCTCTAATAATCTTGCAGCACAGTGGCTGCATGGTGATGCCGACATTTGCACACCTTCTGCTGCTGATGCGGTGCTGCCTTGCTTTGGCTGTGGTACCAAAGTTGCCATCTATAAGTGGATGAAAGAACACTTGTCAGTAATGATTTGTTTAATGCAAACTAAATTTATGACTGGAACACTGAGCAGTACCGCGACCTAATTCTGAGGTTAGACAATGTCACAGTCAAGTCAAGATCCATTTGACAAGGGCGAATCCACGCGCTTTATTCTATTTTCGTATGAACAGGAAAGTCAAAAATAAGAGCGAGGCCTTTCTAAGGGATTACACAAAGTAAGCTTCGGCTGAGATGGGATGTTGAGCGGATAACTGTTGCGCTAATTTGAACTTGCAGTGACCTTTCCAGTTAATTGCGTGAAAAGTAAGTGACTTCAGTCAAAGCTTGCATTAAAGTCAATTTGAAGTGATGGTTGTTTTGTGAGTGCGAGATGGGGTTATAAGAGCTTTTGTCACCCAGGGTCCTGTGCGAGGCGCGCTGAAATTTCGGAAAGTCAAACTTGGTTCAAACGGGAAATAGGGGCACACACCGTAGCAGTTAAGTGATAAAAACGGTTTAGGCCAAAATTGATTTTCTGACAGTCTGAAATTGTAGTGCAATTGCAGAGAATCCTGGATGAAAACGGGTCTTTCGGCTGACATTTTGGCGCAATCGCAATCTTTTATGTCACCCAAATGAAGCTCACGATAAATAGTTTATTATTTGCTTTAAATTGAAGAGGGCCAAATTGTAAAACAATACTCATATTGCAGTTGTACCGTGTATAAATATGCTTAAAATATGAAAATGAACAGGGAAATATGAAATATGAGTTAATTTGATTGACAAGCGGCTTTTGTTTCAGCAAAGAAGTGAGTCGGTCGGATTCTGCTTGGCGTTGCTTCCTCAACTTTTTCTTGGCGAAAAGATACTACGTGCGAAAGGATTTTTCTAGTGAAAAACTGTTTAAAGGTGCAAAATGGTTTTTGTAAAATCGTTTAAAGATTTATACATCATAATAGATAAATCAAGAAATGATAACCAAAGAATGAAAACAGTGACAATCATCACAGTCATCATCCTCATCATCATCATGATCATCATGATCATCATAATCATCATCATCATCATCATCATCATCATCATCATCATCATCATCTTCATCATCGATGTCCTCATCATCATAATCATCATCATTATCATCATTATCATCATCATCATAATCATTATCATTATCATCATTATCATCATTATCATCATCATCATCATCATCATCATCATCATCATCATCATCATCATCATCGTCATCATCATCGTCGTCATCATCATCATCATCATCATCATCATCATCATCATCATCATCATAATCATTATCATTATCATCATTATCATCATCATCATCACCATCATCGTCATCATCATCGTCGTCATCATCATCATCATCATCATCATCATCATCATCATCATCATCATCATCATCATCATCATCTTCATCATCGATGTCCTCCTCATCATCATCATCATCATCATCATCATCATCTTCATCATCATCATCATCTTCATCACCATGATCATAATCATGATCATCATCATAATCATCATGATCATGATCATCATTTATTCATTCATTTATCTATTCATTGATTTATCTATTATCATTCAACTCGTAAGGGGAGGGGTAAGCTGCCTTCTCATTCTTACATTCTTTAAATGGAGTACAAAGACCAGCATGCCTTGCCAGAAGTCAGCGACTTGCCCTGCACAGGTTCCAGAATAACTGACTGTACGAAATTCACAAAAACAGAAACAAACGATTGCAAAGGCTCTTAGCCTGTGTACTCCCTTCAATAAGAAATTCACTACAGCCCGAAAATCATTTCATTCTAGCTCGATTTATAAAATGTTTAAAAATATTGCTCGTTCCAGGCCTTTTCACAGAATAGCTACAAGTCTATTGGCAGTTGTTGATTCTTTTGAAATTTTATCATTTCGCGTATTTGACGCATTGCATTTTGGTTAAATACCCATCGACGACGTTTTTCTCGTAATCTTTGACAGGTCTTCAACGTAACCAAAGGACCTCAATGAAAATCGTTATTGTTGACAGTCTAAAGCTGACGTCACTCGGTGACATTTATTGCTTCCTTATCCATGACAATGTACACATTGCAACGAACATTCAATCCTTAACTGTAAACAAACAAGTTTGGTTTTGAGTAAATAGAGATCTTTGTATGGAATGTCTAAGCATCAATTTGTGATGAAAACTGGAAATTAGAAGTTTACTAAAACCATGAAAAATCAATTTGCTCGTCTGCTAATTCATAACTAAAGTAATATTTGATTCATACGTGCCTTTGGTATTTACATTTCTTTCAATGAAACCAAGACTTGCAAAATTGGAATAGGTTGACAAAAGCAGTACTTTACGCATTCCCATACATGTCCCAAAAATTGGGACATTACAACTCGGTTTCAGGGAAATTTCTGAAAATTCAGGGCAAAATGAGTTTCACAAAAACTACGCAATGATATTGTTTCTTAATGTTATCAACACATAGTCCCTATAAATTAGTTTTTTATTAGTTTGTCCCCACCCAGGAAAAGTGGTGACACCAATCGTGCGAATATCGTGAAGGGTGGAAGAAAACGAAGGACTAATAGTGAGAGATGCGTTCAAGGGATTTAAACGAGCGTTTCAAAGCCTGTGTCTAAGCGCTTCAAAGCCTTTTACTTTTGGTAATTAGGTTTTACAGTTTAGCTTTGTATATTTATTGTATGAAGCTTTAGATGTTTTAGGCAGTTCTTATTGTTATTTTTTGTCAAAAGTTTTTATTGCCAGTTTTTCTGCGGAGGGCCCCTTGAAAATCAGCCACTTGGGTGAAGGCTTCCTCCTTAATAAATTGAAACATGAAAAAAGTATGAATATCTACGTTGTGTAATGGAGGAAACAGAACTACAGAGACTGTTCCAGAGGGCAACATCTCCGGGCGAGCTCCAGAAATGTCATGATTTGGTTTTGGTTCACACACAACTCTCGCTCGCAAAGTTTCCCGGAAAATTATTAGGTTCCAAGGAAATTCATAGGAATCTGCACTGAATAAATGCATGTGTACCGTGCTATGGAAATGACCAGAAACATCCTGCATGCAAAGTTAATGACCTTTTCCTGCCATCTATTAAGATGCTATTGACCCTTCACCGCTCGACTCCAGAAGTTCATGCGAGGATAAAACTGCGGGACCAGCCATGACATGGTGACACATATTTCATTTGTGCGGATGACAAATCGCCGGGTGCTCCAAAACCGCGGCAAGCTCTTCCTAGCACACAGCAAGAAAATAATTCGTAACTGATGCTTTATTCGTATGATTAGGCCTTGCAACATTCAAGGAATCAACGGACAAGAATTTTCAGTGGTACTGACAGTGAAAAAGTTAACCCTAAATCCAGTCGAAATAAATTCGTATCTATAGGGATGTTGAAGGGACGACAAGGCTAATTCTGTTCAACTCAAAAAGTCAGGATGGCATTTTGTGAAATGTTCTCCCCTTTTCGTACCGCTTTTCTTCGCCATCCAAGTCATTTGGTTGGGAGGGCCTTGACGAAGTGACGGATCTCACTCAGCTCAACCTCAAGAGGTATACCATTTACGAGAAACATATGCAAAGAGAAAATCAATCTGTGTCAGTGAATGCTAGAGACATATCGAGAAATCTCCTTTGATAATAAATCTGATGATCTTAAAGCAAAATCTTTATTCAATACCGTAAATCGTTTTGGACAAATAGAAATCTTGCATCTGTTTTAAGAAATGGTTTCCTTTGACGCAAAATCTCTCAGCTACACAATACACGCAAATTTTCTGCACTGGTCAAACAACACTGACGTAGGAACTAGCAGAGGTACGCCGTGGGAAAACTTCAGTCCAACAAGACATAGACAGTGTCTGTTATCAACAGGCCTAACATACGCAAACGACATGTCAAAATTGTAAATGAATGAATTGTTTGTAACCTCGTCTTCCATACGTCTATCAGCTATGACTTCCTCTACACGACTGTTCAGCTGACGGAGCACTCTCTGCGTTATTTCTTTGCTTGACTGAATAACTTTTAACTGAAACTATTCTCTCACAATGCAACCACATTACCTCGCAATACACGTTCGCACATATGTACTTCAGTTGAACATAACTACAAATATATGGGACTGAAACGCACACTGGGAGGAAATGTCACTTGGCTTAACAGGCGTTAATAAGACTCAATCCCAGCGCTAGCTGAAAGTGATGAAAGATTTCTTTCAAAGAAAACAAAGGCTCCTCCCCACGTCAACATTTTGAGTGAAAGGCTCTTCGTTTGTCAATCTACGCTCATGTTGGTAAACTCAACGTTTGTCCCTTCAGGCAAATGTTTGGTGGCCTAAATGCTATATTTGCATCTGCTAATGTTGCAAGCAAATAATGTTAATCTATATTTAAGAAGTTGTTCAATATTTGATATTGAATGATCAAATTGTAGTTAGAGGACAATACAACGGGAGTAAAATCACTGCACGTGATGATTTGACTCGGGTTTGCCATAAAGGTACTTCTTTTTTACATAATGACCACAAGACAACGCGTGCTAACGTACTAACAAGACAACACTTGTTAAACTTTGCTTACTAACAATATAATTATAATGCTTAAAAATTAAACTGTCCCTTGCATGGTGTAATGAAACTATTTCCTTTTCATCTGACACTGGTCGTGGCAAATTTTCCGCAAGAGAACAATTGCAGAATAAAGTCAAAAGTCAGAGCCCAATAAGTTGAACTTGCCAAGCTGAGAGCCCAAGGCTCATGGTAACTGGTCACACACATTTGACATTTGACATTTCAGGAAAGATAAACTTTAGAGAGCGCGTGGCCGAGTGGTTAAGGCAACTGACACATAAACCAAAGGTCAGAACGGCCGAGGTTCGAATCCCACGCTGGACAGTTTGGTCGCTGTCCGTAACTCTAGCCCGGGTCGACCAGAGCCATGTGAGGGAAATCTGGTAGCTGCGGCGGGTTGATGGTAAAACATCCAAGGCCCCTGCTGGAAATAAGCCTCTCAGACTTTCGCAGGCTATCCAGGTTAAATATGATTACCTACCTACCTGCCTACCTACCTACCATGAAAGCAAGAGGCCCCACACACGTATATTCAGAACAACGTCGAGAAGTGGGCTAATGAAACTCGCAAAGTAGGCCGGTGAATGAATGCTCTGTGTGCGCGCAAAATGGGATTACAAGTGAAAGGATTTCTGCTTTAATGAAACGCAACTCGGCATGCTAAGAAGAGCAAAACAGAAACCATCTTTTTCAAAGCAGCCTGTTAAAGGGAATCGACATAGTTAAAAGCTGGCCTGGGCTAGGTTAAAAATATAATCTATTGAATTTGATAACTTCGACACATGCAGCTTCATTGTGGAGCCAAGGAAACAATGAATGCTTAGGCGTTTTCTATAGCCTATTTATAGCGACTTCGAGATATAGCTATGTCTATTCCCTTTAAGCTTCTATGAAAACTCAAAAAGAGTTTCTTTTAAAACATACGTAAGTTTCTTATATGACGGTACAATTTCTAAAAAAATTGGCCTGAGGTAACTTAAGAAGTGGTTCCCACTTTGCGGGTTCTTACTGTATAATAACTGTCATAATATTTTCCTGCAATAAAGGACAGCATTCAATGTTTTGTCGTATACTTTCTTACCCAAAGGCAAAATAGAAACTAATCAAAGAAGTAAAAAGTCTTTGTGTCATAAACCACCAAAAGAAATTAAAAAATGTACATGTACAGTGCCTATCATGGCGGGAATAGTCACTAGCAGGGCTGCCAAGAGGGGGGCACGAGTGACAATTTGCCCCACAGTCTCACAGTCCAGGGGCCTCATAATTGAAGATTTTTAACATTTTTACTGCAGGAAATGTTCTGATATGCATTTTAAGCCAATCTGAAGGGCTTGATTGAAAAAGTTGTTTTGCTCGCTTCGCTCGCAGGGGTCTCATTTCGTAGTTTTGTCCCCGGACCTCAAAAACATCTCGGCACCAATGGACACTTGGTCATGACAAAATTGGAGTAAAAGCTCCAACAAAAGGGTTAAGTTTAACAAGCGTTCAAATTCTGGGTTGAACAAGATTATAAAACCGAGCATAGAAAACTGTTACCGAGTTGAAAGAAAGCATACCGGCACAAGACAGCAGTTGAGAGGGAGTGAAATGAAAAAAGCCGAGCCAAAAAATCAACCTTACCAACTCCAACTAACGACGGAAGAACTTTCAAAGACTAGCCAAGATTAACCATGAAACTACACTGCCTGCAAAATGGTGAAACTTTCAAAGATGAAATGAAATGAAAAGATATAGTTAGATGGCTATCTTGCATACACTTAAGATAAAAACATGTGAACAAAGAAACGCAGTGAAAAACATGCGGAAAGATTTCACACAAAGCTTTCACACGGGAAAGTGTATCATATCTCCAGCTCTCTAATCTCCCGAAAGATGATGCGATTGGTTGAAATAAACAACAGATCGAATAGATAATAAGACGGATGCCCTCTATCTCAGTTCAAACTCCTGGAAGTATGTTGATCGAGCGGGACTTTATCAAGAAGTAGATCGTATGTTCAAACTAAGATTTTATTTGCAAATGAGGGTCCGGGTGTCAGGACTTTAAGAGTTGTAAGAGGCGATAGAATCCTAAAACTTGCTATGCACACTAACATTAAATTTATCAGGTAGAAATTCATGAAAAAGTTGATTATTCAACATTGCTCTTTGTTGGAGCTATCAACTTCTTTGCTCTCGTTCCAAGGTTTCAATTTAATTCGTTCGAATTCGTTGTTTCTCTTGTAGGATTTAGAAGAATGATTCTGACTTGGCTGTTATTTTCTGACAGAAGTTCATAGTGTTCTTTCCACAGATTACGGTGTCCAACGTTTGGTTTTTGAGTTTATTGCAATAAGTCCTTTATTCAAAGTTATTAAAGGAAAAGAAAATTGCATAGATTATTCGGTTTCCCCCAGTTAATCCCGAGGTTATGTGCAATAATATTCTATAAGTCCTAAATACAACTCTGCAAAGAGATCGAAGCACATTCGAAAAGTAGTACATTAATAAGATTCCTAGGATTTTCTGCAGTGAAACGTTAGGCCTGCACTTTGTTGGGGAGACGAGATCGCTTTGTCCGCGGAAACTGACGTGTGTCCGTGCAGTGGGTTAAAGCTCATGCACCCGCCAGAGCTTCAACTCTAAAGCGCTACTGCGCATGAGCTTTAACCCACTGCACGGGGGGACACACAAGTTTCCTCGGACAAAGCCTATCTCGTCTCCCCAACAAAGTACAGGCCTAACGTTTCACTGCAGAAAATTCTAGAAACCTTATAAATACCATCAAGTGCATCAACTGACAAATTAGCATTAAGATTATGACTTGGACAAGTGAATGAGTGAGATAAAACAAACAAGACACAATTGATCACTAAATAACACAAAACTTTAGAACACATCATAGACGATTCTAAAATTAAACCACGAGTGGGTTAAAAGTGACTGTTAAACCATAGTTATACAAGCGTGAGAAATTTAAGCTCAATGCACTTAATAAGAGAATCTCGTTCTCAGAAAGAGGTGAGTAATAACGTCACATGCATATCACGTTGTTAGCAAACTTTACCTAATTGGCTAACACGGAACTTGCATTTGTGATGGTGAGCTTCGTTACGCTGGATGATGCAAATATTAGAGCTTAAAGGTCACGGGAGCCCCCCTCTCAGAAAGAAGCGAATAGGACGTCACTGGATGTGCCAAATTGAAAACATGAATGTAAGCATGCAGTCTTGCGATCAAGCTAAACATGTTACAAATAAATACAAGCCAACTGTAGCAGAAGAGTTTTGTAGCATGATCAGATAAAATCATGAATTTCTGATGCTATAGTCATGTGGTAACAGTGAGCACATGGCCTACATGGTTACGCATAGCTAAAGCATTCTCAATTATCAATACAATCATTACTTTTCCATATAATGCAAGGTAAGCAATTCCTCATTGTGCCATTAAACTTATGATGATCTATTTCTTTTTGTCTAAACTAGTATGAACTGTCTCGGCTGCCATCTGGTTGCTCTCCGATTGTGCTGCATTATTTTGCGGCTGCCTTATCCACTGAATTCGTATTGAGAATTCACAAGTACTCATTAGAATGGTATTACTGTCGTTCTTTCTTGTAAACTTCATCCTTCTTTCTCAAGATTTAAAGATTACTTGTAATTGGCTAGGTTTGTTAACTTAGCAGATCTCATTAGCGGCTTTTTTCATTCAGAATAGTTCCCAGATCCCTTTTAATCTCCCTAAACCACTCACGAGTCTTACCATTACAGTTTTCACCGTTTGATATATTAGGAACAATGATATTGATCATGCTCTGGAAGAGGAGTGTGTGAATATCGTATGAAAAGAGAAATCAAGCGCTAAAATTGGCTTCGTTATTCACTATGTAAAGCCTACTGACAGTCTTCGAAATGTTCGTTTGTACCCTACCAAGCAAAGGGACATGGTCCACCAGGCCATACTAATACATGTGCGATGATCTACATACTATGTTGCATGCACATACTAATATATGTGCAACAAAAAGGAGTTGATTTAGACAGAAGTTATCACAATCTCATTGGTATGCTGTCTTACGGTCCGAGAAAATGCATTCTGTCGCAATAGTGACTGAATTCGGAACAGCTTTTCTTTACTTACGATGCCATGTCAGCAGTTGATAGTTTTCAATTATTTCTGTTGTAGCAACATGTGCTAAGAAAGTGTCCATGCTAATTTTTGCAGAAATAAGGTCCATGTTCTTCCCTCCCTCCCCCCTGAAGCCTCCAAAATGCAGGGAGAATGGACATAAATTTCACTGTTCCTAAGCGAGAGTATAATAAATACATTCATGAATTTTAGCTCTCAAAACAAACTCCTATTGACAAAAAAAGCCAGAAAACAACAAAAGCCATTGCTTCCTACACAGAAAGGAGAATTGCCACAGTAAACAGGAAAAAGATTAAGAAAATGATTGAACAGTTGATACAAACAGTCCTAATCGGTCCTAGTATTTAAGAACGGTACGGAAAACTTTGACGATAACATTGTTCCTCCGCAAAAACATCAAAACTTTTAAAACAATTCTCCTCGCCGTGTTTAAAACACCATGACAACAAAGAAACATGATCCTCTTTCAACTCGTTCGAAGTTCCTCCACAGCAACGGAGAATATTGATAAGAGACACTTGTCCAGAATTTGAAGTTACAAAGTGTTCAAAGGATACAGTTTTGAATACATACATACTGAAAATTGATTAAAATGCGTTGCTTCATTCAAATTATGTGATTTACAACGATTTAGAGAATTTCTGTTCATCGCTCGCCCCGGTCTCCTTTCTGGGAGGCACAGGAAGAGGTTTTGTTTCCTTTTTAATTGGTCAGAAATATCGAGAAATATGACCACAATACGTCCTTGTAAACAACCCACTGGTATAAGAACGAGTACCTAGCAGCTGCAATGGAAACAGGGGTTCTGTTTTATAGTGCTATAAACTTTAAAGGAGACCCTGGAGGATCTTTGAAATGTACGCTGATCTACACAGGAGCATCTTTTTTTTAGGCTTCGCCTTTTAAAGCCTTAATAAATTTCTGAAACACTATTATTCTGAGCGTTCAAACGTTAAAGTTAAAGCAAAACGATCGATAATACCTATCAAAATATACTTTAACGCCATAGAATGTAAGAACTAAACGTATCGGGCTGTGCCCTTCGTCAGTAGTCTACTACTTCGTCAGTAGTATATTTTGATAGGTATTATCGATCGTTTTGCTACGAATACGTCGCCACACGCTGCACTGTTAGTTAAAGTTAAAGCACTACTCTAAATACCTTTCCAGAATGTTTAAAAAGCCCACTAACTGCTGCGGGGAATGACGTCAGAAGCTTAGGAAAGAGGTGTGTGTTAATCCCATCTGTCAAAAACTTGCTTCCTGATACTATTCATTCATTCCTTTCCTATTTCCTACTGAAGCATCACTTTGCCAGTAATTAACACCTTACATTAATATTTCGCGGGAAGGCCTAAGACTTATGTAAATTGGCCATATTGGCAAAATCAAGGGTGGAACAAGTTCTGAGAATTACGTCGGTTTTAAACTCTTTTTCCTGTTTTCTTGAAAGTTCCCAGTGCCACTCATTAGCAATTCAAATTAAGAATTTTCTCTTGGCCATCTGACTAAATAGGGAAGACACTTCACTTCATTCAAAAGAAAAAGAAACAAATAAGAACAATGCTATACTATCCACAGAATCTATTCAAATTTGTGGGTTTGTAACATTTCCTCTTTTAAACATTTAGTAGTTTCTCGATCGAATGTAAAAAGAGACATCAAAATCCGATCTATTGGTTTCCTACACTATCACAGATGCCCTGCACTTCCCGTAATAATTTTCCTATGACGTCACTTTTTGACAGATGGGGTAACAAGGTTATCTTAATTCTCATAAATCAACTAACAGTGTAACTTGTTAAAATATCCTAATGAAATTTGGCTTTTGAAGCGAAATTAGAGCTAAAACGGTACATCTGTTGATACCATAGAGACCCATCCACAAATACCAATTGAGATCTCGCACATAAATGGCAATATTATGAAGAGAACATAATTAATGCGATGGTACATTGCTGCAATTTAACTTCTGCAAACCGGCGGTATGCGAAAAAGTTGGACGGATGCCAATCATATCCAGATTTCAATCTTAAATAACTGTACTACAGTTAAATCATAAAACAGTCAAGGCTCATGTGTATTTCAAATGGCCAAGGAGTTGAATCTGGTCCTTTGAAACGGAACTGTCCAACAAAACTATATAGTACGTTTCAACTAAGATTTCACGCGAAAATGCCCACGAATAACGACAAATGCGGGGTTTTGAACGAGTTATCTTGCGTCATTGCAAATCTCACGTGACATTAAACTTCAGAAAGAATTTAACTGGCCGGTTGGTATTTTGGACGAATGTATTTTACCATTATAATTTGTCATTATAATGGACACATAACCATTTCGTAAACAGAATCCACACTACACAGGAGTCCTAATTTCCTTGTCAGGAAGAATCATGTGTACCACACTGAAACTGGTGTAGTTACAGTATAACAAAATAGAAGTAACTGAATAGAAAACTCACAATTTCTGAACTTGCTGCTACTCTCCGGTCTCTGGTAATATCCTCTCCACCAAACTCGACAGTCGAACAACGCCAAATACCACACCGTGCAGCTTAGTGGCAATTGTAAGTAACTGAAATCCGGCGATGAACCGCCGATCTAATTAGTCGAAATAATTCACATATGTACAACAGTTTGTGCCTTACATCAAAATAACTCAAGTGGTGGAATGAAAATCGTAATCTCATACAGCTTTCTAGACAGGAATTGAAGACAAAAAAGAAGAGAGATTGATAAGGAAAACCAATCCTTTAACGAGAAGGAATCGAACAGGACGCGGCCATCTTTGATTTGGTAAGACACCTCACGTGACTTGCGATGTGAATCAGAGATTGAGTCCACAGCAAAGAAACCCGGTTTAGCAACTTAAACTCGTCTGTCAAATGTGTTAAGCAGAGCAATGTAAAACTTGGCTACCTTGCCAAAACCTCAGTTCAACATATTGCATTCAAAGTTAAACATATTTACTTAGCTTTTTCGTCGCTCATTCATCTCTGCCAAAGTTCTTAACGTGTGAAATGAAGTATTTGAGTCAAAATTAATTGACTAGTCACAGCTAAATTAGTCACTCATTTGTACAGCGACCCTTAAGTGTCTGCATATCGACACCAAAAGAATGCGACATCTTAAACGACTTGAAAAGCAAAAACATTTCAGTCCTTTCGCGCATGCAAGATATATGTTCAATTGCGTGAAACCTAAATTGTTTGAAATGAGTAACATTTTTGGAACTAGCTGCAATTGCAACATGAAACTCAGGGTGTCTAAATAGGATTGAGGCAACAACGACTTTGAAATAACAAATGTTGAGCATGGGCGCGAATCCAAGAATTGGTGAATGAACCAATGTTAGCCCGTGATCAAGTATGTGACGTTTATTGGTTTTTAGGACATCATGTCATCAAATGTCAAAATCTTCAACCAATACCGCGACAGATTTCTGTTTGCTAGAAATCAAATTATCCTTTTACAATGAATCTGGCAGCTACTGTTCATAGTTTATTTTCAAAACTTTACTGACCTCTTTCGAAAAAAGAAAGTTTCTGCCATTTTGAAAATGACAAAGATATGAAAAAATAATAGTAACAGTAATAATAATGATCATTGTAAACACCGATGTTACAGGGAACCATGGGCTAAATGTTTACAAGGTATGTAACCAAATGCAACAAGCATTAAAAAACTAAACGTCCAACTGACTATCTGCGACTGTGAGAGGAATTATGCGGGCAATGATATGTCCTATAAGAGAACTCTTGGATAGAACTAACGCTAAGCACATTGAGCTCCTCCCAAGCCACTCAATTCAAATAAAGAGGTCACAAGATTTTACAACACCCTTCCAAAGAATTCAAAGATTAGCTACAATGGAAACCATTCCTTTATGGAATCTTGCATGAACAACTGTTCATCCAGTAACGGACCTTCGACTCTGATTGGTCCATCTTAAATATATGGTGGTTTGGCCGAGTGGCTGAGGCGCAGTATTTTGAATCCCGTAGGGTCTACCCGTGTGGGTTCGAATCCCGTCGCTGACACTACAAATCACAAGCCAGCAGCCAACTCAGCTGTCCATCTTCCCGAGTTCGGTAAATAAGTACTCCGAGGCAAAACAAGCCGTAGTGCCCCAGGACCACATCAGCTGTATAGCTGCCCATATATCTAGCCTGCGTAAACAAATAAATTGCTTGCTTGATTGTCTGCAAAATACCAACCTCTCTACGGCTTTGTTTTAATCAAGCAGTTTCTATGCCAGCCTCAACAGATCTTGTATCACCAGAACTTAGAAAGTGCAAAATGAAACGCTGTTAACTTCAGCTCCAAATCAGCGATAACAGGTGCCACTAAAACTTTGCAATAACAGTATTATAAAAACGAGCATAATCATACGTAAAAACTTCTTCCAACAACGGAACAGAAAACTGGCCCAAAAAGCTCCGGTATCTTGTATATCTGAGATAAGAGTAGGTAGGCGTACATTTAGAGGGGTCTACTCACTCTAATTGCAGACAACCCGACAAAACTGAATTCTCTAAAAGGACACCGTAATAACGTTAAAAGACACCTCCGTACGATTTGCATCAGCCAAAGACAGGTCAGGTATTCATTTAGGCGACTTTCTTTCGGTTCTTTAAAGTATTAACGGCAGGGATACTACCTAAGACCTGTTTTTACTTGCCAGGAAAATAATTAAGCATCGTTTATGTTTTTGTGCTGCCGAACATCAGCAAAATGACTATCATCAGAGATATTTTGACTACAAGGAGGGGGGAGGGGGTTAAGGGAGGCGGAGACACATTTGTTAATTTTTCGTCTCCTACCTCGCAAGGGGACGATCAGGAGGGTAGCATTGTGGTTGCAGTTATGACTTCTATTTCTACTAAGTCGATAAAGAATTTCACTATCTGTCCTACATCGCAACCTGACACCTAATGTAGAACAGAATCTAGTACAGTATCCATTAGTTTTTTGTCGTTCGTACTTTGTTCTGTGTAGGTACATTAAGTTGGTTGTATTTATATATTGGCCATGGGGTAGTCATTGTCTTTTGCTCCCCATGGTGTCGTACCTGTAGTGTTGTAAAGTAATTAGGGAAGTATTATAGAAAGTAACATATGTTGTCAAATTTTTATATGAATAAAAAAGAATTTCAAAGGATCTATTTTGATATCACCGAAAACGAAAAGCTTTATAGCTCAGAGACGTCTACCTTGGGTACCAAACTCTCTAAAAGGACCTGAGATGTTTTAGAGAGTCTCGAACCCAAGGTAAGAGACGTCCGGGGAAGAGAAAATTTGCATCTTGAGTCGAGGTTTAATACAAGAAAGTAGTGCTATGCGTGTTTGGTATTTTTTTAAGGAGCAGGTAAGATGTTAAAGAATGCGAGCAACGAATACCTGATTATAAACGATGAGCACCTGAGATGCATTAAAAGTGGTAATGTTTTGGTTAAGAAAAAAAAATACGGATGGTAGGAAGGGCTACCAAAATAGCCACAGTTAAATGAGTTGGCGGGGAGTTGGCCTAAATGGAGAGGTCGGTTGCGTTGTGTGGTTAGATCAAAGAGAACGCAATCCCTACGAAGGAGAAGGCGCAGTGACTGACCTTGGCTGAGAAGCATCTGGCGCCAAAGCGGATTAGGCCGTAGAGTAGAAAAATAAAAGCGGTGAATCCCTGCGGATTGCCGCGCACCGCATACGGATAGGAACAGAGCTGACCTTAAATGAAGCGAGACGGCTTTGCTGTATATTTGCCGCCCTTCTTATTTGCGTTACAATTGCAAGGCTTTACGATTGAAGATATTTGAAATCTTTGAGATTAAGGCATATTAATACAACACCGATAAGAGTCTCAAACTAACACCGATGAAAAACTGTGCTTGGGGTGATCTATTAATAATAATGATAATTACTTCGTCAGGATTAAAATCGTAAACCATTTTGATGTAAAACCACGTCCAAAGCGATGTCACATGAGGAAATTGACAACAAAACTCCTTCCTACCAAAACTAATGCAAAAATTTACCAAAAGCAACAGGGCAGCTTCAGAGGGCTTGCAAAAATTTTTCCACTCCATGATATATAATTCTTTGTTTCTGCTATGCCGTTTTTGCTCCACAACTTCTCTGTCAAAGACAATGTTACGGTCCTAGTTGGACAGGAAGGAGGACAACTTAACGGCTGTAGCGGGCCAAAATAAGGCAAGGATACGACAACGCTTTTGCCCTTTTCGCTTCGACAGAAGCCAGATTGAAAAGTTTAAAACTGCGCAAAGGATTTGTAAACAGGGATGGATAAAAATAGGAAAGGTAACATGCAAATTAGAACTGACAATGCGCATATCAGCATGGCAAACTTACATACATACAATACAAGCACAAACACAATCCCATTCCCAAAAAATGGAAAAGTGTGGATGAAAGTTGCATATCAAGGAGATAGCGCGTATGGCAAGGTGGATAACATACAGGTGCGACGTGCATCAATCGCCCGTGCAGTGCACGTCAAACTTTACAACGTGGAACAGAAGCTCGACATGAACCATGAAAAGAAATGCTTTAAGCTCCAAAGCTCCTTCAACCCATTTTGGAGAAAACAACAGATGACCTATTCATCCGAGGGTCATAGCAATCCATAAAAATCTTGCACCTTGCATTAGCTTGGCAGAAATCATTTGTTTATCAAAATCCATGTAATCACTTTTTGCTCCCTCAAAAGTCCATGAAAATGCAATAGATTGTATTTAAAAAAATCTAGTACTCTTTTGACTAATGACGCGCCGGACATCAAAAAATTGTGTGACGCTTGATTGAATATAAGGAAATAACAATAACATGAAAAACCCCTATTCCTAAGATTCTCAAATAATTCTAGTAACCAGAATCTTACAAATTGGTTGAAAATTCACCGAGGTACATGCCTTCAAAGATATGAAATATGCACCAGTCGGAACCAGAGGCCCCTAGATTACTTTATAATGAAGCAAGAGAGCTAAACAATCAAAGTAGAAGAATGTTATCCAATGTCATACTCCTCGTTAATGTCAGAGAAAACCAAATATGACTTTGAAAGTAATTCAATTCCTGTAATCATTGTTAAAATTTGCTTAAAGGACAAGTGCGGGGTTGATAAAATCATTGTTAAAAAGCAACCTTACCAACCGCTGAACACTAAAAGTGAGTTCTTTCCAAGTTTTCAAGCCTTGAACTTTCATAAATTCGACGATTAATCTTCGTAAGTTAGGCCAAATATTGTCGCCATTTTGCATTTTGTACGAGTGTGAAAATGCGCGATAAGGAGGCTAGCAATGTGGGTGGTATAATATCAAAACATTTGGAAGCCTCGTTCAGATCAACGTGAAGTGACGTCATACAAAATGACGTCATTTCGCACTTCTTAGCAGGTTGAAATATGTAGTTTCGCAGATTAAAAGAGAAAAAATTGACAAAAGTACTACACACCATTCACAACAGTGTAATCTCTTGAATAATCAACGACTGTACCCAACCACGGACTTGTCCTTTAAGATTCCATGTGTACAAAAACACTTAATTGAAAAAAAATCGACGGGATACGGAATCTTTTCCCACAGAGTATCCATACGCTTGGAAAATTAGGTTATCGAAAATCTTTTCATGGTTTTGCTCTGAAACAAATGAGAAATAACAGAAACACGAGGGCATCCTAATTTTAAAGAAAATGCGATTTAGAGGCCCTGGTTTCTGCTTTCGCATAAACTTGAACTTCATAAACTTGTCACTCTCTGAATATTGAGGGTCGTATGGGGGTTCTAGGGAACAGGGGAACTTGCCAAGGAACGATTGGGGGAACAGGAAGCAAACAAAAATCTGTAGAAAGAACGAGGGAACAATTAGTTTGCTTCCAGGGGACCGAAAACACTGTAAAGATCGAGAAAGATTAAGTTTTTACACAGGAAAGTCAGATTGAATGTTGATTTTTGCAAAATTTGTTAACTGGTACATCAAAATCCTCCTGCGCTTTATATCTACGACACCAGCTCTATGTCCCAGACGACTGTCTGCCTTCTTTCTAGATGTAATAAACTGAAAATGGAAAAACGATGTTTTACAAAAGAGTTTCACGATTTTTGTATGGCATAAATTTACCTGAGAACTTTTCAAAATTTTGCTGGGGAACATGGTAACAAAAGATAATTTTATGAGGGAAGAGGGAAACAACGAACCCCTCCCTATACGACCCTCAATATTCTTCGAAGTGGCAAAGTTCTGGTGTCGAAAATTGATTTAAGATTTCAGAAATTGGGTTATTTTATCATATCTTCATTTTTTAATATCCAATCAACGTCGAAAAATGTTTTGAGAAACCCTGTACATTGATCATCAATTCGTGGCTCATCATCTCCAAGTCATGGCCAGTCAGCGGTGCTCGATGACGTCATTTTACGGCACTTCAGGTCCTCCTGCAGATCACAATGAAGTGCAAATATGTTCTTTCACTACATTATGTTAATTCAAACGATTAGCACGATTGTTAAAACGTACTATTTCAATTGAGTATCTATAAAGTGATATATTTACAACTTTTATTAAAAAAATTTGGTCATACTCACAATGATAATGAAAAGATGAAGTGGAAAGTCTTTACACACAATCGTAAATCATCGACGCATTCTAAAATTACGTCTACCATCAAACATTGAATCTCAGTTGCGGTACCTCAGGAGGCTCTACTGTAATCTCTTGAAGGTTTTCCTCATAGGAGTGAATTTGAAACAATTTTTGAAACAAGCAAAAGCTTTTTGATGCATTTTAAAAATACGTTTTCTTTTAATATACGATCCCAGTTGGAAAATTTTTCACGCTCAAGTTTTCGTAGGAAGTTGTATCTACTGTAATCTCTTGCAAGTTTTGCCCAAAGTGAACTAAATCAAGGTTGACTGAAAACAGTTTTATGGGAGCAGAGCGAGCGCTTTATCTTGACCAATTCTTCAGTTATGTCCTTCTTTGTATGGCAAATCTCAATTCAGAATTTCATACCCAACTTTTCGTAGGAGGTCGAGCTAAAATTTCTCGTAGTTCTTCCGCTGTGGGTGAATCCAGCCAAAATTGACGGAAAAACATTTTCATAGACCGATGCGAGTGCTTTATCATTCTATAATTGCGTCAAATATAGGATAGAAAAGTGTAATGTGATTTTTGGAGGGTTAGCTTATGTGAGCTAATTCTATCAAAGGTGACTGGAAACATTTTACACGAGCAAAGCGAGCGCTATATGTCGACACATTCTACAAAAATCTATCTTATGTGAATCTCAGTAGGGTGTTTTGCCATGTTTTCTCGAGTAGGGTGCTTTGCCATGTCTTTCCATTCCATGCAGATGAAAAGACAAGCAAGTGATAAACAAAGGAAACAAAGAATAAAGCTGCTGTATATAACGGAACTCTACTCTGTACCTCTTAACCAAATTTGATAAATGATTTACGATTTTGCAAAGATTAGCAATGGTAGCAAAATCTTTTGCCAAACTTAATTCCAGGAGGAAAGCCAAAAACAAACCAAAGCAGGGAACGGCAAAGAAAAGTTAAGAGATATTGGAATTCGGTGTGAATAATTCATTGCCCGAGGTTTAATCAAGAGCTGTATACGGTTTACGCCTATTGTTTGTAAGCTTAACAAGTTAGAGACATTAAAATTGAAACATAGTAAAGATAAGGAGGGCAAAATTACGGGTTTTCTCGTGAGCTTAAGTACATCACCATCGACACACAGTACATCACGCGGGGTGAGTGGCCGAGTGACTTATACAGTCTTCCTCAGGTGACTAAAGTTAAGCTCGGTAGAGTGAGGTCAGACTCTGGCCGGGTGATCCTGGAGGTCATAACCCACCTTGTCATCCTCCGGAAGGGACGTTACACTAGGGGTTCCTTTAAAGGGGTCCATGCCTGGATGCAGCATGCAGAATGGGCCTAAATTAGCTTTCAGTAGCTACAAATCCTGACAAATTGGACAAAACAAACAAAATCCTGACAAAAAAATTGTAAACAAACAAAAAACAGTTATATGGTTTGCAATGCCATATCTATATTTATGTTCCATCACGTCAGCAGTAAAGGTCGAATCAGATGGTGGTGCGTTGTGCGTCACAAGGTACGATCTGACTGCCTATTGTCAATCCCCCTATTTCAACCAGTTCTGACTTCCTTCACCGAGGTAGAAGGCGTTCAGAATTAGAACACTGATTCTGTGCTAGCTTCATCATTAAGCAGTAAATCAATTGCGTAATTATGCTCGAGACAGCTTCGCATGAATAGAGGCGTTCAGTGGAAATCAGGAATCAACAATTACCCTTAGCGTATGCACTCATTAGTGAGTTAGAGCTAAGTAACATACAGATACAGATACTGAGGAAGAAAAGGAAGCAAAACATCTGATCAGAATTAAAGATAGCAAAACCTAAGGATTTATGAAAGAATTAATCTAGAGTTTAAGAAGAAGATTGGTGTTGAATTCTGCGAAGCAGTAAAGCAGCAGAACCAACCATGCCATGCATGTGATTGTGCGGTTAAGTGTCTGTCCATCCAGAAAAACGTCCGGATCTTTCAAAATCATTTGTAAGAAAAAAATATCACTACTGTCGCAAGCTGCAACCTTTAAACTCTATTTAAGCAAAGTTATAATCGGATGGGGACAAAGTTTAGAGAAATGCCTTCAAGTTTTACTGTAGTGTTAAAAACGTTGTAAAGTTTGCTTTCCTGGGATACACTAAAAAACGGCATAAAAGAGCCTGCAGATTAAAAACCTGTCTGCTGATTTTTGACCAATGAAGCACTTTCATCAAAAGAACCACTATATAAATAGAGAAGAGCCATTTGAGCCTGTTACAGGAAATCACAGTTCTTTGTGCAGTTGTTTACAGCAGAGCATTTAAGATGCAGCCTGAGCAAGTCTAACTGATATCGAATTCCACAGGAAAAGTTTTAGCCCCTATTTCGTTCGTTAGTGATTGAAACATTTACAGTTTTTTAATGGGGGGGGGCTGTGAAGTTGAACATATAAAAAAGTATGTATGACAGAGATAAAATATACCATCACAAAGTTATACCTTGTGGAGGATCAGGACTATTCAATAGCCCAGATAAAATTTGACAAGAAAGAATAGAAACAACGTTAAGAGATCTAAAGCATCAAGTTTAAGTATGAGCACTTTATGATATGCAGGTCATATTAGAACTGGACGTCTGACCTAATGTTCTATTGGTCTTTGGTTCTTTTGCTCTATCGCCTTAAAATTCAACTTCCACTGGGTCATTTCATTTAATAACCATAATCCATTAGTTCAGAGTCGGAAATTGTGGGAGCGAGGCTAATTTTAGGAGCGACTCCATAGGGACAGAAACCTCGTAAGTTTGAATTTGTTTCTTGAAACTATATAAACACTTCAGGTTCGTGATTTGATTAGAGGGAACGGATTATCATTTAATGGTCTTTAAATTAAAATACTTGATTTCGATATGTAGATTCCATTTGCTGATGATTATATCTCGGTCTATCATGAACTGGGTCAAAGGCTCTCTCTCTCTCTCTCTCTCTCTCTCTCTCTCCCTCTCTCTCTCTCTCTCT